>JAGIQG010000013.1:4072606-4785106 GCA_024679065.1 Sphyrna mokarran | reverse complement strand
AAAACTTCTTCAGCAGGACAATTGCAGTTGCTGCAGTCTCTCCACAGAACTGAAGTCCCTCATTCCAGATAGTGTGGTAGTAAATCCAACCACATCCTCTCCAAGGCCTTCACATCCTTCTGAAAAATTTGAAGGTGTCAGGGCAGACTGAGACAGAGTATTGTGGATATTTATAAATAGAGATGCAATGTACAAAACCAAGTTTGAAGTTTATTTATTAGTGTCACAAGTAGTCTTACATTAACACTACAACAAAGTTACTGTGAACTGTTAACCCTAACCCTAGTCATTACACTCTGGCGCCTGTTCAGTACACTAGTTAAGAAAGCCCACCAGGGCCTCTACTTTCTCAGAAGACTAAGGAAATTTGGCATGCCAGCTATGACTCTCACCAACTTTTACAGAAGTGCCATAGAAAGCATTCTTTCTGGTTGTATCACAGCTTGGTCTGGGCTCCTGCTCTGCCCAAGTCTGCGAGAAACTACAAAAGGTTATGAACATAGCCCAATCCAAAACACAAACCAGCCTCCCATCCATTCACTCAGTCTTTGCACTCGGCAAAGGAGCCAGCGTAATTAAGGACCCCATACACCCTGGATGTTCTCTCTTCCACCTTCTTCTGTTGGGAAAAAGATATAAAAGTCAGAGATCACGTACCAACCGATTCAAGAACAGCTTCTTTCCTGCTGCTGTCAGGCTTTTGAATGGACATATCTCACATTAAGTTGATCTTTCTCTGCACCCGAGCTATGACTGTAACACTAAATTCTGCACTCACTTCTTTCTTTCTCTATGAACAGTATGCTTTGTCTCTATAGTGCACAAAAGACAATACTTTTCACTGTGTGTTAATACATGGGACAAAAATAACTCAAATCAAAAGCTGAAGGAGAATTTAACACAGCTAATCCATCTAATTAGCACACCTTTCAGACTGTGGGAGGAAACCAGAGCACCCAGAGGAAACCCACACAGATACGGGGAGAATGTATGTACTCTGTAAAGACAGTGACCCAAGCTGGGAATTGAACGCTAGTGCTGTGAAGCAGCAGTGCTAACCATTGTGCCACCAAGGAAATGATAAATTTGTATCAAACACAACTGGAGAATTGTGTCCAGTTTTGAGCTCCACACTTTATGAGTCACACAATCCCTACAGTGCAGAAGGAGGTCATTCAGCCCATTGAGTCTGCACTGATTCTCTGACAGAGCATTTACCCAGGTCCTATCCCCTGCCTCATCCATTTACTATGGTCATTAACATAATGGGATAATTTAGCAAGGACAATCCACCTAACCTGCACATCTTAAAGTAAAATTTATTTATTGGTGTCACAAATAAAACTTAGGTAATACTGCAATGAAGTTACTGTGAAATTCCCCTAGTCACCACATTTCAGTGCCTATTCGGGTCAATGAACCTAATCCGCACATCTTTCAGACTGTGAGACAAAACTGGAGCACCCGGAGGAAACCCAAGCAGACACCGGGAGAACATGCAAACTCTACACAAACAGTGACCAAGTCGGAATTGAACCCAGGTCCCTGGTGCTATGAGGCAGCAGTGCTCATCACTGAGCCAATTCATATTTGAAGTGTGGGAGGAAACCAGAGCACTCAGAAGAAACTCACAGAAACATGGAAAGACTCTGCACAGTCATGCCAGAGCAGAGCTGAACCCAGCTTCCTGGAGCTGTGAGACAGCAATGCTAACCACTGTGCAACCTTGCCGAAAGGATATGAAGGCATTGGAGAAGGTGTGGAAAGATTCACCAGAATGATTCCAGAAATGAAAAACTTCAGTTACGTAACTAGATTGGGAAAACTTGGGCCATTCTCCTTGGAGCAGAGAGGTTCAGACAGAATTGATAGGACAGTGTAGAACTTAAAGAGGTTTGGATGGAGTAGTTTGGAAGAAACTGTTCCTGTTGGCAGAATGATTGAGAACTAGAGGACTCCAAGTTAAGATTGGCAAGAGAGACAATAACAACAAGGGGAAACTCTTGTTTAGGCAGCGAGTGTTGAGGGTCTGCTACGTCCTGCCTGAAAGCATGGCTTCCAAAAGGAAATTGGAGAGTAAAACACCCAAAGAGAAAGTGTTTGTTTGTTTTATGAAAAAAGGATGGGTGAGTGAGGCTTGCTAAATTTATCTTGCAGGCAGCAAGCACATAGTCAATGGGCCAAATGGCCTTCTGCAGGCTGTAAGAACAAAGCACAGTACAGCAAAGGAACAGGCCCTTCACCCCTCCTAGTCTGTGCTGATCATGATGCCTGCCTCAACTAAAACTGTAAGCTTTCAATGATTCTTATGATTAACAAATTTCTCAACTTGTCTTCTTAGCATCTTCAAATATTCACACTCCTCTTTCTCTCTTCCTTTCAAATTATAAATCATTCAGGATCTTGTGTTTCCCCTGGCTGAGAAATCGAGATCACGAAGGTATAGTCTCAGGATAAGAGTCCAATCAAGTAAGATCGAGATTAGTACCAAAAATCTCTGCCCTTGTCTGCAGCTGGGATTCCCCGGTACTGCTGAAAACCAATGGAATTTTGGCTGACTGCCAAGTTCTGCATTTCCCATCAGCAATGGGGCAGGTATGGATAAGGTCGGAGCATTCCATCTCCCTGGCCCTACACTCAACCCTGGATAACAAGGACATTTATATTCAGACTTCTATTTATCGACTACAGTGTCTTCGACACCATTCTTCCTGCGAAACTCATCTCCAAACTCCGTGGTCTTGGACTCGGCTCCTCCCTCTGTGACTGGATCCTGAACTTCCTAACTCACAGACCACAATCAATAAAGATAGGCAACAATACCTCCTCCATGATCATCCTCAACACTGCCAAACAAGGCTGTGTTCTCAGCCTTCTACTAAATTCCTTACATATCTACAACTGTGGTCGTATTCCACTCCAATTTGATTTTCAAATTTGACGACACTACTGTAGTGGGTCAGATCTCAAACAATGACAAGACAGAGTACAAGAATGAGATACAGTGTCTGGCGAACTTATGCGACAACAATAATCTTTCCCTCAATGTCAACAAAATGAAGGAAATTGTCATTGACTTCAGGAAGCAAAGTGGAGAACATACCTCTGTCTACATCAATAGGGATGAAGTAGAAATGATCGAGACCTTCAAGTTTTTAGATGTCCAGATCACTAACAACCTGTCCTGGTTCCTCCATTCTGACACTACAGAAGCCCACCAATGGCTCTATCTTCTCAGAAGACTGAGGAAATTTGGCATGTCTGCTACAATTCTCACCACCTTATACAGATGAACCATAGAAAGCATTCTTTCTGGTTGTATCACAGCTTGGTATGGGCTCTTGCTCTGCCCAAATCCGCAAAGAATAACCAAAGGTCATGAATGTAGCCCAATCCATCATGCAAATCAGCCTCCCAACCATCGACTCTGTCTGTATTTCCCATTGCCTTGGCAAGGCAGCCAGATAATTAAGGAGCCCACACACTCCGGGCATTCTCTCTTCCATCGGGAAAAAGATATATAAGTCTGAGGTCACATACCAACCAACTCGAAAACAGCTTCTTCCATGCTGTGTCAGACTTTTGAATGGACTTGCTTTGCATTAATTTGATCTTTTCTGAACCCCAGCTATGACTGTAAGACTACATTTTGCACTGTCACCTTTCCTTCTCTATGAACGGTATGCTGTGTCTGTATAGCATGCAAGAAACAATACTTTTCATTGTACACTAATACATGTGACAATAATAAATCAAATCGAAATCAAATCAAATCCCAGGATGCTTGTGAAGGTTTGGAATTCTTTATCCCAGAGAGCTGAGGTACTCAGACATTGGGTGAAGCTTTCCCACCCCCCGCTGCCATGGGAATCATAGCTGGTGGGACATGGACTGTGCAAAGGTCTGCTAACCTCAGGCAGGAATTTGTAGTCTTGGGGGTGAGTGGGCTGGAAAATCCTGCCCATTGAGTGTAATCGAGTCAGAGCTTGGTATTTTGAGGGAATGAAGGGGATAGTAGAAAATCATCCTTGATGGTATTGAATGGGAGAGCAGGCCCGAGGGGCCGAACGGCTGACTCCTACTTCTGTTTCTGATGTTATGTCCACAGGATCCTGCCGTATTGTCTCACCAACAGCTCCAATTCTCAACTCTCCAATCTTCAGCAAAGCCTAAAAATTGAGACAACCTCCCAGAGATCAATCAGGACAATCCTTTGAGTGAGTGATCAGAAAAGAAACACAGACTGGTTTTCAGTTCTGACCTTCAAATAGGGCTCGGGACTCAGCACAACAATGGCTGACCTTTCGTCTGACCTTTAGTTGAAGATCAAATCATGTTGCTGACTTCAAGCAAGTTCATCCCTCAAGCAATAAATACCACTGCTTTCCAACTTCGTGCCTGCAAGACAAAATACCACGGAGGCTGGAACGAGGAAATAAAAATGGAAAATACTGGAAAAGCTCAGCAGATCTGGCAGCATCTGTGGAACAGAGTTAACATTTTGAGTTCAACATGACTCTATGTCCATACTAACTTGCTTCTCTCTCCACAGATGCTGCCTGACCTGCTGAGATTTTCAAACACCTTCTTTGATTTCTGGCTCCCAGTATCTACGGTATATTGCTTTCATTTCTCAGTTAACGCAGAATATTTACCAACTGGAGAATGTCAGCTGGGAATTAAATGGATTATATACAACGTAGAGCAGAGTAAATTCATCCATATCAGCGTCCATGTTTCACATCAATCCTGCTCCCACACTCTCACCGCTCCCTGTGACAGTGAGTTCCACACTCTCACCGCTCCCTGTGACAGTGAGTTCCACACTCTCACCGCTCCCTGTGACAGTGAGTTCCACACTCTCACCGCTCCCTGTGACAGTGAGTTCCACACTCTCTCCGCTCCCTGTGACAGTGAGTTCCACACTCTCTCCGCTCCCTGTGACAGTGAGTTCCACACTCTCTCTGCTCCCTGTGACAGTGAGTTCCACACTCTCTCTGCTCCCTGTGACAGTGAGTTCCACACTCTCTCCGCTCTCTGTGACAGTGAGTTCCACACTCTCTCCGCTCCCTGTGACAGTGAGTTCCACACTCTCTCCGCTCCCTGTGACAGTGAGTTCCACACTCTCTCCGCTCCCTGTGACAGTGAGTTCCACACTCTCTCCGCTCCCTGTGACAGTGAGTTCCACACTCTCTCCGCTCCCTGTGACAGTGAGTTCCACACTCTCTCCGCTCCCTGTGACAGTGAGTTCCACACTCTCTCCGCTCCCTGTGACAGTGAGTTCCACACTCTCTCCGCTCCCTGTGACAGTGAGTTCCACACTCTCTCCGCTCCCTGTGACAGTGAGTTCCACACTCTCTCCGCTCCCTGTGACAGTGAGTTCCACACTCTCTCCGCTCCCTGTGACAGTGAGTTCCACACTCTCTCCGCTCCCTGTGACAGTGAGTTCCACACTCTCTCCGCTCCCTGTGACAGTGAGTTCCACACTCTCTCCGCTCCCTGTGACAGTGAGTTCCACACTCTCTCCGCTCCCTGTGACAGTGAGTTCCACACTCTCTCTGCTCTCTGTGACAGTGAGTTCCACACTCTCACCATTCCCTGTGACAGTGAGTTCCACACTCTCTCCGCTCCCTGTGACAGTGAGTTCCACACTCTCTCCGCTCCCTGTGACAGTGAGTTCCACACTCTCTCCGCTCCCTGTGACAGTGAGTTCCACACTCTCTCCGCTCCCTGTGACAGTGAGTTCCACACTCTCTCCGCTCCCTGTGACAGTGAGTTCCACACTCTCTCCGCTCCCTGTGACAGTGAGTTCCACACTCTCTCCGCACTCTCCGCTCCGCTTCCATCCCACATCCCCTCCCTGTGACAGTGAGTTCCACACTCTCTCCGCTCCCTGTGACAGTGAGTTCCACACTCTCTCCGCTCCCTGTGACAGTGAGTTCCACACTCTCTCCGCTCCTGTGACAGTGAGTTCCACACTCTCTCGCTCCCTGTGACAGTGAGTTCCACACTCTCTCCGCTCCCTGTGACAGTGAGTTCCACACTCTCTCCGCTCCCTGTGACAGTGAGTTCCACACTCTCTCCGCTCCCTGTGACAGTGAGTTCCACACTCTCTCCGCTCCCTGTGACAGTGAGTTCCCCACTCTCTCCGCTCCCTGTGACAGTGAGTTCCACACTCTCTCCGCTCCCTGTGACAGTGAGTTCCACACTCTCTCCGCTCTCTGTGACAGTGAGTTCCACACTCTCTCCGCTCCCTGTGACAGTGAGTTCCACACTCTCACCACTCCTTGGGTAATGAGCCTTTTCTGACTTATTGATTGCTTTCATTGATAACTGTCTATGTGTGGTTCCTGTTTTTGTATTTCCACACAATCTATCTAACCTCTATTGTTGTTATCTCCATACTCTATTTGTCAGCCTCCCATCTCCTACTCTTGATAATCTATTCTGCCACCCACTTCCAAACCTCAGTCACTGATACTCCCTCTTTCGCAATACCCAATGTTGTCTCTTGGGCCCCAAGGCATCCAATGAAAAATTCTCACCCTCATGTTTAATTACTTCTATCATCCTGCCTCTCCCAATCTCTGTAACCTTCCCTACACTTTCACTCGCTGTCGCGGATAAATATGTAGTGGTTCATTTTGGCAGGACCAATGGGATAAAGGAGTATAATATCAAGGGTAGGAGTCTTAGCTGTGTTGAGGAGCAGAAGGATCTTGAGGTCTGGGTCCATAGGACTCTTAAATTGGCCTCGCAGGTAGAGAATGTGGTCAAGAAGGAGTATGATGTACTGGCCTTCATTAATCGAGGGATTGAGTTTAGGAGTCGGGAGGTAATGCTGCAACTTTATAAGTTCCGTGTCAGACCACACTTGGAGTATTGTGTGCAGTTCTGGTCGCCTCACTATAGGAAGGATGTGGAAGCTATTGAGAGGGTGCAAAGGAGATTTACAAAGATGTTGCCTGGATTGAGAGGCATGCCTTATGAAGATAGGTTGAGGGAGCTAGGGCTCTTCCCCCTGGAAAGACAGAGGTTAAGAGGCGACCTGATAGAGGTTTATAAGATGTTGAGAGAAATAGATAGGGTGGATTCTCAGGGGCTATTTCCCAGGGCTGAAATGGTCACTACGAGAGGACACAGGTTTAAGGTGTTGGGGGACAAGTACAGAGATGTTAGGGGTAAGTTTTTCACTCAAAGGGTGGTGAGTGAACGGAATCGGCTGCCGTCGGTGGTGGTAGAGGCGAACTCGCTGGAGTCTTTTAAAAGACTTCTGCATGAGTACATAAGATTTAATGGGACTGAGAGTTACAGATAGTTCTATGGCCTGGAAGGTATGGATATGATCGGCACAACTTGTGGGCCGAAGGGCCTGTTTGTGCTGTAGTGTTTTATGTTCTTTAAACTCTGCATTCTCCAATTCTGGCTTCTTTTGGATCTTGCCCACCCACCATTGGTGACCATGTCTTTCCCCATCCTTTTCCCTTTTCATTTCCTGCTGGAAACCCACCATTCTCCAACTTTACACCCTCCTTTAGAAAGGAAAACCTGCATTTATATGGCTCCTTACATTATGTTAGTGATCTACCAATCAATGGATGCTTTTCTTGTATTTTTGCAAACATACCAACTATTCTGCAGGTTCCCACAGGCGGTCGTGTGATAATGACCATATTAACTTTTTGAGCAATGTTGACCAAAGAATAAATATTGACAAAGACTAAGAGAGAAAACAGCCAGTTCTCCTTTACAATATTGCCTCAACAATGGCCACATCAAGGTAGTTGGTAGCTCAGTTCAATGTCTCGTCTAAACAGTGGCATCCCTGACAGTGCAGCACAGCAGGAATGTGATAGCAAATCTAGTGAACTAGACAATGATAACCTTTCTGTCAGTGTCACTAAAATAAAGGACGCAGGCATCAACTTCAGGAAGTGTAGTGGGGGACAAGGATAAAGTAGAAATAGTCAAGAGCTTCATATTTCTAGGTGTGCAGATCACCAGCAGTTTGTTCTGACCCGTCCATGCCGACACTATAGTAAAGAACGCCCACCAACACCTTTACTTTCTCAGAAGACTAAGGAAATTTGGCATGTCAGCTACGACTTTCACCATTTACAGATGCCCCATAGGAAGCATGCTTTCTGGTTGTATTAGAGCTTAGTATGGCTCCTGCTTTGTCTAAGATCGCAAGAAGCTACAAAGGGTCATGAACAAAGCCCAATCCATTACAGCCTCCCATCCACTGATTCTGCCTACACTTCCTGCTGCCTTGGAAAAGCAGCTCGCATAATCCAAGTACCTACGCGTCCCGGACATTCTCTTTTCCATCTTCTATTGGGAAAAGCTATAAAAGCCTAAGATCACATACCAACCAACTCAAGAACAGCTTCTTTCCTGCTGCCATCAGACTATTGAATGGACCTACATTGCATTCAGTTGATCTTTCTCTACACCCTAGCCTATGATTGTAACACAACATTCTACATTCTCTTCTTTCTTCCTCCCCTATGTATTCTATGGACGATATGATTTGTCTTTATAGCACTCAAGAAACAATAGTTTTCACTGTATCCCAGTACTCGATTAAGGTGCGTCAGGAAAGGTTTACAGGAGATGCGTGGGGCAAGTTTCTTTTACACAGAAGGTGGTGAGTGTCTGGCACACGCTGCCCAGGGAGGTGATGGGAGCAGGTACGATAGCAGCAAATAAGGGACAACTAGACAAATACATGAATAAGATGGGAATGGACGGATACGGAGTCCGTAAGTGCACACTATTTTAGTTTAGGCAGGCACCGTGAGGCTTGGAGGGCCGAAGAGCCTGTTCCTGCGCTGTACTATTCTTTGTTCTTATGTGACAATAATAAATCAAATCAGTCTCAGTCCTGCAGTAGAAGTGTCAGCCTACATGTTTGACCCCATTGACCCAGCTTAGTTTGAAGTGTTCCTCCCACTTCTTTGATTTGGTTGTGTGTGTCAGTATCGGTGTTTTGTCTCACTGCCCATGTATTTCTGATTAAGCCTTTGTGAAGCGAATTGATCACTTGCTTCTGCTCCAGATGAGGAAGTAATTTCTCATGTCTGTAACATGCTGTCCCTGAACGAGATTCAATAGGAACTTACAAAAGCAAGTTGAATAAGGAATGTTTTATTCCAGGTTGTGGGGAAGGAACACTGATGGATGGGATTTATGGATAGTACTTTCAAAACCCAGCACAGGGATGATGGGCTGAATGGACTCCTTTCTTACAGGGTGATTCTATGAATTTTAATGCAATTTTATTTTCTGGCTTGGAAAGAATTGCATGTTTACATGTTGAATGGCCCTTGTGCTCAATCCTAAATCTTTCTGTGGAGTTGGGATGGATACAGTAAGAAATCACACAACACCAGGTTAAAGTCCAACAGATTTATTTAGAATCAGAACTACTCTTTTATCCACTCACCTGATGAGGGAGCAACGCTTCGAAATCTCATGATTCCAAATAAACCTGTTGGATTTTAAGCTGTTATTGTGAGACTTCTTACTTTTAAACCTTTCTCCTTCTGTGTAAAGCGGTTGATGAGTTGAAGCAGACAGAGAGCAGCAGACACCGTGCCTTTCCTTAGCAAAATGATAACCATATTCCTTCACCACACACAGCGACAAGATGTCATAATGTGGCAACACATCCCAAGGCACTTCAGAGTGTACACAATTTGACACAGAGCCACATGAGGAAATGTTCGAGCAGCTGTCCAGAATCTTGGTGAAAGAGGGAGGTTTTAATGAGCATTGTGAGGGGAGGAGAGGGGGTGGGGAGGCTGAGAGGTTTCAGGAGTGAATTCCAAAGCCTGGGATTGAAAGGCATGGCCCCAGATTTGGGGCAATTGAATTCAGGAATGACCAGATGGGGATCACATGGAGCCCAGCAGATTGTCTGGCTGCAGAAGCTTAGAACAGTAAGAAGATGGAGAGACCATGGAGGGGTTTAAATACAAGGAAGATCATTTAAAATGGAAACATTACTAGATCAGAGGCCAGTGTTGATCAGTGAGTGCTGGGGAGATTGCTGAATGAGACATTGAGGAAATTAGGAGATATACTGAAGAATTCTGGATGAACTAACATTCACAAAGGACTCTGGGGGAAGAACCATGAATAAACAGGAAAGCTTTGCTGCAGAACTAACACAACCGGGCAGAATGGCTTCACTCTGTGCTGTTCCCTTTTACAAGTTAAAGATGTTTTGAAAAAAGTTCCAGAGGTTTTGTGAGTTGCCTGCACATTGGGTTCAATCAGATATTCACCGTCAATGAGGGTTCAGATCCAATGAGGACCCCAAGGTAACGTTAAAGTTAAAACCTCAGCCCTGCGATAACGTGAGAGGACAAGAGAAGCATCAGAAAGAAGCAGATATATATTTATTTTGCTCTTGATTGGCCTTGAAACAGGAACTGAAAACAAAAACTCTGGAACACCATGTTGGGAAAGAACTCCCTTGACAATCTTCACCTTTAAATAACTTCTGCTTTAACTAGCTGAAGTTACAATTACTAAAGCTTTTGTCCCTCGCTGAGATTCCCTCTCAGTCGCCGTCCGTCGCCGCGATTCCCTCTCAGTCACCGTCCCTCGCCGAAGTTCCCTCTCAGTCGCCGTCCCTCGCTGCGATTCCCTCTCAGTCGCCGTCCCTCGCCGAGGTTCCTTCTCAGTCGCCGTCCCTCGCCGAGGTTCCTTCTCAGTCGCCGTCCCTCGCCGAGGTTCCTTCTCAGTCGCCGTCCCTCCCGAGGTTCCCTCTCAGTCGCCGTCCCTCGCCGAGGTTCCCTCTCAGTCGCCGTCCCTCGCCGAGGTCCCTCTCAGTCGCCGTCCCTCGCCGAGGTTCCTTCTCAGTCGCCGTCCCTCGCCGAGGTTCCTTCTCAGTCGCCGTCCCTCGCCGAGGTTCCCTCTCAGTCGCCGTCCCTCGCCGAGGTTCCCTCTCAGTCGCCGTCCCTCGCCGAGGTTCCCTCTCAGTCGCCGTCCCTCGCCGAGGTTCCCTCTCAGTCGCCGTCCCTCGCCGAGGTTCCCTCTCAGTCGCCGTCCCTCGCTGAGGTTCCCTCTCAGTCGCTGCCCCTTCGCTGAGGTTCCCTCTCAGTCGCCGTCCCTTCGCCGAGGTTCCCTCTCAGTCGCCGTCCCTCGCTGAGATTCACTCTCAGTCGCCGTCCCTCGCTGAGATTCACTCTCAGTCGCCGTCCCTCGCTGAGATTCACTCTCAGTCGCTGTCCCTCGCTGAAATTCACTCTCAATTGCCGTCTCTCGCTGAGATTCACTCTCAGTCGCCGTCCCTCGCTGAGATTCACTCTCAGTCACTACCTCTCATTCGTGATCATTCGTCCACTATCTACATCCTAGGGGTTGACAAAACCTGGACCAGGCTAGCCATATTAATACTGTGGCTATATGAGCTGGGAATCCTGCAGCGAGTAACTCACCTCCTGACTCACAAAAGTCTGTCCATCATCTACAAGGCATGTGATGGAATACTCCCCACTTGCCTGGATGAATGTAGCTCCAACAACACTCAAGAATCTGAACAGCATCGAGGACAAAGCAGCCTGTTTGATTGGCACCCCATTCAGCTCCTCTATCACTGACGCTCAGTGGTAGCAGTATATAGCACTTACAAGATGCACTGCAAGAATTCACCAAAGTTCCACCTTCCAAAACCATGACCTCTGTTGTCTAGAAGGACAACAGCAGCAGATACAAGGGAACATCACCACCTGCATGTTCCCCTCCAAACCACTTACCATCTTGATATGGAAATATATCAGTTGTTCCTTCAGTGTCACTGGATCAAAATCCTGGAAAATCCTCCTAAACACTGTGGATTTATCTATGCAGTAAGAAGTCTCACAACACCAGGTTAAAGTACAATAGATTTATTTGGTAACAAACACCACTACATTTGGTGTTTGTTACCAAATAAACCTGTTGGATTTTAACCTGGTGTTGTGAGACTTCTTACTGTATTTACCCCAGTCCAACGCCGGCAGCTCCACATCAGGTTTATCTGTGCCACATTGACTGTAGTGATTCAAGAAGGCAGCTAACCACCGCCTTCTCAAGGTGCAACTAGGGATGGGTAATAAATATTGGCCCCCAGCCAGTTACGCCCACATCCTGTGAAAGGATTAAACTCACTGATTACACCTCCACATTCCAATTAACTCTTCACCCTCCTAATAAGCTCCTTATCTCCTGATTACCGTATGTCTCTCCTTAATCTTCCTGCATTGTCACCAACCCTCCCACACTCTCTCCCCCCCTCCCTTACCAGTAGTTTGGGATCCTCCAGGTTCAATCTTTATCTCCAGGGTGAGAAATTAAGTTGACACGATCCACACTGGGAGATACAGGGCTCTGGGCCATCGCGCCCCCGGCCCTCTCACCTCACACCCCTGCAAGTTAAAAGACAGCAGAAACTAGGGAAAAGCAAACAAGTTTTCAGTCTCACAATTACCCAATTACTCCAGCAGAGAAAGCCAGTGATTGTAATTAACAAAGGAATCAATCTGTGTCTTGGACAGTTCCAAATATGCAAGGCTGTAGGGACGGCACACAATCTGTCAGCATGAATAGTCCACTGAGATCCACACAGCAACTCATAAATAACAATTAGAAATAATATCTATAATTTACTTAACACACATCACACTGAATGCGAGCAGACAGCATGCCACAGTCTGTTCTCCTGTACCACACTCACTTTTGCCATTACCCCACAAATAGTAGAGGGGGTAAATGAAGGGGTTATATCCGTCCATCCCAGTGAGGATTGCGAGTGAGGTAAGGGTGACAACTTTCCAGGATTGTCCTGCTCTCTCCAGAAATTGACGATTAATCTCTGACCAGCTTACAAATTATATTTCATTTCCTTCAAACACCTCCCCTGCGTGATTGAAATTTATTCAGATTTCAGAAGGTCAAGGGTACATGTGCCAGTTCAGAGATCCAATGCCAAGATGCCCCTTCAGTTGATGCCACCTTTCAGGTGAAGCTAAGCTTGGATCTACCCCCTCAGATGTGTTTCTCACATGTTGGTACAGACTCGACAGGCAGAGGGGCCTCTTTCTGCACTGTGTGATTCTGCAATTCTAAAGGTGGTTATTAAAGATCCTGATCAATATTTATCTCTCAGTCAACATTATCCAAAAATAGATTGGCTATCCAGTGGCAGGGCTACACACAAGACTAACTGGATCATAGAATCCCTACAATGCAGAAGGAGTCTATTCAGCCCGTTGAGCCTGCACTGACCACAATCCCATCCAGGCCTTATCCCCGTAACACCATATACTTATGCAGTTAATCCCCGAAACTGGGGTCAATTTAGCATGGCCCAATCTGCACATCTTTCTGACTGTGGGAGGAAACTGGAGCACCCGGAGAAAACCCATACAGACATGGGGAGAACATGCAGTCCCCACACACACACACACTGACACTCTACATCTCCTTCAAAGAGCTAGCATAGATGTGATTGGCTTCTCTCTATGTTGCTCTACAATTTCTGATATAGGCATCTATTTATTTTTTCTTTGCAAGATAAGCCGCCGCAATGTAAACCCTTGTTCATCTTTCATATAAAGTAATGAACCCAGAGACACGTTCCTTCACTTGAGGGGGAGGGGAGATTGAGGGACAATTCTGAGACACTAACAGCAGGACAAACACAGCTGTGACTAGTCAGTGATTTGAGGAACAGCTTGCCTCCTCACTAACTGTCTCAGTCCTTAAGCGTTCCCGCTGATCAGGGACTGGGCTTTCACATGTTCACCAATTGCTTAAATCAATCTCACAGTAGCCAATTGGTAATCATTTTTATAATTGGCAGCATTTCTGAATTTTAAAAAGGGAAATTGCTCCTTTTATGAACTGCCTATACCACGCAGGTCACTATCTGATAGTACTCCCTCCCCCACCCCCACCTGCCACAGGAGCTGGTAATGCTCAGGACTGCAAGTGGGTTCAGTATTCACTTCCGAGTCTGGGGAGTGAGTAAGAGCAGGGTACCAGCAACAGTAATGTATCAAAGCCACATTCAATCCTGGCTCTTGTCATTAGCTCATGGTTTTAAATCCCATTCCAGAGACCTAAGCACAGTGGTTAGCACTGCTGCTTCACAGTGCTGGGGACCCAGGTTCAATTCCAACCTTGGGTGAACATAGAACAGTAGAGCACAGTCCAGGCCCTTCGGCCCTCGATGTTGTGCCGAGCTATGTCCAAACCCAAGATCAAGCTAACCCTCTCCCTATCATTCTGATGTGTTCCATGTGCCTATCCAATAACTGCTTGAAAGTTCCTAAAGTGTCCGACACCACTATCACAGCAGGCAGTGCATTCCACACTCCAATCACTCTGTGAATGAAGAATCTACCTCGGACATTTAGAGCAACACAGCACGGGAAACAGGCCCTTCGGCCCAACGAGCCCGCGCCGCCGTCATAACTTTATAGTAACAATTCCATTTTCCTATTCTAATTTTAGGTTATTCCTAATATGGAAGAATCTCAATATAGGGACAATTTGTTTCCCAATCAGCCTAAGAGCGAATTTTTGGGATGTGGGAGGAAACCGGAGCGCCCGGAGAAAACCCACACAACCACAGGGAGAACGCGCAAACTCCCGCAGACACCGGCCCAATTCCAAGTGTCTGCGCAGCTACAGCGATAGTCACTGAACAGTCATGGTGCCCTTCAGATGGTCCACACAAAGCACTCATTTACGACATGAAGCACCAGGCAACCCATGAATCAACAGCCAAGAGCTGTCTTCGCACCACCTGCCGAATGCATGATCCTTGTTGGTCAAGTTGGACCGAATTACCTGTGGAAAAAAAAGCCATAGTTAAACAGTCCTACTATATCCCCCTATCTGCATACCGCTCATGTGGCTGTCCAAGAGAACCTTAAACAGCCCCAGCGTGCCTGCTCCCACCACCTTACTCGGCAGTGCATTCCACACCCCCACTACCCTTTGTGTGAAAAACTGCCCTCTAATATTCGTCTTATACATAGCCCCCCCTCACCCTATGGCCATGACCCCTCGTCCTATCCATTTCTGAAGGTGGAAAAAGTTTACCTCCATTTACTCTATCTATACCCCTTATAATCTTATACACCTCTATTAGATCCCCTCTAAGCCGACGTCTTTCAAGGGAAAACAACCCCAGTCTATTCAATCGTTCCTCATAAGACAGTCCTTCCATACCAGGCAGCATCCTGGTAAACCTCCTCTGCACTCTCTCCAAGGACTCCACATCCTTCCGATAGTACGGCGACCAGAACTGGACGCAGTATTCCAAGTGAGGCCTAACCAACGTTCTATACAATTGCAACATCAAACTCCTACTCTTGTATTCTATACCCTTTTCTATGAAAGCTAACATACTATACGCTTTCTTTATCACCTTCTCCACCTGTGAAGACACCTTCAGAGACTTGTGAACCTGCACCCCCAAGTCTCTCTGCGTCTCTATACTCCGTATAGTTTTACCTTTTATCCTATAACTCTCTTCTACATTTTTCAGGCCAAAATGCATCACCTCGCATTTATCTGGATTAAATTCCATTTGCCATCTATCTGCCCAGTCTACCAACCTGTCTATGTCCTGTTGTATTGCCTGGCACTGCTCCTCTGTACCCGCCAATCCAAGCGTCTTAGTGTCATCAGCAAATTTGCTGATCTCACCACCCACCCCAACTTCCAAGTCGTTTATGTAAACCACAAATAGAAGAGGACCTAGTACTGAGCCTTGTGGCACTCCACTAGTGACAGGCCTCCAGTCGGAAAAAAAGCCTTCCACTACTACCCTCTGTCTCCTCCTCCCGAGCCAGTTCTCGACCCATCTACATACCTGGCCCTGTATCCCATGCGCCTTCACCTTCTCTATCAGTCTACCATGAGGAACCTTGTCAAACGCCTTACTGAAATCCATGCAAACGACATCAAAAGCATGTCATTCATCAACTGTTTTTGTCACTTCTTCAAAAAATTCCACTAGATTTGTAAGACAAGACTTCCCCTTGACGAAGCCATGCTGCGTATCCCTGATCAGATCGCAGCGCTCCAGATGCTCATACATCCTGTCCCTGAGGATCCTCTCCATTAGCTTACCTATAACTGAAGTCAAGCTCACCGGCCTATAGTTCCCTGGGTTATCCCTCTGACCTTTTTTAAACAACGGTACTACATTTGCTATCCTCCAGTCCTCTGGGACCTCGCCTGTGTCCAAGGAAGAGACAAAGATTTGCGTCAGAGGCCCAGCTAGGTCTTCCCTCAACTCCCTTATCAGCCTGGGGTAAATGCCATCAGGCCCCGGAGCTTTATATGTCTTTAAGCTGCCTAACAGCCCCAACACCTCCTTCCTCGTAATCTTTATTTCCCTCAACGGATCCTCAACTTTGTCAAAATCAGCAACAGACATCTGGCCAGTCTCCTGCGTGAATACCGACGCAAAGTATTCATTCAGGATCTCCCCCATTCCCTCAGGCTCTAAGCATAGATCCCCTCCTCTGTCCCTGAGAGGTCCAATCTTGCCTCTAACCATCCTTTTGCTCCTTACATAGGAGTAAAATGCCTTAGGATTTTCCTTAATCCTACCTGCCAGAGCCACTTCGTGGCCCCTTTTTGTCTTTCTAACACCCCTTTTAAAATCCCTCCTATATCTCCACCACGAACCTTATATTGACTGTGCGGAGTTTGCATGTCCTCTGCATGTCTGCTTCGGTTTCCTCGCACACTCCAAAGATGTACAGGTTAGGTAGATTAGCTATGATTAATTTTAACCTTTAGTGTCGGGGGATTAGCATGGTAAATATGTGAGGTTACAGTGATAGGGTTTGGGTGGGATTGTTGTCGGTGTAGACTTGATGGGGTGAATGGCCTCGTCCTGCACTGAAGTCAAGGAGAGGTTATAAAATGGTGCCTTAATCCTGACAGCTTCACAGACCCCAGTTAGAAATTTAAACTTGGTGTGTTTTCAATGCACATGTTTATCGGTGGGGATTTCCCTATTGCCTCATTACACATCATCAGCTTCAGTCAGCATTTGGGCCAGAAGTTACAAGCCAATAATGTGCCTTTACATTTTTCCTTCCAACATGGATAACCTCATACTTGTCCACGTTAAACTCTACCTGTCCCAAATCCTGCCCCATTCACGGGACCTACTCATATCTATTTGTAAATCTCTTATTTTACTATCACAACTTACTATCCCACCTATTGCAGTGTCATCTGCAAATATGGCTATGGTCTCTTAAGTTCTGTATCCAAGTCTTCACATAGATTTTAAATAGTTGGGGAGCCCTTTCGTACCCCATTGCATACATCCTGCCACCCCGAGGAAGACCCGTTTATCCTGACTCGCTACTTTCTATTGGTTAACCAATCCTCTATCCAAACCAATAGATTATCCCTAATCCCATATGAAGTAACCTTTACATATTAACCTTTGGTGTGGTACCTTATCAAATGCCTGCTGAAAGTCCTACATCTACAGGGTCCCCATTATCCAAACTTACTTGTTGCATCTTCGAAAGACTCAAGCAAATCAGTCAAACATGATTAACCTTCATAAACCATGCTAAATCTGATGGATTGTATTGTGGCTTTTTAAATGTCCTGTTATTACTTCCCTTATTATAGGGCACATGGTGACACAGTGGTTAGCACTGCTGCCTCTCAGTGCCAGGAAATCAGGTTCAGTTCTGGCCTCGGGCAACTGACTACGTGGAGTTTGCACATTCTCCCCGTGTCTGTGTAGGTTTCCTTAGGTATCCCAGTTTTTTTTCCCCACACTCCAAAGATGTGCAGATTAGGTGAATTGCCCCTTAGCATCAGGAAAATTAGCTTGGGTAAATATATGGGATTACAGGAATACGGCCTGGATGGGATTCAAAATTACAGCACAGGAACAAGCTCTTCAGTCCTGCAAGTCTGCACCAACCATGCTGCCCGTGGGAACTAAAACCATCTACCCTTCTGGGGACCATATCTTCTATTCCCATCCCATTCAAGTATTTGTCTATACATGCATTAAAACTCAAAGAAATTGTTAGTGCAGCCTCAATAGGCCAAATGGCCTCTTTCTGCACTGTAGGGATTCTACGATAATAGATTCAAACAATTTTCCAACATTGGCCAACACCTCCCTGCATTTTGCAGGTGTGGGGCCAATTGCAATGAAACTTCTCTCAACATCTCGGGCCCCTCACTAGATTTTATTGCCCCATGGCCATTCACGCCCAATTATAACGAGAGCACAAATCCTAGCCTACACAACCTTAAATTGTTCAAAGATCAAACCAAACAGGAGGGTTATACCCTTCTATGTGAACATAAAAAGCATGGTAATAATATCCTTGCAATGACTGAAAGAGATTTGGATCAGAGGAAGGAATGAATTGTTTACACACAAAGATGCCATTTGATCTTATTGTTTTGGAATGAGAATTTACCATGCTTGAGTTTGTAAAATGAATTTGAGAATGGAATTCCTCCCACAGTGAATGAGAAGAATAACATTTAGCTTAAATAAAACATCCTTTGTGGAGTTAAAGACTGAGAATAAGAAATGCAAGCATTGAGTTATGATAATTCTACGCTGTTTCAATTCTGCTAATCCTATTTGTTACATGAATGGATTTTGTTTCAGTTAAACCTTTGTAATTGTATAATGTGGAGTGTGCAGTTGTGATACAGAGGAAAGTTATCTGTAGTTAATGGAGATTATAATGTTTAGACATGGTTTATTTATTTATTAGTCACAAGCAGGCTTACATTAACACAGCAATGATGTTTCTGTGAAAATCTCGAGTTTCCACACTCTGGCACTGTTGGGATACACTGAGGGAGAATTTAGCATGACCAACGCACCCAACCAGCACATCTTTTGGAGGAAACTGGAGCAAATCCACAGGGAGAATGTGCAGACTCTATACTGACAATAACCCAAGATGGGAATCGAACCCAGGTCTCTGGCACTGTGCTGCCCCATCGTAAACAAACCTACACCAGAGTTAGACTATCTTTCTTCCAAATGGGAAGATGTTCATACACTCCGAAACTTCCCTTGAGTTTAAATCAAAGTTGGAAGCTGGGAACAACAATTCCTGGCCTGCTCTGGAACTTCTGCACATTGCGCCAGTGGGAAACGAGCACACATTCGCGGTTCATCTACTTCCACGTTTTTATGTGAGGAGCCAGCACCCTACAGATCCACAGTAGGAAAGAGAGCAAAGGAGAGAAATGGTGCAAAACTTTGTTACGGAAAGCCTCCCAGGGAGCAGCGCGTGGGAAAGGTCCCGAACCAGGGAGTGAAACAGAACATAAAGAAGAAAAAAAATGAACAAAGTAAGAATTAGTCCAACAGAAAGTCAGCCACTTCAAATGGAGACCAGCCAAAATCTTTCCTCTCTGAGGGTGGTGAGTGTTTGGAACTCACTTCAGATAATTCATGACCTTTATAAGATGCTGAGAGCTATAGATCGGGTGGATATTCAGAGACTATTTCCCTAGGGCTGAAATGATCACTATGAGAGGACACAGGTTTAAGGTGCTGGGGAGTAGGTACATAGAACATAGGTACAGAGGAGATGTCAGGGTAAGTTTTTCACCTAGAGGGTGATGGATAAATAGAATCAGCTGCCATCGGTGGTGGTAGAGGCGAACTCGCTGGGATCTTTTAAGAAACTTCTGGATGAGTACATGGGATTTAATGGGATTGAGAGTTACAGATAGGCTTGTCAGGTAGGGATATGATCAGCGCAACTTGTGGGCCAAAGGGCCTGTTTGTACTGTAGTGTTCTATGTTCTAAGATGTTATTAAATGACAGAGCAGGCTTGAGGGGCTGAATGGTTTAAACCTGCTCCTAGTTTGTATGTTCTACAGTTCATATGTCCCAGGTAAGGGACAGTGACAGAGATCAGTTACAGATCCTGTCAGGTAAAGTTGAGGGAAAGGAGAAGAAAAATAGGCTCTGAGTTATAGCAAATGTGGCAAGGAGCAGTAAAGAGGATTTGAGAAAAACCCAGAAAATCTGCTGGTGACTCTGTACCACACACCATAAGGACACAGTTCTGCTTGGCACAGTCAGTTATCTGAAAGTCTACTTGGGAGATGAAATGGTACTGTAATCAGTACTGAAATCCAAGGGAGAGAAATCTTAAAAAGCAAGGTCGAAATCCTGAAAGTGAACTTTCTTTGAGTGGGAGTTATTTCTGGAATGAATTCTAAGGCAATCTGTTCAAATATGGAAATTGGAAAATCCATTAGAAAGACAGTTTCAGATTGGTTCGCAATGTGACAAGCATCACATGTCGGCGGCACAGTAGCACAGTGGTTAGCACTGCTGTTTCACAGCTCTAGGGACCCAGGTTCGATTCTCAGCTCGGGTCACCGTCTGTGTGGAGTTTGCACATTCTCCTCGTGTCTGCATGGGTTTCCTCCCGGGTGCTCCAGTTTCCTCCCGCGGTCCAAAAATGTCTGGATTAGATTGTTGGCCATGCTAAAAATTGCCCTTGGTGTCCTGAGATTTGTAGGTTAGAGGGATTAATGCATAAATATGTAGGGTTATGGGGATAGAGCCTGGGTGGGATTGTGATGGGTGCAATTCGATGGGCTGGATGGCCTCTTCCTGCACTGTCGGGTTTCTATGATTAATCTGGATATTGAAAGAGCCAGGGAATCTGCTTTGGTCGTATTTGTCATTTATGTTTGAATGCGGAGTATCTAACCACAGTTCACCTGTACTACATACTTACCCTGAATATTGGAGTAAAAGATAGATATTATAAACATAGAACATAGAACACTACAGCACAGACAAGCCCTTCAGCCCACAAGTTGTGCCGATCATACCCATGCCTACTAGGCCATAAAACTATCTGTAACTCCCAATCCCATTAAATCCCATGTACTCATTCAGAAGTCTCTTAAAAGACCCCAGCGAGTTCACCTCTACCACCACTGATGGCAACCAATTCCATTCACTCACCACCCTCTGAGTGAAAAATTTACCTCTAACATCTCCTCTGTACTTGCCCCCCAGCACCTTAAACCTGTGTCCTCTCGTAGCAACCATTTCAGCCCTGGGAAATAGCCTCCGAGAATCTACTCTATCTATTCCTCTCAATATCTTATAAACCTCTATCAGGTCGCCTCTCAACCTTCGTCTCTCCAGGGAGAAGAGACCTAGCTCTCTCAACCTATCTTCATAAGGCATGCCCCCCAATCCAGACAACATCCTTGTAAATCTCCTCTGCACCCTCTCAATAGCTTCCACATCTTTCCTATAGTGAGGTGGCCAGAACTGCACACAGTACTCCAAGTGGGGTCTTATAAAGTTGCAGCATTACCTCCCGAATCCTAAACTCAATCCCTCGATTAACGAAGGCCAATACATCATATTCTTTCTTGACCACATGCTCCACCTGCGAGGCCGATGTAAGAGTCCTATGGAGCCGGACCCCAAGATCCCTCTGCTCCTCAACACTGCCAAGACTCCTACCCTTGATATTATACTCCTTCATCCCATTGGTCCTGTCAAAATGGACCACCACACATTTATCCGTGTTGAAGTCCATCTGCCACTTCTCCACCCAGTCTTTCATCCTATCTATGTCTCGCTGCAGCTTCTGACATCCCTCCAGACCATCCATAACACCACCAATCTTTGTATCGTCGGTGAACTTACTAATCTATCCCTCCACTTCCTCATCCAGGTCATTTTGAATTTGTGTGTATCTGTAAAGACATTGCTGGAGTAAAATGGAATATGGGTAGCATAGTGGTTGGCACTGCTGCTCACACCTCCAGGGATCTGGGCTCAATTCCCGGCTTGGGTCATTGTCTGTATGGAGTTTGCACATTCTTCCCATGTCTGTGAGTTTCCTCCAGTGCTCCAGTTTCCTCCCACAGTCCAAAGATGTGAGGATTAGGTGCATTGGTCATGCTAAAATTGCCCCTTAGTGTCCCAGGCTGAGTAGATTAGTGGGATAAATATTTTGGGTCATGGATAGAGGGCCTGGGTGGGATTGTTGGTGGTGCAGACTCAAATGGTCTCATTCTTTTATGAATGGTGTGATTTGAATCCCTTTTCTGTGTTTGTATTGAAATTGTTCTCATCTCTTTGGTTCAATTTCCTTATTTAACAAATACTTTATTCTTTACGTTGAAAGCTGATTGGCAGACTCCAGTGAACTTGTTTGGGTTTCTTCCCTATGTTTTATAGAAGAAACATAAAAATGAGGATCTATCAAGCTTTGAGATCTGTCCAGCATTAACATCAGTTGGGGTTGGAATACTTTCGAGAATCGCACTGCCTAGTACAGATTTTATCAATTTAAAGTCCTCCGTAGTGAAACATTATGAAATAAATGCACTTTTGCCAAACAGGAAGAAAGAAGAATAGAATTATACCAACAGGGAAGGATGTCGAGGAGGATAATTTAGAAACAGGAAACTATTAACCCTTCAAGTATCTGCCATTCTATTCAACCATGGCTGATCTAACTCTTGGTTAGACTACTTGTCTCAGTTTCATCATCTTATCATCTTTGCCTGAAGAAAATCTCTCAAATTCAATTTTGAGCTTCCCAACATTTTGGGGAGAGTGTTTCAGATTTCCTCTGCCGTTTAAGTGAAGCAATATTCCCTGACATCAGCACTGAATAGTCTGCTTCTAATATTAGTTTATCCCACCTAGTTCTGGTCTCTGGCAACCAGACGAAATCGCTTCTGCTGAGCTACCCTATCAAATGCTTTAATTATCTGAAACTCCTCAATTAGATCATCCTTTGATAGACAGAGAGTAAGAACAGGTCATTCAGCCCTTCTAGACTGAATTAATGTAAGTTTATTCCATGACAATAGTTGTATAATTTAATCCGGTTAAACTAAATTCAAAGATATAATTTTTTAGCACAAGTGGCACAGTGGCTGGCACTGCTGTCTCACAGTGCTGGAATCCCAGATTCAATTCCGGCATCAGGTCACTGTCTGTGTTGAGTTTGCACATTTTCCCCATGTCTGCACGGGGCTCTGGTTTCCTCCCACAGTCCAAAGTTGTGCAGGTTAAGTTAACTGGCCATGCAAAATTGCCCCTTAGTGTCAGGGGGTTTAGCAGGATAAACGTGGTTGTGCAGATATTGTGGTTGGTACAGATGCAATGAGCCAAATGGCCTTTTTCTGTACATAGGATTCTATAATTCTAGAAGCAGTACTTGTTGAAGAATCTTCTTTAAGATTTAGAATTTTGGTCCATTAGGGTCATTCTCATACTGCTGTCTAACAATTGCATTCTAAAGAGTGAGAGTCCTCCTGTTGGGTGAGTGGTTATGCTTTGTTGCCCCGTCTCTCTATGCATCCATATTCCAGAGGCAATGTTGAATCATCATATCTTACAACACAGAGGGAGACCATTCCATCCATCATGTCAGTACTGGCTCTTTGAAAAAGTTACCAAATTAGTTCCATTCCCCATAACCCTGTTGAGAATTTCGCCATGAGCCAATTCTCTTCTGAACCTGCTCCTTATTGAATCCTTTCTGAAAGTACCTTCCAGATCACACCACTGGCTGGGTAAAGTAAACTTTCCTCCTGTCCTCTGCTTATTTTGCTAATTGGACAGAATTAAAAATATATTTTTCTTTTGGTTTCACAGTGGAAATAGCTGCAAAAACTCTGGGCTGAAAAAAAATTGAGACTGCTTCTCTGCAAGAAAATCTTGCAGACAAGGGGGTAAAAGTGCTGAAGTTGTCCTTTGGTTTAAGCTTAAATTTGTTATGAAACTTGAACACAGATGTGTCCCACTGCAGTCTGATAAAACTATTAGACATAAGAGCAGAATTAGGCCATTTGGCCCATCGAGTCTGCTCTGTCATTCAATCATGGCTGATATTTCTCTCAACCCCATTCTCCTGCCTTTTCCCCATAACCCCTGAACCCCTTATTAATCAAGAGCCTATCTATCTAAGTTTAAAGATACTCAATGACCCGGCCTCCACAGCTTCTGCAGCAAACAGTCCCATAGATTCCCCACCCTCTGGCTGAAGAAATTCCTCCTCATCTCTGTTTTAAAGGAATGTCCCTTTAAACTGAAGTTGTGCCTTCTGGTTCTAGTTTTTCCTGTTAGTGGAACCGTCCTCTCCATGTCCACTCTATCCTGGCCTCACAGTACCCTGTAAGTTTCAATAAGATCCCCCCTCATCCTTCTAAACTCCAACGAGTACAGATTTAAGAGTCCTCAACCATTTCTCACACAAGCTCTTCATTCCAGAGGTCATGTCCTGGGGAAGTGTTGGGGGGGGGGGATTCTCCATCCCATCTGCAGAGTGTTTTGTGATGGTGGGAGGCCGTGTACGTTCAATGGTGACGGGATCCTATGGTCCTGACTTTGTCACTGGGGTATCCCAGCAATGAAGGATACCCTGAGGTTATGAAAGAGGCTATATAAATGCACTTTCTTTCCTTCCTTTCAAGAAGCTTGCTATCAACTCTCCATTCTATCCTGTCTTACCACCTGCTCGCCACTGACCTAGACTGAGAGCCTTGGACCTGGGCACGAGCTCCTGAATAATCAATGAATCTGAGTTTAACAACATTCCCATTGGACGTGTTTCTGCGGCCCGTGTATCCACTGCAGTAACAACATTCTACACACTGATGGGCAATAACACAGATGCTGAGATAACTTGTTGCTCTCACTTCATCTGCTCGCTTTAGCGCTTAATAAATTTCATGTAATAGGTTTAAAATTAATCGCAATCTGCCCAGCAGCTGGAGTTAATGTTCAGCTACTTCAGATATTACACAGTCTACTGCTCTCAAAAACTCAAACATTCTGTGATTTAGCTTCACCTCTGGCTTTGTCTGCAGTGTCCTGCTTTTAACTCTTCTTTAAATCTTATAATAATAAAATAGGCCACTCGGTCCATTGTGTCTGTGCTAGCTCTATGGAAGAACTACCATTAGAACCACTTTCCTGCTATTTCCCCGATAGCCCTGCACATTTTTCCTTTTCAAGTATTTATCCAATTCTTTTTTGAAAGTTCCCATTGAGCCTGTAAACCAGGTGGTCCCATGATGATACGGCTGCAAAAGATGACACATATCGGGAGTGCAGGCAGTGTACAAGCAGGAAGTAGCTAAACTCATAAATAAACTAGTCTTCATTGTAAGGTCTAATTGTCAACGCTTCGGGAATCCAGCCTATTGACAGAATTTCCTCCCTTTCAGGCAGCACCTTCCAGACACCAACAACCACGAGTAAGAAAATTCCCATCTCCCCTTCTGATCCAATCCTCTGGATGCCCCGATTTCCTCCAATAGTCTAAAGATATGTGGGTTAGGTTGGTTGGCCATGCTAAATTGTCCTTTAGTGTCCTGGGATGCATAGGTTAGAGAGATTAGCAGGGTAAATATACGGGGTTACAGGGATAGGCCCTGGGTGGGACTGTTGGTGCAGACTCGATGGGCCAAACGGCCTCCTCCTGCACCATAGGGAGTTTATGAACCCTTCTGTTAGTTATTTTCAATCTGTCTCACCTTCCTTTCTATTTACTCAATCAATGTCCTTCAGAACACCTTTATTCAATTTCCCTATAATCTTCTCAGTTCTATGGAGAACAGTCTCTGTATGCTATCTGAACTCTCTCATCATTGACACTATTCTGGTAAATATTCTCTCTACCTTCTCAGTCTGGGACCTGGAATTGCACACCATCCTCCAACTCAGGCTGAGCCAGAGATTTCAAAAGGTTCAGGATATCTCCCTTGTTTTGTGTTCTGTGGGTGGTGGATGGGAGATGGGGGGATGGGCAGTGCAGGAGGGAAAGTTGAAAACATTCAGTGCTGCGTGGTTTATGAAGCCCAGGATCCCAAAGACATCTCATTCCTTCACTGAGTTAACATTTAACAGTTCAAACATCACAGAGCTAAAAGACTGCCACCTTACAGCAGCTCCACACAGTGCAGAGAAAATGCTGGGGGGAAGAAAATCATTTAGAAACGTACATTGAAGCAGAAGTAGGCCATTCGGCCCTCTGAGCCTGCTCCGCCATTTACCCACTTCAGAAACAGCTGTTTTAAGAATCATGGTTAGAGCTTAATTCCAACTCTCAAAGTGCCAATCCTGACAGATGAACAGCAAACACAATTTGCATTTATATAGCACCTTTAACATAGTAAAATCACCCAGGGAGGATTATCAAACCACATAATGAAATGATGGTCTCCTCAGGACGAGTTGAGATTATTCTTGACCTGGTCCGCTTGCCCGCCTTGGGAGGAATGGCCATGAAAGTGGGATCTTCATTGCTGGGGAGTAAGGGTGGGCTGGCCTGGGAAAGAGGTTTGGAGGCAGCCACAGGAGCTGCTGGCGTGGGTGATGTCTGGAAGGTGGGAGGTGGGGAGTGTTCAAAATGTTCACCTCAGTGCTGTGTGACTAAGCTAAAAATACAATGGTCCATCATCCCCTGCCATCCTCCAATCACACCCCTCTCCCCATCATTGACATCTCATGTCACACACTGTCACACACAATGGCACCTCATGGACCCTCAAACTCTGCCCCTTAACCTATCACCTATGTCCCCTCAAGACTCTCACACGAGTTTCTGATATATCTCGATAGTATATAGCAGCACATCTTAAAAAATGCTTTGAGAAAATGTAATCTATTGATAACTTTCCATAATGGAGACCCAGCTGACAAAAGTGTCAATAATCCTTGTCCTTAGAAATTTCAAAAACAACAAAAAAAATTTAACATGTACTGCATAAAAATTTAACATAAAATTTAACTCAGTGATCAGACAACCTGAGCTATTAACCAAAAAAGTTTCTTCTGGGGAGCATATGTTCTCGTATTATAAAACTGTCTGATCTTTCAGTCAAGCCTCATTCTGTATGCTCGACCGAGAGGCCAGTAATCCATTAGACAAAGAGAACAGCTGCTCGCCCAAGGGAATAAAAGCAAAACAATGCAGATGCTGAAATCTGAACTCTGAAATGAAAAGTAAAATGTTGGAAATACTCAGTGAGTTGGGAAACATCTGTGGAGGGAGAAACAGAGACAACATTTCAGGCCATCAGGACATTACCAATTGAACTGTTTGCTAGAATTTTACCAGCCCACTCACCATGGGAATTGGAGTGGGTGAAGGGTGAAGTGTGGGAAGGTTCATCAACCTTGGCCATAAAGTCCCACCCATTAACTCTATTTTTCCAGCATTTTCTGTTAGCTTCTCCTTCCTTAACGAGTCCAGCACATCAGGGTAAAAGACAAGACTGAAACCTTTACAAAAATTTTCAGGCAAAAGTGCAGACTGGATAATCCATCTTGTTCTCCTTCAGTAATCCCCAACGTCACAGATATCTAGTTAATGATAGGCAGCATAGTTTTGTATGTCTCACCAACTTGATTGAGTTTTTTTGAAGAGGTGACAAAGATAATTGATGAGAGAAGGGCTGTGGATGCAGTTTATATGGACTTTAGTGAGGCATTTGGCAAAGTCCCACATAGCAGACTGGTACAAAAACTAAAATCACATGGGATTCAGGGTGAGCTGGTGAAATGAATACAGAACTGGTTTGGTTATAAAAGACAGAGAGTAGTTGTGGAACGGCATTTTTCAGAATGGAGATCTATAGCTAGTGATGTAGCCGGGACCTCTGCTGTTTGTAATATATATCAATGATCTGGAGGAAAATGTGGATAGACTGATTAGTAAGTTTGCTGATGACACAAAGATGGATGGAATTGCAGATATTACCAGGGATTGTCAGAGGATACAACAGGATATAGATAAATTGGAGACTTGGGCACAGAAATGGCAGATGAAGTTTAATCCGGACAAATATGACTGATGCATTTTAGACGATCAAATTTAGGTGTGAATGATACTGTAAATATCAAAACCTTCAGGAACATTAACATACAGAAGGATCTGGATATGCAGGTCCGTAGTTCTCTAAAAGGGGCAACACAGTGACCAAAGTGATTAAGAAAGCATATGGCATGCTTGGCCGTGGCAGTGAGTACGAGAGTTGTGAAATCTTGTTGTAGCTATATAAAACCTTGCTTAGGTTGTATTTGGAGTTTTGCATGCAGTTCTGGTCACCATACTATCAGGAATATGTGGAAGGTTTGGAGAGAGTGCAAAGAAGGTTCACTAGGATGCTGCCTGGTCTCGAGGGTGTTGGCTATGAGAAGAGCTTGAAAAAAACTAGGATTGTTTTCAGTGGAAAGACAGATTGAGGGGAAGACCTGCTAGAGGTCTATAAAATCATGAGAGGCACAGACAGGGTGGACAGTCAAAGACTTTTTCTCAGGTTGGAAATATCAAATACAAGGGGGCACAGGTTCATGGTGAGAGGGGGAGAGTTTAAGAGAGATATACAAGGGAAGTTTTTCACACAGAGTGGTGGCTCCCTGGAGTGCCTTACCAGAGGAGGTGGTGGAAGCAGGCACATTAGCAACATTTTAGAGGCATCTGAATGAGTACATCACTGCAGGAGTTCCTCAGGGTAGTTTCCTAGGTGTTAAGATCAAGGCCAGAAACTCTGAGGTATTTTGTGAAGATAGCCTAGACCCCAAGTTTTACATTTGATTTTGGCATTAGGGTGAGCTTAAGATGTTTCATTCCAAGCT
Source organism: Sphyrna mokarran (assembly GCA_024679065.1). Classification (NCBI taxonomy): domain Eukaryota; kingdom Metazoa; phylum Chordata; class Chondrichthyes; order Carcharhiniformes; family Carcharhinidae; genus Sphyrna; species Sphyrna mokarran. The sequence goes on along the minus strand of JAGIQG010000013.1, from coordinate 4,756,430 downwards.
TGCTTCAAGTGATTCACGAAGAAACTTTTATCAAACAAAATTTCTTTAAAAGCACAGTTAGAATATAACAAGAATTAACATAATTGTTACCAATTACAAGATTTAAACATGATGCAGTATAATTTTTAACAGCTGGCTATCTCTGTTATTCCAAGTCAAACACTTCCCATAAACATACACCCCTTCTAGAAAGGACAGGAAAAGCAAGTATGCTCACGTGATGCTGGCTTTTGAGGTTTTTAACACCTGTTGTGAACTGGTCCTTTGAATGTTGGATTAAATCTCTAAGGCCTCCCAGTCCCAGAACTTTCCAAAATGCCTCTGAAAAAAGAAAGAGAGGGTCAAAAGCATTGCCTGCTTTCCACCAGCATCTAACAGCCACTCACAGACAGCAGAATTTCCAACTCCAGAGAGAGGGGAAAATGGGAGACATTGCTTGCTGTCTCATATCCAAAAAGGATCTGTGAAAAATGAAACTAAAACCTTAGATGTTTCTGCAGATAAAAACCAGTCTCCAGGAATGACCTGACCTGTCAATCATCTCTAAATCAAGCTCCACTCAGCAATCCCCAAAGAATCATAAAACCCCAGGACTCTGCATTAGGCCAGATTAAAAATAAATATGATGGCCATTATATTGCTTCAGCAACAATTAGAGGACACCGGCTTCTGACGAAACAGTGTGAATAAAAGGCCAGGATTACTTGAAAATGCCTCAGAGAAACTTGATTAAAATACATTTCTTCAAGGCACAGTATCATCACACCTCCCCCTTAAGAAAAAATGACCATCAATATTCAAGGATGACTTCATTTTTTTCAAAACCTTTTAGTTTCACACTACTAGTGCTCTACAATAGATATACATCATTTCATAAAATTAAAATATGCAAATATAACAGTAATATGGTCAATTTCAGTCATTACCTTCCACTATTGAACATTTCTGCCCCTTTTATCAAATTCATAACAAGTTGCTTCCTCTTAAAATTCTCCTTTCATCCTGCTTTGATTCCAAGTTCAAGCTCAGTTTTATTGTTACGATGATAAACTAGCTCTGCTAATTATCTCAGAGAACTAAACTGGATCAGGAGGATAAAACTGTATACTTGTGTAGTCAGGGCCAATAAGAAAGGTCATTCTATCTCTGCCCCCTTTCTTGTCAATTGGCCTGAGTGCTTCCATCAAGCGGTTTGACCCTTTAGTTTACTCTGAATCTGCACCATCACTTTCTGTGCACTCTATGGCAAAGACACACATCAGATTGTCTTCCTCAGTGTCAGAACCCACTGCAGCTTTGGTTCCAGAGATCATTGTGGCAGTTATGCTGCTGTGAAAACCACCGTAATTTACTCGAACACCAACTGTGTACAGCACTATTTCACTGGATATCCACGTCTGTGCAGACGGTACAGATTCATTATCTCAGCAGTTCATTTCAAACTATGGTATGATTTCAGCAAACAATCTCATTTCACGTTGTTGCTTTTTCCTTTGATCTGCGGTAATAAAATCTGCTTCTCGATCTCCTTTCTGAAACTACACGTGACTGTTGCTTCATCTACATTCTGCTTCGCATAGATAATGAGCTGTTTCTGACAGTATGGCAATTTATGTTCAGGCAATTTGGACAATTCAGGAACCGGTTCCACAACAGTCAACTTGTCTTGTATCTGTCTCTTCACCTGCTCACTTTCTTTGTTAACGGTATTGTCCAATGACGGGTTCTCCTTCCCCACTTTCACCAGCTTTACATCATTGATTGAGACTTTTGGCTGCTGCATCTCAGACTGAGTAAACATCAACTTCTACTTCTGAGCCCCTGCTGACTTGAGAAGCTTATGTCTACCGGAACAACATTTTCTACAACTACCTTATTCACAATTATTTTAACACTTCCCAGCTCATTCCCACATATTTCTTCCTGTCATTGTGATAACTCTTTCAGGTCATTTTGATTTTCCTCCGGAAGGCAAGTCAATAATTTTTCCCGGTGTTTAATAACTTCCTAATTATCCAATTTATTTTGAGGAATGTCATATTCAGAATCATTTAGATTTGGTTCTTCACTAAGTTGTAACCTCTAACGCATCCTGTTTCTGCTTTGCTTCCCTATCAAAATTCACCTGATACACTCTGTGAGTTTTCCTTCTATCTGGCATTCTTATCAAATAGTTCACCTCGCTCGATTTCCTTTCAATTTGATAAGGCCCACTAAACCTTGCTTTAAAAGGTTTACCTACCACTGTAGCAATACTAAAACTTTATCCCCACTAGCAAAACTATGAATTTTTGATTTTTTATCTGCTTTCTGTTTTGTTAAAGCTGTGGCACTTTCAAATGCTGTCTAACCAATTCTCCTGCTGTATTCAACTTTTCCTTAAAATTTGACACCTAGTCCAATAATATAATTCAGAACACTGACTCACCAATTTCTCCTTCATCAATTTAAGTGGCTCCCCTTACTTTGTTGACCAAAAATCAATTCAAATGGACTGAGTTTAGTTAATTCATTAGGAGCATCCCTAATTGCAAACAGTACAAATGGAATTCCTTTATCCCAACCCTCTGGATAATCTTCACAATTAGCCCTCAACATTGACTTTAAAGTTTGATGCCATCATTCTAACGTTTCCTGCGATTCTGGATGGTATGCAACAGATTTAAATTGTTTTATTCCTAAACTATCCATAATCTCCTTCAATAATTCTATGTAAAATTTGATCCTGGATTTGATTGTATTTCTGTGGGTAAAACATACCTAGTAAAAAATTAAAGTAACTCTCTACAATCTTTTTCGCTATAACATTGTGTAATGGAATGGCCTTTGAAAACCTAGTAGACATATCCATTATGATAGGTACCAATTCTCGTTTTTGTGAAAGGTCCTACACAATCAATTAAGACCCTTGTAAATGCTTCCTCAAATGTTGGGGTGGGTATGAAATGTGTTGGTTTTATCATCGCTTAAGGTTTCCCTATTACCTGATATGTGTGACCAGAGCAGCAAAATTCAACCACATCTTTATGCAGCCCAGGTCAATAAAAATGTTTTTGTAATTTAACTCGAGTTTTCCTTACTCCCAAGTAACGTCTCACTGGTACCTTATGTGCTACCCGCGACACTCCCTTTCAATATTCTACCGGCAATACCACTTGATGGAGCTTCTGCCCATTTTTCATCTGCCTGAAAATGTAAAGGTCTCCATTTGCTCATTAAGACATTCCAGTGTACACAGATTCTTCTTTTGTGTATACTTTCTGATACTTTTTTATCCCTATATTTTTCAGTTGTAACTCCACCTCATCCTCTACCTGTTCTTGTTCTTTTCCAACTTCTTGATCAAAATTTGTTTTTGATAATGGAACTTCAACTTATTTATCTTCACTATGTGATTTCTCCTCTTGTCTTAACCTGCTGCTTTGTGTCCTTTTCTACCACACAATCAGGAAAATCCCAGGATATGTATTGTTGAACAACTCAGTTGTTTGATTTTCCACTGGCTTGCCAACCACAGTAGGCATTACTCCCACCTGCGATCCAGCTATATCATTACTCATGATAATCCATTTTTCTGGATAAAATAATTTCTCTATTACTCCTATTACCACTTCACCACTCCTCACTGGACCTCTGACCTCACCTTGTATAATGGAACACCATTCTTTTTACCCTGAATTCCACATATTACCATTTTGTCTGCCAATAGTCTTCCAAACTTCATAACTCTTCATCTTTTACCATCAAAGATCAGCTGGCCTTGAATCTCTTAAAATGTTAACCTCTTTACTCCTCCTGATACACACGAATAAACTTTATCCACAGAAGTAAATTCTTTAAAGAGATCTCATACTTTTTTATTTAGTGCCAAAGACCTATGGACAATGGTTTAGAAATCTAAGGAAAGAATCTGGTCAAATGCACATAGAATTTGAAAGGATTAAACAAAATATTCTTGATTGGTGGCTAAGGGCTTTGAAAATAGACCAGACGTAAATTCTTAGAAAAACAATTATTTTGGAGGAGTTTAAAAATTCACTTCCCAAAGTAGTGAGAGTTCAAGTGTAAGTGCAGAGGGTTAAAACTGTAAAGTTTGCATATTTAAGTAATCATATTTAAAGAGACACACATCAAGTTTTTGATAATCATGATGTCTCTCTCCCTCACCATCCTCATCACTGCTCCAAGACTATGCTTTTCCCTTTACCTTCACCATTTTAAATTGCCGTTCACATTTCATTGCAAGTTTCCAATGTTCAAATTTCCTTTCTTTTTCCACAAAGGGTCACCTGGACCCGAAACGTCAGCTCTTTTTTCTCGTTACAGACGCTGCCAAACCTGCTGAGATTTCTAGCATTTTCTCTTTTGGTTTCAAATTCCAGTAATTTGCTTTTATCTCTTTCTTTTTTCCTTTCCTCTCTCTCTCATTTACTTTTTGTTCCACCAAGGGCGATTCCTTCTTTTTCCTTTCCTTCTGCTTTTAATCACAGTTCAAACTCTTTTCATTCTCTTCCCATGTTTGAGCTCTTTTAATTCTATTGTTCTTTGTTCCTCTCATTCTCTTGCTTCGAATTCAAGCTGTGTTTATTCTTCTTCACATTCAAGCTGTTTCATTTGTAGTGGAATTCCAGTCACTTCCACTGATTCTGACTGTGTTTTTGGTCATTTTCAATGCTGAGCTATCGCCACAATTATCTCTGTCTTCCTCGATGCGTCAAGTAATGTCAACTGCAACATTTTTGCCAATTCTAAAAGCTTTGTTATGACCATCTTTTGTAAAGCACCCTGAATGACTCATTCACTCCCAGGAAAGCTTTAGCCACGGAAAGAGCTATTATTCGACAAGGCATTCCCTATTTACACCTGAATACAGTAGCTGAACAGAAAACACAAATATACTCGCCACTCATTGTCTTTGAGTCCAATCAAACAAAACAAGGAATATAGGGTTTAATTCCACAGAGAGCTCCAATTGTAAAGAACCAGGCTAGAAACTCCAAGGTGTTTCATGAAGTTACCCTAGATCCTAAATTCTTACGCTTGAAGTTGGCATGGGTGAACATAAGATGATTGGTGTAACAAATTGTCCCTAAATTAGTCTCCCCTCAATCTTCCTCAACAGGCGTAGACAAAGGTCATAGGTAGAGGAGGGCACGCATAATGTTAAAATGGCAGCGTGGGCCCGTTGGGCCGAAGGGCTTGTTTCCCATGCTGTGTTGTTCTTTGATGTTTCATTCCAGGTATGATTCAAGTGAGCCACAAGGAAGTTTTATCAAACAAAGTTCATTTAATAAAATATTTAAAATATAATAAAGGAATTAGCATAACTTATACAATTACACAATTCAAACATAATGCAGTATAAACCTTTGTAGCTAGCTATCTTTGTTGTTCCAAGTCAAACAACCTCCCAAACATATACTCCTTCTGGACTTGGCACAACAAGTAAATGTGCTCACATGATGCTGGGTTTTCAGCTTTTTAACACCAGCTGTGAATTGGTCCTTTGAATGTTGGATTTCGTTTTTGAGGCCTCCAGTCCCAGAATTTTCCAAAAAGCCTCTGAAGAGAAACTGAGGGTCAGAGGCATTTCCTGCTTCCACCAGCTTCTAACAGTCACTCACAGACAGCAGAATTTCCAACTCTAGACAGAGGAGAAAACAGGAGACATTGCTCGCTGTCTCACATCCAAACAGGATCTGAAAAAATGAAACTAAAACCTTGAATTTTTTTATGGATAAAACTCTCCCCATGCATAACCTGACCTATCAATCATCCCAAATCAAGCTCCACTCAGTACTTCTTAAATGATAATAAAATCCCAGGACACTGCATTAGGCTAGATTAATAATAGACCTAATGGCTATTATATTGCTTCAGCAATAATCTGAGGACATTGGCTACAGACAAAATGGTGCCAATAGAGCACCAAGAGCTGCTTGAAGAATCTTCAGGGAAACATGGTTAAAATACATTTCTTAAAGGCGCAGTATAGTCACAGAGACCCAACCAACTTCAGTCACTTCATCAATAAACTTCCCTCGACCATAATGGACATAATGGGGATGTTTGCTGATGCTTGCACAATGTTCAGTACTGTCATGAATCCTCAGATACTAAAGCAGTCCGTGTCTAAATGCAACAAGACCTGGATAATATCCAGGCTTGGGCTGACAAGTAAATAACATTCGTGTCACACAAGTGCTGAGAAGTGACTAACTCCAATAAGAGAGAATCTAATCATTGTCCCTTGACATTCAATGGCATTCAATGGAGTTAAATTTAGACAAATGTCAGGTGATGCATTTCGGTCGATCAAATCAGGGTAGGACTTATTCAGTTATGGTAGGGCATTGGGGAGAGTTACAGAACAAAGAGATCTAGGGGTACATGTTCATAGCTCCTTGAAAGTGGAGTCACATGTGGACAGAGTGGGGAAAAAGGATATTTGGCATGCTTGGTTTCATTGATCAGAACATTGAATAAAAGAGTTAAGACATCTTGTTGAAGTTGTACAAGACATTGATAAGGCCACACTTAGAATACTGTGTACAGTTCTTGTCATCCTATTGTAGAAAGGATATTATTAAATTAGAAAGAAAATATTTGCCAGGATGCCACCAAAAAAGACTTGATAGTTTGAGTTATAAGGAGAAGCTGGATAGACTGGAGCATAGGAGGTTTAGGGGTGACCTCATAGAGATCTGCAAAACAATGAGGGGCATTGATCTTCTCCCAAAGATACGGCAGTCTAAAATGAGAAGGCATAGGTTTAAGGTGACAGGGGAGAGATACAAAAAGACGAAGAGGTGCAATTTTTTCATTCAGAGTGTGGTGAGTGTCTGCAACTAGCTGCCAGTGGCAGTAGTAGAGACTGGTACAATTTTGTCTTTTAAAAACCATTTAGACAATTACAAGTGTAAGATGGGTATAAAGGAATATGAGCCAAACACAGTCTATTAAGGGCCTGTTTCTATGTTGTAAACTTCTATGATTCTATGACCACTGATTATCCCCCACTATCAAAATCTTGAGGGTTAGCATTGATGAGAAACACAACTGGACCAGCTATACAAATACTGCGACTAACACAGCAGGTCGGAGGCTGGGAGTAATTCACCTCGCAACTCTCCAAAGCCTGTCAGCCATCAAGAAGGCATAAGTCAGGAGTATGATGGAATACTCTCCACTTGCCTGGATGGGAATTTGATCCATAAACCATCCATCCATATGCATAAACATCCATTCCCTCTACCACCTTTGCTCAATAGCAGCAGTATGTACTATCTACAAGATGCACTACAGCAAGTCACCAAGGTTCCTACAATACCTTCCAAACACACAATCTCAACCATCTATGACAAGGGCAGCAGGCACATGGGAATACCACCATCTGGAAATTCCAATCCAAGTCACTCACCATTCTGATTTGGAAACATATTGCTGTTCCTTCTCAGCTGCTGGATCCTGGATCTTCCTCTCTAACAGCATTGTGGGCGTAGGTACCCCACATGAACAGCAGTCATTCAGGAAGACAGTTCACCACCAACTTCTCAAGGGGTAAATATGGATGGGGATAAAATGATGTCCGAGCCAGCGCCACCCACATCCTGTGAATAATAAAAGGACATTCAAAAACTGTCCACCATGAGAACTGTATCCCAGTGAGAGTCAGCACCTTCAGGAACTGTATCCCAGTGAGAGTCAGCACCTTCGGGAACTGTATCCCAGTGAGAGTCAGCACCTTCAGGAAGTGTATCCCAGTGAGAGTCAGCACCTTCAGGAACTGTATCCCAGTGAGAGTCAGCACCTTCAGGAACTGTATCCCAGTGAGAGTCAGCACCTTCAGGAACTGTATCCCAGTGAGAGTCAGCACCTTCGGACTGTATCCCAGTGAGAGTCAGCACCTTCAGGAACTGTATCCCAGTGAGAGTCAGCACCTTCAGGAACTGTATCCCAGTGAGAGTCAGCACCTTCAGGAACTGTATCCCAGTGAGAGTCAGCACCTTCAGGAACTGTATCCCAGTGAGAGTCAGCACCTTCAGGAACTGTATCCCAGTGAGAGTCAGCACCTTCAGGAACTGTATCCCAGTGAGAGTCAGCACCTTCAGGAACTGTATCCCAGTGAGAGTCAGCACCTTCAGGAACTGTATCCCAGTGAGAGTCAGCACCTTCAGGAACTGTATCCCAGTGAGAGTCAGCACCTTCAGGAACTGTATCCCAGTGAGAGTCAGCACCTTCAGGAACTGTATCCCAGTGAGAGTCAGCACCTTCAGGAACTGTATCCCAGTGAGAGTCAGCACCTTCAGGAACTGTATCCCAGTGAGAGTCAGCACCTTCAGGGACTGTATCCCAGTGAGAGTCAGCACCTTCGGGAACTGTATCCCAGTGAGAGTCAGCACCTTCAGGAACTGTATCCCAGTGAGAGTCAGCACCTTCAGGAACTGTATCCCAGTGAGAGTCAGCACCTTCAGGAACTGTATCCCAGTGAGAGTCGGCACCTTCGGGAACTGTATCCCAGTGAGAGTCAGCAAAACTGAGGGATTGCTTGATTGAATAACTGAGCCATTATGTTGACCTCACTTTAAATAAAGACAATTTTGCCGCACTTTAGACCACTCTGTCACTGAAGGTGGATTAAGTTTTTAAAGATTACTTTCCAAGATAACATTTGGGTATTGGTTTCAAAGTCCCATTACTCTGCCCAAGAAAATCCACATATTGAAACAGTTGACAAGGTATAGTGTGAGCTGCCTTGCTATCAATTCCCTGGGACTGTTCCCATAATTGGCTGCTGGGTGACCATAAACCCAAGATTTATAACATGGATCAAACACTCACTAAACAGTAAAGCAGAGATACACTGCATGTATCACTAACACAGCACAGTGACAGCAACCTGGATTCTGACAGCTCCCAGATTTGACTTCCACAGCTTCCAGAGTTTACAAAACATTGGTAATATGGTGACCGATTGATAGAAACACTCCATTAGTAATCACTTTCAGCTAAGCAATGGATTCAGCCGGAGGATTGATATATAGAATAACAGAGAGTGAGTTATAGACTGAAATCTAATCGAGTGGTTCCAGGTGGTTTATATATGGAATAACAGATAATTGGATGGCACAGTGGTTAGCACTGCTACCTCACAGCTCCAGGGACCCAGGTTCAATTCCTGGCATGGGTCACTGTCTGTGCGTAGTTTACATATTCTCCCAATGTCTGCTTGAGTTTCCTCTGGATGCTCTGGTTTCCTCCCACAGTCCAAAGATGTGTGGATTAGATGGATTGGCCATGTTAAATTGCCTGTGAGTATCAGGGGGATTCGGTAGGGTAGGTACAAGGGAATAGAGCCTGTGTGGGATTGTGATTGGTGCAGACTCGATGGGCCAAATGGCCTCCTTCTGCACTGTAGGAGTTCTATGAATGTAGAAAAATGGATAGACAACCTCTATCTCTTTCCTTTTTCCACATTCCTGGTCCTATAATGTTTTGGGCACTGTAAAATGTCAGGGTGTTAAGTATAAAAGGATAGTTTTTGCCTGTACATAATGTTAACCTCAGTATATGCCGGTGATCTATAGTAACCCTGGCTGACCCCAAGCAATACCAGGCTGGCAACTGTCCCACTGTTGTGAGGCTGCAAGGTGCAGTTTGCAAATGCTGGGATCTCACCTGTGACAGTCAGGAGGGTTTGGGTGTAGAAGAGACTGCAGCTGTGGTCTTTCTGAGGGCAATGAGATGTGAAGGGATTTGTACTAAAAATGGGAGAGCCATAAATCCCATCATTATTGACTTATAATGTCAATATGTGACAGAGAACAGACAGAGGAGCTTTTAAAACATTGACTGAACATAATTGCTGCTTCACTGCAGTGAGGGGAGAGGCTGGGATTCCAATACCCACACTTTGGGTAATGCCTCACATAGTCAGACTTTTAAAAGAAGTATAGTTCAAGTGTATTTATTAGTGTCACAAGTAAGCTTACATTAACACTGCAATGAAGTTACACTCCTGTGCCTGTTTAGGTACACTGAGAGGAAACTGGAGCACCCAGAGGAAACCCACGCAGACACAATGAGAAAGAGCAGTGCAGATTCTGCACACACACTGATCCAAGGTGGGAATCGAACCAGGGTCCCTGGTGCTGTGAAGCAGCAGTGCTAACCACTGTGCGGCCATGCTCCAATGACTGATCAAATCCAGGTACGGAGAGAGATGCTAGACTAGGTGAACAATTGAGACAGATTTTAAGGAGAACCTTAGCTGAGGAGAGAGATATGGGGAGGATTTGGGAGGTACTGCAGAGCCTAGGATCAAGGCAGCGAAAGGCAGGGCCAGCAGTAGTGGAATAATTACAACCAGAACATTCAATGGTGAAGACAGTAACAGGAGGAGATCTTTCATTCCCAAATTCCTGTTCCAGAATGTGACGAATCAGAGTCTCAATTCCATTTCACAAGCAAGACTCAACATCCCTCAACAACACTGAGCCAACCAGAATCTGTAACGGTGAGTGATGAAAACTCCAAATGATGGGCTGTTAGAGATTTCAGTGAGTAAGTGGCATCTACCCGAAATCTGGAACAACCAATAACATCAACTCCCATGGACACAACCTCACTGTCACTGGGAGCGGAGAGAGTGTGGAACTCACTGTCACAGAGAGCGGAGAGAGTGTGGAACTCACTGTCACAGGGAGCGGAGAGAGTGTGGAACTCACTGTCACAGGGAGCGGAGAGAGTGTGGAACTCACTGTCACAGGGAGCGGAGAGAGTGTGGAACTCACTGTCACAGGGAGCGGAGAGAGTGTGGAACTCACTGTCACAGGGAGCGGAGAGAGTGTGGAACTCACTGTCACAGGGAGCGGAGAGAGTGTGGAACTCACTGTCACAGGGAGCGGAGAGAGTGTGGAACTCACTGTCACAGGGAGCGGAGAGAGTGTGGAACTCACTGTCACAGGGAGCGGAGAGAGTGTGGAACTCACTGTCACAGGGAGCGGAGAGAGTGTGGAACTCACTGTCACAGGGAGCGGAGAGAGTGTGGAACTCACTGTCACAGGGAGCGGAGAGAGTGTGGAACTCACTGTCACAGGGAGCGGAGAGAGTGTGGAACTCACTGTCACAGGGAGCGGAGAGAGTGTGGAACTCACTGTCACAGGGAGCGGAGAGAGTGTGGAACTCACTGTCACAGGGAGCGGAGAGAGTGTGGAACTCACTGTCACAGGGAATGGTGAGAGTGTGGAACTCACTGTCACAGGGAGCGGAGAGAGTGTGGAACTCACTGTCACAGGGAGCGGAGAGAGTGTGGAACTCACTGTCACAGGGAGCGGAGAGAGTGTGGAACTCACTTCCAGGAGGTGAGAGGTGGAACTCACTGTCACAGGGAGCAGGAGAGTGTGGAACTCACTGTCACAGGGAACGGAGAGAGTGTGGAACTCACTGTCACAGGGAGCGGAGAGAGTGTGGAACTCACTGTCACAGGGAGCGGAGAGAGTGTGGAACTCACTGTCACAGAGAGCGGAGAGAGTGTGGAACTCACTGTCACAGAGAGCGGAGAGAGTGTGGAACTCACTGTCACAGGGAGGAAGTGGAACTCACTGTCACAGAGAGCGGGAGAGTGTGGAACTCACTGTCACAGAAGGCAGACGAGAGTGTGGAACTCACTTCACAGGGAGCGGAGAGAGTGTGGAACTCACTGTCACAGGGAGCGGAGAGTGTGGAACTCACTGTCACAGGACGGAGAGAGTGTGGAACTCACTGTCACAGAAACCACCCAGGAGCGGAGAGAGTGTGGAACTCATGTCACAGGGAGCGGAGAAGTGGAACTCCTGTCACAGGGAGCGGAGAGAGTGTGGAACTCACTGTCACAGGGAGCGGAGAGAGTGTGGAACTCACTGTCACAGGGAGCGGAGAGAGTGTGGAACTCACTGTCACAGGGAGTGGAGAGAGTGTGGAACTCACTGTCACAGGGAGCGGAGAGAGTGTGGAACTCACTGTCACAGGGAGCGGAGAGAGTGTGGAACTCACTGTCACAGGGAGCGGAGAGAGTGTGGAACTCACTGTCACAGGGAGCGGAGAGAGTGTGGAACTCACTGTCACAGGGAGCGGAGAGAGTGTGGAACTCACTGTCACAGGGAGCGGAGAGAGTGTGGAACTCACTGTCACAGGGAGCGGAGAGAGTGTGGAACTCACTGTCACAGGGAGCGGAGAGAGTGTGGAACTCACTGTCACAGGGAGCGGAGAGAGTGTGGAACTCACTGTCACAGGGAGCGGAGAGAGTGTGGAACTCACTGTCACAGGGAGCGGAGAGAGTGTGGAACTCACTGTCACAGGGAGCGGAGAGAGTGTGGAACTCACTGTCACAGGGAGCGGAGAGAGTGTGGAACTCACTGTCACAGGGAGCGGAGAGAGTGTGGAACTCACTGTCACAGGGAGCGGAGAGAGTGTGGAACTCACTGTCACAGGGAGCGGAGAGAGTGTGGAACTCACTGTCACAGGGAGCGGAGAGAGTGTGGAACTCACTGTCACAGGGAGCGGAGAGAGTGTGGAACTCACTGTCACAGGGAATGGTGAGAGTGTGGAACTCACTGTCACAGGGAGCGGAGAGAGTGTGGAACTCACTGTCACAGGGAGCGGAGAGAGTGTGGAACTCACTGTCACAGGGAGCGGAGAGAGTGTGGAACTCACTGTCACAGGGAGCGGAGAGAGTGTGGAACTCACTGTCACAGGAGCGGAGAAGTGTGGAACTCACTGTCACAGGGAGCGGAGAGATGTGGACTCCTGTCACAGGACGGAGAAAACCACCCACACAAGGGAGCGGAGAGAGTGTGGAACTCACTGTCACAGGGAGCGGAGAGAGTGTGGAACTCACTGTCACAGGGAGCGGAGAGAGTGTGGAACTCACTGTCACAGGGAGCGGAGAGAGTGTGGAACTCACTGTCACAGAGAGCGGAGAGAGTGTGGAACTCACTGTCACAGAGAGCGGAGAGTGTGGAACTCACTGTCACAGGGAGCGGAGAGAGTGTGGAACTCACTGTCACAGGGAGCGGAGAGAGTGTGGAACTCACTGTCACAGGGAGCGGAGAGAGTGTGGAACTCACTGTCACAGGGAGCGGAGAGAGTGTGGAACTCACTGTCACAGGGAACGGTGAGAGTGTGGAACTCACTGTCACAGGGAGCGGAGAGAGTGTGGAACTCACTGTCACAGGGAGCGGAGAGAGTGTGGAACTCACTGTCACAGGGAGCGGAGAGAGTGTGGAACTCACTGTCACAGGGAGCGGAGAGAGTGTGGAACTCACTGTCACAGGGAGCGGAGAGAGTGTGGAACTCACTGTCACAGGGAGCGGAGAGAGTGTGGAACTCACTGTCACAGGGAGCGGAGAGAGTGTGGAACTCACTGTCACAGGGAGCGGAGAGAGTGTGGAACTCACTGTCACAGGGAGCGGAGAGAGTGTGGAACTCACTGTCACAGGGAGCGGTGAGAGTGTGGAACTCCTGTCAAGGAGGGAGAGTGGGAACTCACTGTCACAGGAGCGGAGAGAGTGTGGACTCACTGTCACAGGACACTGTCACAGGAGCGGAGAGAGTGTGGAACTCACTGTCACAGGGAGCGGAGAGAGTGTGGAACTCACTGTCACAGGGAGCGGAGAGAGTGTGGAACTCACTGTCACAGGGAGCGGAGAGAGTGTGGAACTCACTGTCACAGGGAGCGGAGAGAGTGTGGAACTCACTGTCACAGAGAGCGGAGAGAGTGTGGAACTCACTGTCACAGGGAATGGTGAGAGTGTGGAACTCACTGTCACAGGGAGCGGAGAGAGTGTGGAACTCACTGTCACAGGGAGCGGAGAGAGTGTGGAACTCACTGTCACAGGGAGCGGAGAGAGTGTGGAACTCACTGTCACAGGGAATGGTGAGAGTGTGGAACTCACTGTCACAGGGAGTGGAGAGAGTGTGGAACTCACTGTCACAGGGAGCGGAGAGAGTGTGGAACTCACTGTCACAGGGAGCGGAGAGAGTGTGGAACTCACTGTCACAGGGAGCGGAGAGAGTGTGGAACTCACTGTCACAGGGAGCGGAGAGAGTGTGGAACTCACTGTCACAGGGAGCGGAGAGAGTGTGGAACTCACTGTCACAGAGAGCGGAGAGAGTGTGGAACTCACTGTCACAGGGAGCGGAGAGAGTGTGGAACTCACTGTCACAGGGAGCGGAGAGAGTGTGGAACTCACTGTCACAGGGAGCGGAGAGAGTGTGGAACTCACTGTCACAGGGAGCGGAGAGAGTGTGGAACTCACTGTCACAGGGAGCGGAGAGAGTGTGGAACTCACTGTCACAGGGAGCGGAGAGAGTGTGGAACTCACTGTCACAGGGAGCGGAGAGAGTGTGGAACTCACTGTCACAGAGAGCGGAGAGAGTGTGGAACTCACTGTCACAGGGAATGGTGAGAGTGTGGAACTCACTGTCACAGGGAGCAGAGAGAGTGTGGAACTCACTGTCACAGGGAGCGGAGAGAGTGTGGAACTCACTGTCACAGGGAGCGGAGAGAGTGTGGAACTCACTGTCACAGGGAGCGGTGAGAGTGTGGAACTCACTGTCACAGGGAGCGGAGAGAGTGTGGAACTCACTGTCACAGGGAGCGGAGAGAGTGTGGAACTCACTGTCACAGGGAGCGGAGAGAGTGTGGAACTCACTGTCACAGGGAGCGGAGAGAGTGTGGAACTCACTGTCACAGAGAGCGGAGAGAGTGTGGAACTCACTGTCACAGAGAGCGGAGAGAGTGTGGAACTCACTGTCACAGGGAGCGGAGAGAGTGTGGAACTCACTGTCACAGGGAATGGAGAGAGTGTGGACTCACTGTCACAGGGAGCGAGAGAGTGTGGAACTCACTGTCACAGGGAGGAGAAGGTGGAACCACGCCAGAAGGAGAGATGTGGAACTCACTGTCACAGGGAGCGGAGAGAGTGTGGAACTCACTGTCACAGAGCGGAGAGAGTGTGGAACTCACTGTCACAGGGAGCGGAGAGAGTGTGGAACTCACTGTCACAGGGAGCGGAGAGAGTGTGGAACTCACTGTCACAGAGAGCGGAGAGAGAGTGGAACTCACTGTCACAGGGAATGGTGAGAGTGTGGAACTCACTGTCATAGAGAGCAGAGAGAGTGTGGAACTCACTGTCACAGGGAGCGGAGAGAGTGTGGAACTCACTGTCACAGGGAGCGGAGAGAGTGTGGAACTCACTGTCACAGGGAGCGGAGAGAGTGTGGAACTCACTGTCACAGGGAACGGTGAGAGTGTGGAACTCACTGTCACAGGGAGCAGTGAGAGTGTGGAACTCACTGTCACAGAGAGTGGAGAGAGTGTGGAATTCACTGTCACAGGGAGCGGAGAGAGTGTGGAACTCACTGTCACAGGGAGCGGAGAGAGTGTGGAACTCACTGTCACAGACGAGAATCGAGTTGAATAGCGTGGTTGCTGTGTATTTGGAAGCGATGGACACACATAGTGAAATGGAATCTTCTCTTTGTTTCTCCTTCCAGCTGCCGACGATTTTATTTTCCTCCCGTTTGAGCATTTGGCCTATTTCCAGCTGAACAATTCCAACATATCTGCTGCCAAGTTAGCAAAACCAGCAGATGTGCAGTGTAGACAGTGAGCTGTAAATGAGATGAAACAAAGTCTTACATTTTAATAACACCTTGCAACAACTCTCTCTGTGCTTCTGTGCTTTACAGCCAGTGGGGACATGTCCACTCTGGACACTGTAGTAATGGTCAAATTAGAACATAGAACATAGAACATTACAGCGCAGAACAGAGAGAACAGAAATTGAGGCATGTTAATTCACAGATATTGCATTCCAGATCCAAAAGATTAAACTCTAATAATGCAGCACTCCCTCAGCACTGACCTGACCCTCTGACAGTGCAGTACTCCCTCAGTACTGACCCTCTGATTGTGCGGCACTCCCTCAGCACTGATCTGCTGACAGTGAGGCACTCCCTCAGTACTGACCCTCTGACAGTGCGGCACTCCCTCAGTACTGACCCTCTGACAGTGAGGCACTCCCTCAGTACTGACCCTCTGAGTGCGGCACTCCTCAGCACTGATCTGCTGACAGTGGCACTCCCTCAGCACTGACCTCTGACAGTGCGGCACTCCCTCAGTACTGACCCTCTGACAGTGTGGCACTCCCTCAGTACTGACCCTCTGACAGTGCGGCACTCCCTCAGTACTGACCCTCTGACAGTGTGGCACTCCCTCAGTACTGACCCTCTGACAGTGCGGCACTCCCTCACCTCTGACCCTCTGACAGTGCGGCACTCCCTCAGCACTGACCCTCTGACAGTGCGGCACTCCCTCAGCACTGACCCTCTGACAGTGCGGCACTCCCTCAGCACTGATCCTCAGTAGGATAGAATTGGGGATATTTAATCTAGTGGGCAGAAAAGATAGAATGATCAGTGAGATCCTGTAGGATAATAGGGTTCATAACGAGTGAGGTTGGATGTATTCCCAGTGCGGGAGACATGAGAATATGCAAGGGTTACAGATTGTATGACAGGTTACAGCGTACGGAGCTTACAGAGGCTTATAGTTGGTTTGAGGAACCATGATGTATAGATGAGTACAGGGTCCAGCAGGGTACAGGGGACATCGCAGCTACAATGATTTTGGTACAGTGGACTATGGAGGAGTTCAGGTGCTGATCTGAACTCTGCACCAGCTGGGTGTGAGAGATAAAGAGGGAATCTGGGGGATCTGTGAGTTTGTGTGATAGAAACATTCCAGACAGTGCAGGAAGCATTGTTATTCTGCTAAGGAGGGACTCAGAGCTAGGAATCAGCCAGCTTGAAGTCTGTACTTACTGAACGGGAGCTTTTCTACTGATCATAATTCACAGCAGAACAGAGTCAACTTGAGATCCAGATCTGTGGAAACTACAAGTCAGGGCCAAGCATCTGGTGCCACCTACAGACTGAGAGAATAGGGCATGTGTCTTCAGAAATCTGACTCCCAGTCACTGGTTCAGCTAACATGTCCCAAAGAGCTTCACAAGAGAGTCAAAACAGAATTGAGTCTCATAAAGGGAATTTAATAGAGATGACCAAACAACATGGATAAAGAAGTGTGAGAAAAGAGATGAGAGGGAGAGTAGAGAGATGGAGAAAGGATGTCAGAGTTTACAGCCCAGGCAAAAGAAAGTACAGAACTAACAGTTAAATTCGAGAATGGTTAAAAGGCCAGATTTGGAGGTGCAGGAATATCTCAAAGAATTCAGCGTCTGGTGAAGATTACAAAGAGTGAGACCACAGAGGAATTTGAAGCAAGGATGAGAATTTTAAAATTGTTTGTAAATGGAAGATGAACATCGTTCAGCATTGAGCAGACACTCGGGGTACACAGAACATAGAACAATACAGCACAAACAGGCCCTTCGGCCCACGAGTTGTGCCAATCACATCTACCAATCCACAGACCTATCTATAACCCCCTATCCTATTCTTTTCCATTTACTCATCCAGAAGTCTCTTAAAAGACCCCAGTGAGTTTGCCTCAACAACCTCCGACGGCAGTCGGTTCCATTCACTCACCACCCTCTGAGTGAAAAATCTACCCCTGACATCTCCTTTGTATTTGCTTCCCTGCACCTTAAATCTGTGTCCTCTCGTATTGACCATTTCAGCTCGGGGAAATAGTCTCTGAGAGTCCCCCCTATCTATTCCTCTCAACATTTTATAAACCTCTATCAGGTCACCTCTCAACCTACGTCTCTCCAGTGAGAAGAGTCCCAGCTCCCTCAACCTATCTTCATAAGGCCTGCCTCCCAATCCAGGCAGCATCCTTGTAAATCTCCTCTGAACCCTCTCACTAGCCTCTACATCCTTCCTATAATGAGGCGACCAGAACTGCGCACAATACTCCAACTGGGGTCTGACAAGAGTCTTATAGAGCTGCATCATTACCTCCTGACTCCTAACCTCTATTCCTCGATTAATGAAGGCCAGTACACCGTACGCCTTCTTGACCACTTCTTCCACCTGCGAGGCCGATTTAAGAGTCCTATGGACCCGGACCCCGAGATCCTTCTGCTCTACAACACAGCTAAGACTCCTATCCCTTATATTGTATTCCTTCATCCCATTATTCCTGCCAAAATGGACCACTACACATTTATCCGCGTTGAAGTCCATCTGCCACTTCTCCACCCAGTCTTGCATCCTATGTCCCGCTGCAACTTTTGGCATCCCTCCAGACCATCCACAACACCACCAATCTTTGTATCGTCGGCGAACTTGCTAACCCATCCCTCCACTTCCTCATCCAGGTCATTTATGAAAATGACAAACAGCAGGGGTCCCAGAACAGATCCCTGGGGCACTCCACTGGTTACAGACCTCCATGCAGAACAAGACCCATCCACAACCACTCTCTGCCTTCTGCCGGCAAGCCAGTTCTGGATCCACGAGGCCAAAGCCCCTTGGATCCCATGCCCTCTGACACAATGACACAAGATATACATGGCACAATCTGACTGGTGGCAGGGGGATGGGATCAAATGCAGAAGGTCAGAGAGAAGGAAGCTGGGGATTGAAACAAAAGGCAGGAAGGGGAAAAATGGAAGGCAGAGAAACCAAAGACAAGAATCAAAAAAGGCCCCAGTACAGGATGCAGAGGCTGTGGGGAACTCACTGACTGGGTCTAGTAACACTAAATAAAACACAGGGAGAGGGTACAGAACATGACAGGACAGATGATCTTTGAAAGCAGGGCAGAAAGCAAAGGAAGTCTGGATTAGAACAAAGAATGTATAGCATAGGAACAGGCCCTTCGGCCCTCCAACTCTGCTAATCATGCTGCCTGCCTAAACTAAAACCATACTCACTTATGGAGTCCATATCATTCCATTCCCATCCTAATTCATGTACTTGTCTAGTTTTCCCTTAAATGCCGTTATCATACCTGCTCCCACCACCTCCCCAGCCAGAGCGTTCCAGATACTCACCATCCTCTGTGTAAAAAAATTGTTTTGCACATCTCATCTAATCTTTTCCCCATGCACCTTAAACCTATGTCCCCTAGTTTTTGATTTTTCTATTCTAGGAAACAGCATCTAACTATCTATTCTGTCCATGCCCCTCATAACCTTGTAAACCTCTATCAGGTCAGCGATCAACGCCTGTCATTCCAGTGAGAACAAACTGAGTTTATCCAACTTTTCCTCATAGCTAATACCCTCCAGACCAGGCAATATCCTCTTCTGTACCCTCTCCAAATCATCCAAATCCTTCTGGTAGTGTGGCAACCAGACTTGTACACAATAACCTAAATGAGGCCTAACTAAGGTTCTGTACAGCTGCAGCATGATCTGCCAATTTCTTACCCTCAATGCCCCAACCCACGAAGGCAAGCATGCCGTACACCTTCTTGACTACCTTCTCCACCTCATTCTCACTTTCAGTGATCGGTGGATATGTATGCCCAAATCTATCTGCCTATCAATACTCAGAACAGTTATAACTTTTACTGTATAATTCCTGCATGCATTGGACCTTCCAAAATGCATTACTTCTCACTTGTCCAGATTAAACTCCATCTGCCATTTCTCTGCCCAAGTCTTCAATCGATCTATATTTTGCTGTGTGCTCCGTAAATCCTCTTCACTATCCATAATTCCACCAATTTTTGTGTCGTCTAATCAGGTCAGCTAATCTTTTTCATGAAAGGAAAGCAAAGAGGATGTAGAACAATGATTAAAAATTGTTCCAAGGAGTTCTAACTCGGCCTCAAGAATATGGGAAAGCAGTGAACATTGATGGACTCCAGATCCAAGCAGAGTCTAAGGGGAGGTGGGGTGGGGTGGGGGGGCCGACTGGTGTCCAGCTACTGGTCCCTGCAAGGAGAGACTGCACATAGCAAGTTCCAATGTTTTAAAAGTCCTCAGCCTGTTCCGAAGAGGAGTTGAAAAATTTTGAAAATGCCCCGGGACCCAACAGCACTGGATATCCCAGTGAAGATGATGGGAAAGAATCATTGAACATAGAACATAGAGCATTACAGCGCAGTACAGGCCCTTCGGCCCTCGATGTTGCGCCGACCAATGGAACGAATTTTATGACCCTCTAACCTAAACTATTCCACAATCTGACACATCAGGGGAAGAGAAGAACAAACTCTCCAAATAGCCAGAGAAACAAAATGCTTCAGAGGTCACTGAGGCAGCTTTCTGTCAGTAAAAATAAGTTGGAGACGTTTAAACAAAGGTGCAAAAGAGAATCAGTTTGCACCAAAACTTCTAAAGTGCAGAGAAAGAACAGAGATCCAGCAATGAAGGAATGGTGATATAGTTGGGATCAGGATGCTGAGTGACTTGAAGAGGAACTTTCAGGTGATGGTGTTTCCATATATCTGTTGCCTTGTCTTTCTAGACGGTAGTGATTATGGGTTTGGAAGGATGATAGATATCACACTGTTCCTTTACTGTTGCTGGGTCAAGACCCTGGAACACCCTATCTCTAACTGCACTGTGGGTGTACGTACCTCTCATGGACTGCAGCGATTCAAGAAGGAAGTTCATCACCACGTTCTCAAGAGCAATTAGGGATGGGCAATAAATGCTGGCCTAGCCAGTGACACCCACATGCTTTGAATGAATAAAACACAGCAAAAGGACAGTCAGATCCCTCTGTACCACAGAATTTTTCTCCATTCAAATATTACTCTGCCCTATTCTTTCTGCCAGCATGGACAACTCCACATTTCACCATAGTATATTCCATCTGCCAAGTATTCTGTTAATTTGCTTAACCTCTCCACATCCCTTTTTAGAATCTTTGTAACCTCCTCTCAGCATTTTTCTAACAGTCGCTGTATCATCAGAAAAGCTGTTACAACGCAATGGGTTCCTTCATCTAAATTATTAATACAGATCTTTAACAGCTTAGGGCTTGGTGCTAATACCTGCAATACTCCACTGACAATCTGAAAATGATTCAACTTCCTCTTCCGTGTTAGTTAGCCAATCGTTTATCTACACTAATATATTATCCATATCGTCAAGAGTTCCTACCTTGTGTGGTAATCTTTAATGTGGCATCTTATCAAAAAATACACTACATCTACTAGTTCCCCTTTATTAACCTGCTTATTGCATCTTCAAAGAATGTTTTCATTCCTAGATAGTTCCTCAGGATCCAGGATGAATTGCTTTTGGCACGGTGACACAGTGGTTAGCACTGCTGCCTCACAGCATCAGGGACCTGGTTCAATTCCCAGCTTGGGTCACTGTCTGCATGGAGTCTGCACATTCTGCTCATGTCTGCATGGGTTTCCTCTGAGGGCTCCAGTATCATCCCACAGACATGTGGCTAGTTGCATTGATCTTGCTGAATTTTCCTTCAGTGTACCTGAACAGGCATTGGAGTGTGGTGACTACGGGATTTTCACAGTAACTTCATTGCAGTGTTAATGTAAGCCTTACTTGTGACGAATAAATAAATAAATTCTACCAGAAAGATGTGGAAGCTTTGGAGAGAGTGCAAAGAAGGTTCACCAGGATGTTGCCTGGTCTCCAGGGTGTTGGTTATGAGGAGAGATTGAAAAAACTAGGATTGTTTTCACTGGAAAGACAGAGGCTGAGGGGAGGCCTGATTGATGTCGACAAAGTGATGAAAGGCATAGACTGGGTGGATAGTCAGAGGCTTTTCCCAAGTTGAAAGTGTCAATTAAAAGAGGGCCACAATTCAAGGTGAGAGGGGAAAAGGTTAAGGGAGATGTGCAGGGCAAGTTTTTCACACAGAGACTGATGGGTGCCTGGAACACGCTGCCAGATTAGCAACATCCATGAGGCATCTGGATGGGTACATGAGTAGAGAGGGAATGGGGAAAATGGACTAAGTAAGGGTAAAGACTTTTTTTTAAGTTTAGTTAGGGCATCATGATCAGCACAGGCTTGGAGTGCCGAAGGGCCTGTTCCTACACCGTACTGCTTTTTGTTCTTGTTCTCTCTCAAACTCCGGTAAATTTGTCAATCGTTCCCTTTCATGAAACAGAAAAAGATAATGTCTTGACCCGTGGCTGACATCTAGAATAGTGAGGGAAGGTAAAGTAGTAAGAATCAAGCTACTTTTGCCCAGGTTAAAACAAACACAATTAGACAATAAAGCAGCAATGAAATGGAACGTGCAGGAATTAATATTGTGTTCAATGTGCTTCAGTGAAGGAGGAACGGAGAAAGAGGACAGTGACTGCCCTCTGGTGGCTGCAGTTATATCTTACCCAAATCCCAGAAAGCTGTTTTCTCATCAGTCTTTCTTTTCGAAAGAATTCATCAAGAATGTGGGCAATGATTGGGTTTCACTGATCCAAAAGGTTGGAAATTGCACCAAATTTAGCCTTTTTATTCAGTCATGGGACATGGGCGTCGCTGGCTGGGCCAGCATTTATTGCCCATCCCTAGTTGTCCTTGAGGAAGTGGTGGTGAGCTGCCTTCTTAAATCGCTGCAGTCTGTGTGCTGCGGGGTGACCCGCAGTGCCATTAGGGAAAGAATTTCATGATTTTGACCCATGGAAAATATCAATTAGTTCAGAGTTCTAAGAAGGAGATATTGATTATCAGAATCACAGAATGTTTACAGGTCAGGAGGAGGCCATTCAGCCCACTGTTTCAGTACTGGCCCTCTGAAGGAGAAATTTATCCAGTGCTTTCCCTCCGCATAACCCGACACATTCTCCCCTTCAAATAACTTTTAGTCGGAGTAGAGAAGGGGGTAGAAGGGGGGGAGGAGTGGCGTTACTGGTCAAAGACTGTATCACGGTGATCGAAAAGAAGTTTGATGAGGAATTGTCTGTTGAGGTAGTATGGGCTGAGATTAGAAACAGGAGAGGAGAGGTCACCCTGTTGGGAGTCTTTTACAGACCTCCTAATAGTTCTAGAGAGGTTGAGGAAAGGATTGCGAAGTCAATTCTGATTAGGAGTGAACGTAGTAGGGTAATTGTGATGGGGGACTTTAACTTTGCTAATATTGATTGGAATAGCTATAGCTCTAGCTCGTTAGAGGGGTCAGTTTTCGTACAGAGTGTGCAGGAAGGTTTTTTTGACTCAGTATGTAGATAGGCCAACTAGAGGTGAGGCTACATTGGAATTGGTGCTGGGCAATGAGCCAGACCAGGTGTTAGGCTTGGAAGTTGGTGAACATTTTGGTGATAGTGACCACAATTCGGTTACGTTCACCTTAGTGATGGATAGGGATAGGCATGAAGCTGGGGGCAGTAGTTATAGCTGGGGGAGGGGTAATTATGAGGCCATCAGGAGAGAATTAGGGTGCATAGATTGGACTAGGGAACTACAGGGACTGGGAACATCTGGAATGTGGTGCTTATTCAAGGAGCAGCTGCTGCGAGTCCTTGATAAGTATGTCCCTGTCAGGCAGGGAGGAAATGGACGAGTGAGAGAGCCTTGGTGTACGAAAAGAGTTGATTTGCTGGTTAAGAAGAAAAAGGAGGCTTATGTCAGGATGAGGCTTGAAGGCTCAGGTAGTGCAATGGATAGCGATAGATTAGCTAGGAAGGAGGTAAAAAGTGAATTGAGGAGAGCTAAGAGGGGACACGAGAAGATGTTGGCTGATAGGATTAAGGAGAATCCTAAAGCTTTCTTTCGATATGTTAAGAATAGAAGATTGGTTAGGGCAAGATTAGGCCCAGTCATAGACAGCAGTGGGAAGTTGTGCGTGGAGCCTGAAGAGATTGGTGAGGCACTGAATAAATATTTCTCTTCGGTATTCACGCAGAGTGCTGGAAATGTAGCTATGGAGAGCACTGAGGTACAGGGTTGCAAATTGGGAAGTATTGTAGTAGATAGGTAGGATGTGTTAGAAATTCTCGAGGGTTTGAAGTTGGATAAGTCCCCTGGGCCGGACGGGATTTACCCTAGGATTCTCTGGGAGGCAAGAGAGGAGATTGCAGAGCCTCTGGCTCTGATCTTCAGGTCCTCGTTGGTTACGGGTGTGGTTCCGGAGGACTGGAGGATGGCGAATGTGGTCCCATTGTTTCAGAAGGGGAAGAGAGACCTTCCTGGGAATTATAGGCCAGTGAGTCTTACTTCTGTGGTGGGCAAGGTATTGGAGAGAATTATTAGGGATAGGATTTATAGTTATTTAGAGCGAAATGAATTGATTGGGGATAGTCAGCATGGTTTCGTGAAGGGTAGGTCATGCCTTACTAACCTCATTGAGTTTTTTTGAGAAAGTGACCAGAGAGGTGGATGGGGGTAAGGCGGTTGATGTAGTATATATGGACTTTAGTAAGGCCTTTGATAAGGTGGCCCATGGAAGACTTCTACAGAAAATGCAGATGTGTGGAATAGAGGGTGATTTAGCTAATTGGATTAGGAATTGGCTGGCAGATAGAAGACAGAGGGTGGTGTTGATGGGAGATATTCATCGTGGAGTTCGGTGACAAGTGGTGTGCCTCAGGGGTCTGTTTTGGGGCCCCTGCTGTTTGTAATTTTTATAAATGATCTGGATGAGGGTATTGAGGGATTGATCAGTAAATTTGCAGATGATACTAAAGTTGGTGGTGTGGTAGATAGTGAAGAGGGGTGTTTTAGTTTACAGAGTGACTTGGACAAGTTGCAGAGCTGGGCCGAGAGTTGGCAAATGGAGTTTAATGTGGAAAAGTGTGAGGTAATGCACTTTGGCAGGAACAATAAATGTGTAGAGTATAGGGCTAATGGTAGGGCTCTTAATAGTGTTGAGGAACAGAAGGATCTTGGGTGTATGTGTCAATAGATCCCTGAAAGTAGGCAGTCAAGTGGATAAAGTTGTTAAGAAGGCATATGGAGTCTTAGCTTTTATTGGTAGGTGGATTGAATTTAGGAGCCGCAGCATCATGTTGCAACTGTACAAAACTCTAGTGCGGCCGCACTTGGAGTATTGTGTGCAGTTCTGGTCGCCACATTATCAGAAAGATGTGGAGGCATTGGAGAGGGTACAGAGGAGGTTTACCAGGATGTTGCCTGGTATGGAGGGCAGGTCCTAAGAAGAGAGGTTGAAGGAGTTGAGGTTGTTTTCGTTAGAAAGGAGGCGGCTAAGAGGGGATCTTATTGAAGCATATAAGATGATTAGAGGTTTAGATAGGGTGGACAGTGATAGCCTTTTCCTAGGATGGAGAAAGCTAGCACGAGGGGACACAGCTTTAAATTAAGGGGTGATAGTTATAGGACGGATATCAGAGGTAGGTTCTTTACCCAAAGGGTGGTTCGGGAGTGGAATGCCCTGCCTGCAGCGGTTGTAGATGCGCCAAGTTTGGTGGCGTTTAAGAGGTTGGTTGATAAGTATATGGAAGAGAAGGGAATGGTTTAGTTTGGAAGGGCATTGCTTTTTATTTTGGTCGGCACAACATCGAAGGCCGAAGGGCCTGTTCTGTGCTGTATTGTTCTATGTTCTATGTTCTATGTTCTAACAATCCAATTCCCTCTTAAATTCTTCTATTAATCTGTCTCCACCACATTCTCAGGCAGTGCATTCCAGATCCTAACCACTTGCTGGTTTTTCCTCATGGTACCATTGCTACTTTTGTAAATTACCTTTAATCTGTATTCTCTTATCCCCTTACCAGTAACAATTCCTCCCTGTCTACCTCCAGTCCCTCATAATTTTGAAATCTCCTCTCAACCCTCTCTTCCCCAAGGAGAACAATCCTAACATCTCCAATCTATCCTCACAACTAAAGATCCTCATTCCTGGAATCATCCTTGTGAATTTTTTCAGCACTCTCTCCAGTGCCTTCACTTCCTTTCTAAAGTGCGGTGCCCAAGATTGGACACAATAACCCAGTTGGTGCCTGACCAGCGTTTTATACAAATTCCAGTATAATCTCCATGCTCTTGTACTCTATGTTGCTATTAATAAAACCCAAGATACTATATGCTTTAATAACTAATGTCTCAGTCTTCCTTGCTATCTTCAATGAGTTAAGCATCTATATAGCCAGGTACTCTGCTCTTGCATCCAGTTTAGAATTGTACACTTTATTCTATAACAGTCTCTTCACGTTCTTCCTGCCAAAGTGAATCACTTCACATTTCTCCACATTCTCTGCCACTTGTCTGTCCATTCACCATATTAGAACATAGAACATAGAACATAGAACATAGAACATGACAGCACAGAACAGGCCCTTCAGCCTTCGATGTTGCGCCGACCAATATAAAAAGCAATGCCCCTCCAAACTAAACCATTCCCTTCTCTTCCATATACTTATCAACTAACCTCTTAAACGCCACCAAAATTGGCGCATCTACAACTGCTGCAGGCAGGGCATTCCACTCCCGAACCACCCTTTGGGTAAAGAACCTACCTCTGATATCCGTCCTATAACTATCAACCCTTAATTTAAAGCTGTGTCCCCTCGTGCTAGCTTTCTCCATCCTAGAAAAAAGGCTATCACTGTCCACCCTATCTAAACCTCTAATCATCTTATATGTTTCGATTAGGTCCCCTCTTAGCCGCCTCCTTTCTAACGAATACAACCTCAAATCCCTCAGCCTCTCCATATTATCTATGGTCTTTTGTATTCTACACTCACCTCTTCACAATTTACAATATTTTCACTGATGCTGTTGAACATTGTGCAATCATCGGCAAACATCCCTACTTCTGACTTCATGACGGAGGGAAAGTCATTGATGAGGCAGCTGAAAATTGTTGGGCCTAAAACACCATCCTGAAGAACTCTTGCAGTTACATCCCGGAGCTGAGTAGATTGACCTCCAACCACCACAACCATCTTCCTTTGTGCCAGGTATGAATCTAACCAGTGGAGTCTTCTCCCCCCGCTTCTCATTAACTTCAGTTTCGCTCGGGCTCCTTGATGCCATACTCATCAAGGACCATCATTCTCACCTCACTCTGGAGTTTTAGCGCTTTTGCCCATGTTTGAACCGAGAATGTAATGAGGTCAGGGACTGAGTGACCCTGGTGGAGCCCAAACCGGGTGTCAGCGAGCAGGTACTGCTTGATAGCGCTATTGTTGTAGATTTATTTATCATGCTCTCTGTGTCAAGTTGGCACACACCGCACAGGCCACGTTGGCTGTGTTAGTCTTGGTATTGTACAAGTCAGAGAGTCCTACAGCATGGAAACAAGCCCTTTGACCCAATTTGTCCATGCCACCCTTTTTTTTAAACCACTAAGCTAGTCCCAATTGCTCATGTTTGGCTCATACCCCTTTATAGCCATCTTACCCATGTAATTGCTGTTATGACATGGCAAATATTGTGTCTCTTGTTGGTGAGTCTGCTCTATCATTCAGTACAATCATGGTCAATATCAGGCATCAAATCCATTTTCCCGCCAGTTCCCCATTTCCCTTAACTCTCTCTGAGACCAAAAATCTGTCTACTGCAGCCTTACACATCTTCAACAATGGAGTTCTAAGGGCTAAAGGGATGCAGGGATATGGGGGGAAGGGGAATCATGATATTGAATTTCATGATCAGCCACGATAGAACATAGAACATTACAGCACAGAACAGGCCCTTCGGCCTTCGATGTTGTGCCGACCAAAATAAAAAGCAATGCCCCTCCAAACTAAACCATTCCCTTCTCTTCCATATACTTATCAATTAACCTCTTAAACGCCACCAAACTTGGCGCATCTACAACAGCTGCCGGCAGGGCATTCCACTCCCTAATCACTCTTTGAGTAAAGAACCTACCTCTGATATCCGTCCTATAACTCATACCCCTTAATTTAAAGTTGTGTCCCCTCGTGCTAGCTTTCTCCATCCTAGGAACAAGGCTATCACTGTCCCCCCTATCCAAACCTCTAATTATCTTATATGCTTCAATAAGATCCCCCCTTAGCCGCCTCCTTTCTAACGAAAACAACCTCAAATCCTTCCACCTCTCTTCATAGGACCTGCCCTCCATACCAGGCAACATCCTGGTAAACCTCCTCTGTACCCTCTCCAATGCCTCCACATCTTTCTTATAATGTGGCGACTAGAACTGCACACAAAACTCCAAGTGCGGCCGCACTAGAGTTTTGTACAGTTGCAACATGATGCTGCGGCTCCTAAATTCAATCCCCTACCAATAAAAGCTAAGACTCCATATGCCTTCTTAACAACTTTATCCACTTGACTGCCTACTTTCAGGGATCTATTGACCCATACACCAAGATCCTTCTGTTCTTCAACACTATTAAGAGCCCTACCATTAGCCCTATACTCTACACATTTATTGTTCCTGCCAACGTGCATTACCTCACACTTTTCCACATTAAACTCCATTTGCCACCTCTCGGCCCAGCTCTGCAACTTGTCCAAGTCACTCTGTAAACTATAACACACCTCTTCACTATCTACCACTCCACCAACTTTAGTGTCATCTGCAAATTTACTGATCCATCCCTCAATACCCTCATCCAGATCATTTATAAAACTTACAAACAGCAGGGGCCCCAAAACAGACCCCTGAGGCACACCACTCGTCACCGAACTCCACGATGAATATCTCCCATCAACCACCAACCTCTGTCTTCTATCTGCCAGCCAATTCCTAATCCAATTAGCTAAATCACCCTCTATTCCACACATCTGCATTTTCTGTAGAAGTCTTCCATGGGCAAAGACCATGATCAAAATGAATGGTGAAGCAGGACGGCCAAATGTCTTACTCTTGCTTCTAGTTTCTATTACAAACCACAATCCTCTGGGACAGAGAATCTCAAAGATTCACAATCCTTTTAATGAAGAAATTTCTCCTCAACTCAGTCCTACGTAATCAGTCCCTTTTCCTGAGACTGTGCCCCATGTTTTCAATTCACCAAACAGCAAAAACAATCTGTCCACCCTGTCAAACCCCTTCAGAATCATATACTTTACAATGAAATCACCTCATTCTTCAAAACACCGGAGAATGTGAACCCAATTTACCCAGCCTTTCATCATTGGACCACCTTCTCCAACCAGGAATCAGAGGCAGCAAGGTACACAGTGGTTATCATTGCTGCTTCACAGCGCCAGGGATCTGGGTTCAATTCCTAGGTTTGGTCACTGTCTGTGTGGAGCTTCAGAATTTGGGAGGAAACCGGAGCATCCAGAGGCAACCCACGCAGACACGGAGAGAACGTTCCGGTTTCCTCCCGCATTCTGAATGATGTGCTGGTTAGGTGCATTGGCCTGAACAGGTGCTGGACTGTGACTGTTTTCATTGCAGTGTTAATGTAAGCCTTACTTGTGACAAATAAATGAACTTTAAATTTAGTGAACATTCTCTGTACCACCTCTGCTTTCCTAAATGTGGAGATGAAAACTGTAAAAAATATTCCAGATGTGGTCTCGCTTAAACCTTGTATAACCCCAGCAAGACATCTTTATTCCTATATTCCAATCTTCTTGCAATAAAGGTCAATATATCATTTGCCTTTCTAATTACTTGCCTATATGTTAACTTTTTGCATTCCTGAGTTAGGGCCCTGGAACCAAACCCCAAGGATATATTATGAAGCCAGGCTAGCCTCCAACAATTTTTTTATTTTTGACATAAATGCGAGGAAAGATACCTTGGTTCGAGTGAATTCACTGACAAACTAATTCTTTAATTTCTTAATTCATTTGTGACACACGGGTGTTGGCTGGCCAGCATTTATTGGCCATCTCTAGTTTTCTGAGGGTAGTTGAGAATCAACCATGTTGCTCTGGCTCTGGAGTCACATACAAGCCAGACCAGGTAAGGACGGTAGATTTCCTTCCCTAGCTTCGAGACATTAGGACAGTAATGAACCAAATGTGTTTTTCCAATAATCAACAATGGTTTCATGGTCATCAGAAGATTCTTAATTTTAGAATTTTATTTTTCGTTGAATTAAAATTCCACCATCTGTTGTGGCAGGATTTGAACCCCAGTCGTCAAAATGTTCACAGGATTTCTGGATTAATAACCTAGCAATAATGCCACTAGGCCATTGTCTTCCCTAGGATCTTTTTTTTAAAAACAAGCTTTATCCATAACACGGTTTAAATATAATTCCAACAAATGAAGCAGCTGAACTTTTAACAATTAAACAATTGATAAAAAAATAATGAAAGGAAACAAATTTAATTTTTAACTTTTCACTATTTCAGTTCCAAATAAGCAACATTCTCTTAGACTCAAATACCATTTCAAATACAGTTAACAAATACAGGCTTACTTGCTATAAGGAATGTGCACAGTCTCAAAGTTTTCAGAGATTTCCTGGAGAGAAGCTTGCAGACCTCTGTATTTGTACTAACCCCAACCAGAAACTGAACAGAAAGCTGTTTCTCTCTCTGCTACATAACTAGCTCTCATTAACCACATTATCACATGACTCTGTATATCTGAACCCATTTTCCATTCCTTTAATCAAAAAGCCCCAGGAGAACTTTTCACCTGTAAATAAAATTCCATTAGCTCTTTCCTAAATAAATATTACATGTCTAAAATGAGTAATTATCCTGCTTTCCCAGCATCTGAGCTTGTTTTTACCAGACACACTGACTGCCTTCAAAAAAAAACTTTAAACACTTCCCATAAAGATTAAATATGTCAATAGCACTATATCTTCATAAGCACAAATGCCAAATTTTCATCCTTTAAAACAGTTTAGCTCTTCTATTCTTTTATCCAAAGTGAATAAGTTCGCACTTCCCTACATTATGCTCCATCTCATCTCATTTTCTGCCCACTTAGAGTCATAGAGGTTTACAGCACGGAAACAGGCCCTTCAGCCCAACTTGTCCATGCCACTTTTTTTTTTAAAACTGCTAAGCTAAACCCAATTGCCCACATTTGGCCCATATCCCTCTATACCCATCTTACCCATGTAGCTGTCCAAACGCTCTTTAAAAGACTAAATTGTCTCTACTATCGCTGGTTCCAGATACTCATTACCCTCTGTGTGAAAAACTTGACCTGCTGGACACTTGTATCTCTTCCCTCTCACTTTAAACTTATGCCCTCTAGTTTTAGACTCCCCTACCTTTGGGAAAAGATATTGACAATGAAACTGATCTATGTCTCTCATTATTTTATAGACCTGTATAAGATCAGTCCTTAGCCTTCTACATTCCAGAGAAGAAAGGTCCCAGGCTATCCAGCCTCTCCTTATAACTCAAACCATCAAGTCCTAGTAACATCCTAGTAAATCTTTTCTGCACTCTTTCTAGTTTAATAATATCCTTTACTAACCTTTCATTTCTTTGTAGACTCTCTTGTATTCTCCCCACATTTTATCTTTCCACCTTGCTTTATATTATTTGCAAACATAGATACATCTGTTTTTATATCCATATCATTAGCAGCTTCAATGGCTGAGGACGCAGCACTGACCCTTGTAGCACTTGAAAAAGTCTCATTTATTCTCTTTTCTTTCTATCTGTTAACCAAACTTCTATTCACGCTAAATATTACCTCCACTGCAAATATTACCTCCACTTGACTGCTGATTAATGTTTTTTCTGCCACCTTATCAAATGTCTTTTGGAAACTTGGGGAAATTGCATCTACTGGTTCTCCTACTTAGTTACACTCTCAAATAATTTTAATAAGTTTACTAAGCAGGATTTCTCTTTGCAAAACCATGTTAACTTGTTCTAATCATACTACGCTTTTCCCAGGTCATTGTTAAGCCTTCCTTTATAACAGATTCCTGCATTTCCCCAACATGAAATGGTAGGCTAACTGGACTGTAGTTCCCTAAGTGTAATGGGATAGGCTTGGGTTGTTTTCCCTGGAGCAGAGAAGGCTGAGGGGCCATCAGATTGAGATGCTCAAGATTATGAGAGACATGGACAGAGTGGATAGGGATCAACTGTTCCTCTTAGTTGAAGGGTCAGTCACAAGGGGACACAAGTTACAATGAGAGGTGGAAGGTTTAGAGGGGATTTGAGGAAAAATTGTTTTACTCAGTGGGTCTCAAATGCACTGCCTGGGAGGGTGGTGGAGACGGGATGTCTCTCATCCTTTACAAAGTACTTGGATGATTCTTCGCACACCATAACATTCAGGGCTATGGGCCCAGTGCTGGCAAGTGGTATTAAGTGGGCAAATCATGGCATTTCATGCGCCAAGACAGACTTGATGGGCTGAAGTGCCTTTTCTGCACCGTAGTATTCTATGATTCCCTGTTTTCCTCTCTTTAATGCAATGAAACATTTTGCAATGTTTGCCAGTTTTCAATCTGATGGGATTGCTCCTGAATCTATGGAATTTTGGAAAATTATAACCAGCACAATCCTGCAGCTCTCCCCACTAGAGCCCAAGGGTGGTGGCCATCAGGTCCCAGAGATTTCTTGCTTTTTAATTTTCTTAGTTTCTCCAATACTTTCTCTCTATTGATATTAATGTTTTTAGCCCCGACATTACTATTTATTTCCAGAATGAAATTTGTATCTTCTATTGTAAAAGAATACGGACAAATATTTATTCAATGTCTCCTCCATTTTCTCATTTCCCATGATAATTTCTCTTGTTTCTGACTCTAACTATCCAACATTTAATTTAGCTACTCTCTTCCTTTACATGTTCTTGTAGAAGCTCTTATCACCTGTTTTATGCTAATTTAGCTCATTCTATTTTTTTCTTTTTTAATCAACTTTTTGATTGTCTTTTGCTGTTTTTACGAACACTTCCACTTCTCACATTTGTGTCAGGAATTCTACTGATGTTACATGGAAGAGTATTGCAAAACCCAGAAGAATAACTTAAAACATTGGTTATTCCCAATTTGGTATAATGTGAGAAAAAAATGTGAACCAGAGAACAATAGTAGAGTTTTTGTCTGAATAATTAATAAAGAATATTTATTAATGTAAATGTATAGTACACTACAATACATAAGTACATTGATGACTACAGACAAACACGGTGGCACAGTGGTTAGCATTGCTGCCATACTGCGCCAGGGACTGGGTTCCATTCCCGGCTAGGGTCACTGTCTGTGTGGAGTTTTCACATTCTTCCTATGCCTGTGTGGGTCCTCTGGGTAACCCGAACAGGCGCCGGAGTGTAGTGACATGGGGAATTTCACAGTAATTCATTGCAGTGTTAATGTAAGTCTTACTTATGACTTCGGAAGGATAGATAGGAAGGAAAAGGAGGCAGGGTAGATCTGTTAATTAAGGATAACATCAGGGTAGTAGTGAGAGACAATATGGCTCTAAGGAGCAAAATGTGGAATCAATGTGGGTGGAGATAAGGAATGGTAAGGTGAGAAAGTCACTGGTGGGCGTGGTCTATAGGCCCCCAAATAATAACTTTGAGCTGGGACGGGCTATAAAGAAGCAAATAATGGATATGTGCAAAAATGAACAGCAATAATCATGGGGATTTTTAACTGCATATTGATTGGTTGACTCAAGTCAGACTCAATGGACTTGAGGAAGAGTTCTTAAGAATACTGTCGAGATAATTTCCTCTAACAATATGTTACAGAACCTACGAGAGAGCTGGTTATCTTGGATCTGGTTCTGTGTACTGAGCGTGGTAGAATTAAAGATGTTCTTGTGAGGGATCCTCTTGGAATGAATGACCACAATATGATTGAATTTCTAATACAGATGGAGGGTAAGGAAGTAGGGTCCCAAACCAGTGTCCTCTGCTTGAAGGGGGGGGGGAGGTGGGGGGAGGAGTACAATAGGATGAGGGCTAATGTGGACTGGGAATGCAGACTGGGGGTTGGTAGGACAACTGAGGAACAGTGGACGATTTTTAAGGAGATTTTTCTTAGTACTCAGCAAAAATATATTCCAAGATTGAGAAAGAAAGAACGTAAGATAAGAAATAACCAGTCATGGATAACTAAGGATGTAAAGGAGAGTATTAAATTAAAAACCAATGCGTACAGAGTGGCCAAAACTAGTGGAGAATTAGAAGATTGGGAAAGCTTTAAAAAACAATAAAGAACAACTAAAAAAGCAATAAAGAAAATAGATTATGAAACTAGCACAAAATATGAAAAGTTTTTACAAATATATGAAAAGGAAAAGAGTGGCTAAAGTAAATGTTGGACCTTTAGAAGGGGGATTTAATAATAGAAAACGATGAAATGGCCGAGGCCTTAAACAAATTTTTTGTGGCGGTCTTCACTGTAGAGGACACAAAGAACTTACCGAAAATTGACAGTCATGGGACTGTAAGAAGTGACAACCTTAAAACAATCACTATTACTAAAGAGATAGCGCTGGGTAGGCTAATGGGACTAAAGATGGACAAGTCCCCATCCCAGGGTTCTGAAAGAAATGGCAAAAGTAATAGCAAATGCATTAGTTGTAATTTATTAAAATTCGCTGGACTCTGGGGAGGTGCCAGCTAATTGGAGAACAGATAATGTGATGCCGCTGTTGAAAAAAGGGGGTAGACAAAAGGCGGGTAAATACAAGCCGGTTAGCTTAACATCCATAGTTAGGAAAATGCTGGAATCCATTATTTAAGAAGAAATAGTAGACACCTAGAAAACAATGGTACAATCAAGCAGACGCAGTATGGATTCATGAAAGGAGAGTCATGTTTGACGAACTTACTGGATTTTTATGAAGATGTAACGAACGTGGTTGACAGAGGGCAACCGGTGGATGTGGTGTTTTTGGATTTCCAGAAGGCATTCGATAAGGTGCCTCACAAAAGGTCGCTGCAAAAGATTAGGGTACACAGAGTTGGGGATAAGATGTTAGCGTGGATTGAGGATTGGCTAACAGGAAGCAGAGAGTTGGAATAAATGGGTGCTTTTCCAATTGGCAGTCGGTGACTCGTGGAGTGCCGCAGGGATCGGTGCTCAGGCCTCAGCTGTTTACCATCTATATAGACGATCTGGAGGAGGGGACTGAGTGCAGGGCAACAAACTTTGCTGATGACACAATGATGAGTGGGAAAGCGAATTGTGTGAAGGACGAGGAAAGTCCTGGTGAGGATCTGGCAGATGGAGTATAATGTTGGCAAGTGAGAGATTATTGACTTTGGAAGGAATAATAGTAAAATGAACTATTATTTTAATGGTGAAAAATTTCAACATGCTACTGTGCAGAAGGACCTGGGGATCTTTGTGCATGAATCACAAAAACTCAGTTTGCAGGTGCAGCAGATGATCAAGAAGACAAACGGAATGTTGGCCTTTATCACGAGAGGAATAGAGTATAAAAGCAGGAAGGTCTTGCTGCAATTGTACAAGGTACTGGTGAGGCCACAACTAGATACTGTGTGTAATTTTGGTTCCCTTATTTGCGAAAAGATATATTGGCCTTGGGGAGAGTGCAGAGAAGGTTCACCAGGTTGATACCAGAGCTGAGGTGGTTAGCTTATGAGGAGAGACTAGTAGATTGGACCTGTACTCGTTGGAGTTTAGGAGGCTGAGGGGGGATATTATGGAGACATATAAGATAATGAAGGGGCTAGACAGGGTAGAGGCAGAGAGATTATTTCCATTTAGAAGAGAAACCAGAACTAGAGGACACAGCTTCAAAATAAGGGGAAGTCAATTTAGAACAGAGTTGAGGGGGAACTTCTCTCAGAGTGTAGTGAATCTCTGGAATTCTCTGCCCATTGAAGCGGTGGAGGCTACCTCATTGAATATGTTTAAGTCTCAGGTAGATAGGTTTCTGATCAATAAGGGAATTAAAGGTTATGGGGAGCAGGCAGGTAAGTGGAACTGAACCACTATCAGATCAGCCATGACCTTACTGAATGGCAAGGCAGGCTCAAAGGGCTAGTGGCCTACTCCTGCTCCTATTTCTTATGTTCTTATGTAATAAATAAATTTTATTTTAATTTACTGCAAGACCAATTTACTTCAGCCAATCCTCCCCACATGCATAATTGCATTTGTGTTTAAGATTCTTGTTTGTGATTGCAGTATGTCAATTTCAAATTTAACTTGGAATTCAAAAGTGTTATGATCAATATTTATGAGTGGATCATTTACTCTGACATTACTAATAAACCTTGTTTCAGTCTACAATATTAGATCCAAGTTTTGTGATATTATGTATGCCAGGTGATGGACCTTTATAACTAGATCTTTTATCTCAATTTCCTCTTGTGGTAACAACCGAGATAGAATACCAGATAACACAATTTCTCTCGTATTTCAGTGATAATTGTGACTCTGAACTAGCCTTAAGAGTAACCTCTGTTGTCTTGCTGGTACTCTGAACAGATCCTTCTTGTTGATCTACTCGAGTGCATGGCAATCAATCTCCACAATGATCTCTCTCCCAGAGAGATACGAATGGAATTGCAAACACACAAGCTCTCTTTCTATGTTAACAGATCTGATCTCAGCTGACATTAGTGCTTTGGCTATGAATGCTATCAGTTTTCCCTCGTGTATAGGACCACTTCAAGTCCTTTTGTAGAAGCATCCATTCACAGAGGAACATTTTTTTCTCTGTTGTAGTACAACTGACTTGTCTCCTTGCGCATTACGACTTTGAGTTAGTTATAGTTCCTCTGGTCTTTGGGAAGTTTAGTGTCACGTTCCTGGACTCTTGGGAATCTGCTGTAAAACTTCCAGCCTATCAACACCAAAGCAGGACTCCAGGCTGGCAACAAAGCCTGTCTTAAGGCTAAACATCTTCAAAACCTGTTCTCTAGAAGGTTCCTGCCATTGTGGACCAAGTCTCCGTACACCAATACCATTTTGCTCTGTCATCTTCAACTTTAAAGGAATTCTGCAACTCCTGCTTTCAGCTAACTGAAAATGCCTGAATATTAACTGCCACATTTTTATTGTTATCTTCTAGGTGTAAAACATTTTCCTTTCTTATTCCTCTGTCCGTGTGCTTGTGGGGGAGGGGTATGTGTATGTGTGTCTGTGTGCACATGTAGGTGTGTGTGTGTACTGCACATGGGTGTGTATACCTATGTGTGCTTGTATATGCACACGTGAACGTGCATGCATGTGGGTGTGTACATAGATGTGTGCGCACATGTAGATATGTACGCATGTGTATGTGCAGACGTAGGGGTGTGTGCGTACACTTGTAGGTGTGTGAGAGTATGTGAGTGTATGTGTATGTATGTATGTGTGTGTATACGTGTGTAGTTGTGATGACTGTTTACCCAGGTTTGAATGTATGAATAAACAATACTGTGCAGAATTTGCTGTAAGGCATTTTAAAATTGGCTTCACAAAGTGAAGTCATAGCCTATTTCAAAAATTAAAACACTTCTGCAGACAGTAAGGAAAATATAAGAGTTGAGTTTGCCTCTCTCCCCTGCCTCTAACACTTGCCTTCCTGACTCCCTCCATGGCTTTATGTTTCCCATCCACACCACAGATCGGGCTTTGCTAACTGTTCTTTTATATATTTGATACATTTCATCTAATTTCTGCTGGGACACATCCTGGCTCACTTTAAGGCCAAAAATAAATGTCAGAATGTGCACCATATAAAGAGTGTGTTTAATGTTGTGACATTTTCACATTGGGCATCATGTTCCAGTAACCATGTGTGGACAAAGTTTCTTTTTCCAAAGCTGGTGTAAACTCTTCCAGTGCTGGGATAGGAGCATGATTAGAGGAGTGAATTAGGCTAATCCTAATTGGTCCTCGTTGGTTACGGGTGTGGTTCTGGAGGACTGGAGGATAGCGAATGTGGTCCCATTGTTTAAGAAGGGGAAGAGAGACCTTCCAGGGAATTATAGGCCAGTGAGTCTTACTTCTGTTGTGGGCAAGGTATTGGAGAGAATTCTTAGGGATAGGATTTATAGTTATTTAGAGAGAAATGAATTGATTGGGGATAGTCAGCATGGTTTCGTGAAGGGTAGGTCATGCCTTACTAACCTCATTGAGTTTTTTGAGAAAGTGACCAGAGAGGTGGATGGGGGTAAGGCGGTTGATGTAGTATATATGAACTTTAGTAAGGCGTTTGATAAGGTGGCCCATGGAAGACTTCTACAGAAAATGCAGATGTGTGGAATAGAGGGTGATTTAGCTAATTGGATTAGGAATTGGCTGGCAGATAGAAGACAGAGGGTGGTGGTTGATGGGAGATATTCAGCGTGGAGTTCGGTGACGAGTGGTGTGCCTCAGGGGTCTGTTTTGGGGCCCCTGCTGTTTGTAATTTTTATAAATGATCTGGATGAGGTATTGAGGGATGGATCAGTAAATTTGCAGATGACACTAAAGTTGGTGGAGTGGTAGATAGTGAAGAGGGGTGTTATAGTTTACAGAGTGACGTGGACAAGTTGCAGAGCTGGGCCGAGAGGTGGCAAATGGAGTTTAATGTGGAAAAGTGTGAGGTAATGCACTTTGGCAGGAACAATAAATGTGTAGAGTATAGGGCTAATGGTAGGGCTCTTAATAGTGTTGAGGAACAGAAGGATCTTGGTGTATGTGTCAATAGATCCCTTAAAGTAGGCAGTCAAGTGGATAAAGTTGTTAAGAAGGCTTATGGAGTCTTAGCTTTTATTGGTAGGGGGATTGAATTTAGGAGCCGCAGCATCATGTTGGAACTGTACAAAACTCTAGTGCGGCCGCACTTGGAGTATTGTGTGCAGTTCTGGTCGCCACATTATAAGAAAGATGTGGAGGCATTGGAGAGGGTACAGAGGAGGTTTACCAGGATGTGCCTGGTATGGAGGGCAGGTCCTATGAAGAGAGGTTGAAGGATTTGAGGTTGTTTTCGTTAGAAAGGAGGCGGCTAAGAGGAGATCTTATTGAAACATATAAGATGATTAGAAGTTTAGATAGGGTGGACAGTGATAGCCTTTTTCCTAGGATGGAGAAAGCTAGCACGAGGGGAAACAGCTTTAAATTAAGGGGTATGAGTTATAGGACGGATATCAGAGGTAGGTTCTTTACTCAAAGAGTGATTAGGGAGTGGAATGCCCTGCCTTGCAGCTGTTGTAGATGCGCCAAGTTTGGTGGCGTTTAAGAGGTTAATTGATAAGTATATGGAAGAGAAGGGAATGGTTTAGTTTGGTGGGGCATTGCTTTTTATTTTGGTCGGCACAACATCGAAGGCCGAAGGGCCTGTTCTGTGCTGTAATGTTCTATGTTCTATGTTAATAAACACATAACCATAGATTTAGGAGCACTAACACAACACTATCTTTAGAATAAATGATCTTGGATTATGGGAACGTAAACCAGCCAGAGCTGTGGCCATAGAAGACAGCTCTGTATAATTAACAAATGCTTCTCATTTAAAATATGTATTTTGAATTTATAAGATGGGTGAGTTTTGCTTTTGGTTCCATTTTGTGAAACTTCAGTCAGTGACAAAATACAGAGGGGGAAGGAACAGTAGATTCACTAACAGCAGTGGTCGGGAACAAGATGGTTTCCCAATACTAGCCTTATGAATAGGGTTATAAAACTCCAAGGGGTAAGCAGATGATGAGCAGACGAAGAATTTCTCAGGGTCGGATGAAAGTCACATAGATTCAATTCAGTGGGAATCATTTCACTGTCCAGTGTCCCATATTGCTGGGCAAATCCGTAATTTAACAACAAATAAAATCCCATAGGGTCATGATGTGTATTGTTATTGGCTGGAGTTAATGACAAGATAATTATTGACTGATTTGTATTGATATTTACTGGATAATGCCTACTGGAAAAGTGGGCAATATGATTTTGGAAACATATAATTGCCCTCACAAGGGGTACTGTTCTTCAGACTGACATCCAGCTGCCTGCATTCTATACCTTGAGCGCAGAGCTTCCTCATATCATTTTCCTATTCCATCGTTTGGTTAAATAAAGTCACGTCTTCAAAATCAGCATCCCTAACTATACATAGCCTCGAGGGGAACTCTCCATCTACAGGGCAGCACAGTGGCACTGCTGCCTCACCACGTTAGGACCCTGGGTTTAATTTCAGCCTCGGGTCACTGTCTGTGTGGAGTCAGCACTTTCTCCAGTGTCTGTGTGGGTTTCCTCTGGGTGCTCTGGTTTCCTCCCACAGTCCAAAGATGTGCCAGTTAGATTGGCCACGCTAAATTGCCCCTTAGTATCCAAAGATGTGAAGGTCAGATGGATTAGACATGGGAAATGTGTGGAGGTCACGGGGTTAGAGCAAGGATGTGAGGCCGGGTAAAATACTCTTTAGGTTGAGTCAGTACAGACTCAATAGCTGAATGGCCTCTTTCTACACCACAGGGCAGATCCACAAAATTTCCTTTTTTAGCATATTTTCTTCACACATTTCTTTTCCCTTTGGGGAATAGTGGCAGATGAGGCGACAAAGTGGGGCAGGGAGGGAGGGGAAGGAGTCAGTGTCACACTCCTTCTGTAGCCAACAAGTCCTGGAGTTGGACTTGAACCCAGAGCTTTGGGTCGAGAGCTAGGGATGCTACCCACTGCACCACAGGACTGTCTCTGTAAATTAACATGTAATTATATACGAGCTGCCTACTCTAATCAGCTCACATCCTGTCTCCCCACGCGCTGTTGGGAAACTTCTCTACTGGTGCTCCAGGGATAGCGAACCATCCT
This sequence comes from Sphyrna mokarran, assembly GCA_024679065.1. NCBI lineage: Eukaryota > Metazoa > Chordata > Chondrichthyes > Carcharhiniformes > Carcharhinidae > Sphyrna > Sphyrna mokarran. The sequence continues at coordinate 4,715,968 of JAGIQG010000013.1, read as the reverse complement.
GTCTCACCTTCACTGTCACCACCTGAGCTTAGTAAAACTCAGCCCAATTCACTTCAATTCTCTCTCTCTCCAGAGTGTTTCTAGCATTTTCTTTTGTTTTTATTCCATCTTAAACCCTTGCCAGGTTATAAATGGACTTCATTAATCATGGATTCTGTATCAATGTTAATTTTAGCTTTCTCCCCAAGGCTCTGAGCCGCTAATGAGAGTGCTGAATAGTGGGAGCGTACTGAACTCCAATACCTGGTGGCAGTGGAAATAAAAAAATCAAAGCATGTTGTTCAGGAGCCAGAGTTAGACAGATCAATAAAATCCATTCTCTCTAAAACACCTCCAGACTAAACACACTCATCTGCTATTCTCAAGGACTGCAACAATCCAACAATAATGGGGATTTTTTTGTAATTTATTCCTTCACGGGACATGTGCATCACTCGCTTGGTCAGTATTTATTGTCCATCCCTAATTGCTTTTGATAAGATGGTGGTGAGCTGCCTTCTTGAACATCTGCAGTTCCCGATATATAGGCACACCTACAGTGCAATTAGGGAGAGAATTCCAGGATTTTGACCCAACGACAGTGAAGGAATGGCCAATATATTTCCAAGTCAGGATGGTGAGTGACTTGGAGAAGAACTTGCAGATGGTGGTGTTTCCAAGTATCTGTTACCACTCAGAAGGACAGGGGCAGTGGGTTGTTAAGGTGCTGTGTGAGGAGTCTTGGTGAGTTTTTGCAGTGCATTTTGTAGACGGTACTTGCGGTTGCTGCTGTAAGTCGGTGATGAAGGGAGTGAATGCTTCTGGAAGGGGTAGCAATCAAGCGGGGCTTTGTCCTGGATAGCATTAGGCTTCTTGAATGCTGCAGCTGCACTCATCCAGGCAAGTATTCCATCACACTCCTGACTTAGTGCATTATAGATGGTGGGCAGGCTTTGGGGAGTCAGGAGGCGAATTACTCACCACAGGATTCCTGGCTTCTTGTAGTTGCAGTATTTATATGACTAGTCCAGTTCAGTTTCTGGTCACTGGTAACTCTCAGGATATTGATAGTGGGGGATTCAGTGGTAGCAATGCCATTGAATGTCAAGAGGAGATGGTTAGATTCTTTGAAGTTGGAGATGGTCATTGCCTGGCACTTGTGTGGTGAGAATCTTACGTGTCAGCTTAAGCTTGGATATTGTCCAGGTCTTGTTGTGTATGGACCTGGATAAGCTCTATCTGTGGTGTGGTTAGCACTGCTGCCTCACAGCTCCAGGAACCTGGGTTCAATTCATGGCTTGGGTCACTTGTGTGTGGAGTTTGCACATTCTTTATAAGACCCTTTATAAGGGTCTTTATAAGATCCTTGTCAGACCCCACTTGGAGTACTGTGCGCAGTTCTGGTCGCCTCACTATAGGAAGGATGTGGAAGCTATTGAAAGAGTGCAGAGGAGATTTACAAGGATGTTGCCTGGATTGGGAGGCATGCCTTATGAAGACAGGTTGAGGGAGCTGGGACTATTCTCCCTGGAGAGACGAAGGTTGAGAGGCGACCTGATAGAGGTTTATAAAATGTTGAGAGGAATAGATAGGGTGGATTCTCAGAGGCTATTTCCCCGGGCTGAAATGGTCACGACGAGAGGGCACAGATAAGGTGCAGGGAAGCAAGTACAGAGGGGATGCTAGGGGAAAGTTTTTCACTCAGAGGGTGGTGAGTGAATGGAATCGGCTGCCGTCGGTGGTGGCAGAGGCGAACTCGCTGGGGTCTTTTAAAAGACTTCTGGATGAGTATATGGGAACTAATGGGATTGGGGGTTATAGATAGGTCTATGGCTTGGTAGGTATAGATGGGATCAGTGCAACTTGTGGGCCGAAGGGCCTGTTTGTGCTGTAGTGTTCTGTGTTCTATTCTCCCTGTCTGCCTGGGTTTCCTCTAGTTTCCTCCCACAATCCAAAGATGTGTAGGTTTGATGGATTGGCCATGCTAAATTGCTAGGGGGATTAGCTAGGTAAATGTATGAGGTTATGAGGATAGGGCCTGGGTGGGATTGTGGTCGGTGCGGTGTTGAGATGGTGAGGGGGTGGGGGGGTGGGGTAACTGGTGGGAGGTGTGGGGGAATTGAGTCAATGGACTAATGTTTATCTTTAACACTTCATTTTTTTTTGTAATTATAAAGAATTGAAATGGAATAAATTAAGACATTGTTCCTGCTGGCAGGAGAGGCAGTCACCAAAGGCCACAGATTTATGATGATTGGTAAAAGCAAAGGGGAAAGGAGAAACCATTTCAATGGCACCATCCTATGTGAGAACATCACCCACCACATACATGATACATACTCTTGTGACCCAATGTTTACCTGATACATAGAACATAGAACACTACAGCACAAACAGGCCCTTCGGCCTACAAGTTGTGCCGAACACATCAAAACCTACCCAGCCATAGACCTATCTATAACCCCCAATCCCATTGGATCCCATATACTCATCCAGAAGTCTTTTAAAAGACCCCAGCGAGTTCGCCTCGACCACCACCGACGGCAGCCGATTCCATTCACTCACCACCCTCTGAGTGAAAAACTTTCCCTAGCATCCCCTCTGTACTTGCTTCCCTGCACCTTAAATCTGTGCCCTCTCGTCGCGACCATTTCAGCCCTGGGAAATAGTCTCTGAGAGTCCACCCTATCTATTCCTCTCAACATCTTGTAAACCTCTATCAGGTCGCCTCTCAACCTTCGTCTCTCCAGGGAGAACAGTCCCAGCTCCCTCAACCTGTCTTCATAAGGCATGCCTCCCAATCCAGGCAACATCCTTGTAAATCTCCTCTGCACCCTTTCAATAGCTTCCACGTCCTTCCTATAGTGAGGCGACCAGAACTGCGCACAGTACTCCAAGTGTGGTCTGACAAGGGTCCTATAAAGCTGCAGCATTACCTCCTGACTCCTGAACTCAATCCCTCGATGAATGAAGGCCAGTACACCGTAAGCTTTCTTAACCACATCCTCCACCTGGGAGGCCGATTTGAGAGTCTTATGGACCCGGACCCCAAGATCCCTCTGCTCTTCCACACAACTAAGACTCCTACCTTTGATAGTGTACTCATTCATCCCGTTGGATCTGCCAAAATGGACCACAACATTGATACGCTGCAGGAAAGGATGTCCTGAGGCATGGTACATTGGGGAAACCATGTAGACGCTATGAGAACAAGTGAATAAACACCAGTCGACAATCACCAGGCAGGACTGTTCCCTTCCTGTCGGGGGACACATCAGCGGTCACAGGCATTCAGCCTCCCATCTTCAGGTAAACGTCATCCAAGGCAGGTTTCAAGGCACATGACAATGCAGAGTCGCTGAGCAGAAACTAATAGCCAAGTTCTGCACACGAGGGTGAGATCAACCAGAACCTTGGGTTCACACTATCTGTAACCCCCACCATTTGGCCTGGACTTGCAAAATCTCACTAACTGTCCTGGCCTGAGATAATTCACACCTCTTTAACCTGTAATTATCCCTCTCTCCACTTGCACTGTCTGCACCTGTAAAGACTCACATTCCAATCATTCTTCATATTCCAATCTGTAATTATCTTCCAACTGTGTCTTTGTCTATACATGCCATGTTTGTGAAATCTAACTTTCCACTCATCTGATAAGGTAATGTTTAATTCTGTGCAGAAATTTGAAATATTGCAAGTACACAGTTGATCTCTCATCATCTGGGAGAGATGGGGTGGAGATGCTGGTGTTGGACTGGGGTGAGCAGAGTAAGAGGTCTCACAACACCAAATTAAAGTTCAAACTGTTAATTTGGAATCACGACCTTTCGGAGCATTACTCGTGATTCCAAATAAATCTGTTGGGACTTTAACCTGGTTTTTGAGACTTCTTACTGTGCTTACCCCAGTCCAACACGGGCATCTCCACCTCATGTCATATTTATTGACAATAAAAGCTATTTTCATTCCTTATCTCACCTCCCTGCCCCGATTCCTAGCATGGTGTTTATCTGAAAACCTCATTAGTGGGCTGCAGTCAGATTGTGAATTGCAGTTACTGCCCAAGCCTGTCGGTGGAGCAATGGGACCTTTATAGGAGATTCCCCAATCCCTGATCATGGAATCATACATCAAAGGGAAAGGCTGTTGAGTTCATCATGTCTATGTTTGCATTTTGTTTCCACCCTCCTGTTCTTTCCTCTTAACTCAGAAAATCTTTCTCACTATCTGATCTACTCAAATAAAAGATATCTGTGAGGAAATGGTCCATACCAAAATATTTCTGATTGGATGCATTGCTGGAGTTTTATCACACAGCTCTCTGTTACGTATGTTGGTGCATAGAGAACAGATCAGGTGACCCAGGACTCAAGCCCACCTTGTGTGATGTTTATCTGGGCAGTCAGTTGCTTACTGTGCTGGGAGAAAGATGTGTAATAAATTATTCCATTAATTCATAACTATTGATATTGTCATCCTTACTAGACATCAATATCAGACCTCCAAACATAATAACCTCCCACCTCCAATTGCCCCACTTGGTTTCCCCCTAATTTTTATTAACAATGAATTGAAGTGCGCAGAGTAAACTAATGTAAATGAAACTTACATTTTCTTCAATGCCTCTGTGATCTTTCTCAACCAGAGCGACTTCTGAAATTGTTCAGTGTCTTCCAAACAATCCAGAAGGATTGGTAACTCCTGATGGGTTCTTGATTAACATGCCTTCAATCACCAGAAAACTCGTCACTGCTCTCTCTCAGATAGAAGTCTTACAACACCAGGTTAAAGTCCAGTAGGTTTATTTGGAATTACGAGCTTTCGGAACACTGCTTCTTCATCAGGTGAGTGGGCGAAGGAGTAGCGTTCTGAAAGCTCATGATTCCAAATAAACCCTTTGGACTTTAACCTGGTATAGTGAAACCTCTTATTATGCCCACCCCAGTCCAACGCCAGCATCTCCACCTCCTCTCCCAGATGATGAGAGAACTATATACCTGCAATATTTCAAATTTCTGCATAGAATTAAACATTACTGACAGCACAGCAACAGGCCATTTGCTCCAGCTGCTATCCTCATGTGTACAGTCTCTCCTCCATACTTCGCTTATCAACCTTATCCACACAAATTCCATTCCCTTCTCTGTTTTTTTTCTTTTTGTTCTTGTGGGTGTCACTAACAAGGCCAGCATTTGTTGCTCATCTTTAACTGCCCTTAAACTGAATAGCTTGCTAAACTTGTTCAGGGGGGCAGTTAAAAGTCAACTACACTGATGTGAATCTGAATCACATGTAGGTCAGGTAAGGTTGCCCTTGCTGAAGGTATTTATAACAATCAATCAATGATAGTATCATGGTCTTTATTATAAATACTAGCTCTCAATTCAAAGATTATTAATTGTATTTAAATTCCACCAGCTGTTGTTCATAGGATTCAAGCCCATTTTCAAACAAAGAAAACGACAGCACAGGAACTGGCCCTTTAACCCACCAAGCCTGCGCCAATCACGATGCCCTAACTAAAAAAAACTCAGTCCTCAATCCTTACTCAGTCCTTATCCCTCTATTCCTTCTCTATCTACATATCCATCCAGATTGTGGTGACTTGGGGATTTTACAGTAACTTCACTGCAATGTTAATGTAAGCCTACTTGTGACATTGATAAATAAACTTTAAACTTTAAAAACTTAAAGAAACAAAATACAATGTATCTGCTCTTCCACATTGTTATTGATGTGGATCTGATCACAACTGCTGGACTGAATTTTCAGATGGTTTTATGAATCTGACCTGCAATGGAATTCTCCTGGTTGCTGCAGAGAAAAGTAACCTGTCATCTATAAAAACGGTTGCAATGAATACAGGACAGAGCAAGGGAATTGGTTACTCTTTATTCCCAGTGGATGAGACCTCTCAACAAATGATAAGTATTTTCAAATTGTTCTCAAGGTACATAAGTTGGAACAGCAGCGAATTAATTTGGATCACAAATATAATTATCCTGTATTCACAATAAAGCATTTGATATATTAATCACTCAATTCTGCCTCCTGTACAGATTTACAGCAGAACATTTCTTGGCTCAACCTCCAGTTAATTATCGACCGTGACTCAGTGGATAGTGCTCTCACGTGAGTCAGGAGATTGTGGATTCAATATTACTCCAGAGACCTGAGCACAGAATCTGACATTTTTATATTCTTTCACAAGATGTGGTCATCGCTGGTTAGGCCAGCATTTATTGCCCATCCCTAATTGCTCTTGAGAAGGTTGCGGTGAGCTGCCTTCTTGAACTACTGCAGTACATGTTTGGATTTGATTTGATTTGTTATTGTCAATGTATTAATATACAGTGAAAAGTATTGTTTCTTGTGTGCTGTACCATTCATAGAGAAGGAAATGAGACAGTGCAGAATCTAGTGTTATAGTCACAGCTAGAGAAAGGTCAACTTAATGCAAAGTAGGTCCATTAAAAGTCTGACGGTAACAGGGAAGAAGCTGTTCTTGAGTCGACTGTGGATGTGTAACCTCAGACAAAAGTCTGTGTGGTGTAGGCACACTCACAGTGCTGTTAGGGAGGGAATTCGAGGATTTTGGCCCAGTAACAGAGAAGGAATGGTAATACATTTCCAAATCAGGATGGTGTGTGGCTTGGAGAGAAACTTGCAGGTGGTGGTGTACCTATGCATCTGCTGCCCTTTTGCATTGAGATGGTACAAGTTGATCGAAGCTTGTCAAGTTACTGCAGTGCACCTGGTAATAGTGTATGCAGCTATTGGACAGTGGAAGAGTAAATGTTTAAGTTTTTGAATGGGAGGTGATAAAGCTTTTTCCTGCAGGGTGTGAAGCTTCTCAGGTTTTTTTGAAGGTGCACTCATCCAGGCAAATGTAGTGCTGCATGGTCAGAATGAGATCTCAAACTGAGGCCCTATCTGCCCAATCAAATGGATTTAAAAAGTCCCATGACACCTTGTTGAAGATGAGGGAAGTTCTCCAAAACGTCTTAGACCAAAACTGATCCCTCAATTTCCCAGCAGCAGGGAAGATTATTTGGCCAGCATCACATTGCTTCCTGTGAGATCTTGCTGAGCACAAACCAGAAGATTCATTTCCTGAATTACAACATTGGCTACACTTATAAAGTATTTAATCGGCTGTAAAGTGCTTCAGAGCTTCTAAAGGTTATGAAAGCCATGCCACAGATAAAGCATAAACCTGCCCAACTTATCTGCTTAAACAATATCAATTCCATTGAAGTCATCAACCTGAAACAATGGGCAGAATTTAATATCCCTCCCACCCAGAGGTGGCAGGGGTCATGTGAGGAAGGAAGGAGGTTGGAATCCCTCCCCAAGAAACGTCCCTGCTTTGCATCAATTGAGGCCCTTCAGCTGGCTGCTAGTGCTGCTGGTATGCAGGAACCACCACAAACAAACCTCATGGAATCATTCAGTGCAGAAAGAGATCATTTGGCCCATTGAGTCAGCACCAATCCTATTGCTGTAACCCCATGCATTTACCTTAGGTAGTCCCCTTGACACCAACAGGCAAATTAGCATGGCTATTTCACCTGACCTGCACACTTTGTGGGAGGAAATCAGAGTACCTGGAAGAAACCCACGCAGACATGGAGAGAATGTACAGACTCCGCATAGATAGTGATCTGAGGCTGGAATTGAACTTGGGTCCCTGGTGCTGTGAGGCAGCATGCTAACCATTGCACCACCCAGATGCTGCATGATCTTTGCAGGTTCACACACTGAGTCCCCTGTTTAAATGCATTCAGGACCTCGCTGAGGAACCCAGCATCAGGCAGAGGGGGTCCCTCAGAGAGCGAACCCTGCTGACGACTCCCCTGCTTTATGACATTCCACCTGAGTTCATTCATCAGTGGCCTGAGATGCAGCAACAACATGAGGCCTCAGGCTGGTGTTATCTCGGCAGCAGCCACTGCCCGGCTGGTTAAGAAAGCTGTCACCTTTTCGTTGGTTTCCGCCCTCTCCTTGACCCTGGGGAGGAGGTCCAATGCTGGCCTGCCAACTGCAGGCTTTTCCCAAAGGAGCACCCGAGGCTCCCAGTGACATTATCTCTCCCTCTCCTTCGGAGAGTGAGACACCTGCCACTTGCATTAAACCCAGCCAATTAACTCTTTCTCTCTCTCTCCGTGGCTGCTGAGTGTTTCCAACAGTTTTCGATTTTATTGTAGATTAAGATCCCTGCCAGGTTATAAATGGACTTCATTAACCATGGATTCTGTATCAATGTTAATTTTAGCTTTCTCCCCGAGGCTCTGAGCCGCTAATGAGAGTGCTGAACTGCGGGAGCGCGCTAAACTTCAATATGTGGTGGCTGTGAAAATAAAAAATCAAAGCATGTTGTTGAGGAGCCAGAGTTAGACAGTTCGATAAAATCCATTCTCTCTATAACACCTCCAGACTAAAAGCTCTCATCTGCTATTTTCAGGGACTGCAACAATCCAACAATAAGCAGGATTTACTCTGTCAAGAGAAGTGTGAGGAATTTGATGAAATGTGTTAAATAGTCACAGAATATCTCACAGGTTATGTTTACGAAGGAGGTAGGATTATATAACAATGCTTAAACTCTGGGGTGAGTTCACCCTTTATCGCAAGCTGTCAGATTAATATTAGCTGCCAGTTTGCTTGTGTTCAAATTGCCTGCTCTGCTTCCTACATTAAAATACACCAGATTTCAATTAATAGCCTCTTACTGGCATTTGGGGATGCCATACCATGTGTTAGGTGAACACCAATGGCTTCATTGCAGGGCCAAGTTGTGCAGAGTGCCCAGTGGTACTGCCCACCACCCCCTGTTCACCCCCTCTTCTTACTTCAGCCCCATCCAGTGTTATGGAGAGGTCTGACTGAATAAATATGAGGAAATTGTTTCCATTGGCAAATGGATTGTTAACGAAACGATCTGGAATGAAGTAAGGGAATTGGAGGGGAGAGAAGAGAAGTCTTCTTCTGCACAGCGAGTTGTGATCTGGAACATGCTGCCTGGAAGGATAAAGGAAGCAGGTTCAATCGGAACCTTCAATAGGAAACTAGAACAAAGAACAAAGAAAATTACAGCACAGGAACAGGCCCTTCGGCCCTCCAAGCCTGCACTGATCATGCTGCCTGACTTAACTAAAATCCCCTACCTTTCCAAGGATCATATCCCTCTATGCCCATCTCATTCATGTACTTGTCAAGACACCCTCTAAAAGGCACTACCGTATCCACTTCCTCTACCCTCCTCCAGCAACGAGTTCCAGGCTCTGTGTAAAAAAAAATCTGGCTCGTACATCTCTTTTAAACCTTGCCCCTCACATCTTAAACCTGTGCCCCCAACGAAATGACTCTTCTAACCCAGGAAAAAGCTTCTGACTATCCACTCTGTCCGTGCTCCTTATGATCTTGTAGATTTCTATCAGGTCTCCTCTTAGTCTCCGTTGCTCCATGAGAACAAATCAAGTTTCTCCTCGTAGCTAATGCCCTCCATACCAGGCATCATCCTGGTAAATCTTTCCTGTACCCTCTCCAAAGCCTCCACATCCTTCTGGTAATGTGGTGACCAGGATTGAACATTATATTCCAAATGCGACCTGACAAAGGTTCTATAAAACTGCCATTTTTTAAACTTGCCAATTTTTAAATTCAATACCCCAGCCGACAAAGCCAAGCATGCAGTAGATCTTCTTGACTATCTTCTCCACCTGCATCGCCACTTTCAGTGACCTGTGTTCCTGTACACCCAGATCTCTTTGCTATTAATACTTCTAAGGGTCCTGCCATTTAGTGTATATTTCCTATCTGAACATTTCTTATGCCAATATGCCTTTCTCATGCGCCAGTTTATGACAACTCACAACTGGTAATCTTAACCAGAGGAAGAAGTCTGACAACACCAGGTTTAAGGATTAACACCAAGTGTCAGACTTCTTACTGTGTTTACCCTAGTCCAACACCAACATCTCCACATCAATTTTAACTAGACACAGCAAAGGTATTTAATTGTGGGGTACTGTAAGGGGCTTAAATATGACAAATTAATCCAATCAGGAATTCAGGGGAATTCACTCCCACAGGGATTGGTTGAGCTGAATAGCAGAGATATATTTAAGAAGAAGCTGGACAAACACGAAGGACAAAGGAACGCCAAGTTATGTTGCTAGGAATAGATAGAAGGAGGTTTATGCAAAATCTATGTGGGCAGCATGGTGGCACAGTGATTAGCACTGCTGCCTCATAGTGCCAGGGACCTGGCTTCAATTCCCAGCGTGGGTCATTGTCTGTGTGGAGTTTTACATTCTCCTGTGTCTGCGTGAGTTTCCTCTGGGTGCTCCGGTTTCCTCCCACAGTCTGAATGACATGCTGGTTAGGCATATTGGCCATGCTAAATTCTCCCTCAGTGTACCCGAACAGGCACCAGGATGTGGCCAACAAGGTTTGTCATCATAACATCATTACAGTGTTAACATAAGCCTACTATTAACTGATAAATTAACTTTAACTTTTTAAACAACAGCATTGCCTTGTGGGGCCGAAGAGGGTTTCAGCATTGTAAATTACCTGTAATCTCTCGTTTCAGAAATATCACCTGCTCGTGGTTTCAGACACAGGCTGGGGGCCACGGTGCAGGTAACAGGAACTGCAAACATCAAAGTACCTAGCAGGCATTATCCCTTTGCAGATTCTGGCCATGCTTTCAGCCTCTTTTAACCCACGTTGCAAATCGTCAAAGCGACTGTGTTCACCACTGGGATTGTTGTTCAATTTGCAAACAGGCTATTGGGTTTAATTTGATGTAATCCAGTATTTTTTGGTGTGTTATTGCAATGCAGTTGTTAACCTGCTCATATTAATAGAGTGAATGCAGTGCTCTGGCCTCAGGCTATAGCACAGTGTTTCACAGCTAATTAAAATTTCTTACAGCACACTCACTCTCGACATTTAGTCCGAATTGGACAACAAGACCTCAAATACTAATGGAATACAGTGCGATAGTCTAATTATAGGGATGTTGACTGAAGAATGAATTTTGTCCCAGAATGCTGGGAGAGCAAAATGAAATTTCCCACAGCGCGGCACTCCCTCAGCACTGACCCTCTGACAGCGCGGCACTCCCTCAGCACTGACCCTCTGACAGCGCGGCACTCCCTCAGCACTGACCCTCTGACAGTGCGGCACTCCCTCAGCACTGACCCTCTGACAGTGCGGCACTCCCTCAGCACTGACCCTCTGACAGCGCGGCACTCCCTCAGCACTGACCCTCTGACAGCGCGGCACTCCCTCAGCACTGACCCTCTGACAGTGCGGCACTCCCTCAGCACTGACCCTCTGACAGTGCGGCACTCCCTCAGCACTGACCCTCTGACAGTGCGGCACTCCCTCAGCACTGACCCTCTGACAGTGCGGCGCTCCCTCAGCACTGACCCTCTGACAGTGCGGCGCTCCCTCAGCACTGACCCTCTGACAGTGCGGCGCTCCCTCAGCACTGACCCTCTGACAGTGCGGCGCTCCCTCAGCACTGACCCTCTGACAGTGCGGCGCTCCCTCAGCACTGACCCTCTGACAGTGCGGCGCTCCCTCAGCACTGACCCTCTGACAGTGCGGCGCTCCCTCAGCACTGACCCTCTGACAGTGCGGCGCTCCCTCAGCACTGACCCTCTGACAGTGCGGCGCTCCCTCAGCACTGACCCTCTGACAGTGCAGTGCTCCCTCAGCACTGACCCTCTGACAGTGCGGCACTCCCTCAGCACTGACCCTCTGACAGTGCGGCACTCCCTCAGCACTGACCCTCTGACAGTGCGGCACTCCCTCAGCACTGACCCTCTGACAGTGCAGTGCTCCCTCAGCACTGACCCTCTGACAGTGCGGCACTCCCTCAGCACTGACCCTCTGACAGTGCGGCGCTCCCTCAGTACTGGACACACCATTGAAAACAAGCTGGATTCGGGTCTTGGAATAAAATTGCAGGTCCCCAGCAGAGATACCTGAATCACCGATAGTCACAGGGGAGGTGCTTGAAGATTGGAAGGTGGCAAATGTTGAGCCTTTATTTAAAAAGGGCTGCAGGGAAAAGCCTGGCAACTACAGGCTAGTGAGCCTGAAACCTGTGGTGGGTAAATTGTTGAAACGTATTTTGAGACACAGGATCTACAGACATTTAGAGATGCAAGACTGATTAGGGACAGTCAGCATGGCTTTGTGAGTGGAAAATCATCTCTCACAAATTTGATTGAGTTTTTTGAAGGGGTAACCAAGAAGATAGACGAGGGCAATGCAATTGATGTTATCGACATGGACTTTAGCAAGCCAAGACTTTGACAAGATACAGCATGGCATGTTGTATAACGTTTATCTCATGGGATCCAGAGTGAGGTACCTAAATGGATACAAAATTTTACTTGATGACAGAAGCCAGAGGGTGGTCGTAAAGGGTTATTTTTTCAACTGGAAATCTGTGATCAGTAGTATGCCTTAGGGGTCAGAGTTGGGTCCACTGTTATTTGTCATTTAGATTAATGATTTGGATGAGAATACAGGAGACATTTTTAGGAAGTTTGCAGATGACACCAAGATTGGTGGTATAGTGGGCAAGCAAAGGAAGTTATTTCCAACTGTAATGGATCTTGATCCGTTGGGCTGACGAATATCAGATGGAGTTTAATTTAGATAAGTGCAAGGTGGCATTTTGGTAGATTGAACCAGGGCAGGATTTACTCAATTCATGGTAGTGCATTAGGGAAAGTTACAGAGCAAAGAGATCGAGGGGTATATGTTCAAAGCTCCTTGAAAGTGGAGTCACAGGTGGACAGAGTGGTGAAGAAGCATTTGGCATGCTTGGCTTCATTGGTCAGAACATTGAATACAGGATTTGGGATGTCTTGTTGAAGTTGTACAAGACATTGGTAAGGCCACACTTGAAATATCGTGTGTAATTCTGGTCAACCTATTATAGAAAGGATATTATTAAACTAGAAAAAGTGCAGAAAAGATTTATTAGCATGGTCCCGGGACTTGATGGTTTGAGTTATAAGGAGAGGCTGGATAGACTGGAACTTTTTTTTCTGGAGCCTTACAGAGTCTAAAAAATAATGAGGGGCATCAATCAGCCAGATAGTCAATATCTTTTCCCAAAGATACGGGAAACTACTTAGAGGGCATAGATTTAAGGTAAGTGAGGAGAGATACAAAAGAGTCCAAAGGGGCAATTTTTTTACACAGAGGGCAGTGAGTGGCTGGAACAAGTTGCCAGAGGTGGTAGTAAAGGTGGATACAATTTTGTCTTTTAAAAAGCATTTAGACAGTTACATGGGTAAGATGGGTATAGAGGGATATGGGCTAAATGCGGGTAATTGGGGCGAGCTTTGGGGTTTTAAAAAAAAGGACAGTATGGATTAGTTGGGCCGAAGGGCCTGTTTCCATGTTGTAAACTTCTATGACTCCAGTCACCGCTAACTGGTTTGAACCCATGACTTTCCAGTTCAGACTGCGATCGCTTGAGCCACAGCTGAAATTTGCAAATGAGTTTTGCACAAAGAATTTAACCAGAAAAATGTTTGGGGAAATCAACAGCCAAGAAAGGAATGTATTTCCTCTTTGCTGCAAGTAGCTGTTTAATCTCAGAGCACAGTTACAGCTGAACAATATTTGCTTCAGTTTGAGAGATGAAAAGTGTGTTCGAATCCAGAAATTTGAGTAGCATCCTACTGCAACCACTCATATTGTACTCATTCCATATTTCTATTTATCAAACTTGTACAATGATAACGTTCATAAGGTTATATTTAATTTGAATTTTGCGTTTCACTGACATTACAACACTCCTTAATTCAACCAATTTCTATCTGTGAGTAAAAATGAAAAAGAACGTCTACCGAGGGACCATTGCTGCCTCATCATCTCCAAATTCCTAGCTCAATTTTCCAAAGAGTGAACGATGCATTTGGTGTGAGGACATCAGTGAGGTTAACTATGGTAAGGCAGGGCTATAACTCATGGTGACTAGTGATATGCTCTCAACAGCATTTCTCTATCATTGAGCAGGAGAAAGTGGTGCGGTGGGGGCAAACTGCGGGGGGTTAGAGAAAACCCAAACAGAAGCAGGGGATTGAAATGGTCACCTCTTACCTTCAGCCTCGCTGCTCTGGCTATTAGCTTTATCAGACATTTGTCCCTAGTCAGCAGCTGAATTGGAACTCCTGATTGCCATCCTCGGTTCAACTCAATGAAATATCTACATTATAAACTAACACAATTAACTACTTACAACTCTCCAAAATACAAGTATATCTCTACTCACAGGGATGTGCTCTCATCACATCTCTCTGCAGCAAGTATTTGTGTTACTTTTTCTCTCCTGTTTGACTCGTGATTCAGTGGCTGGTCTCACACAGCACTGCCTCTATATCGAGATGTAAGTTACACTCCACATGTCTTTAAGAATGTGTGATCAACGCAGAGAGAGTGAGAGGTAGAAAGCCACACACGTCCTTGCACAACTGCACTGCCTACAGGGGTAAAGACGTTTGTACTCACAGTTTACAATTAAAGAACATTAACAAGAATTAATAGCTGTTTATGGGTTATCGATATTCTGGGGGTGTGGGAAAGAAGCGCAGGCTTTGGATGTTGTGAGTTTTTTTTCCAAGTCTTCCCAATTGCCACTGGGCTCCAATCTCTGCTGAACTTGCCCAGGCTTCATTTCTCCATGTCCATACAAGCAAGAACGATAGCTGTCCTGCTGGGAATATACACCTGAAACAAATACAGGAATAATAGTTAGAATTAGACACAGCAGCACACCTGGAATGTGAGTTTAACCCACCTATTGGTGATTGGGACATAACCTCGGGTCTGTCGGTGATATAATCAATCCTTGTCTTGCTCACTAGCAAGATGAATATGAGTTATAAGGAGAGATAGACTGGGACTTTTTTTTCCCCTGGAGCACAGGAAGCTTAGGGATAATCTTACACAGGTCTATAAAATAATGAGTAGCATAGATTAGCTAGATAGTCAACATCTTTTCCGAAAAGTAGGGGAGTCTAAAACTACAGGGCATAGGTTTAAGATGAGAGGGGAGAAATACAAAAGGGTCCTGAGGGGCAATTTTTTCACTGAGAGTAGTGGGTTTCTGGAATGAACTGCCAGAGGCAGGAATAGAGGCAGGTACAATTTTATCTTTTAAAAAGCATTTAGACAAATGTATGGGTAAGATGGGTAGAGAGAGATATTGGCCAAATGCGGGCAATTGGGACTAGCTTAGTGGTTAAAAAAAAAGGGCAGCGTGGACAAATTGGGCCGAAGGGCCTGTTTCCATGCAGTAAACCTCTTCATCACTACACCTACAGGCTTTAAAATGAAATTTTATTGACAGATTGTACATCTGTACTTTTGTGTTTAAGGAGTTGAAAGGTGATGGGGGAAGGAATTTATTTGAGCAGTTAAATTATTCAAAATATTTGAAATCAGGAAGCACATTTCTATACAATGGGTTAAAGAAATCTAGATAAAAACAAAATACTGCAGAGACTGGAATCTGAAACAAAAACAGAAAATGTTGGAAAATCTCAGTAGTCTGACAGCATCTGTGGAGAGAGAACAGGCAATGTTTTGAGTCTGGATGACCCTGCGTCAGAGTTCTGATTCAAAATGTTGGCTCTATTCTCTCTCCACAGATATTGTGAGACCTAAGGAAATCTCGAACTCTCTTTCTCCAGAAGCTTGCGGATGCTGAAAGGCAATTGGCTTTTTCACCAGACTAAGATGAACGTGTTTTCAATAGGTTCAAGGCATCATGGATGATGAAGAATTGTAGGGAATTAGTTTTAAGTGTACTGATCAGCCTTAACCTAGTTCAATGGTGGAGGAACTCAGAGGGGTTAAATGGCCTCCTCCTGTTCTGATGTTATTGCCAACATGTTCAAATCCAAAATCTGAAATATGTGGACAAAAAAAAACCAGAAACAGGTCACCTTTTAATATAACTCATCAAATACAATCAAAAGCCCAGAGTCCTAAAAATAGCGATGTTTCAGTTATTAAAGGACGTGTGACCCTCAAGGGCACCCAAGATCTTCAGTCACTCCACGCATCAGTTCGAGAGCTCTCTGTTCGAACATAAAATGCTGCATAAAATACTTGGCAGCTCATCAATATTTCAGAAGGTCCTGTGTCTATGTCGGGAGGTCATGCACTCTGCACAATAGATTTAAAAAAAATAAATAAAATGTGACTCCGTTTGTTGAAGCAATTCATTGCTGCTCAGTAAGCATGCAGATGAATGGGGACCACGCACAAATGCTTTTATATTGGTGCCAGTGGGAGGCTACTGCCTGGCAGACAATGATTACCCTGTGTCATCCTGCCCTATCTAACTGGAGTTGGCATTGAGTCAGGAAGGCAGCGAATGTTTTGAGTAAGTACAGGATATTTTCCTGCAACAAGGGGCTATGCTGTTAGATTTAACAATGAAGCACGTTTAGTTGACAGCCTAACGGGGTGTGAATATTTATTTGACAGCATTCACAATATGATCGAGGTCATTGCTATGTTCGGAAGTGGGGGGGGAATAGCTGTGAAACAGATATTAAGATTCTGAATAAAGGCAATTTAAACTGGATGAAACAGGGAACTGCCACAGTTAACTGAGCAATTCTGTGATGAAAGCAAAATGCAGCGAATGCTGGGAATCTGAAACAAAAACAGAAAATGCTGGAAAAACTTTGAGAGAAAAAAGGCCTTGCAGCCTGGAGAGAGAAACAGAGTTAGTTTTAAGCCTTTACGACTCTTCATACTGCAATGCAAACCACCCCCCGCACCTGCTGCTGCCCTGGAAATCAAGTTCTCACCCACAGCTCCGAGTGAGCTTGGAGCCCAATTCAATAGCCACCTGTATTTATCCCCCACCGCTCCCAGTACAGGCTCCAATTTCTGGTGCATAGAAGGATGGACCTAGCACTGTGGACTCCAATGGGGAGGGATAAAAAGTGAATTGCAGCTCCAACAGTGCCCCTACATTCCTCTGCAGTATCTCACATGCTTTCCAAACATTGCAGTTAGAAAAGAGGAACTGAAGCCTCATGGCTAGTGGGTAACCTGTCAACCAAAAACAGACAATTTATAAACATTGGTCAGGAACAAGAAGATGCACTTGAGGTGCATTCAACCGTGGAGGGAAAGAAATCAAATAAAGCTCCTGACACCTGGATATGTGATCTGGCCTGTCAATCACAGCACTCGAAAGGGATGAGACACCAGATGCTGCTCTTTGCAGTGAAATTTAAGCCTTGCTGTCATTCAAAGCACTTCAAAGACGGTACACTGCAGCTGGCCCTAATGAGAGAAAGCAAGGGGATCTCCCTGGTAAAACCACTTAAAAAGATAATTTAAGACCCTTGAGCTTGTGAGGTTATCCAGGGCCAATGAAATGGAGAGCTGAGATGCTTCTAAAGGCTCCCATATGTCCATGGGTCACGGATAGTGAGTAGGACACTTCAAAAGTTTCAAAGGACAGATCCAATAATCAATATCTTTTCCAGAATAGTGTCTCGAATCACCATCCGCAGACGATCATACCTTTCCCAGAGAAACAAGGACAAGTGGAGCCATGAGACCACCATCCCAGAGGAGATTCCGAGGTCAATACTGTCCCCCCAGCCTGCCCTCACTCAAACCCCCTAAGTCCTTTGGCGGACCCACCCTCTGTAACTTAGCAGTGACAAATACTTAGCAGTGGGCACATACTTACCTCCATTCCTCCCTTCCACCCACCATCAGAGTCCAAGGCACCAGGTCAGGGTGTCACTGTCAGGATACAGTGCAAGGAGACTCCCTTGCAGATTCGGGTGGGGGCAGTGTGGGTGTGTCACCTTTATGCCTGCCTGTGTGTGGTGTGGTGTGTTTGAGGCAGGGGGATGGTCATTCTTTCACGATGAGGAGAATGCTCCCAGTGCTGGGGGGTTGCAGATGGTTCGCCCCATCAGTGTGGGTTTGCTATGTCCTTGGTGGGGTGGGCCTGTCTCTCTGTGCTGAGATCTCGGTGAAGTTCAGCTGCCAAGCACGTCTCACTTTATGCACATCTTTAAATCCTAAAGGTGGGAAAATCTCACCTGACAGGCACTGCGAAAGCCAACTGGGAACACTTCGACATTCCCGCTGGCAGGAACAGTCAGTTGGCAATCGGGAAGAACTTTTTATTGTTGCTATTCTGATTGGACAACATTTGTGTCTTTGTCTGCAGATGTGTTGACCAATGAGCCAGAGGAATCCAGCCATCAGAAGCCAATGAATCAGAGCCTCCTTGGCTGTGTCTCAGGGACTGTTAACCATGCAAGGCCCTTACACCGACATGGTAGAGCAGACAAACACATTGTATTGACTGTGATTGAGGAAATGTATGATAAATGATAAAACATTATCCTCTCCTCCCAAAGCCATGCCGCCCTGAAAATATCAAAGCTTTGAGCTACAGCCCATGTGGATACTGGCAAGGAAAATGCAGTGACATAAGCAGAGGAGTTCCTGGCCATTACTTATTCCTCAATCAACATCACAAAGACAGATTATCTGAAGTTTTAAAGTTTACTTAGTAGTCACAAGTAAGACTTACACTAACACAGCAGTGAAGTTAGTGAAAATCCCCTAATTGCCACATTCCAGCGCCTGCTGGGGTACACTGAGGGAGGATTTAGCACTGTGCATGCATCCTAACCAGTACGTCTTTCAGACTATGGAAGGAAACCAGAGCAGCTGGGGAGAACGTTCAAACTCCACACAGGCAGCTACCCAAACCGGGAATTGAACCCGGGCCCTGGCACTGTGAAGCAGCAGTGCTAATCACTGTACTACTTGCTGCCAGATCTGGTCACTATTATTTTACTGTTTGTGCAAATTTGCTGTGCACAAGTTAGCTGCCAAGTTTCCGACATTAGAAGTATAGTATATTAGTACACTGCAAAACTGTTTAATTGGCTGCAGAGCACTGTGGTGTTGAAAGGCGCTATGTAAATTCGAGGTAGAATAGAGAATAGGGACTGAATCATTAGCCAGATGGACAACAGGCCAATTTAAAAAATAAACCAAACAAGAAGGCCAGAGAGATTTATTTGTCTGCATGAAGCGTATGATCGCTCTCAGCTTTCTGGTAAATGGGGAAAGTGGTTTTCATCCCAAGGCTATTTGGGCATCAGGAGCGAACTCCAGCCAGGGTAGCAATCTGTATTTATTGCTTTGAACCACACAGCGTCACTTTAACATTTCAGTAAGAGACTGAAGATAATTGCTGCAGGAATTTTCCCAATAGGACAGCTTTGGGTGAGTGAAGAAAAGAACTTAGCAAAGCAATAATCCCTTCTAAAAGGCATTTTAATTGGGCTTACACGTGATCAGAGGACAGTCATTCTGCAGAGTGTGAGCAGCGTTCTAAATGATAGACTGCCGCACTAATGGCCATTAGCTTTTAGAGTTAAGACACTGGTCCAGATGTAAGCTAAAGCTAATCCTAATGTGCACCATCAGCGTCCCCAAGTTTGACTGCAGCCACCACTGGTTATTAAATGTACCGGTAAGAAAGGATATATTGGCTTTGAAGACTTTGAACAGCACATATTCAGCAAAATAGAACTAAGGCTACAAGGATTTAATGAGGAGGACAGTTGTATTGCTTCACGCACAGATTGATGATGTAATTGAAGCGTTTAAGATAGTTGAAGGATTTGATAGGATTGATAAAGCGGAACGATTTCCTCTTGGAACGGGAATGGGTGAGGGTGGTCAACATCCAAACCACTGACGGGATGATGTCACTACACAAAGGTCAGTATTTCAAAATGGGGACTGATAGATTTTTGTGAGGTAAGGTTATTAAACTATACAGACCAAGATGGGAAGATGGAGGTCAGCTATTCCCCACAAGTGAATTGCCTAAAATCTGTGTTCTTTCATTATCGGCCCTCCTGTCAATGGAATCAGTTTTGCCTTATCTATTCTATATTAACCCCTTATTACTTTAATCATCTCTGTTAAATCACACTTTAACTGTTTTTTGCTGTAAGGAGAGCAAACCCAGCTTTCCAATATAACAAAGTCCCCCATTCCTGGTCCCATTCTAGTAAAAGTCTAAGGCCCAGGCATCTTTCTGGAAAATCCAGATCTGAACACAGTATACCAGATGGGGCCTAACCAGTGATTAAAAAAGGCTTTGCATAACCATCCTGCTTCATTCTCAACCCTTCTATTTATAAAGCCCAGCATCCAATATTTTATAC
The DNA here is from genome assembly GCA_024679065.1 of Sphyrna mokarran. NCBI lineage: Eukaryota > Metazoa > Chordata > Chondrichthyes > Carcharhiniformes > Carcharhinidae > Sphyrna > Sphyrna mokarran. Next base: position 4,695,704 of record JAGIQG010000013.1, on the reverse strand, counting down.
TTCTTTAAAAACAGATTCATTGACTTATCCTGCCATCTTCAAAGATTTACCGAGATGTCTCTGTTCCTGCACCTCTTAAATTTGTAGCCCAGATTCTTTGGAAAGCTAACAGAAACTGTAACTAGGCACATGATTAAAAAATAAACCCAGCACCCATCTTGTTGGAATGGATAGTAGAATCCATGATTAAAAATAAATTGTTCAGTTGGGAGTGTGAACGGACAGAATGATAGAAGCCCATTCCTTCCCCCAAGGGACCCTGTACAATTTTCTCTGTTACTGTATCTGTGTAACTCATTGACATTTTCTGAAGGAGATGATATAATGAAGGTAAAACAACGAGAATTCTAACTATGACAATGTCGTCAAATCCTGAATAACACACAGCATAGATCTTCTGACAGATTCAGACGAATGAACACACTACCTTCACACTTAATCAATCTTCTCCAACAACTGAAATCTTAAAGACAGCAATTGACAGTTTTCTTGGGTAAGGGGTGTCAAGGGATACGGAGCAATGGCAGGTAAGTGGAGCTGAGAGACAGATCAGGCATTTTCTGCTTGAATGGCAGAACAGCTTTGAGGAGATTGAATGGCCTCCTTCTGTTCCTACATTCAGATCCATGTGGGCACGAGGAGGACTCAGTCTCAGATCAAGGCCCTTGTTCAATTGCTTAGCTCACTCGACCTGCTCCTCAGACAGGAACCTATCACTCTCTTTCCAAATCCCATCCCCATTCCCAATTCATCCTTACCTGCAAGGAATTTTCACAACTGTGCAATGTTCCATAGTTCATCAGCTGGGAAGGGAATAAAAAGGAAGAAATAAAGCAAAAGGGGAGGGGTGAAAGGAGCACACGCCGGAAATTCAGGAGTGAGGAAAACAATTATTGATTAAAATAAAGTTAGCAGCAAGGCAGAGCAGGAATTAAGTCTACATAATACTGAGAACTGAACACAAGACAAACATTATGAAATGTAGTGAATCTGGGAAAAGACATGGAGTGAATTTTAAATTATAAATAAACTGAGAGAATTTGAAAATTAACTTTAAAAATATTGATACTAGAATTAAATGCGTTATTTTCCTGGTTGTCTGAATCCTTAAATGCAGTTTCCTGTCAAACTGATACAAGTCCATGTGCCACTAGATGGCAGAGGAACATTGTGTGATGAATAAAGCTGTCTTTCCACAGTCTGAGACTCTGTGTAACCTCGTCTTTCACAAACTCCTCCGCTAACTCTGTTTGGGGATATTCCTGGAGCATCTATCACATGACCTCACACCTCAACCTGTCCATCCACCTCCCACACTCCTTTCATTGGCCCGTCCTCGCTTCTCAATCAATTGAGAAGCAAACACATTGTTGATACACCTCGACTGACAGTGAAAGCAGCTCCCCCTTCCCCCTCCCACTCTGTCTCTTCATTGGTTACAGGAAGAAACTGTAAGTGATTAAAGGAAATGAAAAGGTGATTACAATGCTGTTTGATCCCCTGGTGATCTTTCTCACCAACCTTCCTCAAGGCAATTTTTCCTTGGAGATGAGTCACTGATTCTTGGAGAGTCCACCTCACCCATTTGATCTCTGAGGAAAGGTTGCTGTCCTCCTCCTCTTCAAAACCAGATCTAAATCAATTCGAGAATGTCTCACAGGTCAGCTCAGCTGTTGTAACAAGGAATTCCGGATCATTCTGAGTGCTGCTGTGACGTGGACATGTTGGACACACTCAACATTCTTGTATGTTTATTTCTGGTTCCTCCATTCCATCCCATTCCCAGAAACTTTCAACCACACCTTGCTGATTCTGCAGAAATGTCATGGCATATCCAGAAATGGACAATGAGTCTCAAGGACATGTGACAGAAGGTCATTAATAATAGAACAGCACGTGGCTGGTTTTTTATTTTAACACTTTGAACTTCTTAGTTACAATAATGGTGGAGATGCTTGTTTGTCACTAATTATCCAATTGAATAAGGAAGACTTATGCTTTCCGATTGGCTCTGAGAAGGGTGTGAGGATCCTGGGTGGGTCTGTGGTCGGTGCAGACAATGGGCCAAATGGCCTTCTTCTGCACTGTAGGATTCTATGATTCTAAGCCCTGTCGCTTTCCAACTGGCTGTCAGAGAGGAGTGCAGGGACTGGATGTATCAGAAGACCAACGTCCCAGGATAGTTAAAATCAGAAGTTAGTATGAACAAAGCTCCCAGAATATATCCAGAGTTGGTGGCTATAAATATGAAGCACACTTTGCATGGGGCACTTACTGCCCAGGAACGAGCTGATTCTACACATTATTCCATTGTTCTTTGACAAGAGGCAGTGGTCAGGGCACTGAGATCTCAGGAGGAAGGACGGACAGGCGCCTGTGCTGACTTATTCTCCTCTCTGGCTGACACCATGACTCTGACCTTTCTCTTCCTCTGCCTGTGCCCCCCATTCCCCACCATCCCATGTTGCAGATATTCCAAATAAATTACTCCTGTCCGTTTCAGTAGCCTCAAAGGCTTCGCTACCCAGGTGCAATTTAACCCTTTCCACCTGTCTAATGAGACTTCTTCACAAAAAAGAATAAGTGATAAGGGCATGGCATGTCCTTCAGGGAAAGAAACAAAAAGCATTAAAGAGAAAACTCTCCAATAGCTGTGGAAAAAGGTGGACAGATGGGATTCAGAGATACAGGGAGAAGGTGGGATTGAAGGATACAGGGAGAAGGTGGGATTGAAGGATACAGGGAGAAGGTGGGATTGAGGCATACAGGGAGAAGGTGGGATTGAGGCATACAGGGAGAAGGTGGGATTGAGGCATACAGGGAGAAGGTGGGATTGAGGCATACAGGGAGAAGGTGGGATTGAGGCATACAGGGAGAAGGTGGGATTGAGGCATACAAGAGATGTGTAGGTAGGTTTGAGGGATTTGATAGGTGGGTAGATGGGATTGAGGTATACACGCAGAAGATGGGTACGCAGGTTTGAGGATAAAGAATCACAGAATCCTACAGTGTAAAAGGATGCTATTCAGCCCATCAAATCTGAACCAACCACAATCCCACCTAACTTCTATTCCCATAACTCTATGCATTACCGTAGCTAGTCCCCCTGACACTAAGGGGCAATTTATCATGGCCAATCCACCTAACCCACATATCTTTGGAGTGTGATAGGAAACCAGAGCACATGGAGGAATCCCATATAGAGAAGGATGTGCAAACTCTAAACAGACAGTGACCCAAGTCAGGAATCAAACCCAGGTCTCTGGCACTGTGAGGCAGCAGGGCTAACCATTGTACCTTATGAGGAGAAGGTGGAGTAGGTGGGATTGAGGGATATAGGGAAAGTGGGGGGATTAATCACAGGCAGTTTTTAAAGGGTTCTTTTCCTGTTAAATATTCTGCTGTTCAAACATCTGTTCAGTTCCTGGTCTCAACCACTCAGCACTTGCCAATAAATCACTCCAAAGACCTAGCCAATAGTCTCGCAGCACAACTGAGTCTTACCTCAAAGAGATAGGCTCTCCTCTGGGAAAAGTCATCACATGGGAACTGAGGAAGGAAAAGAGAAAGGGGGAAAAATAAAGGAATAGGAAGAAGCACAAACAGCAGGAAACAAGCAGAGAATGATATGGAATCAATTAATGAATGAAGAACAGTGAGAGCAGGCAACATATCGGTGTTGTCACTGGGACTTATCGACAAGAGCTAAGAGAGTAACCTCTTTAACCTCTTACTTCATCTTGAACATTTTTTCCTAATTCTCAGTATAGGGTATAGCTGTGCACTGGCACATTATATATACAGAATTACACAATGAGCTGTGTAGAATTCTATGATTCTCAGTCTTGTCACTTTCTGACTGGCTGTCAGAAAGGAGTCAAGGGACTGGATGTATCAGAAGACCAATTTCTCAGGGTAGTTGGAAGCAGAGAGTCAAAGCTTCTGGAATACATCCAACCAGAACTGGCAACTGTAGATATGAAACAGACTCTGCATGGGGCACCCAGTGTTATGGACCTCTCCAGACACAATTTAAGCTGGGGTGGATGCTGAAAATCCCAGGCACTCAATGCATCCCTTTGTGGAATCCTAGTGACAACACTTAGTCCAAATCAGGAGGTTAAGGAAATAGGAATAAAAACAAGTGGGATGAAAAGGATTTGGAAAAGTGTGTTTAAATATTAAATAATGCTTACTAGAATTGTTAATGGTGAGACAGAGAATAAGCAATTAAATGGAATAAATGGTCAGGTGAGGCAGTTATGGAGGGAATTAAATTATATCAGCAGGAAAGCAACGGGAAGAATAGCAGGGGTGTTTTCTCATCCTGCCAAAGGAATGGAATGGGGGGGGGGGGGCTGGAAAATTCCACCCCAAGTGCCTGTATAGGCTATGGGTGAGAAATATTTATAAGGGTAATGTATGTGAGGAGTGTACATCTGGTATGTGCACATATGTGTGTGTCTACACTGTGTGTGTGAATGTATGTGTATATCTATGTATGTTTATGTGTGTAGATCTGTGTGTGTGTTTATCTGCACGTGTGTGAGAGACTATGTGTGGGCATGCAAGCATGTGTGTATGTGTGAGGGAGTATGTTCGCAAGCACGTGTGTTTGTGTGTGCGCATGAGGGTGTATGCGTGAGTGTATGTGAGAGCGTGCAAGCATGTGTGAGTATATGTGTGAGCGCGAGAAAGAGCACGAGAATATGTGAGAGTGAGTGTGAGAGTGTATGTATGTACGAATGAGTGTGTGAATGAGTATATGTGTGTGAGAGAATGTGTGTGTATGTGAGACAGCATGTGAATGACAGTGTGTGTGTGAGGGTGTGTGTGTGAGGTATGTAAGCATGTGTATGTGCATGTGTGCATGCGATGCATCTCTGACTAAATGTTCACCAGTAATTTGATGCTGACATTGAATTGACTTTACCCTCAGTGTGGGTGCCAGCTGCTAATCCTTCCTCTCGATATAACAATACAACTCTGATGATCAATCCAGACACAGCTATTGCCCCTCGGATCTGACAGAATATTGATTACTGAATTTGCAGAGATTGTGAACAGTAGCTTAGCACTGTGAAGAACAATACAGATTATTCTTTAAAGATGCAGATGTTGTGCCTGTCACTCTTGGCCATCTAGTCCAGGAGTAAAAGTCTGCTTCCTGCAATAGGCCAGCGAATGATAGGGATTATGCTGCCAAGATGGTGGGAAACTCACCAGACCAGATAGCACAATGGTGCACCACCTCATTATACTCTCCGATAAAACAGAGCTGCATTCAAAACGAGGCCTTATCGTGGTAAGGAAAACTTTCCATATAAAGTAACAGAAATCGCTTATCAAGTATTCTTGACAATTATCTATACAACAAACCGAGTTAACAATGGTCTCCACAATGGAAATTTGCATAAATAACACATTTAGTATCATAAAACATTCTGAGGAGCTTCAAAGGAGCGTAATACAAAATACCAAAATGTTAAGTCAGATATTGGTCAGAAATATTGAAAGGAATTTTCCTGTCCCATCCAGGACAACACGGGTGGACTAAGCAAAGGTCTGTCGACCTAGGGTTGGAATTTCTAGCCTTGGGGTGAGCACGGCCAGAAAATCCTGCCCATTAATTGTGAAAACTGTTTTAAAAGAGGCAAGCAAGGTGGAAAGGAAGGGAATTCCAGAGCTTCAGGTCTAGGCACAGCCATCAGTGGTGGAGGCAAGTTCAAGAAGCCAGAATTAGAGCACAGATCCCTCACAGGGTTGTGGGGTTGGAGGAATTTACAGAGAAAGGAAAGGGGAAAGCCATGAGGATTTGAAAACTAGGGTGAGAAGTTTTAAAGCACAGATTTGGATGATTCCCAATGTTCCTCCAACTCTCTGAAGAACTGAAGACCCAACCTGTAGGTGTTTGGAGGTCAGTGGTTTCTCCAACCTTCTTAGGGCATGGCACATGGAGGGAGAGCAGAGAGGGTTGATAATGTACATGGACTTCCAAAAAACATATGATAAAGTGCCGCATAATAGGCACATCAGCGAAGTTAAATTCCATTAAATAAAAGTGGCAGCCCCAAAAGAATAAAGAAATAGCTGGGTTGATCAAAAACCCTCATCCCATTAAAAAATTGACAGATGGAGAAGGACGAAAAGCAACTTATAAAATTCTAACAGAGTTAGATGGGGTAGTTTCAGAAAAAACGTTCTCAATGGTGAGGGAGTCCAGATCTAGGGGTCATAGTTTGAGGATAAGAGGTAAACCTTTTAAACTGAGGTGAGGAGAAATTTCTTCATCCAGAGGGTGGGGGATGTGTGGAATTCACTCCCACAGAATGTAGTTGAGGCCAAAACATTTTCTGATTTCAAGAAGAAATTAGATATAGCTTCTGGAGCTAAAGGGATCAAGGGATATGGTGCGGGTGGAGAGGGCGGGGTTTAGGATAATGAATTTGATGATCAGCCACGATCAAAATGAATAGTGGAGCAGGCTCGAAGGGCCAAATGGCCTCCTCCTGCTTCTAGTTTCTATGTTTCTATCAATCAGCATGGTGGTGCCCAAAGTAAAATGTGAGAAGCTGAAAGAGGAACCTGGGGATTGAGAAAACACCGAAGATGACACACTCGGTATCCTAGATTTACTAGGATGCTACTGGGACTTGATGGTTTGAGTTATAAAGAAAGGCTGGATACATTAGGACTTTTTTGCCTGAAGCATAGAAGGTTGAGGGGTGGTCTATAAAATAATGAGGGGCATAAATCAGCTAGATAGTCAATATTTTTTCCCAAAGGTAGGGGAGTCTAAAACTAAAGGGCATAGGTTTAAGGTGAAGGGGAGAGATACAAAAGAGTCCAGAGGGGCAATTCTTTCACACAGAGGGTGGTGAATGTCTGGAACAGGCTGCCAGAGGCAGTAGTAGAGGCAGCTACAATTTTGTCTTTTAAAAAGCATTTAGACCTTTACATGGGTACGAGATGAATATAGGAGGACATGAGCCAGTCATAGATAGCAGTGGGAAGTTGTGCGTGGAGCCTGAAGAGATTGGCGAGGCACTGAATAAATATTTCTCTTCGGTATTCACGCAGAGTGCTGGAAATGTAGCTGGGGAGAGCACTGAGGTACAGGGTTGCAAATTGGGGAGTATTGTAGTAGATAGGGAGGATGTGTTAGAAATTATCGAGGGTTTGAAGTTGGATAAGTCCCCTGGGCCGGACGGGATTTACCCTAGGATTCTCTGGGAGGCAAGAGAGGAGATTGCAGAGCCTCTGGCTCTGATCTTCAGGTCCTCGTTGGTTACGGGTGTGTTTCCGGAGGACTGGAGGATAGCGAATGTGGTCCCGTTGTTCAAGAAGGGGAAGAGAGACCTTCCAGGGAATTATAGGCCAGTGAGTCTTACTTCTGTTGTGGGCAAAGTATTGGAGAGAATTATTAGGGATAGGATTTATAGTTATTTAGAGAGAAATGAATTGATTGGGATAGTCAGCATGGTTTTGTGAAGGGTAGGTCGTGCCTTACTAACCTCATTGAGTTTTTTGAAAAAGTGACTAAGGAGGTGGATGGGGGTTAGGCGGTTGATGTGGTATATATGGACTTTAGTAAGGCGTTTGATAAGGTGGCCCATGGAAGACTTCTACAGAAATGCAGATGTGTGGAATAGAGGGTGATTTAGCTAATTGGATTAGGAATTGGCTGGCAGATAGAAGACAGAGGGTGGTGGTTGATGGGAGATTTTCATCATGGAGTTCGGTGACGAGTGGTGTGCCTCAGGGTCTGTTTTGGGGCCCCTGCTGTTTGTAATTTTTATAAATGATCTGGATGAGGGTATTGAGGGATGGATCAGTAAATTTGCAGATGATACGAAAGTTGGTGGTGTGGGAGATAGTGAAGAGGGGTGTTTTAGTTTACAGAGTGACTTGGACAAGTTGCAGAGCTGGGCCGAGAGGTGGCAAATGGAGTTTTATGTGGAAAAGTGTGAGGTAATGCACTTTGGCAGGAACAATAAATGTGTAGAGTATAGGGCTAATGGTAGGGCTCTTAATAGTGTTGAGGAACAGAAGGATCTTGGTGTATGTGTCAATAGATCCCCGAAAGTAGGCAGTCAAGTGGATAAAGTTGTTAAGAAGGCATATGGAGTCTTAGCTTTTATTGGTAGGGGGATTGAATTTAGGAGCCGCAGCATCATGTTGCAACTGTACAAAACTCGAGTGCGGCCGCACTTGGAGTATTGTGTGCAGTTCTGGTCCCCACATTATAAGAAAGATGTGGAGGCATGGAGAGGGTACAGAGGAGGTTTACCAGGATGTTGCCTGGTATGGAGGGCAGGTCTTATGAGGAGAGGCTGAAGGATTTGAGGTTCTTTTCGTTAGAAAGGAGGCGGCTAAGAGGGGACCTTATCGAAACATATAAGATGATTAGAGGTTTAGATAGGGTGGACAGTGATAGCCTTTTTCCTAGGATGGAGAAAGCTAGCACGAGGGGACACAGCTTTAAATTAAGGGGTATGAGTTATAGGACGGATATCAGAGGTAGGTTCTTTACTCAAAGAGGATTAGGGAGTGGAATGCCCTGCCTGCAGCTGTTGTAGATGCGCCAAGTTTGGTGGCGTTTAAGAGGTTAGTTGATAAGTATATGGATGAGAAGGGAATGGTTTAGTTAGGAGGGGCATTGCTTTTTATTTTGGTCGGCACAACATCGAAGGCCGAAGGGCCTGTTCTGTGCTGTATTGTTCTATGTTCTATGTTCTATGAGCCAAACGTGGGCAATTGGAATTAGCTTAGTTCTTTGAAAAAAAAGGGCAGCATGCACAAGTTGAGCCAAAGGGCCAGTTTTCATGCTATAAACCTCTATGACATGGGATCTGGGATATTTATTGAGGTATGGAATCCAAAAGCAACAAAATTATTGTGAATCTTTGAGAAACACATGTTTAGCCTCAAACATGTGTCAAATTCTGGATACCACACTTTAGGAGGAAGGTGAAGTTGCTGGGAAGGGTGCAGAAATATTCAGAGAATGGTTCCTGGAATATGTAGATAGACTGGAGGAGCTGGGGCTGTTCGTCTTAGAGAAATTTAAAAGGAGATTTGATAGAAGTATTCAAAATCAGAGGAGGAGTCACTGGGAAGGGCAACAGACGCTGGCTTTGCCAGAAACACACCATCCCAGGAAGAAGTAAAAACAATGAAACAGTGGAAGGGTTTCATTGAACAAAACACTAACTCAAAGTGAGTGACAAAAGAACCAAAGCTGGAGTGAAACATTTAACAAACAGGGCAGTATTTTCCTGCCCCTGCTCACCCCAAAACCAGAATTGAGGTCAATGAGCCTTTACATGATCCGCCGTCGCCCGCTATGATTCCTATGGCAGACAGGATGAGAAAATTCCTCCCAGAGAATATTTCGGATCTGGAATGCCTGAGATTCTGATAGAGACAGATTCAATCTGAGATTTCGAAAGGGACTTGGATGATAATCTGAAGAGAAAAGGTTTGCTGGGCTATGGAGAAGGGTGAAGAGAGTGGGACTAGTTTGGCTGCTCTTGGCTCCTTCTGTGCTGTAGCTATTCCATCACTCTATGGAAACAATCTGACTGCAACAAACTGGGAAGGGTTTTTTTTTAATCATTTGTGGAAGTTAAGCATCACTGGCTGGCCAGCATTTATTGCCCATCCCTAGTTGCCCTTAGACAGCAGTTGGCATTTGACTCTGGAGTTACATGTATTCCAGACCAGGTGAGGAGGGCACTAAAGGACATTAATGAACCACATGGGTTTTTCTGACAATCGTCAACGGTTTCATGGTCATCAGTAGATCCTTAATTCCAGATTTCTCTTCTGCAGATGATGGGCTGACAATACGGAATCACAGCAACTGGAATAAGTTGATGTTCAATGTGGCATTATACATCATACCTGTAGTGCGGGAACCTTTAATCCCTAGAATGTCTAACTTGAAATACAAAAAAATAAGGCAAAGAAGCAGATAAACACACAGAACTTTTGAAGCGCCTGGAACAAAATCTCTCCAAAGACATTGCCCAGCCTGCTAGCTTGAACATGACATTAATTTAAAGACATCAAGAGTTCAGTGTATACAAACAAAACCAATTTCAGTTTGCAATGCTACTTTTCAAGTTGATTCCTTCTACAAAACTGGCTTTAAATTTTCCTTCTGCTTTCTAAATGCACAATTTTCTTTTTATAATGTTGGCAAGAGACAAAGTAGAAAAAAAATTAAAATAAAGAGGGAGAGAAAATTTCAGTCGGCAGCTGGTGCTCTCTCCTCAAGCGGGAGATTAATGCAGGTGATGGGATTCTCGCCTGCAGGTCCAAATGCTGTTCCAAGCCTGGGCTCATAGTTGTTCCAGAACAACCACCAAACACAGTTATATAACAGCTTTCATGTAGTAACAAATCATAAGACACTTCACATGAATATTATCAAATAAAAATCTGATCAAGCTATATTCAGCCAAGGAGGTAGGTTTTGGTGGAAGTCAAAGCAGGGCCATTACAGAAGCACGAGGTTTAAGAAAATAATTCCAGAACTTTGGAACTTGGCAGCTGAATGTACAGCTATCCACGATGAAGTGGTGGATTTCAAGGACATTTAAGCGACTAGAATTGAAGGAGAACATAATCTTGAAACGCTGTTAGAGTTGGAAAGGTTTACAAAAGTAGAAGGCCAAATAAATGCAAATCTTTCTCAATCCTGAGATCTGTGCAGAAATTGGGGGAGGGAGGAAATCCTACCTTGTATAGTTGGCACATCTTAGCTAGTTAATAAGTATAGAACAATACCTGCAAATTATGCAGACTATGGGACCACAGATGAGCACTGTTGCATGCCAGTTGTCTCACCGTATACAAAAGTGCTGGGCAGTTTGACAATGAGGTTTATAAAGGATCTGCCAAAACTGTTAGCAATTTCAGCTTCAGCCATATCACAGAAACCCAGGTTTGCCCATTGAGAATACAGACATAAATGTGCAGGGAAGAAAGAGTCAATGAAACAACACAACAGAAAGGGTCTTTGGACTGGAAAGCAGAGGTGCAGTGAGAATGCAAAATCCATACAGTGCATTCCAAACCCAACCTGGGTAATTTTAAACACATATTCAGGGTCAGGCTGACTCAGGAAATTCCTACATCCAATCCCCATCTCTGGCAGAGATCAATCTGGGAGTAGGGATCAAAACCATAACTGGCTCTGGCAAGAGAGTTACCAGCTGGGCCAAGCTGATATCCATCCTCCTTCCTGTTGTCTTTGGCTGATTTCTGTTTGGGCACTGAATATCTTTTATTTCAAGAACATGCTTTATTCAAATATAATCTGAAAAAAAATTACAAAAGCATTTCCAATCATTACAACATTGAAAAACGATCATATCTGGCCACTGGATATATACAAGACCAAGTGGCAGTTGCTGCAAAGCACTTCTTAGCGTTGTGCTGGGGTGGCTCGAAAATGAATGTCTTTCATTAACAATGAAAAGAAGGGAGGATTTTTATTTACACACTGCCTCGTCAGGCCCAGCACTGAACAGCTAGCCAATCACAGTGAGAATACAATTGTTGTTTTAAGACAAATACAGCAGTCAGTTTACACACCGCAGTGAATGAGAAAAACAACAACTCAAATTGGACGAGCATCGGAGCAGGCTATTCAGCTCATCATGTCTGTACTGGCCCACTTGTCACAATAAGACTCACTGTCTTCATGACACTGGAGTGGGCATAGAAAGATATCCACTCACCTGATGAAGGGGCAGCGCTCCAAAAGCTTGTGGTACCAAATAAACCTGTTGGACTTTAACCTGGTGTTGTGAGACTTCTTATGCTCATAACAGGAGAGAAGATTTGAATAAAATCATATTGTTACAGCATTGAATAAGGCCATTCAACCCATTGTGCATATGCTGACTTTTTGGTAAAACTGTCCACTGGTCTATTCTCCTGCTTTTTCCTCACAGACCTGTAGATTATATACATGGATACATAGATATGCAAAAGTCTTGATGTTAGAACAGGATAAAGGGAGTTGTGATATTTCATCGCCCCCCCCTTCATTTTGACTGCTTTCTTTGTTAGTGTTATAATGTATTAATCTCACCTCAAACATACAAAGGTTGCTATACAATTAGAGGGAATCTGTAGCTGTATGTAGCCAGTACTGATCCATAGTTTTAATTATCATTTGTCCTCTAAAAGCTAAGAGCTTGAAGTTCAAAGTACTCTCAGAAAGACCCATAAAATGTAGCTGAAAACTGGGATTGGAGCAATAAAAGTTGCAGGCCTATATTTAATCGTATCCTGAAAAGGTTTATGAGGTGAGGGCTCCAGTCAGCCTTCTCATTACATTTCCTTATTAAGCAAATCCTTTATTTTCCCTGATGTAAAACAAAACAGAAATCTATTAAAGCACTTGTTAAAACAGGAGCCATGTGACAAATCTCATCAACAGATGAGCAAGGCTGCAAATTACTGTGCAACAACCCTAACCATCCACATTGTTTCCACGTCTTTTAAAAAAAAGAACCTACATTTATATTTCCTCAATCTCCCAAACAACCACAATTTCTCCAAAAAAAAAGCCTGTGGCTAATATCCCTCATTCTTAGAACTATTGAGGGCAATACAGTGGCACTGTGTTTGGCACTGCAGGGTCCCAGACCCAGAGATTCAGGTTCAATTTCGGCCTCAGGTGACTGTATGTATAGAGTCTGCATGGGTTTCCTCTGGGTGCTCCGGTTTCCTCCCACGGTCCAAAGATGTGCGGGTTAGATTGATAGGCCGTGGTAAGTTGCCCCTTAGCGTCAGAGGGATTCATAGGGTATATACCTGGAGTTAAGGAGATAGGGCCTGGCTGGGATTGTTGCTGGTGCATGCTCAATGGGCCAAATGGCCTCCTTGTGCACGGCTGGGATTCTACGATCGTATGAAATCTAATCTGCACTCTCAAGGACAATTCATATCCTTCCTAAACTGTGGTGACCAGAACTGAGACAAATAACATTCACCATGGCTTCATCATTTTTATGTTCAATGTACTCATGAAGTCCAAGTCTCAGCTGCATTTCTAACTACTCTCTCAATATTATTTATTATTCAATATTTATTCTTTCAGGGATGCGAGCATTGCTGACAAGACTTTTTTTTATTGCCTAACCCTAATTGTCTTGACAAGATGATAGTGAGCCACCTTGCAGTTCATATGGTGTAGGTACACCCATAGTGCTGTTAGGGAAGCAGATCCAGGAATTTGACACAGTGATGGTGAAGGAATGCTCTGAGTTCCAAACCAGGATAATGTGTGGCTCAAAGAGGAACTTGCAGCTGGTGGTGTTCCCATGTATTTGCTGCCCTTGTCCTTCTAAGCGAATGAGGTTCACAGGTTTGAGAGTTGTTTTCAAAGGAACCATGTTGCGTTGCTGCAATGCATCTTGTAGATGGTATTCTCTGCTACCATTGTATGCCAGAGGTGGAGGGAGTGAATGTTGAAAGTTCTGGATGGGATGCAAATCAAGTTGGCTACCATGTCCTGGATGGTGTCACACTCCTTGAGTGTTGTTGGAGCTGCACCCATCAGGCAAGTGGAGGGACTTGTGTCTTGTAGATGTTGGATGGCTTTGCGGAGTTAGGAGACAAATTACTCTTCACAGAATCCAAAGCCTCTGACCTACTCTGGTAGCCACGATATTCAAATAGCTAGTCCAGTTCACTTTCTGGTCAATGTTGATATTGGTAATGCTATTGACTTTCAAGGATAAATTGTTGGGTGCTTGAATTCTCTCTTGCTGTAAATGATCATTGTATGGCACTTGTGAGCTGTGAATGTTATTTGCCATTTGTTAACTCAAGCCTGAATATTGTTCAGGTCTTGCTGCATTTGGACATTACCGCTTGTCTCTGAGTAATCAGGAATGGTACTGCAACTTTGTACATTCATCAAAGACCATCTGATCTTGTGATGGAAAGAAGGTCGTTGACAAAGGAGCTGAAGATGGTTGGCCGAGATATTAACACTGAGAAACACCTGCAGTCATGTCCTGGAGCTGACCCCCAACCACCACAACCATCTGCATTTGTGCAGATATGGCTCCAGACAGCGTAAAGTTTTCCCCCAAATTTATACTGTAGTTTTGCTAAGGCTCCTCGAACCAATGCTGCCTCATGTGCAGTCAATCTCATCCCATCTCCTGAGCACAGCTCTTTTGACAGTGTTTGGATTAAAGCTGTAATGAGGTCAAGGTCCAAATTGCTCTGGTGGAACCCAAACTGGGAGTCACTGAGCAGGTTATTGCTGATAGCACTGTCAAAGACCTCTTCCCTCACTTTCCTGATGGAAGAGAGTAGACTGATGGGGTGGTAATTAGTTGAGTTGGATTTGTCCTGCTTTTTGTGGACAGCACGTACCTGAGCAGTTTTCCACATTGCCAAGTGGATATCAGTACAATGCTGCTTCTGCCCAGCTGACTGCACTGTTCATTGAACAAGGATTAATCCCCTGGCTTTTTAAGTTTTTGCTTTTTGTGCATGTACATGGAAATTTTGTTGGTCAAGGACTTGATCAACAAGTAAATTCTAAACCATGAGTGTGAGGCTCATTTCCAGCCAGCGCATGTGCAGGAAGCCCAAGATTTGTCAGGTCTTGGAAATGTCCACCACAGAACAGTGGGAGGAGAACTGTTTTAGTTTATTCACATCAATTTTGGATCTTTTCTGTAGCTCACAGCACACACTGGATGGGGAACCACTAGCCTATTCACCATGCTGAGTCTGTTTCACAGTCTGAGCTGAATATAGTGTGCAGTTTTATAGTGTGCTGTAATGTTCTAAAGTTTTGGTCTCCTTTTCTGAGGAAGAATGTTCTTGCTCTGCAGGGAGTTCAGCGAAGGTTTACCAGACTGATTCCAGGGAATGGCGGGACTGAGATATGAGGAGAGATTGACCAGGTTAGGATTGTTTTCTTTGAGTTCAGAAGAATGAGGGGGGATCTCAAAGACTTATAAAATTCTAACAGGACTAGACAGGGTAGATGCAGGGAGGATGTTCCCAATTGTGGGGGAATCCAGAACCAGGGATTACAATCTGAGGATTCAGGGTAAACCATTTAGGATGGAGATGAGGAGACATTTCTTCACCCAAAGAGTGGTGAGCCTATGGAATTCATTACCACAGGAAGTACTGGAGCCAAAACATTGAATGTATTCAAGAGGCAGCTGGATATAGCACTTGGGGCAAATAAGGTCAAAGGTTATGAGGAGAAAGTAGGGTCAGGCTATTGAGTTGAATGATCAGCCATGATCATAATGAAGGGCATAGCAGGCACGAAGGGTCAAACGGCCTCCTCCTGCTCCTGTGTTGCTGTGAGTCCTTCACTAAAATGTATTGTTTATTAATGTCACAAGCAGGCTTGTATTACCACTGCAATGAAGTTATCGTGAAAATAAACCTGTGATTTCTTCTCAGGCTAACACGTCACTCTTTCTATTCCTAGCTCTGGACTGAATAGCACAGATTCACATTGCAGAATTGATCCTCACTCAGCTATGGCTGAAGAACTGGAATTGGGGAATTTACCCAAATCTGCAATAATAAAAGGTTCGCTAATGCTCTCCCTTTCATTTTGAAGATGCTGACTCTCGCTGGGGTATGGATCCATGAGCAGCTAATTATTCTCCTTGATGTCATTTGCCTAATGAGTGAAGGTGACAAGAATCAGCAAGCACTTCTGCTACACACTGACTCTGCTGTGAGCTGTTCATCTTACACAAAGTGTATGGCAATTCTAGATAACAATTAAACTATTCCCAGGTCTATAGCGATTCTAGTTAATAATTAAACTATTCCCACATCAATGACAATGCTAGTTAACAGTAAACTACTCCTAGGTCTATAGCAATGCCAATTAACAGATCAATTAACAATGAAACTATTCCCAGGTTTATGGCAGTGCTAGTTAACAGATAAACTATTCCGAGATCTACAGCAATTCTAGTTAACAGTAAACTACTGCCAGATCTGTGGCAATGCTAGTTAACAGGTAAACTACTCTCAGGTCAATAGCAATGCTAGTTAACAGATAAATTATTCCCTGGTCTATAGCAATGCAAGTTAACAATTAAACTATTCTCTGGTCTTTGACACTGCTAGTTAACAGATAAACTATTCCCAGATCTGTGGCAATGCTCATTTACGGATAAACTATTTCCAGGTCAATGGCAAAGCGAGTTAACAGATCCGGGATAACTTGGTTAGTGAATTTACAATCCAGTGTGGTTATAATTATGGTGCAGGAGTTACCTGGCCACCCAGGTATCCATAACACGGCCTCTGAGATTGCTTCACTCACCAGTGCCTGCTAATTTCATTAGGCTCCTTGGACTGAAATGCCAGGAAAAACATCTTCACACAAAGGAGAGTGGAAATCTCGAACTCTGTGCGTTCCTTCACTGGGGCACAAATCCATCTTTATCTAATGGAACGGTAAACCACGGTGATGGGCTGAATGGTCTCCTGTGTAGTTGGAGCCACGTTCTGTGGTGTGGGTACCAATGAGCAGGATATATGTCAAAATAAGCTTATCATTCTGGTCAAAACAGATTGCTCAAGGCCACCACAGCAAGTCAGATGCTCATCTTAACCACCAGTGTGTGTGTAGACAGAACCTTGGCCAGGCGAAGAGACAGTGGCAGCACAAAGAGTCAGCAAGAAGGGAGGGTGACCCTCTCTGGCACTGCCATTTACAAGATTAATGCCTGCGCAGGGAAACTCATTAAAGGGCCACCCTCTCACCTTGAAATGATCATTTGCATTTTAGAAGATCAGAAAGCCCAGGACAACATGATCGGTAAGTAAAGGAGGGCTCCATCAATCAGAGTAATAGGACAACAAACTCTCAGCAGTCAGTGTGTGAATCCTCACAGTGGGATTTATGTAGCTATCTACTCTGTTCATGGCCAGCAAGAATAGCCAGCTGCCATAGTTCATTCTCAATTAGAAAAAAACACTGCCGCAGCCCTATCAAATAGTCCTGTGGGAACAGAAAACAGCCCACTGCAACGATAACTACAAAGAGAGCAGAGAGGCTGGAGGGGCAAGACAGACAGACAGGGGGAGAGGCAGGGGCAGAGAGAGAGGGAGAAGGTGCAGAGAGAGAGGGGAGGGTGCCGTGAGAGAGGGAGAGAGAGGGGGCAGAGAGAGGGAGAGACGGGGGGGGCAGAGAAGAGACGGGGGTGGGCATGAGAGAGGCAGGTAGGGGGGGGGGCCAGGACTCGGAGAGAGGGGGGGGGGCAGACTGAGAGAGGGGGGGTGGGCCTAGACAGAGGATGGTGGGGGCACAGAGAGAGAGGGGGGGGGGGCGGGGGGAGGACAGAGGAGAGGAGGGTGGGCGAAGACGAGGAGAGAATAGGGGGGGCAGAAGGAGAGAGACGAGAGGGGGGTCAGAGTAGAGAGATTAGAGAGGGAGGGCAGAGGAGAGATGAGGGTGGGCAGAGAGATGAGAGAGGCAGAGAGAGGAGATAGGGGGCAGAGAGAGAGAGAGGGGGGGTGGCATAAAGAGAGTAGAGTGGGGGGCAGAAAGAGAAAGGAGGGTGGGGTCAGAAAAGAAGAGGAGGGGGGGGCAGAAAGAGAGGGGGGGCAGAAAGGAGAGAGAGAGAGAAGAGGAGAGAGAGAGAGAGAGAGAGAGAGAGAGAGAGAGACAGAGAGAGAGAGAGAGAGAGAGAGAGAGAGAGAGAGAGAGAGAGAGAGAGAGAGAGAGAGAGAGAGAGAGAGAGAGAGAGAGAGAGAGAGAGAGAGAGAGAGAGAGAGAGAGAGAGAGAGGGACAGAGAGAGAGAGAGGGACAGAAAGAGAGAGAGGGACAGAAAGAGAGAGAGAGACAGAGAGAGAGAGAGGGCAGAGAGAGAGAACCAGAGAGAAAAGAGGGGCAATAGAAGAGACAGAGAAGAAAGAAGGGGCAGAGAAGAGAGAAACAAGAGAGAGAGAGAGAAAGAGAGAGAGTAGAGAGAGAAAGAAGAGAGAGAGAGAAAAGAAGGAGAGAGACAGAGAGAGAGAGAGAGAGAGAGGGGGCAGAGAGACAGAGAGAAGGGGCAGAGAGAGCGAGGGGCCAGAGAGAGAGACAGAGAGGGGCGGGATAGAAGAGAGAGAGAGAGAGAGAGAGAGAGAGGGGGCAGAGAGACAGAGAGAAGGGGCAGAGAGAGCGAGGGGCCAGAGAGAGAGACAGAGAGGGGCCAGAGGGTGCAGAGAGACAGAGAGGGGTTGGGCGGGCAGCCCGAGAGAGAGGGGTTGGGCGGGCAGCCCGAGAGAGAGGGGTTGGGCGGGCAGCCCGAGAGAGAGGGGTTGGGCGGGCAGCCCGAGAGAGAGGGGTTGGGAGGGCAGCCCGAGAG
Source organism: Sphyrna mokarran (assembly GCA_024679065.1). NCBI lineage: Eukaryota > Metazoa > Chordata > Chondrichthyes > Carcharhiniformes > Carcharhinidae > Sphyrna > Sphyrna mokarran. The sequence continues at coordinate 4,677,323 of JAGIQG010000013.1, read as the reverse complement.
AGAGGGGTTGGGCGGGCAGCCCGAGAGAGAGGGGTTGGGCGGGCAGCCCGAGAGAGAGGGGTTGGGCGGGCAGCCCGAGAGAGAGGGGTTGGGCGGGCAGCCCGAGAGAGAGGGGTTGGGCGGGCAGCCCGAGAGAGAGGGGTTGGGCGGGCAGCCCGAGAGAGAGGGGTTGGGCGGGCAGCCCGAGAGAGAGGGGGTGGGCGGGCAGCCCGAGAGAGAGGGGTTGGGCGGGCAGCCCGAGAGAGAGGGTGGGGGGGCCCGAGAGAGAGGGGTTGGGCGGCAGCCGAGAGGAGGGGTTGGGCGGGCAGCCCGAGAGAGAGGGGTGGCGGGCAGCCCGAGAGAGAGGGGTTGGGCGGGCAGCCCGAGAGAGAGGGGTTGGGCGGGCAGCCCGAGAGAGAGGGGTTGGGCGGGCAGCCCGAGAGAGAGGGGTTGGGCCACGTGGCAATTGTCCAGAATTAATAGTTTCAGATCCAGTTACCAAACATTACTTGCTCCAGTTACCAAAAATTACTGCTCGAGGTATGTGAATATGAAGCATTTCTGCGATCCTCTACTGACAACCTACTTGTGTGTGTGTAGAATGATAGATTTACTTGAATAAACTGATGGCATTTTGTCACATTATTTGTACACCATGCTTCACAACAATACTGCAAAATACCAAGACAGAGTAATGATTGACAGGAAATGGAAGGTAGCCAAACTGTTTTATATATTTCAGCCTGCATTTCTTGAAACTTATCAGTCTGACAGTATCCTGACCAGGGAGGAATTGCGCATTCTCAAGTCCTCCAACTGAGTTATCACTGGCCTGTTCAGTTAGAAGTTAGGTATGTTGTGGCACTGATTAAAGAAGGGTCTCGGAGCTCTCCCAATATCCTGGGCAACTTTAGTCCCTCAACCAACAGTTTACAAATATATGTAAACTGGTCATTTCTTAGTCAGGATTTTGCTATGTGCAAACTGACGGTTGTCTTAGTGTCTTGGGGATGTGGAAGACATGAAAGACATATGTCTTCTTTCTTCAAAGCAGAAAAGTGATCAGTTAAATTGCTACAGCAGGTAATTAAGAAGGCAAATGGGATTTTGTCCTTTGTTGCTAGAGGGATGGAGTTTAAAAACAGGGAAGTTATGTTGCAACTGTATAAGATGTTGGTGAGGCTACAGCTGGAGTACTGTGTACAGTTTTGGTCTCTTTGCTTGAGAAAGGATTTACCTGCATTGGAGGGGGTGCAGAGGAGATTCACTACGTTGATTTTGGAGTTGAGAGGGTTGGCTTAGAAGGAGAGACTGAGTAGACTGGGGCTATAATCATTGGAATTCAGAAGAATGAGAGGAGATCTCATAGAAACATAAGATTCTGAAGAGAGTAGATAAGGTAGAAGCAGGGAACTTGTTTCCAAAGGCAGGTGAAACTAGAACAAGGGGGCATACCCTCAAAATAAGGGGGAGCAGATTTAGAACTGAGTTGAGGAGAAACTTCTTCACCTAAAGTGTTGTGAATCTGTGGAATTCCCTGCCCAGTGAAGCAGTTGAAGCTACCTCATTGAATGCTTTTAAGGCAAGGATAAAGAAATCTTTAAACAGTGAAGGAATTAAGGGTTATGGTGAGCGAATGGGTAAATGGAGCTGAATCCACGAAAAAAATCAGCCATGATCTTATTGAATGGCGGACCAAGCTCAAGGGGCCAAATGGCCTACTTCTACTTCTAGCTCTTATGTTCTTATACAGTGGCTTCTTTGAATATTTAAAACATTTGAAGCAGATGCACGTAACGTGATGTTTCAATATATCACACTGTTGCCAACCCCTGTTTCACTGAGGGCCAAAGGGCCTGCACTGTGCTGTAATGTCCTAAGCCTGGATCCAGCTGTTCTTCATCCTTGTGTGTGTGATTACAGCTCAAAATTCTGAGTCTAGACAAAGCACGGTTGGAAGGACATGACCTAGAAAAGGCAGATTGGTTAAGTGTTGTAACCCGAAAGATGATAGACCAGGTACTGGAAGGTGAAATTGGAATAGGCAAATAGTTTTTTCAACTGGGCCAGACACGATGGGCCTGAATGGTCTCTTTCTGTGCTGTAACATTTCTATGGTTCCATTTCTTTTCTCTCAGGCAGTTGGGTGGTTTTCCAGAATAATTTTTATGCCAGTGCTAGGCCTGGTTTTGCTCTTCTGCAATACAGATGTGAAGGAAGGAAAAATCTAGACAAACTCTACATGGCATAGGACACGCTGCCCAAGACATCACAGCCAAATGTCTAGACATACTGTCACAAACACCATAGGGAAGTGTCTAGACAAGCTACCCCAGACATTGTTGAGTGTGGGCAAACTTTATTGACCAGCTGTTTGCTGGCTGCCTGGTTTTTTCACGTTGACACTCCCACTTCAGTGAAGTCTTTTGGATAAACTTGGTTGCTGTACTTACCAGCAAGGAGTTGGGACGATTGTTTTGGCATTGGCATTCTGTGAAGAACTCTGTGTTGTGATTTAATCGACCGTGACCACCATATTTTGCTGCATCAGTGTCCAGCACTATTTTATACCTAGGCATAATGATTAAGGAAAAAAACAGGCTTAAAGTTATAAGTGCTCTCATTGCCCAAGCACGCAGACGTATATTAAAAAATCTGTGTGTCAATACACAGAATACAACAGTACCAGCACAGGGCCAGGCCAGCTCACTGGTCTAAGACAGTGTTTACCATCTAGTGAGCATTCTCCTATCTTAAACACAACAATGCTAATCACCTTAGCTATTCTGTATTCTTCCCACTGTCTGGATAAATATGTTTTTCCTGAATTCCTGATTAGATTATGTAAGATCTATGCTGCTTAGCTTTGCAGAAACAACTGAAAACAACTTCTTTACATCCACCCTATCAAACCCTTCATTAAAGATCAGGTAACTGCTTGGTCATCTCCTTACAGTCACTTCCACACAGAAATCCCACTGTGTATCAAAGTCAATAACAATAATTCAGTTATCTGCTGTGAAGAAGCCTTGAAGGCCTCTGGATTGGAGACGGAAGGGAATCTTTTTTTTATTCATTTGTTGGATGTGGATGTTGCTGGCTGGCCAGCACCAACTGTCCATCCCAACTTACCCTTGAGGAGGTGGTGGTGATCTTGACAACTGAATGTCTCGGTAGGGTCATTTCAGAGGGCAGTTGAGAGTCAGCCACGTTGCTGTGGCTCTGGAGTCACGTGTCGACCATACTAGGTAAGGTCGGCAAATTTTCTTCCCTAAATGACATTAGTAAATCAGATGGGTTTTTCTGACAATCAACAATGGATTCATGGTCATCAGTAGATTCTTAATTCCAGATTTTTTTTTATTGAATTCAAATTCCACCATCTACCTTGGCGGGATTTGAACCTGGGTTCCCAGAACATTATCTGAGTTTCTAGATTAATAGTCTAGCGATAATACCACTAGGCTATCACTTACCTGTAATATTAAAAAATGCTCCTTTTTTCCTGCCAAAATAGACAAGTTCATATTTTTGCTCATTGTACTCCATCTACCAAATGTTTGCAAGTCACTTAACCCACCAATATCCCATTGCAAGCTCCTTGTCCTTGTCACAACTTGTCTTATCCTTGTGCTACCTATCCTTCTGACATTAGTAAATTTAGCAATCATTCATTCAATCCTATTGTACAAGTCTCAATATAAATTGTAAATAGCTGAGACCCATAACTTCACTGGTTACATCTTGCAAACATGAAAATTACCTATTTATGCTTACTTTCTGCTCCCCAATTGCTAACTAACCTATCCATGTTAATATATTAGCTCCCACTACCTATATTTTGAGCAGTAATCTTTAATGTGGCACTTTATCAAATGCCACTTCTGGAGATATAGGTGCAGTTCAGGTTAAACATAGGCAAGGAAACCTCTTACTGGTTATACATACTGTCCTCCTTCAGCTGATGAATCACATTTCCTCCATGTTGAACAACACTTGGAGGAAGCACTAAGGGTGGCAACAATGCAAAATATAACCCCGATAGGGGAATTTCAATGTCCACCACCAAGAATGGCTTGGCAGCAACATTACTGATCGAGTTGGTCAGGTCTTAAAGGACATATAGTCTGGGATACAGCTGGGGTGGGCACGATAAAAGTCTCACAACACCAGGTCAAAGTCAAACAGGTTTACTTGGAATCATGAGCTTTCGAAGTGCTGTAATGTGTTTTAACTTTTGACTGATTGTGCAATGTGCTGATATTTCTATTGTCACAAGCAGGGCAAAGGAAAGGGATAGAAAATGGTAGAATGCACTGAGAATTTAGATTCCATACAAATAAAGATCAGAATTGTAACACATTGAATGTTGGTCATTCGAAGTGTGTGTCTGGGATGACTATATGCTTTATTATTGCATGTACCCTATCTTTAATAAATCTATTACTGCTTCGCCTCAACATCTCAAGAACCTCAATGATTTTGAGAAATAGAAACATCCAATCTAATCATTTGTAAATGTATCTGCTAACAGTGGTATTAAGAAAACCAAAGCCAATATCTCAGCTTCCGCTCACATCTTTCTCTAACAGTACCCTGTGATATCAAAGTTAGTCTGTCGTTGGGCTCCAATGACCTGGCAGTGTCAGAGAGTGAGGAGCTGGAACAACTGCAGAGGGACAGTGAGTCTGTGAGTCTGCATCCTCCGTGCTGTATTAATTAATTATTTTCACTGCCTTCTGTTCTTTCACAGTCTCATTGGGATGATTTCCACTTCTTTTCCAGCTGTTGTTTAAGAATATAACCAATCTTCTTATATGCTTTCCTCTGTCAAATTCCATTAGAGGGATTACTGCTCTCCCAGTTCAGACAAAGGATTCACACCCAAAATATTCTTTACATTTCCAGCTGTATTTTATTTCCACCATTTTCTATCTTTCTTTGATAAAAATTGAGATAGATAGAAATAGAGGGAATGATTCTAATCTAACTATCCAGATAACTGGTTCACTAATACCCTGAAGGAAACCTGCTGTCCTTTCCTGGTCTAAGCCTGTATTTGACACTCGTTCTCAAGAACTGGTTTACTCCCAGCTGACAGAGGGGCAGCACGATGGCATAGTGGTTAGCACTGCTGCCTCACAGCACTCGGGACCCAGGTTCAATTCCAGTCTTGGCTCACTGTCAGCGCGGAGTTTGTATGTTCTCCTCATGGGTTTCCTCCGGGTGCTCTGGTTTCCTCCCACAGTCCAAAGGTGTGCGGGTTAGGTGGAGTGGCCATAATAAATTGCTCCTGACTGTCGGGGGACCAGCAGGGAATATACAAGAGATTATGGGAATAGGATTTGGGTGGGATTGCAGTCAGTGCAGAGTCGATGGGCTGAATGGCCTCGTGCACTGTAGCGATTCTATTCTATGATTCTATGACCTCCGAAATGGGCCTGCCCGAATGGTCAGTTGGCCAAGGGACAGTGAATAAATGCTAGTTGAGCCAGTGGCGCACACACCCTGAGAACGAATGGGGGAAAAATGAAGCAGGAGGTCTTTCAAATAAAGTAAAGAGCAGCTTGCAAAAGTGTTGACTGTAGCAGTTTAAATCCAGGTACAACAACACATTACTGAAGCTATGTTTATACTCGGCTTTCTGGAGGCAGCAATCAGTGCTGATCAAGATGCTTCAGAGTAGAAAATGCAGCTCCCAGTGTTAAATTGCTCAGCAACTTCCTTATCTAGCCATCTGCTGCACAGGATTAAATTACCATTAATACAGTAATGTGCAGAGCAGCAACGCAAGGAAAAAGAGACAAAACAAAGTAGCCAAAACCATTTTCAGACTGATGCAGTTGACAGCAGAAGACTGTGTTTCCTATTAGGCAGTCGCCATGATGGGGTGGCACTCCTTATTGCCAGACTCTCAATTATATAACTGTAACATAATTTGCCAACTTTTATACTTGATGTCCTGGCTGATGAAGACAAGCGTGCCGTATGCTTTCTTCACCACCTTTTCCACCTGTGCTGCCATTTATAAGGATCTGTGGACCTGAATTCTCAGATCTCTCTGTGTCTCTATGCCCCTGATTGTTCTGCCATTTATTTTATTGCTCCCAGAGGAACTGGATCTATAAAAACGCATCATCTTGCGTTTGTCCGGATTTAATTCTGTTTGCCATTTCTCTGCCCAATTTTCAAGACTATTTAAATACTGCTGAATTCTCTGACAATCTTCATCACTATCCACAACTCCACCAATCTTAGTATCATCTGCAAACTTCCAAGCCAGATGGCATCTGTCCTCGATTACTGAGAGAGACAAGAGATGAAATTTCTGAAACCTTTGTTTCTTCATTGGACACAGGTGAGGTCCCAGAGAATTGGAGTATAGCAAATGTGGTCCCATTATTTAAGAAGGGTAGCAAGGATAACACAGGTAATTATAGGCCAGTGACTTTGACGTCTGTAATAGGGAAATTGTTGGAGAACCCTCTTAGAGATAGGATCTATACATATTTAGAACTGAATAGTCTCATTAGCGATAGACAACATGGTTTTGTATGAGGGAGAGATCATGCTTCACAAATTTGATTGAGTTTTTTGAGGAGGTGACAATAAGGATTGACATGGGAAAGATTGTGACTGTCATCTACACAGATTTTGGTAAAGCATTTGACAAGGTCCCTCATGGCAGGCTGGTGCAAAAGGTTAAATCTCAGGGGATCAAAGGTAAACTAACTAGATGGGTACAGAACTTGGCCAGAGAAGATAGATGGTAGCAATGGCGGGGCCTTTTTCTGATTGGAGATCTGTGACTAATGGTGTTCCACAGGGCTCTGTACTGGGACCTCTGCTGTTTATGATATATATATGAATGATTTGGAAGAAGATGTAGCTGGTCTAATTAGTAACTTTGTGGATGACACAAAGATTGCTGGAGTTGCGGATAGTGATGAGCATTGTCAGAGAATACAGCAGATATAGATAGGCTGGAAAATTGGGCGAAGAAATGGCAGATGGAATTTAATCCAATGTGAAGTGATGCATTTTGGTAAATCTAATGCAGGGGGAGCTATACAATAAATGGCAAAACCATCAGAAATATGGACATACAGAGGGATCAGGGTGTACACGTCTATAGATCCTTGAAAGTGGCAGCGCAGGTGGAGAGGGTGGTGAAGAAGGCATGTGCCATGCTTGTCTTTATTAGATAGGTGGGTAAGGGTATGGAATGCCTTGCCTGCTGCAGTTGTAGATGCGCCAAGTTTGGGGGCGTTTAAGAGGTTAGTAGATAAGTTTATGGATGAAAAGGGAATGGTTTAGGTTAGAGGGTCATTGCTTTTTCTTAATTGGTTGGCACAACATCGAAGGCCGAAGGGCCTGTTCTGCGCTGTAATGTTCTACGTATGTAGGCCATAGAGTATAAAAGTTGGCATATGATGTTGCAGTTTTCTAGAATGTTGGTCAGGCCACATTTGGAATACTGCGTCCAGTTCTGTTCGCCACACTACCAGGAGGACATTGAGACTTTGGAGGGTGGGAGGATGGGGGGGGGGTGCGGGGAAGGTTCAATACAGATACATGGGGATGTATTTTACACAGAGGGTGGTGGGGGCCTGGAATGCACTGCCAAGCAAGGTGGTTGTGGGAGATGTGCTACGATCATTTAAGACTTATCTAGATAGCCACATGAACAGATTGGGAATGGAGGGATACAAACAGATAAAGGGATGGTCTAGTTAGGAATGCATGATCAATGCAGGCTTGGCGGGCTGAAAAGCCTGCTCCTGTGCTTTTGTTCAAATGCTTTACTAAAGTCCATGTAGACAACATCCACAGCCCTTCCCTCACCAATCATTTTTGACATTGCCAGCGAGGCCCACATCGCACAAAAGGGAAATTAAAAAATAATGACTTTGGTGTTGGTGAGAGCCTGCTGTGTACAAATTAATTCCAACAACTTCTACACCACAACAGTGACAACACCTCAGATTGTACTTCATTGGCTGAAAAGCACTTTGGGATATTTGGAGATCAAAACTTTCCTTCTTTCTTTCCCTGAGTCTACCAAAGACACAAACTGATGTAAACCCCAATGGCAAAGAAGCATTGGAACAGCAGGTCTTTGCAAGCTACTCTGTACTCAATACATGTCATGTTTCAAATCATTCATATTCCACAATCCAAAAATTGGATAGTATTTTAGCTGTACTAACACCTTAATGATTCCAGAAACAATGATGGAGATGCTAAATTTGTGGCCAGTGAAGAACTGAGAAACAGGTTTTAAACCTTCTGAGCTAAGTTAACATGGAAGTTGACCTCAAACGTTGTGGTATGCATTAAGTCAAAAACTGTCCAATGTCCTGGGTTAAGTTTGGAGAGGGTGTTGAGTAATTGAGGAGCTGAGAGAGTAGTCAATATCCTTATCATCTTTACCATACAAAGATCCAGCTGCAATCATAGACTGATACAACACAGGAGGACATTCAGCCCATTGTGTTCGCACTGGCTCTTTGAAAGATCTCTCCACTAATTCCGTTTTCTGCTCTTCTCCATATTCTTGAAATTGCTTTCCCTTCAAATAGTTATCTCATTTCCTTCTTAATGTTATTGTTTCTGCTTCCACTATTCCATCTGCCAGGTCATCGCAATAGCGATATAAATAAATGTTTTCTCAAGTCACTTCTGACTCTGTTACTAATTGGCTTAGATCTGTGCCCTCTGGTTACTGACATTCCTGCCGTTAGAAATAGCATCTCCTTATTTGCAGTATCATAACTTCTCTTGATCTTGAGCACCTCCCCCAAATCTTCGATGAAGTTTCTCTGCTCCAAGGACAATTCCACATGATGCCTTCACACACACACATGTACACAGACATCCTTGTACAAATTGCTGCCTTGTGTAGATTTGGATAAAGGCTTTATTGGATGAGGTGCTATTAATCAGCTTATGTTCCCAGGAGAAACAGGGTAAAAATCAGAAGGAAATTAAATAAATATTAAATTTGACTGTGGTCAAAAACTACCGTAAAACTCAGAACATCACCAAAAGCAGCAAAAAAAACCTCCAGAAATGAACGTGAGCGAATGTTGATTTACAGCTGTGGTGACAAAGGGTATAAAGCAGAAGAGTGGGTTAGTGATGACAGCGTCATTAACACCCAATGAAGGAGGTATGTTTACAATCACTGAGAGAGCCAAGCACAACACTTCAAGCTGAATACCGTTTGATTTCCTTTCTCTCAAGATTAGCATCTTAACCAGCTGCACACGGCACATAACTGGGTCTGTCAAGCTACACAACGTGGGGAAACTCAACAAAACATGGTTAAATAATCCAATCCCATCTCTGGAAACAGGTGGATATGGGTTCCAGTTCAACTCCACAAAGCACAGACTTGAGTACATTTTCCAGATCCTCTGCTAGCACTGAGGGAATGCTGCACTGTCAGAAATGTGCTTGTTTACACAAGGGGTTAAACCGAGGCCCTGACTGTTCTCTCCTGGGTGTAAACGTTCTGCTTGTCCTGTCTTAAAGTTGGATGGGGATGTTCAAACTGAAATCTTGGCTGATACTTACTTCCCAATCAAAAAAATCAGAAAAAAATATTATTTATCTCTTCATCGTTTGTGAGACCTTACTATGTGCAAATCAGCTGCTGTATTCTCTCAGACTGTGAATATATATATGTGTCACTGGTTGTAGACTGCCTTCAGTCACCCTGAAAGGTGCTATAGAAATACAAATTCTTTAATCTGATGGCATTCGTAGGCAGCATGCTTGGGATGGGGAGGTGAAAAGCTGGCCAAGCTTCCCCCAGATCCAAGTATGATTCAATTCAGTTCCACTGGAAGTGTGGAAGACTGAGCACTGAATCAGGTCAGAATCTTGGATTTGATTTATCATTGTCACATGCATTAATAAATAGGGAAAAGTATTGTTTCTTGCACACTATACAGATAAATGCAGGCTCACTTTTAACATTTAAGGAAAACTTGGAAGGTTCATGGATGAGAGGGGTGTGGGGGATATGATCCAAGTGCAGGTCAGTGGAACTAGGCAAAAAATGGTTCAGCAAAGACAAGAAGGGTCAAAAGGCCTGTTTCTGAGCTGTAATTTTCTATGGTTCTATAAAGCATACTCTTCACAGAGTACATAGGGGAAAAGAGGATGCAGAACATAGTGTTACAGTCATAGCTAGGGTGCAGGGAAACATCAAATTAGTATGAGGTAGGTCCATTCAAAAATCTGATGGCAGCAGGGATGGAACTTGAATTGGTTGGCACGTCCTCAAATTTTTGTATCTTCTTCCCGATGGAAGAAAATGGAGGAGATAATATACGGAGTGCATAGGGTCCTTAATTATGTTGGCTGCTTTACCAAGGCAGTGGGAAGTGTAGACAAAGTCAATGGATGGGAGGCTGGTTTGTGAGATGGACTGGGTTTCATTCAAGACCCTTTGTAGTTTCTTTTGGTCTTGGACAGAGGAGGAGCCATACCAAGCTATGATAGAACAGAAAGAATGCTTTCTATGTGCATCTGTAAAAATTGGCGAGAGTCATAGCGAACATAGCAAATTTCCTTAGTCTTGTGAGAAAGGGTGACGGCACAGTGGTTAGCACTGCTGTCCCACAGCACCAGGGACTCGGGTTTGATTCCCGACTTGGATCACTATCGGTGTGGAGTCTGCACATGTCCCCCGTCGTGTGTGTGGGTCTCCTCCAGGTGCTCCTGTTTCCAAAGACGTGCTGGTTAGGTGCATTGGCTATGCTAAATTCTCCCTTGGCATAACCAAACAGGAGTCAGAGTGTGGTGTCTAGGGGATTTTCACAGTAACTTCATTGCAGTATTAATGTAAGCTACTTCTGACTTATAAATAAACTTTACTTTAAAAGAGGCGTTGGTGAGCTTTCTTAACCATAGTGTCGGCATGGGGGAGGGACCAGGGCAGACTTTGGTATGAGGTTCCTCCCGCTGTGGACAACTCACTTTGAATAAGGTTCACAGAGGAGAAGGAGAGTAACACCGACATTCCAAGAAACATTTCCCAGCACACATTTGTTAAAAGAATGCCTTGTTTATCTAGCCTGACTTAATTCTCTGATGAAGTAACAGAGATGGCTGACAAAGGTTAACTTGATAGTTGTGGCGTACATGGATTCCAACAGGCACTTGATAAAGTGTCAAATAACAATCTTCAATATCTGAAGTTGCTGGGCTTTTTTTTTTATTAACTTGTGGGACATAGATGTTGCTGGCTGGCCAGCATTTATTGCCCACGTCTAATGCCCCTTTGAGAGCAGTTGAGAATCAACCACATTGCTGTGGCTCCGCAGTAACCAATCGGGCAGACCAGGTAAGGACAGTAGATACGGGAAAAAGAAATACAGGGGAGTGGCACTAGCTGAATCACTCTTGCAGACAAATGATGGGCTGAATGGCCTCCTTCTGTGCTGTAATCATTCTAAGTGAAGATGGGAGTACTGCAGAATTATCAGTGTGAAAGAGAGTGTTCAAAAAGCCTCTGGAGAAATCAGAGTTCTCTGATGAATTAACGTTCAGGGAACTTTGAAAGACAAGTCAGTGAGTGAATGTGTACAGATACAAACAGTTAATCAGCAGACTTCCCCTTGCTAGGAGATACTGAGCTGTTGTTGCTGAGACTTCACATTAATTATAATTCGTGTTAGCTGGCACTTAACAATCTCAGCAAAAAACTGAAGTCTTTGAGAGGCGTACTATTTTGGGAGAATTGGAGCGGGAGAGCTTGTTTGCGCAGCATTATTCTGCTGTCTTATCCTCCCATACTACACAAAGCAAGGCACAGCCCAACATCAGGCTCTGCTGAAACATCTAATCTGGGATTGTCAGCACAGAAGACAAAGCATTTGCCTTTCTTCAAGATCTTTGGAACCAAATAATCAGACCAAACCTTTGGAAAAGCTTCCCAGTGCTAAAACAGAAGAAATTAGCTTCAAATAGTGTGTCCAAGAAGAAACAGAGTGAGAGAGAGGGGTGAGCAAAGAGAGAGAGAGAGGCGAGCGAAGAGAGAGAGAGAGAGAGAGGGGCGAGCAAAGAGAGAGAGAGAGAGAGAGGCGAGCGAGAGAGAGAAAAGAGAAGGGGTGAGCGAGAGAGAGAGAGAGAGAAGAGGGGCGAGCAAAGAGAGCGAGAGAGAGAGAGGGCGAGCGAAGAGAGCGAGAGAGAAGGAGGGGCGAGCGGGGGAGAGAGCGAGGAGGGGCGAGCAGAAGGAGAGCGAGAGAGGCGAGCGAAGAGACGAGAGGGGCGAGCAAAGAGAGCGAGAGGGGCGAGCGACACAACAGAGAGGGCGAGCGACACACAGAGAGGGCGAGCGACACACAGAGAGGGCGAGCGACACACAGAGAGGGCGAGCGACACACAGAGAGGGCGAGCGACACACAGAGAGGGCGAGCGAACACACAGAGGGGCGAGCGACACACAGAGAGGCGAGCGCACACAGAGAGGCGACACACACAGAGAGGGCGGCGACACAGAGAGGGCGAGCGACACACAGAGAGGGCGAGCGACCCACAGAGAGGGCGAGCGACACACAGAGAGGGCGAGCGACACACAGAGAGGGCGAGCGACACACAGAGAGGGCGAGCGACACACAGAGAGGGCGAGCGACACACAGAGAGGGCGAGCGACACACAGAGAGGGCGAGCGACACACAGAGAGGGCGAGCGACACACAGAGAGGGCGAGCGACACACAGAGAGGGCGAGCGACACACAGAGAGGGCGAGCGACACACAGAGAGGGCGAGCGACACACAGAGAGGGCGAGCGACACACAGAGAGGGCGAGCGACACACAGAGAGGGCGAGCGACACACAGAGAGGGCGAGCGACACACAGAGAGGGCGAGCGACACACAGAGAGGGCGAGCGACACACAGAGAGGGCGAGCGACACACAGAGAGGGCGAGCGACACACAGAGAGGGCGAGCGACACACAGAGAGGGCGAGCGACACACAGAGAGGGCGAGCGACACACAGAGAGGGCGAGCGACACACAGAGAGGGCGAGCGACACACAGAGAGGGCGAGCGACACACAGAGAGGGCGAGCGACACACAGAGAGGGCGAGCGACACACAGAGAGGGCGAGCGACACACAGAGAGGGCGAGCGACACACAGAGAGGGCGAGCGACACACAGAGAGGGCGAGCGACACACAGAGAGGGCGAGCGACACACAGAGAGGGCGAGCGACACACAGAGAGGGCGAGCGACACACAGAGAGGGCGAGCGACACACAGAGAGGGCGAGCGACACACAGAGAGGGCGAGCGACACACAGAGAGGGCGAGCGACACACAGAGAGGGCGAGCGACACACAGAGAGGGCGAGCGACACACAGAGAGGGCGAGCGACACACAGAGAGGGCGAGCGACACACAGAGAGGGCGAGCGACACACAGAGAGGGCGAGCGACACACAGAGAGGGCGAGCGACACACAGAGAGGGCGAGCGACACACAGAGAGGGCGAGCGACACACAGAGAGGGCGAGCGACACACAGAGAGGGCGAGCGACACACAGAGAGAGAAACAGAGAGAGAGAAACAGAGAGAGAGAAACAGAGAGAGAGAAACAGAGAGAGAGAAACAGGGAGACAGAGAAAGAGAGAGAGAGAAAGAGAGAGAGAGAGAGAAAGAAAGAGAGAGAGAGGAAGAGAGAGAGAGAGAAAGAGAGAGAGAAAAACAGAAACAGAGAGAGAAAAAAACAGAAACAGAGAGAAAGAGAAAGAGAGAAAGAAAGAGAAAGAGAGAAAGAGAGAGAGAAAAACAGAAACAGAGAGAGAAAAAAACAGAAACAGAGAGAAAGAGAAAGAGAGAAAGAAAGAGAAAGAGAGAAAGAGAGAGAGAAAAACAGAAACAGAGAGAGAGAAAAACAGAAACAGAGAGAGAAAAAAACAGAAACAGAGAGAAAGAGAAAGAGAGAAAGAAAGAGAAAGAGAGAAAGAGAGAGAGAAAAACAGAAACAGAGAAAGAGAGAGAGAAAGAGAAAGAGAGAGAGAAAGAGAAAGAGAGAGAGAAAGAGAAAGAGAGAGAGAAAGAGAAAGAGAGAGAGAAAGAGAAAGAGAGAGAGAAAGAGAAACAGAGAGAGAAAGAGAAACAGAGAGAGAAAGAGAAACAGAGAGAGAAAGAGAAACAGAGAGAGAAAGAGAAACAGAGAGAGAAAGAGAAACAGAGAGAGAAAGAGAAACAGAGAGAGAAAGAGAAACAGAGAGAGAAAGAGAAACAGAGAGAGAAAGAAAAACAGAGAGAGAAAGAAAAACAGAGAGAGAAAGAAAAACAGAGAGAGAAAGAAAAACAGAGAGAGAAAGAGACAGAGACAAAAGGAGAGGCAGAGTCAGAAGGAGATTGAGTTCCAGGCAAAGGAAGGTTGAGATCAAGGCAGAGACAGGGAGATTGAGGCAGACAGAGCGAGTCTCGGGCAGAGCAATCAGAGACAAATAGGTATAAGGCAGACAGGGAAAGAGACAGAGTTGGAGAGGAATTTATCAATGTAGGCTAGGGCAAGGAAACAAATAACTAGAACATATACAAATGGGGAGCTAGAGAGAAGAATGGAGAAAAATTGAGACTGAAAGTGCAAGAGAATCTAAGACCCAAGGAGTGAGAAAAGCTGACTCTGCAAATTAAATTTTGATGAAAGATCTTTGGTCTTTGTTGCATTTTCTGACACTTGTCCAATTACAAGCTGGATGCAAGAACTAGAAAGGTTGTCAATTCTGGTTGGACATATTCCTGGAGGTTTTATTCCATGGCACTCGAATATGTGAATCTTGCTGACAGATTACAAGAGTTAATGCATTTGTTTCCTAATGATTGAGTCCCCTGTAATTGAGTACCTTTGCTCCCTCTGTACTGGTAAAGCTATTTATAACTCACTTGCAAGGTGGATTCATAAGCAGGAAATTTCCCCATTGTCCCATGAATCTCTAGTTCCTCATCACTTCAGAGAAAGAGAGATTGTCAATTCTTAATAATCACAAACATAGGAGTTGCTTAATATAAAAACGCCAGGTCCACTCAATTTACCTTCCAGCAGCCTGGCCTTCACAACTTACAACAGGAAGAGGGATATTGACTAGTCAATCTTTTTGGCTAACCAATTAAACTAAATCAAACAAAGAGATGAGTACAAAGAGGTAGCTCCCTAAAGGAGGGGAATTGCTCATAACAAAAAATAAAGCAGAAAGAAAACTTAAAACATCAAACTAAAATGTGAGTAAAGGGGTAGATAATGCACCCCCCCAACCCAGCCCCTATGGTGCCCAGTGGACATGGAAGGTGTTAACAGTGCCCTCAGAAAATGCAAGCTCCCTCTCCAGGGATTCTGCCACAAAATACAGCCATGGTAAACAGGGAGTTGGGTCAGACGACCCCCTCAGTCACCTGCTGCCTGGACCAGTTAATGGCAAGTTTTGCCAGGCCCAGGGGCAGCTCACAAGGGCCGAAATGGGTAACTTCACATTTATCCACGTTATACTCCATTGGCCACACATTTGCCCCTCGTTCAACTTGCACTTAAGCCACTTAACAGCCCCCTCACCACTCACATTCCCACCAAGTTTCATGTCATTGACAGTCTTGGAAATAATGCTTTTGGTTCCTTCGTTCAATGGAAAAGGAATTAAGGGTTATGGTGAGCGGCCGGGTAAGTGGACCTGAAGCCATGAAAAGATCAGCCATGATCTTATTGAATGGCGGAGCAGACTCAAGGGGCCAGATGGCCAACTCCTGCTTCTTGTTCTTCTACCTTCCATCACATTGCCTGAAACTACCACCGTGCTAAATGGAACTGATTTCAAATAGATCTCAAAACTAAAGACTGAGCATCCATGAAGTGCTGTAGGCAGAATTCTACACAACCACAATCTGTAACTGACATCTCTGGCAATCTACCAATACCTGCAAGTTAGGCAATTAATCCTGGTTCAAAGATGGAAGGAGGGCATACCAGGAGCAACACCTGACATACTTAAAAATGAGGCATCAAACTGGTCTTGCACATTCAACATCATAAGCAGCAATAGACAGAGTTAAGCAGTTGCACAACCAATGGATCAGATCCAAGTCCCTCTGCTTCCAGCCATAAATGGTGATGGACATTAAACAACTTACTGGAAGAGGTTCTACAAACATCCATATTCTTGATGGTCGTTCAGCCCAGCACAACTGGACAGCATGGTGGCACAGTGGTCAGCACTGCTGCCTCACAGCGCTAAGGACCTGGGTTCAATTCCGCCTTCGGGTTACTGTTTGTGTGGAGTTTCTACGTTCTCTCTGTGTCTACATGGGTTTCTTTCCAAATCCAAAGGATGTGCGAGTTAGATTGATTGGCCATGCTAATTTGCCCCTCAGTGTCAGGGGGGATTAGGATAGTAAATACACGGAGATAGAGGAATGGGAACTGGGTGGGATTGTTGTTGGTGCAGGCTCGATGGGCCAAATGGTTTCCTTCTGCACTGTAAATTCTATGAACTGTACAAAAGATAAGGCTGAAGCATTTACAAGGATCTTCAGCTGGAAGTGCCAAGTGGATGATCCAACACTGCCTCGTCTAAAGGTTCCCAACATAGATGCCAATCTCCAGCCAATTCTAGTTACTCCACGTGGTATCAAGAAACGGCTGAAGGTGGTGGAAACTCCAAAGGCAATGGATTTGACGATATTCCAGCAATAGTACAGAAGGCTTGTGCTTGCCATGTCCCTAGCCAAGTTGTTCCAGCACAGTTACAAGCCTGACACCTGCCTGGTGTGATAACAGTGGTGCAATTGATATGGAAATTGTTTCTTTGTGTTTAAGGGGAATGTTTAAAAAATTAGCTTTATGTCACAGGCAGTTGGTATGTCTGGAAAGAATATAGCTCAGATTTGGGGACAGCAGGATAATTGCTCATTTCAGCCATGCAAGTGATTATTTCAAAAAGAGTTAATAGACTTTTGTTTCACTGCACTTTCAGATTAGAGTGATTGACAGGGTCACGTATGCAGAGGTTAAGGTGCAGTTCTGAGTCTGTAGCAGATATATCTTTTAATAGAATCCCTACAGTGCATAAAAGCCCAATGAGTCTGCACTACTTTCTGACAGAGTCTCTCACCCAGGACCTCTCCCCTGTTCTATTCCTCTAACCCCTATAAAAATGCCTACGTCAATGGAATCGCTCCTGGAAAAAAGAATCCTTCCCTAACATTTAGGCCAAAATAGAAAAAAAATTGCGGTCTAATCTGGCATCCTAATATATCTTGGGGCTCTGGTCCAGGACCTTAACAAAGATTGTAAATTTGTTTGGGATTAAAAAGTATAAATCATTGATTGGTTTGGAATTACTTAACGAAAGATAGTGAATGTAAAAGTGAATGTGGAAAATTGCCCACGTATGCCATGTACACAAAAGACAAGACAAATCTAACCCTGTCAATTATTGCCCCATCAGTCGACCCTCTGTCATCAACAGCGCTATCAAGCAGCACTTGCTTAGCAATAAATAACCTGCTCCCTGGCTTTCAGTTTGTTCCTGACCCATCACAGCCTTGGTTCAAACATGGACCAAAAGAGCTGAACTCCAGAGGGGAGGAGAGAGTGACAGCCGTTGACATCAAGACAGCATTCAATCCAGTGTGGCATCAAGGAACCCTAGCAAAACTGGAATTAATGGGTGTTGGAGGAAACTTCTCCACTACGTGAAGTCATACCCAGCACAAGGGAAGATGATTGTGGTGATTGGAGGTAACTGATTTCAGCTCCAGAACATTCCTGCAGGAGTTCTTCAGAGTTAGTATCTGAGGCACAACATCTTCAGCTGCTTCATCAATGACCTTTCCTCCATCATAAGATTAGATGTGGGGATGTTGGCCAATGATTGCACAACGTCCAGCATGATTCACGACTCTTGAGATACTGAATGTAGCAAGTCCTGGACAATATCCAGGCCTGAGCTAACGAGCGTAAGTAACATTTGCGCCATACAAATGTCAGGTAATTATCATCTAGTCATCACCTCTTGACAGACAATGGCATCCAGAAGATTAACATTGGTCAGAAACTGAACTGGACTCGTCATACAAAAGCAGGTCAGGCGCTGGGAATCCTGTGGTGAGTAACTCACTTCCTAACTCCCAAAGTCTCTCCACCATCCCCACCTACACCATCCAGGACAAAAGGGCCCGCTTGATTGCTATCCCTTCTACAAATATTCAAGCCTTCTGACGAACAACAGTGTGAACCATCTACAAGATGCACTGCAGGAATTCACCTAGGGTCCTCAGGCAGCACCTTCCAAACCCATATCCCACAACCATCTAAAAGGACAAGGCCATCAGATATCTTGGTGAACCATCTGAGAGTTGCCTTCAAGTCACTCACCATCCTGACTTGGAAATATATCGCCATTCCTTCACAGTCACTAGGTCAAAACCCTGGAACTCACTCCCTAACAGTATTCCAGGTGTACATACACCTCAGAGACTGCAGCAGATCAAGAAAGTAGCTCACCACCACTGAAGGGCAATTAGGGATAGGCAATAAATGCTGGCCTAACCAGCGATACCAACATTACATAATGAATTTTAAAAAATTCATATCCCAGTGAGGATATTTCCAACCAATGAAAATACTTTAACTTATAGAAAAGGTATTTAAACACTGGATTCAATGGTAAATTATTACATTTAATGTAGGCTACACATTGCACAAGAAATTCACAATGCCCCAGAGAGACATTTGGCTGTATTTTTGAAAGACCGGCTAGTCTCGTAGACAGCTTCATCGTGCGAGACTGAGAGACACCCCAGTGGGAGCAATAAACACTCAACTTAAAATTCAGGGTACACTTAGTGATAATGCTTTTATGAAGAGTGGTCCAAAGCAGTCAAATTTTTACTGAACCAGAGAAATGTGATTCTTATATATTATTTATAATGTCTACAATGGCATTGGTTCACTCTAACCTGAGCTTATTGTTATATTGAGAGTTTTTCACTCTGTCTGACTGCTGCTTTGCCCAACAACAAACTTATCTCAGTTGCCCCCAGTCCGTTCCGAACCTGGGCACTATTGATTTGCCGAAGTTATTAATCTGCTCCAACTGCTCCAAGACAGTATATTGAACCACTGTCCAAGTTCATATAACTTCCTGTCAAGAAATTATTTTTCTCATTGAGTCTTTGGAGTTGTCATGGAATCCTACAGTGCAGGAGGAGGCCATTTAGGCCACAGAATCTGCACCAACCAAAATCCAAACAGGCCCTATTCCTGTGACCCACGGTCCCGTGACCGTGACCCTACTAGTCCCTCTGACACTAAATGGCAATTTGACATGGCCAATGCACGGAATCTGCACATCTTTCGGACTGTGAGAGGTGCCATCCCACGCAGACAAGGGCAGAACTTGCAGACTCCACACAGACAGTGACTCAAGCTGAGAACTGAATCCAGGTCTTTAGCGCTATGAGACAGCAATGCTAACCACTGTGTCACCGTGCTGTCCCATCAATCCTGCCAATAAGTATATATTTATTACAATAACTTATGAACACAAATACAAACATACGAAATAAAGGCAGACAATTCAACTTCATTTTTACAACACCTCATCATATTTTCAAATTGATTCAAGCAAAGCAAATGGTTCTTGCTTTTTGGCCAAATTCATTTCTGCACATGGGATCGATGGCCAATAGACCAGCTTTTGGAGTTGGCTGTTGGGGCAAGATCATTGATCGAGAGTCCGGAGGAACTAAATACTCTTCGAGTTTACTGATAATCAAATCCCTTAATACTTCAAAGTTAAAGTTTACTTATTAATCACAAGTAAGGCTTACATAACACTGCAATGAAGTTACTGTGAAGTTCCCCTAGTCGCCAGAGTACGGCACCTGTTTGAGTCAACGCATCTAACCAGCACGTCTTTTAGACTGTGGAAGGAAACCCACAAAGACACGGGGAGAACATGCAAACTCCACACATCTGGGAATCGAACTGGGTCCCTGGCGCTGTGAGGCAGTATTGCTCACCCCATGCTGCCCCAGTGGCACAGCAACACAGTGATTAGCATGTCAGCAGCATTTTAGCATTTTTACTCTACAATAATATTACTAAATCACAATTGGATAATTCAACATTTTTAGTTTAAAACCAGTTTTGAATGATCAGTAAATAACTTGGAAGGTCATAAAATTTTCACCATAAAACTTGAGAGACCTTTCATTCACCATCTAACTCATAGTGTTAGTCACTGCTCAGTAAATAACATTCTCCTCTCAGTCAGAAAGTCAGGATTGAAATCCAGCTCCCATGGTTAGAACACAAAACTCAGGCTGGTACTCCAGTAGTGCCTGCCTTCTCGTTCAGGTGGACACAAATCTTTGGCATTATTTGCAAAAGTGCAGGACAGTTCCTCCCAACAACCTCCTTCGTTTGTTTTAAACTTGTTTTTCTGAGGCACACTGCCGCACATTGCTGGGGTAGGTCGGCACTGAAAAGTTGACAAACTGCTACATGTCAAACAGACGTGCATGTATGTCCCATTGATCAGTGGGCTTGGAAATATATTGATCCCTCTTCACCCCTCCTTCACTGCTTTTGTGCTCTTAAGTCTGCCGCTCTCACATCCACAGTGGCTTCTCTGAACAATGGCACAAGCAACAGAAATAAAACCTTAAGACCGTAAGATACAGGAGCAGAATTAGGCCAGTCAGTCCACTGAGCCTGCTCCACCATTCAATCACAGCTGATATTTTTCTCATCCACATCCTCTTGCCTTTTCTCCATAACCCCTCATCCCCTTATTAATCAAGAACCTGTCTCTTGTCTTAAAGATACTCAATGACCCGGCCTCCACAGCCTTCTGCGGCAAAGAGTTCCACAGATTCACCACCCTCTGGCTAAAGAAATTCCTCCTCATCTCTGTTTTAAAAGATTGTCCCTTTAGCCTAAGGTTGTGCCCTCTGGTTCTAGATGAAACCACAAGGTGCAACCAGTTCACCATCTAACAGCCCAGTGGTCACATCATACAACAATAATGATGCTGATAAAAGATAAACTAAGTGAAATGTTAACTTTATTTCTCATAATCATTACAGAAAAGGAGGTGGCCATTCAGTCCATCATGTTAATAGTGGCTCTCTGAATGAGCAATTCACTGAATATCATTCTCCCAGTGTCTCACCGTAACCTTATACGTCCTTCCTTTTCGCACAACAGTCTAGTTCCTTTTCGAATGGCTTGATTGAACTTGCCTCCACTTTTACCCAGGCAGAGCACTCGAGACCTAACTACTTGCTGAGTGAAAATGTTTAACCTTGTATCACTTCCGCTTCTTTTACTAATTACATTAAATCTGTGCCCTCTTGTTTTTGATTCTCTCTCTCTCTATCTGTCCAGACATCTCACCTTAATGAACATCTTGATTAAATTTCTTATCATTTTTACTATGGAAAACAGCCCCAACTTCTCTAATCTATCTACAGAATCAATGTTCCTCATCAATGGAACCATTTGTATGGATCTTTTCCGCAATCTCCTAAATACCCTCACATCCTTTCTGAAATGTGGTATCTGGAACTGAATGCAATACTCCAGTGTCTCACCCAAATGAAACATAACCCTCTTTCTCTTGTACTCTATATTCACAAAGCCTGGGATAGAAAGGATGGCACGGTAGCACAGTGGTTAGCACTGCTGCTTCACAGTTCCAGGGGCCCAGGTTTGATTCCAGGCTTGGGTCACTGCCTGTATAGAGTTTGCACATTCTCTCTGTCTCTGGGTACTCCGATTTCCTCCCACAGTCTAAAGATGTGCAGGTTAGGTGAAATGGCCATGCTAAATTGCCCCTCAGTGTTGGGGGGGCTAGTTAAAGTAAACCCATTATGGGGATGGGGCCTGCGTGGGATTGTGATCAGTGCAGATTCAATGGGCCGAATGGTCTCCTTCTGCACTATAGGATTCCACGATTTTATAAAATACATTATTAATTGTTCTCTAAACCTGTCCTTTCTCATTAATGACTTATGTTTTTTACACAGTCTCTCTGGTCCTTCCCCCACTTTTATTTTATGTTGTCTTCCTAACAAAATGAATCTCTTATAGTTTCCAGGACTGATCTTGATCTACCATTTGCTCACTCATGTCCTTTCAAAGTTCGATATTAACCGCTTTGTGCTTCATAATGCTTCCAATTTCATATCTGCAAATTTTGCAACTACACCAAGGTCTAGGTCATAAATATATGTCAGGAAGCGCAGGGATCCCATCACTGGCCCCTAGGGAACTCCATTATAAATCTTCCTCCAGCCTGTAAAACATCCATTAAGCTAATCTGGTTTCTGACAGTCAGCCAATTTAAAGTTTATTTCTTAGTCACAAGTGAGGCTTACATTAACACTGCAGTGAAGTTACTGTGAAATTCCCCTAGTCATCACAGTCCAGTGCTTGTTCTGGTCAGTGCACATAGCACCTCTTTCAGAATGTGGGAGGAAACCGGAGCATCCAGAGGAAACCCATGCAGACACAGGGAGAATCTGCAAATTTCGCACAGCAAGGAATCAAACCCAGGTTCCTGGAGCTGTTAAGCAGCAGTGCTAACCACTATGCCGCCATTTCACACCCACGTTACTGCTGTCTCTTTTATTCCACGAGTTTTAACTTTCCTCACAAGTCTGTTGTGTGGAAGTCTATAAAATGCTTTTCGGGAGCTCATGTACACTATATCAACAAGATTACCCTCATCAATCCTCTTTTACATCCTCAAAAAACTCCAAAAGTTAATTAAAACATTTGCCCTTAACAAATCCATGCTGGCTTTCCTTAATTAACCTGCGCTTGCCCATGTGATTATTAATTTTGTCATAATTATTGTTTCAGAAGTTATACTATCATCAAAGTTAAACCAATGGCCTGTGATTGCTGAGTTTATCTCAATTTACTTCACTGAACAAGGACAACAAAATTTTTGAAATCCTTCATTCCTCTGGCAACATTTTTAGTCGAAGGAAGGCTGAAAAACTATGGCTTGTCCCTCTATAACTTCCACACACTTTTTAAAAATTCAATTATGAGATGTGGGTGTCGCTGGCTAGACCAGCATTTATTGTCCATCCGTAGTTGCTCATGAGAAAGTGGTGATGAATTGCCTTCTTGAACCACTACAATCCCCGTGGTGTAGGTACACCCACGGTGCTGTTAGGGAGGAAGTCCCTGAATTTTGACCCAGTGACACTGAAGAATGGAGCAATGCTGCCTCACAGTACCAGGGAACTGGGTTCAATTCTGACCTTGGCTCACTGCCTGCGTAGATTTTGCATGTTCTCCCCATGTCCACATGGGTTTCGTCCAGGTGCTCTGGTTTCTTCCCTACTCCAAAGATGTGCAAGTTAGGTGATTGGCCATGCTAAATTGACTCTAATGTCAAGGGAGATTAGCAAGGTTACTATAATAGGGTCTGGGTTGGATTGTGGTTGGTGCAGACTTGATGAGCCAAATGGCCTCCTTCTGCACTATAGGGATTCTATGATTTTAAGTCAGGACAGTGAGTGACTTGGAACTCAGTCCAGTTCTACTCAGCATATGTAGATCTGTCTCCTCCAGAGCTGATCTCAATGCTTTGGGAATCCAAACCCTCCCTCCTGCACCAGCTTTCCAGCCACACATTCACCTGTTTTAACCTCCAAATTTGTATATTCAACTGCACTTGGTTCTGGGAGCAATCCAGAGATTATTACTTTTGCGGTTCTGCTTACTGATTTTAAACATGGAACACTACAGCACCAACAGACCCTTCGGCCCACAAGTTGTGCCAATCATATCTACTAGTCCACAGAACTATCTATAACTCCCAATCCCATTAAATCCCACATACTCATCCAGAAGTCTCTTAAAAGACCTCAGCGAGTTCATCTCTACCACCACCGACAGCAGCTGATTCCACTCACTCACCCCCCTCTGAGTGAAAAACTTACCCATAACATCTCCTCTGTATTTGCTCCCCAGCACCTTAAACCTGTGTCCCATTGTAGCAACCATTTCAGCCCTGGGAAATAGCCTCCAAGAATCCACCTATCTATTCCTCTCAACATTTTATAAACCTCTATCAGGTCGCCTCTCAACCTTCGTCTCTCCAGGGAGAAGAGTCCCAGCTCCCTCAACCTATCTTCATAAAGCATACCTCCCAATCCAAGCAACATCCTTGTAAATCTCCTCTGCACCCTCTCAATAGCTTCCGCAACTTTCCTATAGTGAGGCGACCAGAACTGCACACAGTACTCCAAGTGGGGTCTGACAAAGGTCTTATAAAGTTGCAGCATTACTTCACAACTCTTAACCTCAATCCCTCGATTAATGAAGGCCAGTACACCATACACCTTCTTGACCACATCCCTCATCTGCGAGGCTGATTTAAGAGTCCTATGGACCCGGACCCTAAGGTCCTTTGCTCCTCAACACAGCTAAGACTCCTACCCTTGATGTTGTACTCCTTCATCCCATTGATCCTGCCAAAATGGACCACTACACATTTATCTGCATTGAAGTCCATCTGCCTGGCACCGTTTTAGGAATTTAGAAAACTTTGTTTCCGAAATTCTGAGTGTAGAATTACATTCCTCTTTCTGTCCATGTTGCCTATAACGATGTGGGCCACCACTGCTGGCTGTTCACCCTCCACTATTAGCATGCTCTGCAGTTGTTTGGTTGCATCTTACTCTGGCAACAACTCTCACCCAGGTTTCAAGTCTGCAACCAAAGGAGTGCCTGTCTATTTCTCCTAAATAGCCATTGCTTTTCTAGTCTCCTGTGTACTCTCCTGTACGGCTGAACTATTATGCCATGGACTTGACTCTGACTGCACTCCAGATGAATCATCGCTCTCATCAATATTTAGAACTGAGTCTAGTTGGAGAGTGTGACGCACTCAGAGGGCTCCTGAACTATTCTGAACTTTTGTTTTTGACTCTCTGCTCTTCAGCCACCCCCTCTCTTCCTGCATACTCCTAAACTGCCTGATAACCACATCTATAAATATGACATCCATGAAGCTCTCAACCTTATGGATGCACCAGTGATGCCAACTGCTGCCCAAGCTGCTACAACAAATGACATTCCCACTCAACTCCAAGACATGGGAAGAATGCTGGAGTTCCCACAAAGCACAGAACATGCACTCAGATATAGGAGCACTCCTGCTATTAATAGTGAACCTCACTTCCGCCAATAAACCTTACTGCTGCTAATAAGCCTCTACCAATATTAATAAACTTCATAATCCCTACTAACACTTAGCCTACTTTGCTATTAGTATAGTAAATATTTCCATCATTTTTGTTCACATTTCTAGCACTAATTGTATTTAAAGTAAAGTAATAAATAAAATCTATTTATTAGTCACAAGTCAGGCTTACAATAACACTGCAAAAAAGTTACTGTAACACTTCCCTAGTCGCCACAATCCGGCACCTGTTCGGATCAATGCACCCTAACCAGTACGTCTATTTTGCTTTTGAACAATAGTAATGGAGTTTGTTTTCTTCATTATCTACATTAAAGATGTTATATGAATACAAGTTACTATCTGGGAGCAGGTTTTTTACCTAAAGAGTGGTGAGAACATGGAACTCACATATACAAGAAGTAGATGAAGACAATATCATAGGTAGCTTTAAGTGCTTGAGGGAAAAAGAAATAAAATAACAAAATGATATGGTAACAGCGTTTAAGAAGAAAATTGGGATGAGGAACATAAATATCAATATAGAACTGTTGTGCCAAATAGCATGTTTTTATGTGGTGCTTTTATATTATTGTTGCAAGAGCCTCAGTGGAACATCCAGCTCAGTCCAGTGATAGAACCTGTTATCGTTCTAGCTAGAACTACAATGAGCAATAGAGGGAGACAGAGCACTATTACATTGCCCAATGTGTACATTATCAGTATCAGCTCTCCAGCTGTAACCCACTGCAGGGAAGGTGAATCTATATTCTCTGCACTGAGTCAAACCGCATTCAACAATAGTCTGACATCACTAAATGTATGATGAGACAAAATCCATTAGAGCTTTGGCTGGGACTCCACTATAACCAGCCTAGGGCTCAAAACCAGAACAAGTGCCTGCTCCTTGTTGATGCAAAGTCAGGCTGTTGTTCAGGCAAGCCTCGCTCTGCATTTCGATTTCATTTCAGGGAGAAGAAGGGACACTGTTAACGGGAGGTGGATTCTTCACAATAAAATCACTGGCTTGCCTGAGGGGAGGGGGAGCAGGGAGGAGGTAGATAGGGGAGATAGTGGAGAAGGGGAAAGGGAAATGGGGAGCGAGATAGGGGACGGAGAATGAGAGGTGCAAATGGAGGGGGAACGATAGGGAGGAAGGAAAGGGGAGAGGAAATGGGGAGGGAAAGGGAAGACTGGGGAGAGGGGGGAGGGGGGGAGGGCAGGAGGGATGAGGGAGGGAGGGAGGGAGAGGAGGAAGGGAAGGACAGAGAGGATGGGGGGTAGGGAGGGAGGAACAGGGAACGGAATGGGAAAGGAGGGGGAAGGGAGTGAGTTAAGGAGAGCTGAGTTGGGGGAGAGGGGCGCTGAGTTGGGGGGAGAGGGGCGCTGAGTGGGGGAGAGGGGCGCTGAGTTGGGGGGAGAGGGGCGCTGAGTTGGGGGAGAGGGGCGCTGAGAGAGGGGCGCTGAGTTGGGGGAGTGAGTTGGGGGAGAGGGGCGCTGAGTTGGGGGGAGAGGGGCGCTGAGTTGGGGGAGAGGGGCGCTGAGTTGGGGGGAGAGGGGCGCTGAGTTGGGGGAGAGGGGGGCGCTGAGTTGTGGGGGGAGAGGGGCGCTGAGTTGGGGGAGAGGGGCGCTGAGGGGGGGAGAGGGCGCTGAGTTGGGGGGAGAGGGGCGCTGAGTTGGGGGGAGAGGGGCGCTGAGTTGGGGGGAGAGGGAGTTGGGGGAGAGGGGCGCTGAGTTGGGGGGAGAGGGCGCTGAGTTGGGGGGAGTGAGTTGGGGGAGAGTTGGGGGAGAGGGCGCTGAGTTGGGGGGAGAGGGGCGCTGAGTTGGGGGAGAGGGGCGCTGAGAGTTTGGGGGGAGAGGGGCGCTGAGTTGGGGGGAGAGGGGCGCTGAGTTGGGGGGAGAGAGGGGGGGAGAGGGGCGCTGAGTTGGGGGGAGAGGGGCGCTGAGTTGGGGGGAGAGGGCGCTGAGTTGGGGGAGAGGGGCGCTGAGTTGGGGGGAGAGGTGAGTTGGGGGGAGAGGGGGGAGAGGGCGCTGAGTTGGGGGAGAGGGGCGCTGAGTGGGGGGAGAGGGGGCTGAGTTGGGCGCTGAGAGGGGAGAGGGGCGCTGAGTGGGAGTTGGGGGGAGAGGGGCGCTGAGTTGGGGGGAGAGGGGCGCTGCTGAGTTGGGGGGAGAGGGCGCGAGTGGGGGGAGAGGGGCGCTGAGTTGGGGGAGAGGGGGCGCTGAGTTGGGGGGAGAGGGGCGCTGAGTTTGGGGGGAGAGGGGCGCTGAGTTGGGGGAGAGGGGCGCTGAGTTGGGGGAGAGGGCGCTGAGTTGGGGGAGAGGGGCGCTGAGTTGGGGGGAGAGGGGCGCTGAGTTGGGGGGAGGGGGACGGGAGTTGGGGGGAGGGGGGCGGGAGTTGGGGGGCGTGAGTTGGGGGAGGGCGAACGGGAGTTGAGGGGGGCGAACGGGATTTGAGGGGGAGAGGTAAAGGAAATGAAGGAAGAGGAGGGGGGAAAAAGGGAGGATGGGGGGCAGGGAGGTGCAGTGTAGGAAGGAGGAAGATGGGGAGGTGGTGGGAAGGAGAGAGGGGAAAGAACAGGAAAAGAAAGATGGGGGGGGGGGGGAGTCCAGATAAAGCTTAGTTTATTTATTAATGTCACAAGTCAGCTTATATATTAATACTGCAATGAAGTTACTGTGAGAAGAAGGGGAGAGAGCTTGGGAACCACTGATTGAAAATACAGAAGTTTGGACACAGACCTTAACAGCACAGGAGGAAGTCGCCACTTGGCATATCGTCTTTCTGCTGGTGCTTTGGTAAACCTGCCCAATTAATCTCACCACCTGCTTCTTTCCAATAGCCCAGCAGCTTTTCCTTCTGGTATTTTGGTAGATTCTGTTAAAGGCGTGAATTTAGATGGGGAGGCTGTGAAGCCTCATTGTGTGATTAAGTAGCCTGCCAAAGATGGCCACTTGATGTTCTTGGACCCATTCTTCAGCATTAATTAATGGCTTCATGGGAGAAATGGGATAAGAAATGCCAATCACAGAATTCCTACCTCTATGAATTCCCACATACTTTGACACTTAGCTTTCTGGTTCTTACAGATTTTCCTGACAATATCCTGAACAATTTCACTGTTTCCAAATTCATAAAACATGACCAGAACTCAAAACTAATTTGCTTGTTGCTGTTCTCCATAATAAAAGCTCTGAAATATTTGTGTGGAAGCATAGATTGAAGAGGACAGCTGAAAAGTCAGTAATAACCAAATCCGTATAACGTTTACACAAGGAAAGCACGAGGCTGTCAATTCACAAACAGTCAATGAGCTTTGATGCTGAATAAAAGTCAATAGGGCTTTGAAGTTCCCCACTAAAGGTCCAGCTGTGTTAAGTTGTTTGAGTTCATGAAAACGATTTACTCGGAGTCTAATAACTGCAATGTTTTTGGGAGAGATTAAAATGCTGCTGAATGAGAGGATTTCAACAAACGGTGAACAGAATCTTCACTCTGAACACCAGATCCAATCTGAGAAACATCATTCAGTAGCTTAAAAAAAGATAAGTCAGCACTGCAATCAGCTTGGCACGGTGACACAGTGGTTAGCATTGCTGCCTCTCAGTGCCAGGGAACTGGGTCAATTCCTGGCTTGGGTCACTGTCTGTGTGGAGTCTGCACATTCTTTCCATGTCTGCTTGGGTCTCCTCCAGTCGCTCCATATTCCTCCCACAGTCCAAAAACGTGCAGGTTCGGTAGATTGACCATGCTAAATTGTCTCTTAGTGTCAGGGGGACTAGCTAGGGTAAATGCATGGGGTTATGGGGATAGGACCTGGGTGGGGTTGCGGTCAGTGCAGACTTGATGGGCCGAATGGCTTCCTTCTGCACTGTAGGATTCTATGATTCTAACATTGTTAAGCCATTGTGTAAGACTCTCACATACACACACTTCCCAGACAAAGGCGTATCTGTTGCAGTAACTCTATCCATTTTGGAAGAGATCTCCCTGGTGTAATCGACCAATAGTCATCCCTCCACTAACATCATTATAAACACATTACCTGCTTATGATCATACTGTTTGCTGTGGGATCCTGCTATGCATATACTGGCTTCCATATTTCTTATATAATTTCAAAAATATTTCACTGGAACACTGATGCCAGATGTCAATTCAAGACCACTTGTAGTTTGGCCACTTTAAAGATGCCAAGCTCTCTATCTCTCCCCAAAGCCTCTCCTCAATCCTCTCACTTTTGTCACTGGAACTGTGGTTAATAGTGAAGCAGGTGATTGCAGGTTACAGGATGCTATAGATGGGTTAGTCAGATGGGCAGAGCAGTGGCAGATGGTATTTAACCCTGATAAATGTAAGGTGATGTATTTTGAAAAAAAAACAAGACAAGACAAGGGAGTATTTAATGAATGTCAGAAACTGGAAAGCTCAGAGAAACAGAGGGAATGTGACATAATTATTCATAGATCCCCCAAGTTGGCAGAGCACATGAATAGGAAGTTGAGAAGGCATATGGGATACTTGCTTTTATCAGCCATGGTATACCTTATAAGAACAAGGAGGTAATATTGGAACTGTACAGAACATTGGTTAGGCCACAGTTAGAGCTGTGTGCAGTTCTGATCGCTCACTATAGGAAGGATGTGATAGCATAGAGGGAGTACAGAGGCGATTCACCAGAATGTTGCCTCTGTTGGAGTACTTGAAGATAAGGAGAGACTGGATAGACTTGGATTGTTTTCTTTAGTAAGAAGTCTTACAAAACCAGGTTAAAGTCCAACAGGTTTATTTGTAGCAAACACCACTAGCTTTCAGAACTGGCTGTTCCTTTGTCAGGAACAGTTGTTTTTCTTTAGAGCACAGAAGGCTGAGGGGGACATGACTGAGCTGCATAAGATTATGAGTGGTATGGACACAGGTTAGGAAGTAGCTGTTCCCTTTGAGGGCTAAGGGGTCAATTATGAGGAGACACACTTTTAGGATAAGAGACAGGAAATTCGGAGGGGATTTGATAAAACAAATTTCACTCGGAGAATCCGGAATGCACTGCCTGGGAAGGTAGTGGAGGCCGGAAACCTGACAACCTTTAAAAAGCATTTGGATGTGCATTTAACATTCAAGGATTTGGGACAAGTGCTAGAAAATGGGATTGGTGCAACTTTACTAGTAGTTATGGTCGGTGTAGACTTGATGGGCTGAATGGCCTTTTCTATGATGTTTGACTCACTCTCTTCATGGCACAGTTTTAAAAATATTTAACAAAAAGAGAAACATACAAAGACTTGCAGACTAAATTGGTTTGACAGATGAACTTCTACAATCCACGTTTCCCCATACTGCTCAATCTCACCTAGCCATCTTCTCTCAGTATCCTGCAATCACATCACCGACCATCTCAAGAATGTTTTAATTTCAATTTTGACAGCCTCAACAGATTGTTCTTTCATAGGGTGCCAGCGTTGCATTTGCTCCCATTCCTGATTTCTCTTGTGGTCTAGTGGCCTCATTCCCTCACCAGATTGCCTAAAACACTGCTCCCTCTAAACATCAGCAGCTACTGATATAAAAAAGGGGGCATTCTTACCAAACGCCCCAGTACCTCCACACTGAAGCTGCCAGGAACGGAGTTCACTGCTCCTGTTTCCCCCTGCCCGAGTGAGGAAGGGTGGACAAATCAGGGGCTTCGGAACCCTGGCAAAGATAAGTTCATTTAGAGAGGCAATCTGACAAAAGATTGACATTCTGAGGAAGACGCAGGCCAATATTTCCTTGTTGATCTGCAATGCCCAGAACTGAATGCAATGTTTCAGGTGGAATTAACCAGCTCCACGTAAATGTAACATAACTTCCACCTACCTACAAAAAGGCCTATAATATTCCATTAACCATTTAAGTTATGTTGGTCCTTGTCTGCTTGTGTTTAGTGATTTTTGTAGTTAGACTGTTAAAACTCAAAGTGGTTCCTGGCCTCTTGGCCATTTTGGACTAAATTGGATGCCCAATAAACTCCAACTACCACAGATTTGCTCACTCACTTAGACTTCTGATGACTGTGATTTTGTGCTGGCAACTACATTTTTGAGTGTGCCACCCAACTTAATTTCAACATCTAGCTCTTCAACTCTTTCCACCAAGACATTGGTGAATCTAATGGAAAGCTGTCGTGTCTCCCTGTAGATCCTTGGGTCACATCTTCTCAGTGTACCCACCAACTCTCAAGAAACAAATCTAAATATCTTGTGGCCTTATTTGTGGGTTTACTGATTACTTTGATCTGGTTACGATGATCTGTATTCTTTTCGTGAAAAAGTTCAAAAAGACTTCTTTCTTTTCTTACCAGTTTTAAATTTTGTCCCATGTGGGCCCCTCACCACCCTGAGCAACTTACTTAGATCAATTTTGCCAACTGTAATACCAGTTAAATAGCTTGTATCAATTTTTGAAATAAAAATGCCTCTTCAGTATGCTATACTGTGAAAATGAAATTACATTCATCTTTCCAAACCAATTTTAACTGCGGCATTGGCTATAATTACTGTTGTTACAGGATTTAGCTAAAATATAGAACAGTTCTGTCACAATTAAAGTAATTACTACTGATGGGTTAAAATAGAAACAGAAAAAAACCTCAAGAGAATTGAACACACAACCACCAAGACTTTTTGACCTTAATTACAGCAGTGTCTGCACTTAAAACACACTTCATTGACTGTGAAATGCTTTAGAAATTGTGAGGTCATGAAAGGCGACTGTATCAATGCAAGCACTTTCTGTAATACAGGGTTCAGAAAGCCAGGCTGACAGTCCAGTGCTGTGCTGAGGGGAGTGCTGTGCTGAGGGAGTGTTGTGCTGAGGGGAGTGCTGTGCTGAGGGAGTGCTGTGCTGAGGGGAGTGCTGTGCTGAGGGGAGTGCTGTGCTGAGGGGAGTGCTGTGCTGAGGGAGTGCTGTGCTGATGCTGTCTTTGCACAAGCCCAAAATTCCCATTTCACTGGGGAAAGTGAAAACCGAGAGATCCAATGGTTCTGTTTGAAGAAGAATGAGGACTTCTCCCAGTGACCTGGCCAACATTCTTCCTTCAACATCAAAGAACAGAAACAAAAAAATTTACAGCACAGGAAGAGGCCCTTCAGCTCTCTAAGCCTGCACCGACCATGCTGCCCAAATGAATTACAACTCCCTACCCTTCCGGGGATCATATCCTTCTATTCCCATGCTATTCATGTATTTGTCAAGATGTCCCCTTAAAGGTCACTATTGTGTCTGTTTTCCACAACCTCCCCTGGCAGCAATCTCTGTGTAAAAAACTTAACTCATAAATCTCCTTTAAACCTTGCCACTCACACCTTAAACCTCTGCCCACTAGTAATTGACTCTTCCACGCTGGGAAAAAGCTTCTGACTATCCATTCTGTCCATGCCCCTCAAAAGGGAGATCAAGTCTTTATTTACTTCACAGTAGTTTGTGGAATGTTACAGAATTACAAAGCAGACAAAGAGCCTGTTTGGATCATTCCCTGAAAGAGTTATAGAACATAGAACATTGAACATTACAGCGCAGAACAGGCCCTTCGGCCTTCGATGTTGCGCCAACCAATTAGGAAAAAGCAATGACCCTCTAACCTAAACCATTCCCTTTTCGTCCATAAACTTATCTACTAACCTCTTAAATGCCACCAAACTTGGCGCATCTACAACTGGGTGGCAGAGTGGCACAATGGTTAGCACTGCTGCCTCACAATACCGCACATCAGGCATGATGTAGAGATGCCGGCGTTGGACTGGGGTGAACTCAGTAAAGTTTTACAACACCAATTTTAAATCCAACCAATTTATTTGATAGTAAATTTGTGAGCTTTCGACTCTATGGCCTTCGTCAGGCAAACACAGTGTTCTGGTCTGCAATAGCATTCATATCAACACAGATAGTCACAGATTGCTGATTAGAATGCGAATCCTTGCATCTAACCTGCTATTCAAGTGTTAAAGTGGCTAACAATGTGTGTGAAGGGAATCCTGAGCACTGGTTAGAGAATTGTGTATTTTCTCCAGACAGCACAGTAAGTGAGGTTTTTTGCTAACCCAGGCAAGTTACGGGAGTTAC
This sequence comes from Sphyrna mokarran, assembly GCA_024679065.1. Lineage (NCBI taxonomy): Eukaryota > Metazoa > Chordata > Chondrichthyes > Carcharhiniformes > Carcharhinidae > Sphyrna > Sphyrna mokarran. Next base: position 4,644,025 of record JAGIQG010000013.1, on the reverse strand, counting down.
AGTTGGTGTGTCATGAAGCCAAGATCCCTGTTAAGACCGTCTTCATATGTGCGGAACTTGGCTATCAGTCTCTGCTCAGCGACTCTGCACTGTCGTGTGTTACAAAGGCCCCCTTGAAGAACATTTACCCGCAGGTCGGAGACCAAATGCCCATGACTGCTGAAGTGTTCGCCCACAGGAAGGGAACTGTTTTGCCTGGTGATCGTTGAGCAATGCTCATTCATCCACTGTCACAGTGTCTGCATGGTCTCCCCAATGTACCATGCTTCGGGACATCCTTTCTTGCAATGTATTAGGTAGACAACGTTGGCCGAGTTGCAAGAGTATGTACCATGTACCTGGTGAATGGTATCCTCACGTTTGATTATGTCGTCCATGTCTATGATCTGGCATGTCTTGCAGAGGTTGCTGTGGCAGGGTTGTGTGGTATTGTGGTCACTGTTCTCCTGAAGGTTGGGTAGTTTGCTGCGAACAATGATCTGTTTGAGGTTGTGCGGTTGTCTGAAAGCAAGAAGTAGGGGGGTGGGGATGGCCCTAGCGAGATGTTCATCGTCATCAACGATATGTTGAAGACTCCGGAGAAGATGTCGTAGCTTCTCCGCTCTGGGCAAGTACTGGACAACAAAGGGTACTCTGTCCACCGTGTCCCATGTTCGTCTTCTGAGGAGGTCAGTGCGGTTTATCGCTGTGGCACATCAGAGCTGTCGATCGATGAGTCGAGCGCCATATCCTGTTCTCACGAGGGCATCCTTCAGCGTCTGGAGGTGTCTGTCACGATCCTCCTCATCTGAGCAAATTCTGTGTATAGGGAGGGCTTGTCCATAGGGAATGGCTTCTTTAACGTGTCTAGGGTGGAATCTGGAGAAGTGGAGCATTGTGAGGTTGTCTGTCGGTTTGCGGTACAGTGAGGTCACAAGAGAATTCTTAGACACACGCATCTCCATCAAGGACGGTCACCTCAGCACCTCACTGTACCGCAAACCGACAGACAACCTCACAATGCTCCACTTCTCCAGATTCCACCCTAGACATGTGAAACAAGCCATTCCCTATGGACAAGCCCTCCCTATACACAGAATTTGCTCAGATGAGGAGGATCGTGACAGACACCTCCAGACGCTGAAGGATGCCCTCGTGAGAACAGGATATTGCGCTCGACTCATCGATCGACAGTTCCGACGTGCCACAACGATAAACCGCACTGACCTCCTCAGAAGACGAACATGGGACACGGTGGACAGAGTACCCTTTGTTGTCCAGTACTTCCCCGGAGCGGAGAAGCTACGACATCTTCTCCGGAGTCTTCAACATGTCATTGATGACGATGAACATCTCGCTAGGGCCATCCCCACCCCCCTACTTCTTGCTTTCAGACAACCGCACAACCTTAAACAGATCATTGTTCGCAGCAAACTACCCAACCTTCAGGAGAACAGTGACCACAATACCACACAACCCTGCCACAGCAACCTCTGCAAGACATGCCAGATCACAGACATGGACGACATAATCAAACGTGAGGATACCATTCACCAGGTACATGGTACATACTCTTGCAACTCGGCCAACGTTGTCTACCTAATACATTGCAAGAAAGGATGTCCCGAAGCATGGTACATTGGGGAGAACATGCAGACACTGTGACAGCGGATGAATGAGCATTGCTCAACGATCACCAGGCAAAACAGTTCCCTTCCTGTGGGCGAACACTTCAGCAGTCATGGGCATTTGGTCTCCGACCTGCGGGTAAATGTTCTTCAAGGGGGCCTTTGTGACACACGACAGTGCAGAGTCACTGAGCAGAGACTGATAGCCAAGTTCCGCACATATGAGGACGGTCTTAATAGGGATCTTGGCTTCATGACACACTATCTGTCACTCCCGTAACTTGCCTGGGTTAGCAAAAAACCTCACTTACTGTGCTGTCTGGAGAAAATACACAATTCTCTAACCAGTGCTCAGGATTCCCTTCACACACATTGTTAGCCAAATTGGTGTTGTAAAACTTTACTCACAATACCAGGGACATGGCTTGGGTCACTGTCTGTGTGCAGTTTGCACATTCTACCTAAGTCTGCGTGGGTTTCCTCCTGGTGCTCCAGTTTCCTCCTACAGTCCAAAGATGCGCAGATTAGCTGGACTGGCCATGTTAAATTGCCCCTTAGCATTAGGGGGATTATCAAGATATATGCCTGGGGTTAATGGGATAGGGTCTGGTTGGGATTGTGGTCGGTGCAGATGCGATGGCCTGAGTGGCCTCCTTCTACACTTTAGGGTTATATATTCAATTAGCCCTAATCCTTTCTTTGGTGGTGCAGAAAATCTCTTAAAACTGTGCATTTCACTGTGTATTAGACAAAGTACTTTGATAGATGGCAAGAAGCATTATCAATTCAAGGCTAAAAACCATATCTAAAAGTCAGAAACCAAATAAACAGTCCTGCACCTTTTGTGTGAACTCATATTCTTCCTCTTACACATTATACACAATGCAATCTCAACAGAGAAGGACGCATGAATAAATAAACCGCAAAGCAGCTTACAAACTATGAGATTCCAAAGATATTCACAAGCTTCAAGGCACCAAATTGTAATTCATTTCATCAACCTTATTTGTTCATTAGCGGTTGGAGATACAATGCTGGACACGGCAAGACCTGAATTAATCTGAACTATGTAGAGCACTAATAGAGATCCTCCTGCTATACGAGGTCTTGGGGGGGTCTATGCTTAACAGTCCTGCATCACCTTGTACGAATGGCAACTGATTCAATGGCCCATCTCTTCCCTGCGCACACATTTCCCCACACCTCTATTATGAAACAACAGATAGATGGAGAGAACAAAATGTTACACAGAGCAAAATAGTTCAGCCCTTCGTATCTGTACCACTTTGCAGACAGAGATATTGAATGAAAAGGGATACATTTCTTAATGCTAATAATCTTCCCTTAAAAATTATTACACACTAATGTAGTGGAATACCACAGAGTTTGTTGTAGTCATTGGGTCCATTCTGCCTGCACCAGCTCTCTAAATGAACAATCCATCTGCTGCCATTATCCTGTCTTCTCTCCATAACCTCGCACATTCTTTCTTTTCAAGTAACAGTCTAATATCTTTTAAAATGTCTCGATTGAATCTCTCTCCATCACACAATCAGACAGTACTTTCCAGACTGCAACCATTTTCTTCATGTCTGTTCTTATATCACTATTGTTTCCTTCACAAATTACCTTAAATCTATGTCCTCCCCTTTTTCAACCTTTCACAGTCCTTTCTCTCCTGAGCTACTCTGTCCAGAACTCTCATGATGGAAAGACGGAGGCTGAAGAGTGACCTGATAGAATTTTATAAAATTATGCGGGGTACAGATAGGATGAACAGTTGGAAGCTTTTTCCCAGGGCAGAAATGACAATTACAAGGAGGCACAAGGTCAAGGTAAGGGGGGCGTGGGGGGTGAAGGTTGAGTGGAGATGTGCGGGGCAAGTTTTTTTTAAACTCGGAGGGTGGTGAGGGCCTGGAATGCATTGCCAAGTGAGATGATTGAGGCAGATACATTAGTGACATTTAAGACTTATCTTGAGAGGCAATACGAACAAATGGGAATAGAGGGATATAAATTTAAATAGATAAATGTGATCAGTGCAGGTTTGGTGGGCCAAAGTGCCTGTTCGCTGTGCTGTATTGCTCTTTATTGATTTTGAACACATCAAATCTCCTCTTATTCTGTTTTTGTCCAAGGAAAACAGCCCCAACTTCTCCAATCAATCTTCACAACTGAAATTCCTCAATTAACAATGACTACTTGCATTTGAATGGAGTACTGCACCTGCATAATCTGACTGCTAGATGGCACATTCTTTGATAAATGCAGAATACTGCTGGATGCTGGAATCCGAACAAAAACAGAAAATGCTGGAAAATCTCAGCAAGTCTGACAGCATCTGTTGCTAGAAAATAGAGCCAATGTTTTGAGACTGGATGACCCTTTGAGATTTTCTGCATTTTTCTATTTTTATGGCATGTTCTTTGATCTGATCAGGTTTCCTGATGCTGTTTCGCGAGCTATTGTGGACACAACTTTCTACGAAGCAAGATGTACCCTAGTCAATCCCAGCTAAAGGTGATCAATGCCTGGAAGATTCCTCAGGGAATTCCTGATTTTAGTTCCCTCATTATTTTAAGGTTCATTCAGAGAGCATTGAGCTGAGTTACAGTCAAGAGATGCGGATATTCATGTGTGAAACTGTGTTATTGAACATATCCTAAAAATGCACACCATCAGATGGTGATAGTGGAACATTTGCCAATTATGCTTTCTGTACTAGCTGTCTTCCCTGTCCAATATTACTATTTTGCTTTCTATTATTAAAACATGATATTTTACTCCTAAATATATGTGAGATCTTATTTTCTGGCAGCCACAAACATTTACAAACAAACATTCAGAAGTAAACAATGTGCTCCAACTGTCTGTGACTCAGAAAACCTGCACTGAACAAAGCATACGACTGTCAACATTTAATCTCCAACCTGCACTGCAGTGATTACATTGCCTCACAGTGCCAGAGGCCCAGGTTCAATTCCAGCCTTGGGTCACTCTGTGTGGAGTTTGCACATTCTCCCCGTGTCTGCATGGGTCCCCTCCGGGTACTATGGCTTCCTCCCGCAGTCCAAAGATGCACAGGGTAGGTGGATTAGCGGAGTAAATGCATGGGGTTACAGGGTTAGGGTTTCCTTGGGGTGCTCTGCAGGGTCAGTGCAGACTTGATGGGCTGAATGTTCTCCTTCTGCACTGTACAAATTCTATGATGGCTCTCTTCTGGCCGTACAATCAGGATTATCCAGAACACACTGCGCTTATGAACCATAACAGGAACCATAAACACATTTACCATCACCAATACATCAGGAACTGGCACTACTACATTTTGCAATGAGGAAAAATCATACAAAGGTTTGTCTCTTGCAAATTCTAATGGATAACTTTCAAAGAGCAGCCGTTCAATATTAAAACAGGAAGAAATCTACAGCTATGGTACGAAGCTCAGAATCAATAGTAAATTAGCTGGCTGGATAGATAATTGGCTTGGCAAAATGGAAAGTGAATGGAGATAATAATGAATGGATAATCAGTCACTTGAAGACTGAGAGAAATGTGCAGGGATGCCTCTGAATAATATGGAGTGGAGGGATTCCAGCAGTTTGAAATTTGGCATTGACAAAAACCTCGCAATGGGGACATCGAGGTTCTGTTCACCCATCATCCCACGCTTGCTGACCTACATTGCTGGACCAGCAGACAACACTGCAATCTTAAAACTCTCATCCTTATTTCCAAGTCCCTTAGTCTCATCCTTCCCTATTTCTTCCAGCCCTACAATCCTTGAGTTCTCGGAACTCCAATATTGGCTTCTTGAGCATCCTCAATTTTCACTTCTAATATCGATTTGTAAAGCTCCAGAATTTCCTCCCCATATCTCTACCTCTACTTTCTCATTTAAAATGCTTCTTAAAATCATTCCTAATGTACCTGAAATTGGCTTGGTGTTAAATTTTGATTGATAAAACGCCTGTGAGATGTTGTGGACTATACGGTGTCTCAGTGGTTAGCACTGCTGCCTCATAGTGACAGGGACCCATCTTAGGTTACTGTCTGTGTGAAGTTTGCACATTCTCACTGTGTCTGCACGGGTTTCCTCTGAGTGCTCCAGTTTCCTCCCATAGTCTGAAAGTTATGTTGGTTAGATGCAGTGGCCATGTTAAATTTGCCTCAGTTTCCTCAAACAGGCGCCAGAGTGTAGCAACTAGGCGAATTTCGGAGTCACTTCATTGTAGTATTAATGTAAGCCGACTTGTGACACTAACAAATAAACTTTGAACGCTTTACTATGTTGAGGGTGCTAAATAGAAGGATCTAGGCAAAAAGATGTAGGCAAATAAAAAAGATGGACTAAAGGCTGGATTAAATTGTTATTTCTCACCACATGGTTTTCCCAAGAAAACTGTTGGAGACACATCCAGGTCCAGATTGGGCAACGACTGGAGGTTTCACATCTTAAAAGACATCAGACAATCAACTGCGGTTTCTACAACAAATTCATGGTCATTTACAGTAAAATCAAATGTTTTTATAACAACTCAAATTCTAAAATACCATGGCAAAAAATTAACTCTAATTTTCAAGGTTACTAGTTACATACAACACTACAGCAAAACAGGCCCTTTGGCTGATCATACCCATACCCACCAGGCCTATCTATAACTCCCAATCCCATTAAATCCCATGTACTCATCCAAAAGTCTCTTAAAAGACCACAGCGAATTCGCCTCTACTACCACCGACGGCAGCCGATTCCATTCACTCACCACCCTCTGAGTGAAAAACTTACCTCTGACATCAACTCTGTACCTGCACCCCAGCACCTTAAACTTGTGTTCTCTCGTAGCAACCATTTCAGCCCTGGAAAATAGCCTCTGAGAATCCACTCTATCTATTCCTCTCAACATCTTATAAACCTCTATCAGGTCGCCTCTCATCCTTCGTCTCTCCAAGGAGGAGATCTAGCTCCCTCCACCTATTTTCATAAGGCCTGCCTCCCAATCCAGGCAACATCCTTGTAAATCTCCTCCACACCCTCTCAATAGCTTCCACATTCCTCTTGTACTGAGGCAACCGGAACTGCGCACAGTACTCCAAATGGGGTCTGACAAGAGTCATATAAAGTTGCAGCATTCCCTCCCGACTCCTAAACTCAATCCCCCGAATGATGAAGGCTAGTACGCCTTCTTGACCTCATCCTCCACCTGCGAGGCCATTTAAGAGTTCTATGGACCTGGACCCTAAGGTCCTTTTGCTCCTCAACACTGCTAAGAGTCCTACCTTTGATATTGTACTCCTTTATCCCACTGGACCTGCCAAAATGGACCACTACACATTTATCCACGTTGAAGTCCGTGTTCATAACCATAGTAACATAACTATAGTACTGTAATTCGAAATGCTTTGAAAGTGAGAGCTAAAAGCCCAATCATTGCCTGCCATGATTAAGCACAATTCTACCAACCATCAACAAGAATGTTACGCATACTGAGAAGTTCAAATTATCAGGTGTGACAAAACTCAAATATTTATCTAGGACTATAATATCATATGCTGTAGGACAGAAATAGGCCATTCAGCCCATTGAGTTCGCTCCATCATTCAATGAGATTGTGACTGAACTGATATAATCCTCAGCTTCACTTTCCTGCCTTATCCCAAGTCTTTCATATGAGGAGAGACCAAGTTGGTTAGATTGTGTTCATTGTTTAAAAGAATGAGAGGGGATCTCAAAAAAACTTAAAAAATCTAACAGGACTCAAGAGCGCAGATTCAGAAAAGAATATTCTTGATGACTCCAGAATTAGGAGTCATAGTTTGAGGATAAGGAATAAACCTTTTAGAACTGAGGTGAGGAAAAATTTCTTCACCCAGAAACCAGAAGAGAAAATGCTGAAAAATCAGCATAGCTTTGACAAAGGATCATGTGGATTCCAAATGTCAGCTCTTTTCTCTTCTTACAGATGCTGCCAGGCCTGCTGAGATTTTTCAGCATTTTTTCTTTTGGTTTCAGATTCCAGTACCTGCAATAATTTGCTTTTATTTCTTCACCCAGAGAGTAGTGAATGTGTGGAATTCATTACCACAGAAAATAGTAGAGGTCAAAACATTGTCTGATTTTAAGGGGAAATTAGATATAGCTCTTGGGGTTAAAAGATATGGTGGAAAGGGGGGAATAAGGACACTGAATTTGATGATCAGCCATGATCAAAATGAATAATCTCCTCCTGCTTCTATGTTACCCTAGATTATCTCACTGATTCAAATTATTCCTATCTCAGCCTTGAACATACTGAATGACTCAGTCTCTACAGCTCTCTGCTGTAAAGAATTCCACAGATTCTCTACCGTCTGAGAGAAGAAATTCTTCTTTCTCTCTATTGTTAATGGATCCTAACCCTTACTCTGAGGTTGTATCCTGCAAATAGCAGCGATGCATTTAAAGGAAGCAAGATAAGTACATGATGGATTATGTATCAGGTTATGCTGATAGTGAGATAAGGTAGAGTAGGAGGAGACTCACATGGAGCATAAAGATTGGCATGGAGCAGTTGGACGTAATGGCATGTTTCTGTGCAGAATACTTGATGTAACTTTATATAACTCAAAAGCAACCTACTCACATATGGTTCACTCACAAACTGTTGAAGGTAATTATCCCAAAGGGATGATCAGCATGGAGGAACATCTCAAGAATTATCTAACACAAGCTCTGAACATAACACATGGCCAAACCTTTTGTAAAGGATACTTCCCAGGCTGATCTATTCCCACTCTATAGTCAGGGAAACTCTTTTCATGGTTGAAGTTGAAGATAAAAAGAAGATTTGCACGCTCAAAAGCAATGACCTTGTTTTCTTCGTGTTTCTCATTCACATAGGCCTAAAGGGAGAAGAATACAGATGATGTATTATTAATGAAGTAAGCACACTTTCTCTTTACACATCGTCTTCTTCTTGAGTTCTCTGCTCGAAGGCAGGTCCAGCAAACAGTGCCGCAGTCTCCACAACAAGGGGCAATGAGGAAGGTCCTGAATTTATCCCAACCTGAATGGATATCAAACCATTACTATTGGCACCAATCTGATCCACAAATGACTCACTGGGAAGTCCCCGTTTTATTTGCATGGTGCAGCTTGGAGCTATGGATAGAGATGGTAGAGGCTCCAACTTCTACCACATGGTTGACCAGAAATCTCTGCTATTTTTACTGCCTGCTATTGGCTATGTTGAAAAAAAATTACAAGTTGATATTCAATCTGTTGTGGTTTGAACATATCTTCCTTGGCCATCAAAGTAAAGTTCATTTATTAGTCAAGTGTAGCCTTACATTAACATTGCAATTAAGTTACTGTGAAAATCCTCTATTCACCACACTCTGACGCCTATTGTGGGAGAATTTAGCATGGCTAATTCACTTCACCTGCACATCTTTGGACTGAGAGAGGAATCCGGAGCACCCAGAGGAACCCACACAGACATGGGGAGAATGTGCAGATGCCACACAGTCATCTAAGCCAGGAATTGAACTGGGCTTCCTGGTGTTGTGAGGCAGCAATGCTAATCACTGTGCAAGTCCTGGAGTGGGTTTCGAGCTCTGAGGTTCTGGTGCAGAGGCAGCAGTACTATCCACTGTATTAGAAGACCTCTCCTCCTGCTTCTAGGAGACTGAATAACAGTGAAAGTGCACCATACTCTCTCACTGGAGATTTTGCAGTCCCACAAACACCTTCACATATGTCAGATTTATCCAGGCAGCTTCAACTTGGCACAGGTACGTTGGAACAAATAGCTCCTTCTGTGCTGACATTTCTACAACTCCACTTCTTCCAGTGCCATACTTGCAATTGTGGGAGCTCGGGCCATTGTAAGGGATAGTAGTCTTATTTAGTTTCCTATTAAATTGGAGATTAAACATTTCATAGCATAACAGACAGACAGACTAGAGAAGTGGGGAGCATTTTCCTTAGAGTGAAGAAGGTTAAATGAAAATTTAATAACATGCTCAAAATTATTAAGGACACTGACAGAGTAGATGGGGAGAAACAGTTTCCACTGATGTAAGGGTGACAAAAGAGGCAGATTTAAGGTAATTGGCAGGAAAATGCAATTTTATTTTGATTTAGCAAGTTGCAATGATTTGAAATGTACATACTGAAAATATTGGGCAAGCAGATACCTATATACCACGTGAGGAGGAGAAGGGAGCCATCAAGTGCTGGAACCAACATTCTTCATAGCAATCATCTCAACCCAACTGGTCATAATTATTGCATCACTTTCCCTTGGATCTTGTCATGCTGTCATTGCATATCAAAAAAATTCACTGTACATGAAGCACAGGGAGATGTTTTGATATGATAGGCTGTGAACGTAATATATGGTTGTCTTTGCATTGCTTTGCTTCACAATGTGATGACACTCTTTGATGCAAAAGGGATTTGAAGGTAAGAATGAGTGCTGATCACGAAGACATAGCTGATGGCTGTCCCCTTCTGTGCTTAAATAATCATTGACTTCTCTTGAAAGGTGAAATGTGTTCAGTTCTGATTAATCTCAATGATGATATTCCACGTAAAAATTAATGCAGAAGGAGGCCATTAGCCCACCACGCCCATGCTATCGCTTAGAAAAAGCTATGTGATTAGTTCCAAACACACCTCTCTCTCTTTACCCTGCAATATTTATTTCCCTTAGAAGTAATTATCCAATTTCTTTGTGAAAGTTACTTTTAAATCCTTTCAGGACATTCTTAGCAGCTAAAGAAATATCTCCTAGCCTTTCCGCACTCTCCTCTTGAGAACTTTAAACTGATAACTCCTTGTAAAACCCTGAATAGAAAAATGAACAACATTCTTCATAATTTTAAATGCCTCTTTTCAAATCTCACATCTTCTGCTCCAACTTCACTGGAAATAGTCCCAAATCTCAACTCTCTCCTTGTAACCATCTGCCCTTTACACTTTCCGTCTCTAACCCACCAGCTTCCCCCTTCCAGCCCACTGCTTGAAACATATCATTGGCCTTCCATTTGCAACTTGGAACCTACCTCTTAACCTGCCTTCCAAACTGCCTTCAGAAATTCTTTTTGAAACATACTCTCAATCTTTCTATTCTCTCCAAACTTCTGTTTCTTCCTGAAGTCCTGGATTGTGACATTGCGTCACAAAAATACAACTTCCTTTCCAACCACACTTTGCTGGCTTAACACAGGAAGTTACATTGTCCCCTGTATGTAAAAAATGGATTGTGTAGGTTCTCACAGACAAAAGATGAATAAATGGACGATGAGCCAAAGAAAGAAATACTTGATCAAGCTTTTGGTCAGGCCTCTTAATACTTTCTTTTCTGATGGATTTTGGTTTATTTATTTAGTTAAAGTGTCACAGTTAGGCTTTACATTAACACTGCATTGAAGTTGCTGTGAAAATCTAGTCGTCACACTACAGCACCTGTTTGGGTACACTGAGGAAGAATTTAGCATGGCCAATGCGCCTAACTCACACACCTTTGGAAGGAAACTGGAGCAGCTGGAGGAAACCCACCCAGAGACAGGGAGAATGTGCAAACTCCACACAGACAGTGACCCGAGCCAGGAATTGAACAGTGAAGCAGCAGTACTAACCACTGTGCTGCTCCAGAGTGGCATTCTGTGCCACTCCAGAGTGGGTGTTAAAGAACAAAAATGAGAAAACCAAGAGAGAATGAGCACAGATAAGCAAAAGAGAGAGAGCGCAAGCAAAAAAGAGAGCAAAAGAGAGAGAATTTCAGAAGATGAAACTGAGAAACCTAAATGCAGAACTACAGATTATGGGTCAAAACAAGTGGTGATTAAGCAGAATTTGCTGTTACTCTTCATTGTCTTCAATCTTCGGCACCATTGAGCACTTCATTCTCATCTAATGTCCTTTCAGTGAAGCACTCTTCTCTCATGCTTTTATCCTTATTCCTATGCATTTTGTGACTGTTTATATCTCTTTCCTCAGTCACTTTTAATGCTCTCCAAGACTTGGGTCCCCTCCCACTTTTAATATTTCGAAGATCCATCTTGATTAGTCGACATGCCTTCAGTCATTATTTCCCAGGACTCTGGCTATTTCCCGATCAACTCCTTTCCACTTCTAAAATCCTTCTTACAAACCTTTTCTCTGATCACTCTTCTGCCTCCCCCAATTCCTCTTCATCTTTTCATTCTCCAATTGGTATCTTTTCTCCCATAACACACTCTGGAGTGAATAGTTCCAATTCAGGATGTTGTATGGCTTGGAGAGGAAATTGCTGGTGGTGTTCCCATGCATCTGCAACTCTTGTCCTTTTAGGTGGTCAAGGTCCTGGGTTTGGAAGATGCTACTGAAGGAGTTTGGTGAATTGCTGCAGTGCATATTGTAGATGGTCTACACAGTTGCCACTGTCTGTCAATGGTGGAGAAAGTGAATACTTAAGATGTGAATGAAGTGCCATTCAAGCAGGCTACTTTGTCTTGGATGGTGTCAAGTTTCTTGCACTGATCCAGACAAGTGGAGAGTTTTAATCATAATCCTGATGACAGCCTTGTAAATAGTGGACAGGCTTTGTTTTTTTTTCTTCTTCAATGTACGTAGACTTTGCTGGCAAGTCCAGTATTTGCTGTTTCCATCAGCTTGGGCCTTTGATTCCTAATCCAGTGATATTCTCAATACACCACATATATTCTCAATACTCCTTTTGCAGGAGACTGATACTCACCACAGAATTCGCAGCCTCTGATTTGCTCATGCCGTCACAATATTTATATGGTTAGGTCCAGTTCAGTTTCTGATCAATGGTAACCTCAGGATATTGATAGTGAATGCTCAGCAATGATAAATACCATTGAATATCAAGGAGTGATTGCTGGATTCTCTCTTCTTAGAGATGGTCACGGCCTGGCGCTCAATCATGTGGTGTGAATGTTACTTGTCACAATGTAAGATGGAGATTTGGTCACAGGAAGAGGAATCGCATTCAGTCATATACCAACTTTCACAATTCAAGAACATCCTAAAATGCTTTACAGTCAACAAGCTGTAGTCATTGTGACAATATAGAAATCGCACCAATCAATTTCCACACAGCAAGTTTGCATTAACTGGATATGGTAGTACCGTAACAGAGTGGTGAGCACTGCTGCCTCACAGTGCCAGGGACCTCAGTTCAATTCCCGGCTTGGGTCACTGTCTTTGCAGAGTCTGCACATTCTCCCCGTGTCTGCGTGGTTTTCTCCAGGTCCTCCAGTTTCCTGCCACACTCCGAAAAATGTGCTGGTTAGATGCATTGGCCATGCTAAATTCTCCCTCATGTATCCGAACAGGCACCGGACTGTGGCAACTAGGGATTTTCACAGTAATTTCATTGCAGTGTTAATGTAAGTCTACTTGTGACATTAATAAACTTTAAACTTTATTGCCCAAATAATCCATTTAGTCATGTGGATGGGAGGAAAAATATTGACCAGAACCCTTGGAGAATTCCCTTGCTTCATCTTGGAATCCTACCGTAGGATCTTTTCCATAATCTGGGAAGGCAGATAAGACTTTGGTCCAACCTAGGAGATGGAACCTCTGACAGTGCAGCACTTTATCAGTACTGCAGTGAAGTAGCAGCCTGTACTCACATTGCTGGATCTGGAGCCTGAATCCAACAATTGAGGGGTAAGATTGCTGCCCACTGAGCCAATGGTAGAAACAGAAGAACTACAAGTGCTCAGTTCACATTTATCTCTGCGGAAGTTCACTCCTGGTCAGACAGGAGTCCGTGGCAATTGTTGAGAAGTGAATATGCTGAAAGATTGTACAATGGAAAACCTAAATACATCACCTAGCAGCGCACTGCAAGTCACCTATTATTATATTCTAATTATTTTACAAGATCAATGCAATCAAACCCAAGAGGTGATATTGACTGTGCAGAGGCAGGAGGAAGGTGACTGCTCACAAACCTACTTGTTGGCATCATTCATCACTATTTGCGTGAGTAAGAATGCTTACTAATTGTCTCATCAGTCCAAATCAGAAACCAGTTCAAACCACAGAGAGAGGGCTTTTTATTAGAAACAATTCCGCAGTCATTATAAAATCCCAACTCTGTTAAAACAGGAACAGATGCTGAGCATTTATTTATGTAAATTGCTCAGATATAATTAATAATGTTATAATTCAAAAATCGCCAGCTTTATTTTCCAGCCAGGATTAAACAAAGTGTATTCACAGAGATCCCTTTCAGAACTTGGGAATTTCAGAACAAGCTTTAGTGCCAGGCTTGCTGAGAGTGACATGCATTATGCAGAGCTGCTACAACTCAGCATTAAGGCTTGCTTCAAGACTTATTTTGTGCTAAATATTTGCTGCGTTCTCTCTGTCTCATTATTAAGTTTGACCACAATATCTAGAGTGATGCAGCAGAAATGCTGCATTGTTGAAGATTTCCACTTAAACATAGAAACGAGAAGCAGGAATAGGCCATTCGGCCCTTCAAGCTGCCATTTATTTTGATCACAGTTGATCATCCGATTCAATATCCTGATCTCCCCTTCCTCCCGTATCCCTTGATCCCTTCAGGAAAGGCATCAAACTACCTGTTTCCAGTGATTCAGGTAGTGATTGAATAATTTACAGCAACTCAAACAAGAATGAGGGTTGATTCCACTGCCTGGGCCAATGATTTAACCATCACAACATTGGTTATCCAATCTGTTGCCTCATTGCTGTTTGTGGGATTTACGTGAACACAAATTGGTTTCACAATCCTCAACCTTACAGTGCAGAAAGAGGCCATTCAGCCTATTGAGCCTGCACCAACAACAATCCCATCCAGGCCCTAACCCTGAAACCCCACATATTTACCCCACTAATCCCTCTAACCTACGCATCTTAGATACTTAAGGGCAATTTAGCATGGCCAATTCACTTAACTCACACATCTTTGGACTGTGGGAGGAAACAAAAGCACCTGGAGGAAACCCATGTAGACACAGGAAGAATGTGCAAACTCCCCACAGTGTCCCAAGCTGGGAATCAAATGCACTGCTAACTACTGTGCTACCATAACCATCCTCCCCCTTCTAATAATACAGTTTTAGAAGTTTGCAAATTAAGGACACTCTCAAATATCGCTGCCTCAACTTTGGTTTCAGCTTGGTTACCATGCATGCTCAATCTTTTTAAAACCAAACTGCCACTCTACAGCACCTCATTGCACTCTCACAGTCTGCAGTTTCCTCTCCAGCCAACATGATCACCAGTTCTCTCCTCCCCTTTCACTGCTTCCCATTTCCTTGCTAACAGTGAGAATTTGGGAAAGGAAAACGACAAGTGAGAGCGAGTGGTGGAGGGATCGATGAACACCAGTGTTGGCAGGCAGTAGAAAGAGTTAGTAAGGTAAGAGTTTTATGTTATTAAGATTTTGTAAGAGGATTTTTGGGCCAGTTAGGTTCAAGACTGCCAATAGGTTTTTAATGTAGAACTTACAGGTCAGGAATGTAATCCAGCCTTATTTCATGGCTTCTTATGGGCAAGTAATTTTCATTTTGCATGCCTTTTTCAGGAACACATTGGGAATGTTAAACGGGTGCAGATGCAGTCATGTTCTTCAGCAGAATCACGCTGTATTTGGAACTTATTATCGGCTCCTGCGTTGATGGGACTTGCATCTAATTTTTGAGTTATTTTGAAAAAGGTGTGTGGTGCCATGTATGTTAGCCAGAAGTTGAATTTCCTCAGCCTTCTTTGCCCACATAGAGAACTGCACTGTTGCTCTTGTTTTTGTTCTGTGTCTTGTTAGAATCTACATAAATACTACTCCCAAATATACCTTTACATTCTAACACTGAGATACATCGCTTCAGTTGTGAAGGCAAATCACTCCCAATTCTTTCATTCCCTTCTCTCACTAGCAAATTTTATATACAGGAATATTAAATTCGTAATCCTGTCCAAACTCAAGCCGTATCTCCATTGTAAATATTACATCAATTTCCGTCCATGTTTAATAATGCTTCTAATTCTTCTATTTTGATTTGAATGCTTTATGAATTCACATATATTCCAAGCTCCAATTATTTGGGATTCAGATCTCTTACTCTGCTTTTTGTATTTAATCTTCTTACAAC
The DNA here is from genome assembly GCA_024679065.1 of Sphyrna mokarran. Classification (NCBI taxonomy): domain Eukaryota; kingdom Metazoa; phylum Chordata; class Chondrichthyes; order Carcharhiniformes; family Carcharhinidae; genus Sphyrna; species Sphyrna mokarran. Next base: position 4,628,294 of record JAGIQG010000013.1, on the reverse strand, counting down.
CCTTGGCCCTGTCCACAACAGAATTTTTATCTTTCTCTGCCTCATGGCATATCCTTTCCCATTTCTCCTCCTATAGTAGTTTTTCAAGATGTATTTCAGCTAAGCCCCTGCTTCTATTGCAACAGCTTTATTAACCTTGCTGTCACTTGAGATTCTCAAAGTGAGATGGTCCCCTACCCCTCCCAGCATTGTCTAAATCCTCCTCAGTTTACCCTTTCCACATGGATACTGGTGTTGATTCATTTTAAGTCAACAACGACCCATTGGTAAAGCCAAAGACTTTCCTCTATATTAGCCACTAGACTGATGCATTTCACTGGAAATTTGGATGTGAGTTCAACAAGTATTTGGGTTTGTGTGTGGACATTTGAATCTTTTTGCACATTTGTTGGAAAAATGGTGTGAAAAGCAGAGCATGCAAGCGCTTTTTGACCGTTGCGTTTTTTATGCCCTCAGTGGTTGATTGATGGTAGTTATTAAAATTAGAGCACTACTTCATTCCTGGGGGCAAAACCAAAAGGGAAAATGCTGGAAAATTTCAGCAGATCTGGTAGCATCTGTAAGGAGAGAAAAGAAAAGAGCTGACGTTTCGAGTCAAGACAACTCTTCATCAAAGCTTTGTCATCTCTGACAAAGGATCACCTGGACTCAACATATCAGCTTTTTTCTCTCTTTACAGATGCTGCTAGACTTGCTGAGATTTTCTAGCCTTTTCTCTTTTGGCTTTAGATTTCAGTATCTGTAATAGTTTGCTTTTATCCATTGCTGGGAGAATAGGTTTCCCTCACATCATGTCGATCTTTTGTAGAATCATTGAAGGAGATTGATTCCCATTAAATTTTCTCTCCTTAACTTATTCAGCGCACAGCCTGCAGATTACCATTCTTGAAGTTTTATTTCAGAATCACTCCTTAAACTTCTTTCAACCATGCGTTAGGCTAACTGAAGTTATCATCTTCACTCTGCAACCCAAACATCCATCTCACTGTCGTTTCCCTCCTGCTTTGCACAAATCCTCTTGTGTATGCAGTCTGACCCTCAGATGGTGTTGAACTGCAGTAGTTAGTCAGTTATTTGGACTATCCCATTCCATCTCAACAGTACCTGTCCCAGTTTTTCTCATCACCCAAATGTCCTGATGGAGGAGGAAAATCTCCCTCAAGGAGAGAACAAGACACAAAGGGAGAAAGGTGACTGATAGCAAGAGAAAGAGATAGGACGAGAGAGAGAACAAAAGCAAGGTCAAGGGTGCAAGAACAAGAATAAGCATGAATGAATGAGAAAGTGTGCAAGAGAAAGTGAAAAAACATGAGAGGGGAGAAAAAAAAGCAAAAAAAAAGAGAAATTAAAACAAAATGTCAAAAAGACCCAGCAGGTTTGGTAACATCAGTGGAGAGAGAAACAGAGTTAATGCTTCTTTGGAGCAAGGAGAGAGAGAGAGAGAGAACAAAAGAACAGAGAGGGGGAGATAGAGTGTCTGAGATCGAGAGGGAGCACCCACTCACCGGCGGCGCTGCAAGCCACCCGTATTTCTCTTCCAACTTGTTCATGTCTGTGTCGAAAGCATTCAGCTGATGGTAGCGAAGAAATTCATTATCCAGGAGATTAAACTGTCGCCTGGCGTAGAGGTAACTTTCATTGTTACCTGTCCTGGGGAAGTCCAACCATTCGGGGTGGCCAAATTCATTGCCTGTAACAAGTAAAGGAAATGATGAAAACTTTGGAAAATAACGCAGAATGACACAACAATCTGTGTTTCCCAAGCAGCTGTCCCCTCACCCAGCATCAAACGGACTGAGAGAGGGGATCCCTCTCTGGTTCATGTCATAGTATTCACCATGGTTCAATGAGTATGAGGTGACACAAGCTTGTAGGTTCAAGTTCAAGTCTAGACGCTGCAAGACAAAATCAAGACTGACACTTCCTGTGCAGTACTAAGGGAGTTCTGCACTGCTGATGATGCTATCCTTTGAACTGGATATCAAACCAAGGCAGATGTAACCTCTCAGCTGGATGTAACAGGTCCCATAGTCAGTGGAGGGGAGTTTTTTCCCTTGTGCCCTGGTCAATGTTTATGTCTCAGTTAACGTATTATAGCTGATTGAGAGATTTCATTGTGCACTGAGTTGCCGCATTTCCCACCTTATAATGGTGACCACACTTCAAAAAATACTCCACTGACTGTAACGTGCTTTAGAGTATTGTGATATCGTGAAGGACACGATATCAATGCAATTTTTGCTTCCTTTAATTTCTTGGTACCCTTTCTTTCAGTTGCAAGATAAGAGTGAACAGATCTCATTGAAATCAAGGCAAAGGTGAGAATTTATGGATGGTTCAAGTGACCAGTTGTGGCAGGAGCATGCCACTAAGGTGAGGCAGTGGGTTGCCATCTGAACTACAAAAAATGGTTTTATTTGTGCAAGAAAACTTACCTGTCAATTAGCTGGCAAAAAGATTTAGAAATGCATTGCTGCGAATATTAATGGACAAACATTTAGCTTGTTTGTGTGACATTCTCCAACCTCCACCACTCATCTAATTGTCAAGGTGACCTCATCTATTTTAAATGGCTTAATGCGAGCACTGAGACAGCACACAGTGAAATGTCATACAAGCCTGTAAATGAATTGCTGCTAAAATCCAGCAACACTAAGTTTAAGACTTAAATAAGCATTTTCACATTATTTGGGGTGCAGTGTTCAAGGCAGACTATTAAATAATACCTTAATTCAATGAATTTATACAAGAGACAAAATAAAGAGAAAGAGCAGACATGCAATTCCCCACAAGTATTTATTCGTACAGAATGTCAAGTTGTTGGTGTTAATGAGTAGATGAACACTTGGCTCCCAGTATTGGCTAGTTTCAACAACGTTCTGGTCACAATCTGAATGAAATTCTGAGCACAGAGGGGTACAAGCAATTTGCATTACTGCACGATTTAGGAGATGTTGCCCAGAGCTGAACTGAATTTTGACACAAAAACAGAAAATGCTGGCAAGTCTCAGCAGATCTGACAGCATCTGTGGAGAGAGAACAGAGCCAATGTTTCGAGGGGCTCTTCATCAGAGATTTTAATTAACCCAATCATAGAATCTCTAAATGCATTTGACCCATTGAGTCTGTACTGATTACAATCCTATCCAGGTCCTATTCCTTAACCCCATCTTATCCCTATATTTACCCCTAACACCAGGGTCAATTTAGCACGGCCAATCAACCTAACTCGCACATCCTTGAACTGTGGGAAGAAACTGGACCACCCGGGGGAAACCCATGCAGACATGGGGAGAACATGCAAACTTTACACAGTGACCCAAGTCTGGAATCGAACTCGGGTCTCTGGTGCGGTAAGGCAGCAGTGCTAACCACTGTGCCACCGTGCCACTACGGAATCCTGAGTGGGCCCAGCCCAATAACTAGATGATGGTGTGCCATCTATACCAAGCTCCGGCAGATGGAGCACTTCACTTAGCAAATAAAATGATTTTAAAAAGCAGCTTGATTGAAAAAGTAGAGCAGAGAGTGTTTTGTAATTGTGTGCTATTTATATTGTATTCTAGTGCTCTTAAGCTACCTTCTGAACGCTGAACTCAAAAGCTAAGTGGCTGTAAACAGGAGCATCAACAACTGGGAATGGAAAATTAGTGACTTGCATGTTTTTTGTTTGAGATGGAAAATTTCTTGCTTTGCAAGCTCATCACCAACTGTGCGATACAAAGAATAAATGAATGTTTTTATTGAAACAGGTTCCTTTATCTTGTCTCTTGCTGTTAAACAAAAACAGTCTGGTTATCATCATATTACTGTTTACAGGAGCCTGTATGCACAAATCCATATTTCCTACATGATAACAGTGATTATACTTCAGGAGTATTTCATTGGATTTGAAGCACTCTGGGATGGTGAAAAGCACCATTAGATAATGTAGATTCACATGTTCTTTCTACTCTGTTCCATGCTGAATTATGTTTCATTCCTCTCAAGATGCTCAACATACCCAGGCCAAAGAAGGTGGTTACCTGTACCCCACCATCATGAACATTCACTCTCTCCATCAACAATGAACACTTGTGTACCATGCATAAGATGCACTGCAGTTACTTACCATGACTCCTTCAACAGTATCTTGCAAACCTGCAGCCTCTATCACCTAGAGGAACAAGAGCAGCAGGCAAATGGGAATATCACCACCTGCAAGTTCCCCTCCAGGTCACACTTCAAACCTGACTTGGAAATATATCACTGTTCTTCAACTATCAGTGATCAAAATCCTGGAACTCCCTCACTAACAGAACTTTGTGTTCCTACACCACAGAGCTGTAGTGATACAGCTCTCCAGCATCCTGCTGAATTTACCATGCCTCTCTCTTCCATCAATGCCCACCTTGAAGAAATTCTGTTCTTCACTCCGATAGGATGAGCTCTGATGGAAGATCATCCATTTGAAACATTAACTCTATTTCTCTCCCCACTGATGATTCCAAACTTGCTGAATATTTCCAGCATTTTCTGTTTTTAAGGATATTTCACACTAACTTCACTGTAGTGTTAATGTAAGTCTTACCTGTGACTAATAAGTAAACTTTACTTTATTTGAGAATAAACAAAGGGCAGCTTACCACATCCTTCTCAAGGGCAATTAAAGTTTATTTCTTAGTCACAAGTGAGACTTACATTAACACGGCAACGAAATTACTGTGAAATTCTTCTAGTCACCACACTCCGGCGCCAGTTCGGGTGAATGCATCTAACCAGCACGTCTTTCAAAATGTGGGAGGAAACCCCTTGCAGGCACGGGGAGAACATGCAGACCCATACAGACAGTGACCCAAGCCAGGAATCAAACCCAGGTCACTGGTGCTGAGAGGCAGCAGTGCTAGCCACTTTGCCACCATGCCACCCGCTTAGAAATGGAATGGTCTTCGAAATGGTCAATAAATGCCAGCCAAGCCTGTAATGCCCACATTGCATGAATAGGTAAACAAATGATCTGAGTGTTCACTGTCTGTATTGAGTCAGTGACCCTGATCAAACAGTAATACTCTGTCAGTTTCACCTTCCTGTGGAATAAAGAGAATAGCAGCTCAAGCACAAAATCTAACTAGCATTTCTAACTCAATGTTGAGGGGGCGAGCACTGCCAGAGGTGCAATCTTTTAGATGGGCCATTAGATCGAAGCGTAATGTATCCACTCAGCTGAATGTAAAAGATCTCATGGATGTCAATTAATGGAGAGCAAGGAGTCCTTGCCCAATTTTTAATCACACAATCAACATCCTTTTATTTCAGACCTTTAGCATCCTGCTGTGTTTCACCATGACTCTCCCAGGAATGTTCATCTTGAAGGAATTCTGCTCTTCTCTCTGATAGGGTGAATTCTAATGAAAGGTCATCCATCTGAAACACTAACTTCATTTCTCTCCCTACAGATGCTTCCAGACTTGCTGAATATATCCAGCATTTTCTGTTTTATTTGATGAAAAATGAACTGGACAGTCAATTCCCCCTTTCTATTTGCTGAACCTTTGTGGGTAAAATTGGCTGCTGCAGTTGCCTACGTAATAGCAGTGATCATACTTTAAATAAGACTGTAAAATGTCGGAGCTGAAGCAGGCAATTCGGCCCATCAAGTCTGTGCCGCCATTCAATAAGATCATGACTGATTAATTCATTTGATTACAATTATATTCATTGGAGTTTAGAAGAGTGAGAGGGGATCTCATTGAAACTTATAAAATTCTAACAGGATAGATTCAGAAAGAATTTTCCCGGTGATAGAGGGAGTCCAGAAATAGAGGATCATAGTTTGAGGATAAGGGATAAACCTTTTAGAACTAGGGTGAGGAGAAATTTCTTCACCCAGAGGGAGGTGAATGTGTGGAATTCACTCCCACAGAAATTAGCTGAGCCAAAACGTTCAAGAAGAAATTAGATATAGCTCTTGAAGCTAAAGAGCTCACTGAATGTTTGAAGGGGGGGGGGAGAGAGAGAGAGAGAGAGAGAGAGAGAGGTGTGGTGATGTGTGGAGGGAGGGAAAAAGGGGGCATCAGGATATTGAATTTGATGATGAGTCATGATCAAAATGAATACTGAGCAGGCTCAAATGGCCGAATGGCCTATGCCTGCTTCTAGTTTCTATGTAATGTAATTAATTAATTGATTGATTGTGAAGGCACTTGAAAAGCCAGGTTTGAAAATCCTGCAAAATACAAGTTTTTTGTTTCTTTATGTGGAAATCTATCGGGGGAACTGGCGGAGGAAGAGGTTGTGGGTGCAATGAAACAGTGAAGGAGGATGGAGTGCAGGAAGGTAAAGAAGGCAGAGCTTGTAGCCCTTATTCAGGAACTGATCAAGCTGTTATGTATTTGGAGCAGTTTCTGCACAGATGTGATTTCTAGTATCAGAATTTTTTTTTATCCATCTTCACTCTGTGTGGCTTCTGCTTATCATGCAATAGATACAAAACATCTGCATCTGTACAGGACATTTCCAGGACTCATTCCTTCCAAACCACCTTATATAAGGAATACAGGATAATTTAGCAAGCTACTTAACCCCGCAAAACCACTGACACCATTCAATAAGAAAACAGCTTATCTGCAACTAAATTGATTGCCTAAGCCCTATATCTCTTAATAACTGAACAAAAATTGATCAACCTCAGTTTCAAATTAATAATTGATTTAGCATCAATTGCTTTTTGTGAAAACAGCTACTAACCTCTCCCTCCCTTTGTGTGCAGAAATTTGGCAGAAATTTCACTGCCAAATGGTCTGGGTCTAATTTTCAAATTCTCTGTCCGAACCAGCAGAAATAGTTCTATCAATCTGTTCTCTGGAATGTGCTGAAAACTTGGATGAAATAACTTCTTATCTTCTGAATTCCAGGGAAAAGAACCTGAGTTTGAATAACAAAAGCAGAAAATGCTGGCAAATCTTAGGTGTTCTGATAAAAGGTCATCCAGGCTCGAAATGCTGGTTCTATTTTCTCTCCACAAATACTGTCGGACCTGCTGAGATTTTCCAGCATTTTTCTGTTTTTGTTTCAGATTCCAGCATCCACAGTAGTTTGCTTTGATCTGAGTTTGTGTAACTCTCTTTGACGTCCCACTCCACGGGGTGTCAAGCTTTCGCTCCAGTAAATAATGCACTAAGCTGGAAGGCCAATCTATCCTAGGCTGCAATGCCCAGAATTGAAAGCAGTGCTGAACACAGGTGTGGCCCAGCTATAGCTGAAGCAAGATGTCTACCCCCTTGTATTCTCAATCTCAAGCTATAAAGGGCAGCATTCCCTTGGCGTTATTTTCTGTACCTGTCTATGACATTTTTATAATCCATGTGGCTGGACACACAAGTTTCTTTGGACCTCCAATCCTTCCAGCATTCAGAAGGTAAACAGTTTTATTTTTTAAAGTCAGAAATGAGTAATTTCACATTCGTCTGTACTGAAACCTATTTGCATTCACTTACATTAATACATCTTTTAATTTTATGTTTGCAGCTACAGGGATTACAATGCTGTTAAACATTATGTTATTTGCAAACGCGGATATGTGGCTTTCCATTCCATTGCCTCAGTGATTAATTAAATAGTGAATAGTTGAGGCCCCAACACAGATCCTTACAGGACACAGCCTGCCAATTACAGTATCTGTCAATTATCCATAATCTCTACTGCCTCTTGATCAGGCAGCTTCCTAACAGGTCCTTACTTCAATTCATAGAATCATAGACATAGGATTCTTACAATGCAGAAAGAGGCCATTTGGCCTATCTAGTCTGCACCAAACACAATCCCACCCAGGCCCATTCCAGCAACGCCACATATTTATCCTGCTAATCTCCTGACAACTAGGGTCAATTTAGCATGGCTAATCAACCTAACCCACACAGCTTTGGACCATGTGAGGATGTGAAAACTCCACACAGTCACCCAAGGCCAGAATTGAATGATCTTCAACTTTAGTTGAAAGAACTTCATCAAATGCCTGCTGGAAATCCATACAAGTAACTTGCACAGACATTCCCTTGTTCACCACTGCTGCCACTTTAACAATTCAATCAGGATCATCAGCCAAAGCCTGTCCTTTACAAATGGGGCAGCACGATGGCATAGTGGTTAGCACTGCTGCCTCACAGCATGATGGACCCAGGTTCAATTCTCGGCTTGGGTCACTGTCAGTGTGAAGTCTGCATGTTCTCCCCATGTCTGCGTGATTTCCTCTGGGTGCTCCGGTTTCCTCCCACAGTCCAAAGATGTGCAGGTTAGGTGCTAAATTCTCCCTCAGTGTACCCAAACATGTGCCAGAGTGTGGCAACTGGGAGATTTTTATAGTAATTTCATTACAATGTTAACACAAGCCTACTTATGGCTAATAAATAAAACTAAAAAATGCATGTTGTTCCATCACGCCATCCTCAATTATAGATTCTAACAATTTCTCAACAATAAATATCAGGTTAACCACTCTACAATTCTATGGTTTTGCTCACTGATCTTTCTAAAATATATGCAATGTACTGCTCTCTGCATCCTTCAGACAGACATGTGCTAAATTTGTATTCTTGTAACTTTCTCTTTTAGTTTTAGGTTGTCTCTTATCTTTCTGGCTCTCCATGACTGACATTTTTTTGACAAATAGAGTTCTTTCTCCTTAAGGATATAAACTGATTCTGAATCAAGTTAAGCTTTTCTTTTGAACACCTCCCATTGATCCACACAACAATAGAAGCTACAGCACAGAAAGAGGCCATTCAGGCCACTATATCTGTGCCAGGCTTCTGACATTTCTAATTTCTGATGTTTTACCTACAATCAAATTTGCCCAGTTTACTGTGGATAGTTTGTGTGACATCCAATTACTGAAATCAAGCTTTTTGGCGACAGGCAGCAGTTCCCATTACAAGCTCACTGACTCCTACAGCTCTCTCAACTATAGCACATTCTACACCCAATTCCATCCCATTCTCTCAGTTCCTTTGCTTCAGTTGCATCTATTCCAATAATACCACTTTCTAAAATGGCACTGCCAATACGTCTTCCTTAATTGTAATTTCTCACTACTGCGGTTGACAGGGCTCTCAACTCTGTCCAACTCATCTCTAGCACCTCTCCCTCTCATCCCTCCCAGAACCAGGATAGGATTCCCCTTGTCCTCACTTTTCATCCCACTAGCCTCTGCACGCAAAGGATCATCCTCCACCATTTCTGATAACTCCAGCATAATGGCATCTCTAAACACATCTTCCCCTCACTTCCCCTGTCAGCATTCCACAGGGCTCATTCCCTTTTGGGAGACCTTGATCCACTTTTCCATCCTACTTAATACTTCATCTGTTTCCCATGACACTTTCCATTGCAATTGTAGAAGGTGCAACACCTGCCCCTTTACCTCCTCCAAGGATCGACACACTCATTTCAGGTGTAGTAGTGTTTTGCTGAACACCTTCAGTCCATCTACAAGCAGGACCCAGATCTTCCTGTCATTTGCCATTTCAACACACCACCCTGGCCTCTTGTCCATACACCCATCCTTGGCCTTTTGCTATGTTGTAGAGATCCCAGCATTGGACTGCGGTAAGCACAGTAAGCAATCTCACAATACTGGATTAAAGTCCAACAAGTTTAATGAGACTTCTTCCTTTTGCAATGTTCCAGTGAAGCCCAATGCAAACCAGAAGAACAGCATCTCATCTTCCCATTAGGAACATTGCAGCCTTCCACACTTAACACTGAATTCAGTAAATTTAGACTGTGAACTTTCTCCTCCACCTTCACCCCATTTTTATTTTTATCCATCTGTTTTCATTTCTTGCGCTGATTCATTTTTCTATCGCCTATTTTATTCTGCTTCACACCGTTTGTTTTCTCCCCCTATCATCTCCCCACCACGGCCACTTGTTACCTGCTTCAAGATGCTCTTTGTCACACTGCTCACATTTGTTCTATTATTCCCTTTGCTATTTTAGCAAAGCGTTTGATAAGGTTCCCCATGGTAGGCTACTGCAGAAAGTGCAGATCCATGGGATTGAAGGTGATTTAGCAGTTTGGATTAGGAATTGGCTAGCTGATAGAAGACAGAGGGTGGTGGTTGATGGGGAAATATTCAACCTGGAGTGCAGTTACAAGTGGTGTACCTCAAGGATCTGTTTTAGGGCCACTGCTGTTTGTCATTTTTATAAATGACCTAGATGAGGGTGTAGAGGGTTGGATTAGTAAATTTGCTGACGATACCAAAGTGGGGGGAGTTGTAGACAGCGAGGATGGATGTTACAGTTTGCAGAGGGACATAGATAGGTTGCAGAGCTGGGCCGTGAGGTGGCAAATGGAATTCAATACGGATAAGTGTGAGGTGATTCACTTTGGTAGGAATAACAGGCATATGAAATATAGGGCTAATGGAAGGACCCTTAATAGTGTTGTCGAGCAGAGGGATCTTGGGGTACAAGTACATAGCTCTTTGAAAGTTGGCACCCAGGTTGATAAAGTTGTTAAGAAGGCGTACGGTGTGTTAGCTTTTATTGGTAGAGGGATTGAATTTAGGAGCCGTGAGGTTATGTTACAACTGTACAAAACTCTGGTGCGGCCGCACTTGGAGTATTGCGTACAGTTCTGGTCGCCGCATTATAAGAAAGATGTGGAAGCATTGGAAAGGGTGCAGAGGAGGTTTACCAGGATGTTGCCTGGTATGGTGGGAAGGCCTTATGAGGAAAGGCTGAGGGACCTGAGGTTATTTTCATTAGAGAGAAGAAGGTTACGCGGTGACCTAATTGAGGCGTATAAGATGATCAAAGGATTGGATAGGGTGGATAGTGAGAGCCTTTTTCCTCGGATGGTGATGACCAACACGAGGGGACATAACTTTAAATTAAGAGGTGGTAGTTACAGGACGGATGTCAGAGGCAGGTTCTTTACACAGAGGGTGGTGAGGGCGTGGAATGCCCTGCCTGCAGCAGTTGTGGACTCGCCTACTTTGGGGGCATTCAAATGGTCAGTGGATAGGCATATGGATGATATTGGAATAGTTTAGGTTAGAGGGTCCACTGGCCGGTGCAACATCGATGGCCGAAGGGCCTGTACTGCGCTGTAATGTTCTGTTATTAACAAATTCTGATCTCTTAAGCATCCTTCTCAGCCCTGATCAGCATTCCCTTTGTCTTCTTGTTCATCACATCTTTGTCAATCCTTCTCATTAGCCTCCATTCAGCCCTGACTGCTCCATCTCACCCCCCTCTCCCTATAACAATATAAATCTCAACCTATTTCCTATTAACTCTGATGATGGTTCTCTCTCCACACACACTGTCAGACCTGTTAAGATTTTGCAGGAGTTTTTGTTTCAGATTCCACCATCCACAGGTATTTGCTTTTAGTGAGAATTTTAGGAGTTGTTTTTGTGCTTTTCCTTTTCAATTACAATGTTGAACTCCATCGTATTACGGCCATCATTAGATAAATGATCATATGCTTTCACAGTGTTAATCAAATCTGACTCCTTACCATAAAAAAAATCACATATGGAAAATCAAATATTACTATCCCCCTTACATATGAATTTTCAAATCCTCTGCTAAAACCATTGTGCTTTTATCACATATTCATCTATCTCTGCTTATCTACATTCTGCAATTCAATGTTGCTACCAGGGACCTGGAAAAATCCTACTTCAGTCTCGAATTATTTTCTGCTGCTAAATTCCACCCATATAGAGTCTACACTGACTTTTTACTCCTCATTATTGAACTTATTCCCTTCCTATCAGGTTCTCTGTCCTTTCTGTTGACCTTATGACCTATATATCAGCCCTCAACCCTGATGATAGTCACAGCAATGGTTACCTCCAAGCTAAAATTGTCCTTGGAACTCATTCAATTTATTCCACAAACCCTGGGAATGGCATGGAAGGAGGCAATTCGGCCTTGTTTTCTCTGCTGGACCTTTGAGAGAGCAATTCACCCAGAGCCATTCCTCTACCATCACCCCGTAGCCCTGCACATTTTTCCTTTTCAGATAATGATCCAATTGCTTTTTGGAAGCCCATTTTTTCTGATTAAACTCTCAAACAATGCATTCCAGGTCCCAGCCACTGACTGTGTGCAAGTTCTTCATGTTGCCTTTGATTCTTTAACCAATTACTTTAACCTTTGCCCTCTGATTCTCAATCTTTCTCCAATGGGGACAGTTTATCACTATTTACTCTGTGCAGGCCTTGTTTTAAAGTTTTAAAGCCCAGAAAGTCTTATGCTTTATTAACCATGCTCTCTTCTGCACTTTATTCACTTTCTTCTGATTTAGAAACATAAGAGTTATACAGCACTGTGTAACATGCGAGATCAGAAACTCCAAAGTATATTATGAAGTTAAACTGAACCCCAACTATTTGCTATTTTGGTATTAATGTGAGGATAAAGTATTTCACTCCAGGTGTGATTCTACTGACACAAAGAAAGAACTTTCATCAAAATAAACTTTATTTAACCATACTGTTTAACTATTAAAAATGAATTAGCTTAACATTTAATACTTGAAGAATTTTTAAACATGGCAAGATGTGATTCTTAATTTTTAACCTATTTCTAATAGTTCCAATTTAAGAAATGTTCCTCTTTTAGATTTAAATTCCTCTTCAAAATCAGTCAGAAAACCCCCAGATTACATCCTTATACTTGTTAAGAGTGGGAGGGGGAGAAGTTGGAGGAAGAAAAAGAGAGAGAGAGAGAGAAAGAGAGAGAGAAGACTGAGCCATCTCATGTTTATTTCAGGATCGGCAGTAATTGACTGTTTCAGAAACAAACGGCTCTCCTGCAGCTTAGTTCTGTCCATTCTCTGTTTCTGTCAATCAACTAATCAAAACCCTCCTCTGAACCCAAAGCAAAAACCACAAGTAAACACAGATGCATTAATTCAGGTTAAAACAAACACTCAATTAGCAAAGATCAAGTTTTATCCTGGATGCTCAGCATGGAGCTGCATATTTTCTCAAGACAAACTGGTACCTTGTAAACAGAGCTAACTTTTAAACATACCCCTTCCAAGACAGACAGACAGACACACACACACATATATAAATATATCTTAAAAATACGCTATCATCACAATAGAAACAGGCCCTTCAGCCCATTGTGTCAATGCCAACTATCAGATACCAATCTATACTAATATAGAATTAAATATGCTGCCTTTCTACCAGAGTCCTACACCATTCCACACCCCATTCTTTCCCCCAACTTCATTTACCAGTTTAAAGTAAATGTGACTACCTATTTACTCTATCCACCAAGACTCTTGTCCCAGCCCAGGTGCAGCCAACAGTCCCAATGATGTGGTTCCTTCTTGCCCCAGTACTGAACTAGTGTCCTGAACATAGGACAGGAGACAGTGGCATAGTGTTATTGTCATTGTAAGCCAGAGATGCAGAGTCACATTTTAGCACAGACCCAAGTTTGATTCCGGCCTTAAGTGGCTGTCTGTGTGGGAGTTTGCACATTCTCCCCGTAGGTTTCCTCTCACAGTCCAAAGTTGTGCAGGTTAGGTGGACTGGCCCTTAGTGTTCCAAGATGTGTGCGGTTATGGGGATAGGCCTGAATGAGATGCTCTGTCAGAGGGAGAATCGTTCAGATTTGATGGATCGAATGGCCTGCTTCTGCACTATAGGGATTTTATGATCTCTTTCCCAACAACACTCCTTCAACCTTTTAAATCCATCCATTTGCACAACCTTAATGCAACAGCGAGAGTGGCAGACAGGAAAGTGGAATTAAGGCCACAATTAAATGAGCCATGGTGGAACAGGGTGTGGAGGTGCCAGTGTTGGACTGGGGTGGGCATAGTAAGAAATCTCACAACACAGGGTAAAGTTCAATAGGTTTATTTGGAATCACGGGCTTACGGTACACTGCTCCTTCATCAGGCGAGTAGTGCTCCGACAGCTCGTGAAGAAGGATTAGCTCTCCAAAAGCTTGTGATTCCAAATAAACTTGTTGGATCCAGATGAACAGTTCCTTAAAGGTGGGCAGCACAGGTTGAAAAGGTGGTGAAAAAGGCTTATAGCATGTTTGCCTTTATTGGACGGGACATGTAGAGTATAAAAATTGGCATATCATGTAGCGATATAAAACATTGGTTAGACCACATTTAGAATACTGCGTCCAGTTCTGATCACCATACTACCAGAAGGACATGGAAGCTTTGGAGAGAGTACAGAAAAGATTTACCAGGATGGTCTTAGCTTTGAGGAGAGATTGGGTAAAGTGGGGTTGTTCTTTCCCGGAAAGACGGAGGTTGAGAGGCGTATAAAATTATGAAGGGCATAAATAGGGTGAACAGTGGAAAGCTTTTTCCCAGGTCGGAGGTGACGAATACAAAGGGTCACACTTTCAAGGTGAGGGGGACAAGTTCAATACAGATATAAGGGGGCATATTTTACACAGAGGGTGGTGGGGGCCTGGAATGCACTGCCAAGCAAGGTGGTTGAGGCGGCGGACATGCTGGGCTCATTTAAGACTTTGATAGAAATAATAGTAGGACAGAATATTATTTAAAGGGTGAAAAGCTGCAGCATGCTATAGTGCAGAGGGACCTGGGGGCCTTTGAGCACGAATCGCAAAAATTCAGTCTGCAGATGCAGCAGGAGATCAAGAAGGCAAATGAAATATTGGCCTTTATAGCGAGGGTGATAGAATATAAAAACTGGGAGGGTCTTGTTGCAACTGTACAAAGCACTTGTGAGGCTACACCCGGAGTACTGTGTGCAGTTTTGGTCCCATTATTTGTGTAAGTATATACTGGCCTTGGAGAAAGTACAGAGAAGGTTCACCAGGCTGATACTGGAGATGAGGGGGTTAGCTTATGAGGAGAGATTAAATAGACTAAGCCTGTACTTGTTGGAGTTTAGAAGGCTGAGGGGACTCTTATAGAGATTTATATGATAATGAAGGAGCTAGACAGAGTAGAGGTATAGAGAGATTCTTTCCACTTACAAAGAAAAACAGAACTGGAGGGTACAGCCTCAAAATTAGTGGTGGTGGGGGGGATCAGAGTTGAGGAGGAACTTCTTCACTCAAAGGTTGCTGAATCTCTGGAATTGTCTGCCCATTGAAGTGGTGGAGGTTACCTCGTTGAATATAGTTAAGTCACGGGTAAATAAATTTCTGACAGAAATGGTTATGAAGAAAAAGGGGGAAAGTGGAGCTGATCCACTTTAGGTTGGCGGGGCAGGCTCGAAGGCCTACTCCTGCTCCTATTTCTTATATTCTTATCTAGATAGCTCCATGAACAGATGGGAATAGAGGGATACAAATGAATGGTCTAGTTGGGCACATGAGCGGCGCAGGCTTGGAGGGCTGAAGGGCCTGTTTCTGTGCTGTATTGTTCTTTGACTTTGACCTGGTATTGTGAGACTTCTTATGGAACATAGAACACAGAACATTACAGCGCAGAACAGGCCCTTCGGCCTTCGATGTTGCGTCAACCAATTAGGAAAAAGCAATGACCCTCTAACCTAAACCATTCCCTTTTCGTCCATAAACTTATCTACTAACCTCTTAAATGCCACCAAAATTGGCGCATCTACAACTGACGCAGGCAGGGCATTCCATACCCTTACCACCCTCTGGGTAAAGAACCTACCTCTGATATCCGTCCTATAAACACCACCCCTTACTTTAAAGCTATGTCCCCTCGTGCTAGCTTTCTCCATCCTAGGAAAAAGGTTATCACTGTCCACCCTATCTAAACCTCTAATCATCTTATATGTTTCGATAAGGTCCCCTCTTAGCCGCCTCCTTTCTAACGAAAACAACCTCAAATCCCTCAGCCTCTCTTCATAAGACCTGCCCTCCATACCAGGAAACATCCTGGTAAACCTCCTCTGTACCCTCTCCAATGCCTCCACATCTTTCTTATAATGTGGGGACCAGAACTGCACACAATACTCCAAGTGCGGCCGCACTAGAGTTTTGTACAGTTGCAACATGACGTTGTGGCTCCGAAATTCAATCCCCCTACCAATAAAAGCTAAGACTACATATGCCTTCTTAACAACCTTCTCGACTTGACTGCCTACTTTCAGGGATCTATGCACATACACACCAAGATCCCTCTGGTCATCAACACTATTAAGAATCCTACCATTAGCCCTATACTCTACACATTTATTATTCCTGCCAAAGTGCATTACCTCACACTTTTCGACATTAAACTCCATTTGCCACCTCTCGGCCCAGCTCTGCAACTTGTCCAAGTCTCTCTGCAAACTATAACACCCCTCTTCACTATCTACCACTCCTCTGACTTTGGTGTCATCCGCAAATTTACTAATCCATCCCTTAATACCCTCATCCAGATTATTTATAAAAATTACAAACAGCAGGGGCCCCAAAACAGATTCCTGAGGTACACCACTTGTAACCGAACTCCACGATGAATAACTTCCATCAACCACTACCGTCTGTCTTCTATCTGCTAGCCAATTCCTAATCCAATTAGCTAAATCACCCTCAATCCCATACATCTGCATTTTCTGCAGAAGCCTTCCATGGGCCACCTTATTGAACGCCTTACTAAAGTCCATATATACCACATCAACTGCCTTACCCCCATCCACCTCTTTGGTCAATTTTTCAAAAAACTCAATAAGGTTAGTAAGGCACGACCTACCCTTCACAAAACCATGCTGACTATCCCCAATCAATTCATTTCTCTCTAATAACTATAAATCCTATCCCTAATAATTCTCTCCAATACTTTGCCCACAACAGAAGTAAGATTCACCGGCCTATAATTCCCCGGAAAGTCTCTCTTCCCCTTCTTGAACAATGGGACTACATTCGCTATCCTCCAGTCTTCCGGCACTATACCCATAACCAATGATGACCTGAAGATCAGAGCCAGAGGCTCTGCAATCGCCTCTCTCGCCTCCCAGAGAATCCTAGGGTAAATCCCGTCCAGCCCAGGGGACGTATCTAACTTCAAACCCTCAAGAATATCTAGCACATCCTCCCTATCTACTTCAATACTTTCCAGTTTGCAACCCTGTACCTCAGTGTTCTCCACAACTACATTTACATCTCCCTGCGTGAATACGAAGAGAAATATTTGTTCAGTGCCTCTCCAATCTCTTCAGGCTCCACGCACAACCTCCCACTGCTGTCTATGACTGGCCCTAATCTTGCCCTAACCAATCTTCTATTCTTAACATATCTAAATAAAGCTTTAGGATTCTCCTTGATCCTATCAGCCAAAGTCTTCTCGTGTACCCTTTTAGCTCTCCTCAACTCACTCTTTGGCTCCCTCCTGGCTAATCTATAGCTATCCATTGCACTAACTATGGAGGAACAGGTTTGATGGACAGAATGATCTACTCATGCTATTGGTTATGATCTTGTGTTTTATTACACTGATCAAGACTGCATGCAGTGCTCTGGATAATATCTGAGCATCTGAAGTTCGCCAACAATAACATAACGAGGAACTTATTTATTTTATTCACTGTTTCAATAACATTCACAATTAGAAGGACGTAAGTCTGAAACTATCTTCAGGGGATTAAGGAGAAGAGGACAAACTATGGACTGAAACATGCTTATTACCCAACGGGATCAATTATAATTAAGTGACAAAACTTTGATTTTTCCTAGGTGGGGGGCAGAGGAGATTTATTGCCACTGGTCAGTTGAGAGACTGAAGGGATCCAATGCCTCAAGCATGCTCAGCCAGTTATCAGGACATGCAAAAGTGGAAGCCAGAGAAGATTATGTATGTAGGAAAGCACTCTACACTTCATTAATTGCACTCCTGAGACAGTGAATTCAAGATGTCCAGCAGAGGAAAATGAATTCACCATCTATCACAGAATAGCAAATTGTTTTCAAGCAAGGATACAGTAATATATTATTGTTACGCTAGTAACTCCGAGAACCTGAAATCCCCCAATGATAGCCTTAAAAATAGAATTCATTTAACAAATTTGATTTTAGGACATTGTTGTCAGTGAAAGCTGTTGATTTGTTAAAAATCCAACAGGTTCACAAGCGTCCCTTTAGGAAACCTGTCATCATTACCCAGTCTTGGTCTATATGAGACTCCAAGATCCCATCAACATCGCTGACTCTTAACTGCCCTCAATCTCAGAAATGACCAATAAATAGCAGCCTTGACAACAATGCCCACAGCCCAGAAATTAATTGGCGAAAAATCTGAAACTTTAATAAGGATTCTGTTATCTGATGACATATGAAATTATGTACTACTGAGAAAAATTCAAGTTCCACCAAGGCTAGGAAATATGGAATTGCTACTCCAATGTATGCAACCAAGCTTGGGTTTTAAAAGCCTGTAGATGACAATAATGAAAAGAAAATGGAGGGATGTATAGAGGGCAAGTTTTTCCCAGCACTATGAGTTTGTTTGAATTTAGTTCCTAGCTCTGGGTACTTGCTGATTATGATACTGTGCCGAACTCATTTTCCTATTTGCTCTCAGGGTAGACCAGTAACTGGATCTTTCCCCTCCAACAACTTTCCAACCTAGTTGAAAAGGCCTCTCACTCTATTGGGTGGGTAACTAGTAAAGATAAGTCAGGAGGGGAGCAGAGAAATGGAGTTTATTGCTCAGGATTATCGTAAAATGGCTGCTATATTTTTCTGTGGGTCAATTTAGAAGTAATTAGGAAGGGCTACTCAATGTAAATATCTCTAAAGTAAAATTAAGCACTCCTACTCAACTGTGACATGTAGAAATTCAGCTCCTCAATTCTTTTAATAGACACAATCTACAATAATGAGATTTCAGGGTATTATTGAATAATACAGAATGGTAAGATGCACCTGCAGGATATCGTAAGAGAGAAATAACTGGTGCTCGCAGAACATGGATTTCGCCTCCCAGATACATGCCCCACAAGCGTGACAGTACAGTATACATCCCCAGCTGGAAGAAGACGATGGCCAAAGAAGACTGTCAAAGTATTTAGGGAGGACCTCCTAGAGCGAGACACTACTTGGGCAGCAGCAGAAGAGGTTGTAATGGATTGGAGCTAATGTCCTGCGTGGAACTGGAGGGGCACAATCTAAATAGGTCTAAAAATGATATATCACAGAAGGACATCATTTGGCTCACCGTGCCTCCTCCTACACTTTGAAAGGGTTATCCAATTAGTCCCACTCCTTATTTCTTTCCTTCTTCTCAAGTATTTATCCAATTCTCTGATGAAAATTACCACTGCATATCTTCAATCCTTTCAGACAGTGCACTCGGATCATAATAACTTGTACATAAACAAATGTTCCATCTCCTCTGTTTTTTTTGCCAATTACTTTTTCAATTAAGTTCCTTGTTACCAACAGCACCTCCCCGCCACCCCCGGCCTAGTGAAAACAGTTTCCATAATGCTGAATACTAAAAGACTCTCACTTGGTTCTGAGTCATAAAATGAGAATAAGAATTGATTGCTGCATTTCCAGCAATTAAGAGTGAGGGCTTGTGAATCTTTGGCATTCTGAATCCAGAGGGTGGGAGGTGATCAGCCATTGAGTATATTTGACACAGAGATCTATTGATCTAGGGGATCAAAGATAGGGTAGGGAAGTGGACACTGAGGTAGAAAATCATCCACAATCCTGCATGAGAGGGGACAAACAACTTACTCCAATTCCCATTTATTATATTCTCATAATATAACCAATTAAATCATATCTTTCAAAATCTAATATGCGAACAATTATTTTTTAAAAAAGAGATAATTTTAAATCTACAACATTCTGAAGCATTCTGTTAATTAGGTTAGTGGAAACCTCAAGTAGAAAGTTCAGAAGGTTTAAAACTTGACTTGCCAAAGTACAGAGAGGGAGGGAGGGAGGGAATGTGTGGAAGCCAAGACAAGGAACTTGTATCAACTGAAAATAATAGCTAAGCAAACCCGAGGAAGATCAAAATCAGCAGTAGCTTTAGAAAGCCCAGCATCCTTCTGCAGGATATATAAAGCTATTGATTTTCGGAACTTATTGCAGTGTGAGCAGATCAATAATGAAATATGGCTGGGAGGTTTGCAAAGGGACTTCACTGGAACAATTCACAGATCATATACAACTTAGAACAAAACATGATTCTCAAAAGATAACCTCAACAACTTCTCCTGGCCCTTCCACATGGAGAATGGGAATAGTGTCCGTGCATGTGTGTATGCACGCACATTGTGCATGCGAGAGAGAAAATGGTGGGAAGACAAAGATACATAAACCAAATGGAGTTTAGTAAAAGCACATTAAGATTTAAAAGGAGTCCTGTAAAACTATGCAAACACTTTCAGACAGGCAAGATACCCTCAGTGGACATAAAAGATCCTACAGCCTGATCTTGATGATGAGCTGGGGAACTCATCCCGGGATCCCGGACAAATATTTATTTCCTCAATCAACATCATAAAAAATATTTGGAGCTGCACGACTTAGTGGGTTAGAACGAGCACTATGAATATAATAAATCATGGACAGAACAATACACTGGCAATGATAAAAGGCATGCCCAAACAGTAACGCCTATTGTTTTTATACTTCTACCTCAGCAGTTGCTCAAGGGAACTAAATCTTCTACAATGTGGGAGGGAAACAGCTTCTGCAATTTTTATCTGAAAGTGAAGCCAGGAGCAGAGAAAAATATTACCCCATGCACTGTCATCTGAAGCCTCGCACTGTGCTCTCTACGCCTTTGATAAACAAGTTCAGAAAATGGAAACTTAGATCAGGTACTGTCTTCCAGGCAAACAAATTACCCATGACCCAACACCAAAAAACCTCAGCATCACCTCTGACCGTATATTGAGAAACTGATAACACTTCCAGCACAACGGGGCCAAGGTAAACGTGAGAGTGAATCTGATACGGAAACTGGTGGCATCACCTGGGGCAGAGAAACACAACACTTGCTGCTTCATTCGTTCTGATCTACTCAACAGCAGATCATTTTTGCTCAACCTGCCTTAAGAGCCACCACACAAACCTGGTAGATCTCTGGGATGTCATAAGGATTATTTCCGTAATATTTAGACCAATTGGCTTCCTGAGCCAGCACATGTTGAACCTACTGGTGTTCCAAGGAAACCTTCCTCCTTAAAAAAACACCAACTGAAACACTTCCACTTACACAGGGCCACAAAAAAACAAACATACATATTGAACCCCTTAGCCCTTCCTATCATTATCAGCTATCCTTCAGTGATGATAAGAATTATTTTCCATGACTGCAAACATGGTCGATGAGACCCATTTAAAACCTGTAGACTTTACTGCACATGGCACATTTGTTGTCATGTGGGATGTCCAGTTGTATATTGTCATTTATGTAGTGGTTTTGAAAACATTCTCGTCAACAATCAATTCTTCATTGAAAGGATCTTCAAAATGCTCCCTCCAACAAGCGTTGACAACTTCACTTTTCTTGATCAGATATCCCCTTGTCATAAGCCTCAGAGGAGCTGCTCTGGGGCCATAAATAGTCTCAGTGGCAGTGAGGTAACATTCATGTCAATGAAATGTTGAGTTTCCTTTGCCTTGCCTGGCCATATGTTCTTCATGTTATGGGTGCACCTCGGCCTTGTTGGTAAGCCAGTTATTTTTGCTTGGAGCTTTCCGTCAGGCACCAACAGTCCCATGCTTGTGACCAGTCTGTTGTTATCCTGATCATTTGCATCAATTCAATCTCGATGTTTCCTGACAGAAAATCCATATGTCTCTTTGTGTCGATGATATTGGATTGAAGGGTACTCCAAGCATTGTGAATTTTCCTTCTGTTCTTACTTGAAGTTTGAACGTCTCTCCTGAGGCGCTGTTGGAATTAGTCTCTTTTGATTGGATTCCTTCAGAGCTCTGATGTTGATCTTTTGTGGATCTTCTGTCACACCCATTGTGTAGGAGTCAGTTTGATGGATACAAATAAACAGTCTGTATGTAGCCATGATGTGGAGATGCTGGTGTTGAACTAGGGTGAGCACAGTAAGTCATCTCACAACACGGTTAAATTCCAACAAGTTTATTTGGAATTATGAGCTTTCGGAGCACTGCTCCTTCATCAGATGTGTGATAATGGCTAGGAAACTGGGAAACGACGTTGAAGAATAAGCTTATAGTGATGCACTGGCAGACACTTAAAAAATACAAAAGTCTGAGGTCACACATCAACCGATTCAAGAACAGCTTCTTCCCTGATGCGTCAGACTTTTGAACGGACCTACCTTGCATTAAGTTGATCATTCTCTACACCCTATGACTGTAACACTACATTCTGCACTCTCTTCTTACCTTCACGCAGGGTGATGTAAATGTAGTTATGGAGAACACTGAGGTACAGGGTTGCAAACTGGAAAGTATTGAAGTAGATAGGGAGGATGTGCTAGATATTCTTGAGGGTTTGAAGTTCGATAAGTCCCCTGGGCCAAACGGGATTTACCCTAGGATTCTCTGGGAGGCAAGAGAGGCGATTGCAGAGCCTCTGGCTCTGATCTTCAGGTCGTCGTTGGTTACGGGTGTGGTTCCGGAGGACTGGAGGATAGCGAATGTGGTCCCATTGTTCAAGAAGGGGAAGAGAGACCTTCCAGGGAATTATAGGCCAGTGAGTCTTACTTCTGTTGTGGGCAAAGTATTGGAGAGAATTATTAGGGATAGGATTTATAGTTATTTAGAGAGAAATGAATTGATTGGGGATAGTCAGCATGGTTTTGTGAAGGGTAGGTCGTGCCTTACTAACCTTGAGTTTTTTGAAAAAGTGACCAAAGAGGTGGATGGGGGTAAGGCGGTTGATGTGGTATATATGGACTTTAGTAAGGCGTTTGATAAGGTGGCCCATGGAAGACTTCTGCAGAAAATGCAGATGTATGGGATAGAGGGTGATTTAGCTAATTGGGTTAGGAATTGGCTAGCAGATAGAAGACAGAGGGTGGTGGTTGATGGGAGATATTCATCGTGGAGTTCGGTGACAAGTGGTGTACCTCAGGGGTCTGTTTTGGGGCCCCTGCTGTTTGTAATTTTTATAAATGATCTGGATGAGGGTATTGAAGGATGGATTAGTAAATTTGCAGATGACACTAAAGTCGGTGGAGTGGTAGATAGTGAAGAGGGGTGTTATAGTTTACAGAGTGACTTGGACAAGTTGCAGAGCTGGGCCGAGAGGTGGCAAATGGAGCTTAATGTGGAAAAGTGTGAGGTAATGCACTTTGGCAGGAATAATAAATGTGTAGAGTATAGGGCTAATGGTGGATTCTTAATAGTGTTGATGAACAGAGGGATCTTGGTGTATATGTGCATAGATCCCTGAAAGAAGGCAGTCAAGTCGATAAGGTTGTTAAGAAGGCATATGGAGTCTTAGCTTTTATTGGTAGGGGGATTGAATTTCGGAGCCGCAACGTCATGTTGCAACTGTACAAAACTCTAGTGCGGCCGCACTTGGAGTATTGTGTGCAGTTCTGGTCCCCACATTATAAGAAAGATGTGGAGGCATTGAGAGGGTACAGAGGAGGTTTACCAGGATGTTGCCTGGTATGGAGGGCAGGTCCTATGAAGAGAGGCTGAAGGATTTGAGGTTGTTTTCGTTAGAAAGGAGGCGGCTAAGAGGGGACCTTATTGAAACATATAAGATGATTAGAGGTTAGATAGGGTGGACAGTGATAGCCTTTTTCCTAGGATGGAGAAAGCTAGCACGAGAGGACACAGCTTTAAATTAAGGGGTGATAGTTATAGGATGGATATCAGAGGTAGGTTCTTTACCCAAAGGGTGGTTCGGGAGTGGAATGCCCTGCCTGCGGCAGTTGTAGATGCGCCAAGTTTGGTGGCGTTTAAGAGGTTAGTTGATAAGTATATGGAAGAGAAGGGAATGCTTTAGTTTGGAGGGTCATTGCTTTTTATATTGGTCGGCGCAACATTGAAGGCCGAAGGGCCTGTTCTGTGCTGTAATGTTCTATGTTCTCTATGAATGGTATGCTTTGTCTGTATAGCGCGCAAGAAACAATATTTTTCACTGAATGTGAATACATAATGAATCAAACCACATCACTTAAAGGCACATTTCAAAATTCTCAGAACAGATACATCACAGGAAAGAAAAACTACTACCTGTGGTTAACCAAAGAAAATAAAAATATGATCAACATTGCAAGTCAGGATGATCTTGCTTGAAGAGAAATAATTTGCAAGGATACAGATAGAGGAAGGGTTGGTGCAGACTCAATGGGTTGGGTGGTCTCTTTCTGTAATATATTATTCTATGACTTTACGAATGCACACAAGCACTATTTTCAAGCCCAGACCAGCCATTATTTGATGCCTGTGTTACGAGTCCTACATAAATGTTTCAGTTGGCTTCTCTCAAAATAAATCAAATTTAAGACAAAAGTTGCCTCCTTCGTCTCCCCCACCCCCGCCCGCCCCACTCCAAAAAGTAAAAACAGGAACTTGTAGTTACAACACTTAAGAGCTGAGTATACAATCACAATTCTAAATCACTGCAGGTTATCACCTCATCAGAATCAGAGCATCAGACCAAATCATCCCTGTTTGTCAATTCAACTGCGATTATTGGCCATTACAGCTTAATGTTGGCTTTACAGCAGCGAGGCTGGCAGTAAAGATGAAAATCAAAAGATTAAAGTTTTTAAGTTTAATGCAAAAGGAGAAAGCAATTACTAAGCAACATAAACACTAGCGTGAGGCCAAGCTGAAAGTCTTCACTTCTGAGACTTGAGGATAAAATTCGGGCCAACATTGCTGGTGCTGAGAGTGCTGCATTGCCAGAGGTGGTACCTTTTTGAATGAGATGGTAAACCAAATCCCATCTATCCTCTCAGGGTGATGAAACTGTGCTATTACTATATTTTGTGTTTAAGGAGCAACTGCTTTGAAAGGCAGTATTTTTTTTCCACAGTGATGGGAATGCAGCAGAAACGGGAAAGCAGAAGAATTACTCATTTTAGCCAATGTAAGTGTTATTTAGCAGAAAGCTTAATGAAGTGTTTCTTGATTGAAGTAAAGGTAGGTAAGTTCAGTATGCATGGAGAGTCATTTGATATTAAGTTGGGGGAGGAATTAAGCTTGTAGTAGAGAATCAGTTTCATTTTAAGAGTAATTGCTGAATGGAGGTGGTGAAAGGCAAAAGTTTGGAGATTCTCTCCCCCTCTCTGAAAGCTTCAAGTCCCTTAACTCAAGTCAAAACATATATATTTGGGTTTGTTAGCTATTTTAAAGAGGGGTTTACGTCTAAAAGAGAAATGTTGCTTGGCTGGAAGTAGATTGTGATAAGTTAGAAGTTAAGATTATGTTTCGTTTCATGTTGAAAGATTGTTCAACTAATAGGAGTTAAACTGTTCCATTTTGTTCAAGGTATAATTAAACTGTGTTATGAATAACGCTTGTTCTGATAAACGATCCCTAATTTGTCAGTGGAATTACTCAGTAAATCTGAAGTATCCTTTCCTCGCTTTTATGCCAAAGCAAAAAAAAATTGTTGGGGTCCACACTAGTATCATTATATACCTTAGAACTTCCAATCTGGCACCTTGACACCAGTGACCTGGGCCAATATTTGTCCTTCAGTTAATATCACAAACACATTCCAGATTAGCTAGCTACTCATTATGTCACTATTGCTTGTGGAATCTTGCTGTGCAAAAATTGGCTGCCATGGTATTTGGATCACAATGGGAACTACACTTCTGATCCACTACACTGGCTGTAGAGCACTTTGGAGTGCCCTGATATTGTGAAAGATGCTCCATAAAAACATTCAGGTTCATTCAGCTTCTGCGAGCACCAGTCTTAAAGCACAAAATGACATTATTTCACCCATCGGATTAGTGTTCCTCCTGCTAACAACATGTACAGAAGGTTGATAATCCAGCAATCAAACAGTGAAAGTTACTACTCAGAGTTAGTTACTAATTAGTCCGCAACCAAAGAAAGCTCAAGGCTGACAGTTCACTCAAATCCATCCAGGTAATGTCACTAAATGTTACCCATATTGTGGTTGGTGCAGACTTGATGGGCCACATGGCCTCCTTTACTGTAAGATTCTATGATTCATCTATGATCCCTCCACCATCCCTCCTCCACACATGGTGACCCCCAATCTCAGTCAGCACTATGGAGTTACCCTGAATCCACAACATTATTCTGGCAATTATGTTTCATGTGTACCTCCCCCACTTCTCTGTCAGGTAGACGTTGAACAATTGCTGTCACTCTGAGTTGTACAGACTGCTAAGCCACACAACAATCACTGAGTAACTGGAAAGATATATTTTTAATTCCAAAGCAGTGAATTATTTATTCTGCACACAGAAGGATCATATTTAGTTTAGTCTGCCTCTGCCACCTCTCTGACAGAGATGTCCCCTTTGCAGTCTGCCCCTGTGTTTTCCAGCTAAATCACAGCAAAGTCCTTCTGTCTGTGCCCTTTTCCTCAGTTTTGTATATCATCAACTTCTTTGTCTGCACTTAGAATGAAAACTGTAAATGGTTCATACAACCTTTACAGCCTTTTCAGATCCTAGTGCCACCATGGGGCAGGGGAATGTCATTACGACATGACAAATTTAGGATTACAGTTCTGTTACGAGTGTTGGTGTAAGAACTGCAGCAGGAATTTATAAAAAAGGACAAAATGAACTACTTCAAAATGATCGCCCAACGTCTGTCTTGGTGCAACTCTGCTATGCTCTCTAATCCCCTCATTCAATTGTCTTGCCTCTGACTTTTTTTATTCATTCATGGGACATGGGCATCACTGGCCAGCATTTATTGCCCATCCCTAGTTGCCCTTGAACCGAATAGTTTGCTAGGCTGTTCCAGAGGGCAGTTGAAAGTCAAACACATTGCTGCAGCTCTGGAGTGACATGTAGACTGGGCCAAAGGACATTAGTGAACCCAATGGATTTTTCTGACAATCGACAATGGTTTCACTAGATTCTTAATTCCAAATATATTTATGAATTCCAATTCAAATTCCACCATCTGCCATGGTGGGATTTGAACCCAGGTTCCCAGACATTAGCTAAGTTTCTGGATTAATAGTCTAGCAATAATACTACGAGGCCATCACTTCCCCTGTGTACCACACAATGGGATACTAATTGGCAATTTTAAAACAAATCAAATGATATTGGATTTCAAAAGAAACTTCTATAAATCACCAAGCAGAGCAAATCTGGAGCATTCTGTCCAATTCAGGGAAACATTTTTAGGAAGGATATGAAGCCCATGGGGAGATTATACAGTGGACAGTGGTGAGCACTGTTGCCTCACAGCTCCAAGGATCTGGCTTCAATTCCCAGCTTGGGTCACTGTCTGTGTGGAGTTTGCACATTCTCCCTGCGTCTACAGGATTTCCTCTGGGTGCTCCAGTTTCCTCCCATATTCTGAAAGATGTGCTGGTTTGGTGCATTGTCCTGAACTGGCGACGAGGAGAATTTCACAGTAACTTCATTGCAGTGTTAATATCAACCTTACTTGTGACTAATGAATAAACTTTAGAACTTTTACTTTAGAAGAGGTTGACTGGAATAACACCAGGTCTAAAGGACTCTGGCAATGTAGAGAGACTGGAAAGCAAGAAGGTTAAACTATAATTTTATGCAGGTTTTTCAAAAATCACAAGCTTTTTTTTTTGAGCAACACAGCACGGGAAACAGGCCCTTTGGCCCAACGAGCCCGCGCCGCCGTCATAACTATATAGTAGCAAATCCATTATCCTATTTTATTATTCCTATATAATAATATATATATTATTCCTAATATGGAAAATTCTCACCATAGGGACAATTTGTTTCCCAATCAGCCTAAGAGCGAATTTTTGGGTTGTGGGAGGAAACCGGAGTGCCCGGAGAAAACCCACGCAACCACGGGGAGAACGCGCAAACTCCCGCAGACACCGGCCCAATTCCAAGTGTCTGCACAGCCACATCGATAGTCTCTGAGCTGTCATGGTGCCCTTCAGATGGTCCACATAAAGCACTCATTTACGACATGAGGTACCAGGCAACCCATGAATCAACATCCAAGAGCTGTACCCGCACCACCTGCCGAATGCATGCTCAATGTTGGTCAAGTATGGACCGAATTACCTGTGGAAAAAAGCCGTTGTTAAACAGTCCTAATATATCCCTCTATCTGCATACCGCTCATGTGGCTTTCTTGGTAAGATTTAATAAAGAAACTGCTTTGTCTGTCAGGAGAGTCAGTGATGAAGGAAACAGATGTAAAGACCAAAGAACAAAATGAGATGAGGAGGTTTTTTAAATGATCTGGAATTCACTGTCTGAGGAGGCAGAGGAAGCAGGTACAGTGGTGTCTATACCACTGATCCAAAATGGAACTGGATAAATGTCTGATGTGGAGGAACATGCAGGTGTGTGTAGAAAGAGTGAGATGAATTAAGTAAACCTTGAAAAGAGCCAGCACAATATAATCACATTATGGTAGAGCAGAGAGAGGTGAATCAGTGTATTGTGCTATGATTATATAAACTTTTGACCTATTTTAAACGCCACTGTGGATTCTGTTTTCTTTCCACTCTTTCAGGCCAGGTAATCCAATAAACCCATGCAGTAATTTCCCTATCTGCTCTCAGTGACGGTCAAATTTCCACTGTTTAAAAATCAGATTTAGTCAATGTACTGTGCGCTGTGCAAGACTGGCAGATATAACAGCACCACCACCCCCTTTCTGTACAACACACCGGCTTGAAACAGTAGAAAGTACATTTCAAAGATTCTACATAGCACTTGCATTTTTTCAGAGAGAGACGTCCCAAAGGGAAGAACTCCTTTTTAAAATGCAAGTTCCGTTTCAGATTGTGACTTTATTGATGGGGACTGGATAGTACTGGGAGTTTATATGATGTGGCTGCGTATCAATGGAGTGGAGGGTGGTGACTAACTCCACTGCTTGCAAGGGTTCTACCTGAAGTAAATAAGCCTAACCACGTATCTCTTTTCTAATGACCATAGGGCTCACAGCACAAGGAATACCTCTAACTGGACATTAATTAAGCATTAAATTGTTAACATTGAATGGCCTGGAGGAGAATTCCCATTGGCTGGATCTGAGAGTAGAAGGAGATTTACTCTGTAACCGATCTGCAGTGTGGGGGCGGCTTGATACAGAATCCGAACATGTACACTTCAATGCCTCCCACATTCTACAGTGGCATCATTCAAATAGTCACCAAAACAAAGAAAAATGCCTCATCCGATACAAACAATAACCAGAAAGAACATTATCCAGAGGATTACAACACAGAGCACTGATGGAAAAACAATGGGAAAAAAAATTCAAATCAGTGAGATACACTGTGCAGCCACACACCTACCCCCCAACACCGGGAGGGGGAAAACACACAACCTTGTCCACCAAGAGAGGGTAACATGCAGCATTAGATACGACGGGAGTGGGGGGGGGGGGGGGGAGCGAGAGAGAGAGAGAGCGAGAGAGAGAGAGAGCGAGAGAGAGAGAGCGAGAGAGCGGGCTGGGCACCGAGAGGCTCAACCACTGGGCACTGGGAGGGGACAACACACTCCCCCTGGGCACTGGGAGGGGACAACACACTCCCCCTGGGCACTGGGAGGGGACAACACACTCCCCCTGGGCACTGGGAGGGGACAACACACTCCCCCTGGGCACTAGGAGAGGGAAACATGCACATCTGGGCACTAGGAAGTAGCAACATGTACCCAATGGGCACAAAAAGTGGGGGAACATACACCCCGTGGGTACCAGGAGAGCAACCCACACCGCTGGGCACTAAGAAGGGGCAACACATGCAATAGATAGGGTGCTAACCAATTATTAAATACAATATAGATTGATGGAATACAGAAACCATGATAACATAGCAGTGTAGGTGAAGGATTCCATTCAAAGAATTAGCATCTTGACTGATATCAACATTCACCACAGCCGTTTCTGTGATATTGAAGTAATTGTTTCATTATAACATGTGTATCTATAGGATTGGAGGTTCCTGAAGGTCTCTGTAATAAGTGAACAGGGCACAGGGTTCTTTGCTGTTTGGACCATACCAAATGGCCAAAGTACAGGCAAGCTTCAATACTATTAAATCTGAAACTATAGAATTATAAAAACAAAAATGACCAAATCCCTGCATGCAGACTCCTAACCAGAATTGTAAAAGTCTTGCGTCAAAGTACTCAAATTAGGAAGAGTGTTGATTGTAATAGAAGGTTTTCCATTTAAATGCACTGTACCAGATATATCAGCATTCCAACACATCAAAACTGTGACATGAATGTATCCAACATCACAGCGAGTGCAAACAATGAAGAGACTGAGACACAATGAGACAGAGACTGAGAGAGAGAGAGAGAGAAGCAGGCAATGAGAGAGACGGTAAGAGAGTAAGAATGAGACAGAGACAGTCATGAGAGGCAATGAGAGAGACGGTAAGAGAGTGAAAATGAGAGAGACAGTCATGAGAGGAACAGAGACAATGAAAGGAAACCAAATCCCAGCATTCTGACAAAAGCAGATGATGCTGGAAACATACAGTTATCACGTGAGCACAGGTTAGTATTCCAGACATACATTTTGCTATATCTCTCGTTTTAATTTTACCCACTGATCAACTTGTTATGGAGTCTTCCAGTGCAACATAAAGCATATTACTGCAGGTGCTAAAACCTGAAATTAAAAAAAAACACAGAAGCAGCAGCAAGGCAGCAAGCGTGGAGAGGGAGACAGAGTTAATGTTAATAGTAAATTATTGCAGATGTGGACAAAACATTGGAAAATCTCTGCAAGTCTGATAACATCTCTAAGAAGACAAAGGAGAGCTGATGTTTTGAGTCCAGACGACCCTTTGTCAAAACTAAAAGGCTTAGAAAGTGGGAGATATTTATATTGCAGGGTGAGGGAAGATGAGTCATAGCTACAGAAACCAGAGTAAAAGACTGCTAACGGTAGTCTATAGACAATAAGTAGTATGAATGGCCAAACAGCAGAGAAGCTGTAAACTGGGACAGATGGAGAGATGTGTGTGTCTGTGTGTGTGTGTGTGTGTGTGCGTCTGTGCGTCTGTGCATCTGTGTGTCTGTGCACGCGCGTGTGAAGGGGGGGGGAATGCAAATGGAACAGAGGTAGAATGTAGAAATGGGGAAGTGGGGGAGAAAAGGTAAGGGAAGGGGTACGAAGAAGGGGAAGGAGTGGGGGGGTGGGCGAGAAAAATGAAGTAAATAAAATAGAATAAAAACAAAGAGGTCGAGGTGGGGTAGAGCTAATCATCGGAAATTATTGAATTCGATGCTGAGACAAAAGACTATGAAGTGCCGAGCTGGAAGATGAGATGCTATTCCTCCAGTTTGTGTTGGGCTTCACTTGAACACTGCAGCAGGCCAAGGACAGACATGGGCATAGGAGCAGGATCTTGTGTTAAAATGGCAAGCAATGGGAAGGTCAGGATCCTGAAGGTGCTCAGCAAAGCGATCACTCAGTCTATGTTCGGTCTCTCCAATATACAGAAGGCCACATTAGGAACAGCGAATGCAATAGACCAAATTGAAAGAGGTGCAAGTGAAAAGCTGCTTAACCAGGAATGAATGTTTTGGACCTTGGATGGTAAGCATAGAAGAGATAAAGGGTCAGCTGTTACACCTTCTGTGATTGCATAAGTACCATCATTGATGAAAAAGGTATTGGGTATAGTGGAGGAATAGACTAGATTATCCCAGAGGGAATGGTCTCTGCGGAATGCTGATAGAGGGAGTGAAGGGAAGATGTGATGGTGGTGGCATCATGTTGGAGACAGCGAAAATGTCAGAGGACTATGCTTTGCATGTGGTGGCTGGTGGAGTGAAATGTGAGAATAAGGGAGACTCTATTCTTGTTTGGGGGCAGTGAAGATCATGGAATGGGAGATGGATTGTACGCTGTTGAGGGCCCCGTCAACAATATAGATGGGAATTCACAATTGAGGAAAAAGGAGTACATATTAGAAGCACCACTTTGGAAAGCGTTAATGTTTCAGGTCGATGATGGTCCTTCACAATGCTCATCGAGCCAAAATATTCATTCTGTTTCTCTCAACAGGTGCTTTCTGAACTGCTGAGTATTTGCAGTAATACCATTTTCCACTTTGAGCAGTTTATTTTTATTTTCAGGAATTATTTGATTAAATTATTTTAGATGTCAGTACATGAGTATTTTTCTGGAGATTCTCTGAAGCCAAGTGCAAAATAAAATTTTATTTTGAACGTTCTTCAAGAGGTACTTTTCCCCCATCTCTGGGCAGACAGATCCAGAAAGTTGCTTCCATCAAAAATTGCAACAATTGGGATTTATATTGCACTTTTAATGCAACAGAACATTGCAAAATATCGAAGGGGATGGTCATCAAACAAAATCTGATAACAAGACACAAAGAAAGAATTGTGTTTCTACGCTGCCTTTCACTACCACAGGAACTCCCAAAGCCGATGAATTCCTTTTGACCTGAACCTTCTTTTGCAATGTTGGAAATATCATGAGAGCACAGATAACCAAAGGCTTTGTGAAAGTAGTAGTCTTTTTAGGAGTTAAAAGGACAACAGGGAGGAAGAGGGGAGGAGGAGCACTGGAGAGTTTAAGGAGGGCAATTCCACAAGAAAGGTTGTAGCGGCTAAAAGCACGGCCATCACTAGGGTGGAGCAATGGAAATGAGGGATTCTGCAGAAAAGAATGGGGGGGACACAGATCTCAAGGAGAAGGGAAGGTAATTGCAGGAATGGAAGGGGCCAGGGGTTTGAAAACAAGGGTGAGAATTTTAAATTCAGGCTTTGCCAAAGTGGGAGCCAACATACATCAGTGAACACAATGGATAATGGAATGCAGCTTGATGTTATGCAGGGTATGGGTGGCAATGTTTGAGAGGAACTGTGGTTTTCATTGAGCCAAAATTTAATTGATCAGGATTTAAGAAACAGCAAGTGTGTGCATCATTACAAGTACATGCATAAAATTGTTGAACACACACCAAAGTAGAATGAAATATGTTCAATAAGTGCCAGTGAATTAGCTGCAGGTTAATGAAACTACATCTAAAAAAAAGTCCCACTGTATTTCACAGCAGCATTAAAATGCAGAGAGCTAAATAGTGCAGGATATGTAGCACATTCCTTTCAATTATACACTCTCAGTGCATTATCTTATTGGACCCAATAAAATGTAACACATCACCTAAAAATAGGATGGTTCCATGGCTAATGTGCAATCACTAAAGACTTGTCACCATCAGACTATAACAGATGGCTTAATTGGCTCCCACATGGCTGATTTATTTGAAACAGATCAAAATTCCTTTTTTGCTTTGTTTGCTCCATCTTCTGAAACAAGTTTCTCTTTGAAGAAACCAACCTATAATTAAATGTTTGCACGATGCCTAAAGGTAAAAATATCAGGAAGGTGCAAAATGATCATTCACTCTGAGTCAGCTTGACTGAGGAAGCAATGTCCTCTCATCAGTCAGAAGGTTGTGGATTCAAGATCTGTTCCAGGACATCTGCACACTTACTCTAGATTGACACAAGTGCAGTGCTGAAGAGTGACCTGGTCAACTGTTTTTAAATTTTCAAAGGATTTGACGGGATCAATAATGAGAAACTATTTCTGATGGGAAAATCGATACATAATCTTAACATTAAACTAGGTCATTCAGGATTAGGTAATTAGAAAGCATATTGCCTCTCACAAACGGTGGTGAACATCTAGAATTCTGTTCCTAAAAGGGCCCGGATACTGCTGTCAAATGGAGCTTTTAAGATGGAGGTCAAAATATTAACTCAGGGTATCACAAACTGAAGGAGGGTCAAGAATTCATTGAATAGTAGGACAGATTTGAGGGTTTACAAGAGGATTACTGTGCTGGATAGACTTGCTGAACTCATTTTCCAGGATACCTTTGCTCGTCAGATTCAGCAGTCTACATAAAGATTAAAGTCACTTGAGATTATTGCAGTATTTTTCTTATATACTATTTCTTCCTTGAGTATAACTTTCATTTGGGGCTGAAAAACTACCTTCTTGCCTTTCCTGTCTCTACCAACATGATTGTATATCTTGCTGTTTTGAGTTAAGTTCATCACTATTGTAGTAATGACATCCTGAATTAACAGAGCTCTTCCCTGAGCTTCTTGTTCTTTCCAAACATCACACACTATTGAATGTACACGTCCCCCTTTTCATCACCCTCAACTGTGTCTCTGTGACGATCATCAGGTCACACATATTTCTTTCTTTTCGTGCCAGTAATTCATCTATTTTGTTGTGAATGCTGTGCTCATTCAGATAGGAACTCAGTAAGAATTTAGCAACACCAATTATTAATCCAACCGATTTATTTGATAGTAAAATAGCGAGCTTTCAACACTCCCGTGTCTTCATCAGGCAAGTGCAGTTTACCTCATTCAGATACACAGCCTTTAACTCTGTCTTTTTACTATTGCTGTAATCACTTTCCTATTGTACTGGGGCATTCTTGGGTTTTTAGCCTTCCTGTCACATTCTGGTTATAATGATGTAAATCGCTACCTTATTCATTTCCCTTTAATTTACCTATTACCCCTCACGTGCTCTCATCCTCCCACTTCTTAGTTTTGTGCGCTCCCTAACATCTTCAATAGTACAACTCTCCAGAGCACATATCCCAGCATGGTTCAGGTGAAAGCCTTCCCAATGTTACAGCTTCCTCTTCCCCTGATTCTGCTATTAGAGCTGCATGAGTTTGTCCTACACCTATTTTTGGGGCACACATTCAACTCCCTAATCTCATATGCCCTAGCTAATTTGCCTGTGGTTCAGATATTAATCACGAGATTATCATCTTTGGGGTCTGCTTCTTAATTTAGCCCCCAGCTGCTCATACTCTGTGCCAGAACCTCTTTTCTCATCTTATCTCATTGGTACCCTCACGGCAAATTCCTCTTCCACTCCAAGTAGATATCCTGAACCCCGGGATCAGGCAGGCAACACAGTCTCGCCCTCGGCAGCAGAACATAGTAACTAATCTGCTGACGATACTGTACCACAACATTACTATTCACTTCCCCTTTCTGTACCACAGTGCCTTGATCAGTTTGCTTATCCGTCCAACAGCATCTGCTCTCATCCGTCAAGCAACCTCAGACCTGCTAACAAATTCTAAGGGCTGAGGCCCCTTCAGTCCTATCATCTCAATCCCTCACCCATCTCATGTATAGTCACACCATTCTCTCCCTGGCTATGGACAGAGGTCTAATGGGCATGTCTATTTTCTGGAACAAAGTGTCTGGGTAACTTTCCCTCTTGCTGATGTCCATAACTCATCCCCCAGCTCACCAACTCACAACGCTCCCTGAACTGCAGACATTACGGATATGGTGGCTGTGGATCACATCCAGTGCAGCTGGAACACATCACTACCCTGCCATCCTTACTGCTATTTAATTAATTAGTTATTTCATCAACTTACTTATTTATGCATTTGGCCACCACAGAACTCGAGTATCGCTGAAAAATGAGACATGCCATTGAAGCTTTTTGTCTTGCACCCATCAGAAGAGATTTGCAAGAACACTAATTGTAAAGAACATAACAAGAACATAAGAAATAGGAGCAGGAGTAGGCCATCTAGCCCTGCCATTCAATAAGGTCATGGCTGATCTGTAGTGGTTCAGTACCACTTTGCCGCTTTCTCCCCGTAACCCTTAATTCCCTTGTCAATCAAAAACCTATCCACTCTTAACTTGAACATATTCAGCGAGAAAGCCTCCACCACTTCATCAAGCAGAGAATTCCAAAGGTTCACCACCCTTTGCGTGAAGAAATTCCTCCTCAAAAGGGAACAGTAATTTATACTTCACGGGAAAAGAGTGCAGATTGATTGGTAAGAGGATTCTGATTAAAACAGGCATGCCGTGAAGAATGTACCGGGAGCAATTACCTGCCAAGCTTTTGTTAAAATTCAAACCAGGTCAACTTATTGCTATGATTGGTCAAGTTATTGCCATGAAATTTTCATGACATTCAGTGAGTGATCTAAACACACTGCAGTATCTAAATCTGCATGCACTCAGCAACACACTTGTGCAGTTGAGTTTAGTTCAGTTTTAACACTCTGTCTGCCCAAATAAATGGTATGTTCAGAGATTCCCTCTGAACCCAGCCCCTCAGTTTCCATGAGAAATATGTTTTCAATGGGATACCTAATCTTCTACCTCTTGCATATTTCCAATGCTTAGATGATATGAAACATCATGCTATATTTGAATCCACAGCTGTGTGTAAGAACTTCCTCACACATCTTAACAGGCTCCATTTTGTGCTTAAATTCACTGTTGAAATGGAGCAGTTAAATTACTCCCCTTTCCGCAATGAGCTACTGTCTACTACAAGTCTACCTTCAGTGGCTGTGAGTGTAAACTACCTTCCTCCCTGTCACCCCTAAACTCATCGACATAATGGGGAGGTGGGCGAGCGCCAAATTGGCAGCTCGTCCAGTGTATTCAAATACATAATCAAGGATCAATTCAGCGCATTAACCCTGATAATATGCTGCCCACACCACAAAGTGTTTGGCATGAGCAGCTGAGCAAAAGTGGACAATCTGATTTTTTTTTAAAAAAAGTTCTTCCAAGGGTAGGAAACAAGATGAATAGGGGGTAGGTGGGGGTCTCTCTTCAGGCACTGCCCTTTGCCAATTCCAGGGCATCTACCCCCAAGATTGAACACACCACCTTCCTTCCTACCTGCCTGCAGCCTTAACTCATTCCTGTCATCCACCCCAACTTTGCCCTCCAGCCACCCCAAGACCCTGCTCTGGGGTTCCACGGACCTTCTTCCTCCTTGGCAACTACCACTGATGCACTCTTGGTGCTGCGGGACCAATGTTGCTGCCAACCAATCTAAATTTTTTTAAAGTTTATTTATCAGTGTCACAAATAGGCTTACATTAACACTGCAATGAAGTTACTGTGAAAATCTCCTAGTCACCACACTCCGGCACCTGTACGGATACACTGAGGGAGTTTAGCATGGTCAATGCGTCTAATCGGCATGTTTTTCGGAAACCCACGCAGGCAGGAGCAGAACACAACAATGACCCAAGCAGGGCATTGAACTCGAGTCCCTGATGTTGTGAGGCAGCAGTGCTAATCATTGTGCCACCCTGATCAGCTGCCAGCTCCAGAAGGTGAGGCTTCCTTCCTAGTGAGGGATGAGGATCTTGTTTAAGGATCTTGGTCCTTGTTTAGTCATCCTGCAGCACGTTATGACAGTATGGAGCATATGGGCTTTGTTTCAGGGTGGGGAAGATAATCTACCTTCCTCTATACTTTCAGCTGTGTGTACACCATGGTACATAACTTGAGGGCGGGGAACTTGAATGTGGTGGCAGCATTCCCATCCATTTTCTGCTCGTGACCTTTCGAGTGAAGACAGGAACATTGTCACTGGACTAGTAATCCAGAGACCCTGGGTAATGAGCAGGTACGAATCTCACTACAGCAGATGGTGAAATTTGATTTTCATAAAAAGTCTAAAGACGATCATCAAACTATTGTTGTTAAAAATTCACTGATTAACATCCTTCAACAAATCTGAAGTATTTACCTAGTCTGGCCTACATCTGACTTCTTAAATGCCCTCTGAAATGACCTCCTGGTAAGTCAATCAATATAAAAATAATTGGGGATGGATAATAAATACTGGCCTAGCCAGTGACACACACATCCCGTGAATGAATGACATGATGGCAGAAGTTTGCTGTTTTGATTATATATCCCAACATTCAGAAATGTTTTTAGTTTCTTGCGACATCGATCAAATCCAAATTACTTTGCAGGTCACCCTCTGTGTCTCCCATTTTCATCACAGCACACTTAATAATGTTGTTTCTCAATCCAGTCGCACCGCTTTACATTTATCAGTGTTAAATTCTATTTTCCATCTGCTTGTTCGAGGCTATATATGATCTAAATCCTTCTGTAAAGCTTTTTCTGCAGCCTTCGGCAGTGAACACCACCTATCCAATTTCAAGTTATAGCAATTTTCTGTTAGGACAAGTATGTATCTATCTAGAATAGTTTTTTTCCCTCAGAGAGATTTTGTCTACACTTGTGTATTGGTGACTGAAGATCACACCAAGCGCATGCTATGCAGCTTGAAGCCCCTTATAAACAATGGTTTTCTCGAGGGGGAAATTAATTCCGTTAGAATACAGGAGTTTCAGACTGGAGTCTGAATCAATGATGTCAAATCTTGTTTGACTGGGCAACGTCTATTATAGTGTTAGCTGCGGTTCACTGGGTAGCCCTTTCTCTCCTGAACAGGTAGATTGCAGGTTCAAGTCCCACTCCAGAGACTTGAGCACATAATTGACATTCCAGTGCCAGCACCAAGGAAATGTTGCACTTTTCTATCTTTCAGATGGTACATTAAACCGCAGCCAATCCTATCCTCACAGGCGAATAGATAAACCCGAGTTCTGACTGGTATTCTGAATAACATTCACCACTTAGCTAATCTTAACTCAGGTGATTATCATATAGCTCTTTATGGAATCTTGTGAGCAAATTAACCAGGCTTCCTGCATTACAACAGTGACTATCCTTAATAAAGCACTAGCTGGAAATGCCTTCAGACATCTTGAAGATGTGAAAGGTGCAATATAAATTGCTAGCCTTTCTTTTCTGAAGTTTACATTTGTCTCTAGACTGCCACTGAAGTAAGTAATTGAAAGGAGCTCTTTTTGATACATGGGCAAAACCATTTTCTGTTTTTTTATCTTCCTGTATGGAGCTTGGACATCAAAGCAAAAGAGATACATGTTCAAGCTGATACCTATGTTGTTTGGTTTCGTTTTCAACCACTATATAAATCAGGGGTGATGGTGCAGCTGTAAGGTTCAGTTTCCAATCCAAGTACAGTCCAAGTATAAGTGTTGACCAATATTCCAGAGCATGGCTCACTGCATCACAGTGTGTATTGTTTATGGAATGATGGTGTTAAACAACCTGCAAACTTTGCTCTTTTCTTCTGCTAATTAAGTCCTGTTTCACCCAAGCTATCCACCTGCCAACGTAAAGAGATTAAGTAAAAGGCAACTAGAATTTCCACCCATTCACTATTCATCAGTCCAGTTCTGGTTCCCTATTTCATTCTGGATCCCAGGTTCTGGGTATGCCGCCCACCTGGATTTTAACAGCAGGAAACAGGCTGGCTCCTGAGGCTCCAATGATAAAGAGAGGTCCTCCATTGCAGTCACATCAGAAGGCCCACCACTCTGCAAATGTTTTCCTCTTCAGTGCATGGTTTGTGCAGAGTTTCTCTGCACTATGGGTCATTCCCACAATCAATATCTTCCCCAACAATCCTTCATGAGCTCACTGCAATGTGCCTCCTTTCTCCTCAGCTTGCTCTTCAGTCAGTCTGCTATACACCCCTCTGACCCCCTTCTTAATCTGGTGTCAGAGACTTCAGCAATCATAGAATCATATAGAGATTATAGCACAAACAGGGATCAGCCAGCCTGTTGCTTACTCCCTGTGAGGGCAATTCGATTATTGTTCACCAAGGTCATGAGAATATAGGGGGCATGGTTAGGAAGTTTGCAGAGGACACTAAGATTGGTGGCATAGTGGACAATGAAGAAAGTTATCGCCAATTGCAATGGGATCTTGATCAATTGGGCCAGTGGGCTGACGAATGGCAGATGGAATTTAATTTAGACAAATGCAAGGTGATGCATTTTGGTAGACTGAACCAGGGCAGGACTTTCTCAATTAATGGTAGGGCACTGGGGAGAGTTACAGAACAAAGAAATCTAGAGGTACAGGTTCATAGCACCTTGCAATTGGACTCAGAAGGTGGACAGAGTGGTGAAGAAGGCATTCAGCATGCTTGGTTTCATCAGTCAGAACATTGAATACAGGAGTTGGGATGTCTTGTTTAAGTTGTACAAGACATTGGTAAGGCCACATTTTGTGTATAGTCCTGGTCATCCTATTATAAAAAGGATATTATTAAACTAGAAGGAATGCAGAAAACATTTACAAGGAAACTACTGGGATTTAATGGTTTGAGTTATACGGAGAGGCTGGATAGACTGGGACTTTTTTCTCTGGAGCACAGTAGGCTGAGGAGTGATCATATAGAGATCTATAAGATTATGGGGGGCACAGATGGCTAGATAGCTTTTCTCCAAAGTAGGGGAATCTAAAACTAGATGGCATAGATTTAAGGTGAGAGAAGAAAGATACAAAATTGTCCAGAGTGGCAATTTTTTCACTCAGAGTAGTGAGTGTGTGGAACAAGCTGCCAGAGGTAGTAGTAGAGGTGGGTACAATTTTATCTTTTAAAAAGCATTTACAGAGTTACATGGATACAATGGGTTTAGAGGAATATGGGCCAAATTTGGGCAACTGGAATTAGCTTAAGGGTTTAAAAAGGGCTGCATGGACAAGTTGGGCCAAAGGAACTGTTTCCATGCTGTAAATCTCTATGACTTTGACTCTAAGGTCAAGAACTCGCTTCTAAATCCCCTCCCCTTTTCCACAAAATCTCCTCAGAACCTAGCTTATCCACCTTGCACTTCAAAAAGATGCAGAGCATCTTTCACAACCTCAGGCACTCTGTCACAGACAACAGTGACTAAATAATGTTTCCTAAATGCTATTAATCATGGGATGAACATCAGACTAGGACTTCAATAGTGGCCGAGGTTTTTCTATGATCGTCTGACAGGATTTTGGCTTAACACCACAACAAAAGATGATTAATAAGCAGGTCACTTCCCGCTACCTCAGCAAAGCAGCCAACATAATTAAGGAACCCATGCACCCCGAACATTCTCTCTTCCACCTTCTTCTGTCGGGGAAAAGGTACAAAAGTCTGAGGTCACGTACCAACTGACTCAAGAACAGCTTCCTCCCAGATGCTGTCAGACTTTTGAATGGACTTACCCCACATTA
This sequence comes from Sphyrna mokarran, assembly GCA_024679065.1. Classification (NCBI taxonomy): domain Eukaryota; kingdom Metazoa; phylum Chordata; class Chondrichthyes; order Carcharhiniformes; family Carcharhinidae; genus Sphyrna; species Sphyrna mokarran. Next base: position 4,587,319 of record JAGIQG010000013.1, on the reverse strand, counting down.
AATTGATCTTTCTCTACATCCTAGCTAAGACTGTAACACTACATTCTGCACTATCTCGTTTCCTTCTCTATGAATGGTATGCTTTGTCTGTACAGCACACAAGAAACAATACTTTTCACTCTATGTTAATAAATGTGGCAGTAATAAATCAAATCAAAAAGCATGGGAATGGATCGCTGGTGTATCCCTTCATCAATGTCAGCTTTGCCTCACAGCCCTGCAATTGTTTTCCCTTCAATTACTTAGCCAGTTCCTTTTTGAAAGCTGCTATTGAATCTGACCTTTCAGACAGCACATTCCAGATCACAACTTGCTATGCAAAAAAAAAAGCATCCTCATATCACATCTGGTTCTGTAGTTAATCACCTCGAATTTCTATCCTCTGGTTACTAGCCTTCCTGCCACTGGAAGCTTCTTTTCTTATTTAATTCATCAGAAGTAATTATGATCTTGAACCTCTGTCAAATCTCGGCTTAACCTTCTCTGCTCAAAGGTAAACAATTCCAGATTTCCTTGTCTTTTCGAGCAACCGTAATCCCTCATCCATGGTATCAGCCAAGAAAATCTCTTCAACAGCTTCTCCAAAGCCTTGTGAGTCTTCTTAATGTGTTGTGCTGGAACCAAAACAATATTCTAGCCGAATCAGACTTTCAGGAATGTTTAGGATTTAGCTTTTGCAATTTATCATTGTTCCTATATAACTTAATACTCCAATCCACATAATTTACCATGTCATCTGCACATTTGGATATGCAACTCTCCGTTCCTTCTCAGAAATCATTAACATATATGAAGAGCTGAAGCCACCATTGACTGGGACAGCCATAGTATTAGAGGACTGGATGGAGAGAAATTTGTTGAGTGTATTCAGGAGGAATTTCCCATTCAGTATTTGGATGGCCCAACAAGAGAGGCGGCAAAACTTGACCTCCTCTTGGGAAATAAGAACGGGCAGGTGACAGAAGTGTTAGTGAAGGATCACTTTGGGACCAATGGCCATAATTCTATTAGCTTTAAGAATAGTTATGGACAATGAAAGGTCTGACCCAAAAGTTAAAATTCTAAATTGAGGCAAGTCAATTTTGATGGAATTTTCCAAAGTTAATTGGGGGAGTCTGTTGGAAGGCAAAGGGACTTCTGGTAAGTAGCATGCTTTCAAAAGTGTGTTAATTAGGGTTCAGGGTAAGTACATTCCTCTCAGAGTGAAGGACAAGGCTGGCAGAAGTAGGGAATCCTGGATGACTCAGGATATTGAGGCCCTGGTCAAAAAGAAGAAAGAGACAGATCTCATGTATAGGCAGCTGGGTCAAGTGAATCCTTTGAAGAGTATAAGGGGTTACGAGTAGAATTAAGAGAGAAATCAGCTGGGCTAAAAGGGGGCAAGAGATTGTTTTGGCTGATAAGACAAAGGAGAATCCAAAGAGTTTCTACAAATACATAAAATACAAAAGAGTAACAAGGGAGAGAGAAGGGCCTCTTAAGGATCAACAAGATCATCTATGTGTAGATCCACAAGAGATGGGTGAGATCCTAAGTGAATATTTCTCATCAGTATTTACTGTTGAGAAAAGAATGGATGTTAGGGAACTTGGGGAAATAAATAGTGAGAAGGGTACATATTAAAGAGGTAGTGTGCTGGAAGTCTTAAAGCGCATCAAGGTAGATAGATCCCGGGACCCGATGAAGTGTATTCCAAGACATTGTGGGAGGCTAGGAAGGAAATCATGGGTTCCCTTGCCAAGATAATTGAACCATCAGTAGTCACGGGTGAGATGCCTGAAGATTGGAGAGTGGCCTTTGTCTAAAAAGAGCAAAAGGGCTGCAAGGAAAAACCTGGGAACTACAGGCAGGGAGCCTCACATCTGTAGTGGATAAATTGTTGGAAAGTATTCTCAGAGACAGGATCTATAGGCATTTAGAGACACAAGGACTGATTAGGGACAGTCAGCATGGCTTCGAGCGGAAAATCATGTCTCACAAATTTGAGTTTTTTGAAGGGGTAATCAAGAAGGTAGATGAAAACAATGCTGTTGACATTGTCTACATGGACTTCAGCAAGGCCTTTGACAAGGTACCGCATGGTAGGTTGTTGCATAAAGTTAAATCTAACGGGATCCAGTGTAATGGTAGGTAAATGGATGCAAAATTGGCTTCTTGAAAGAAGCTACTGGGTGTTGTAGAGGGTTGTTTTTCAAACCGGAGGCCTGTGATCAGCAGTGTGCCTCAGGGATCAGTGCTGGGTGAATTGTTATTTGTCATTTATACTAATGATGTGGATGAGAATATAGGATACATGATTAGTAAGTTTGCAAATGACACTAAGATTTATGGACAGTGAAGAAAGTTATCTCCAATTGCAACGGGATCTTGATCAATTGGACCAGTGGGCTGACGAATGATAGGTGGAGTTTAATTGTGACAAATGCAAGGTGATGCATTTTGGTAGACTGAGTATGGTAGGAAGCTGAGGGGTGATCTTACAGAAATCTTTAAAATAATGAGGAGCATAGATAGTCAATAACTTTTCTCAAATGTCTGGGAGTCTAAAATAGAGGGTATAGGCTTAAGATGAGAGGGGAAAAATACAAAAGTGTCCAGAGGGGCAATTTTTTCACACAGAGAGCGGTGAGTGTGTGGAACAAGCTGCCAGAGGTAGTGTAGAAGCGGGTACAATTTTGTCTTTTAAAAAGCATTTAGATAGTTACATGGGTACAATGGGTATAGAAGGATGTAGGCCAAATGCAGGCAATTGGGATCAACTTAGGGGTTTGAAAAAAAAAGGGCTGCATGAACAAGTTGGGCCAAAGGGCCTGTTTCCATGCTGTAAAGCTCTGTGACTCTATGCAGCACCAGTATCAAATCCCTGGAGGCCACCACTTATCACAGCCTACCAATATGAAAAGGAACCTTTCTCATACTTTCTACCTCAAACCAATTATTGACCCATGTCACATGGTTAAAGCTAATTCCATGCACTCTCATTTTTGCTAATAATCTCTTGTGCAGAATAGCATTAAATGTCTCCTACAAGTCCATATAGACAACAGGACACTTTCCTGTCCCCTTTGCTAGTGGCCTCTGCGAAAGTAATTCCACTCCAGTAGTCAGACATAAATCCATGGTGACTCTCTCTCTGACCTGCTCATACTTGCTCAGACACACTGTCCCCGATGATGGATTCCAGTAATTTCTTCACCAATGACAATAAATTGACAGGCCTGCAGTTATCTGCTTTTTCTCTCCCTCCCTTCTTACATAACGGAGTGACATTTCTGGTCCAAAGGTAGAATTCATGAATCGAGAGAACTTTGGAAAATGATGACCTTCACTTTTGCAATTTCCTCATCTATTTCTTTGAATGTGCTCCGAAGGAGACAATCACATCCCAAGGATTTGTTTATCTGAAGTTTCATTACCTTCCCCATCATTATTTTTAAAAAATGATTTATTCAATAGGCAAGGTTTCTCAGTGACATATTCTTAGGCTCGTATTTAATCAAATTTCCTGGAAGAAAAATTGAATCACATTCCTCCTCTGAAAAGCACTTGCCAACTGCAACTAGTTTCATATAAAGAGAATTTCAAGCAGGAATACTGAATTCTAGTGGCGCAAGAATTAATGCAAAAATAAAAATTACAAGGTACAATACAGGGGCTTCTGCATTTATCACTGAAGACGATTCAGATTGGGGGAAACTGATACGAGTTCACAAAGTGTATCCGTTAAATATTGCTGCTCGCTATTACATAAGAACTAGGAGCAGGGGTAGGCCATCTGGCCCCTCCACCAGTTAATAAGATCATGGTTGATCCTTTCATGGACGCAGCTTGGCTAATCCATCCACTTACCATAACCCTTAATTTCTTTCTATTCAAAAATGTATCTGTCCTTGCCTTAAAAACATTCAATGAGGTAGCCTCAACTGCTTCAGTGGGCAGGGAATTCCACAGATTCACAACCCTTTGTGTGAAGAAGTTTTTCCTCAACTCAGTCCTAAATCTGCTCCCTCTTATTTTGAGGTCACGTCCCCTTGTTTTAATTTCACCCTCCAGCGGAAACAACCTCCCTGCTTCTGTCTTATCTATTCCCTTCATAATCTTATATGTTTCTATAAGGTGTCCCCTCATTACTTAGCAAATGAACCAGAAATGCAGCCTCTGACCTATTGATACAGAAGGATGGTTTGGAGAATCATTCAATGTGCAGATTGCAATGGTCACAAGTATCACCAGCTCTACCTGAAGGTGCAGAGAAAAGATTCAGGTGGATAACACCATAACCAAGAGGTTAAACCCATCAGGAGAGACTGAATAGGCTGGGTCTCTATTCTCAGAGAGCTGAGAGTGGCTTTCTTTTCTTTTATCCAACAGGATACAAGTGTCACTGCATTTGCTGCCCATCCCTAATTTCCCTTGGGAAGGTGATGGAGAACTACCTTCTTGAACAATTGTTGTCATACTATGGAAGATAACATCTAAGGAGCAGATATAAATCGGGAAGTGAAAGGGAGGGAGGAATTTAGGAAAATTACAATCACCAGAAAGTGGTTCTGAGAAAATGATTGAAGCTGCAGAGTGATAGAAGCTGGGGTTGTGATGGGCCTCATTTTAGGGTCTTAAAAAAAGTAGCTAGTGAAATAATTGATGCATTGGTCTTAATTTTACAAAATTCCCTAGATTTGGGGAAGATCCCCCCAGTTTGAAAGATAGCAAATGTAACTCCATTATTCAAAAAAGGGAGGGAGAGAGAGAGAAAGCTGGAAACTGTCATTTAGAAAACATTGGAAGACATTGCTAAAGAAGTTATAGTTAGGCATTTGGATAATTTCAAGGCAATCAGGTTTAGACAAAGTTGGAAACCAACTTATTGTGAGTTCTTTGAGGAAGGAACCTGTGCTGTGGATTCACTGAACTTGGATTGCCGGAAGGTATTTGACTTAAAGGCTTTTGCAGTCAAAAAAGCTCAGGTTATAAGGGGTATGTGCATGGACAGAAGATTGAATGGCTGAAAGAGGAGGGTAGGCAAACATGGGTTTTTCATGAAGGGAAGATGTAACTAATGATGAGACCTCAACTGTTAACAACGTATAGAAATGACTTGGATGGAGGTATGGATGGGATTGTTGCCAAATTTGCCAATAACAAAACGATAGGTAGTAAAGCAAGGAGGAGGATATAAGGATAGGGCAGTATGGTGGCACAGTAGTTAGCACCGCTGTCTCACAGGACTAAGGACTCGAGTTCAATTCCGGCCTTGGCTGATTGCGTGTGTAAGGTTTGCATGTTCTCCCTGTGTTTGCATGGGCTTCCTCTCACAATCCAAACATGTGCAGTGTAGATGGATTAGCCATGCTGAATTACCCCTTAGTGCCCCAAGATGTGCAGGTTAGGGGGATTAGTAGGGTAAATATGTAGGGTTACAGGGGTAGGGTCTGGGTAAGATACTCTTTTGCAGAGTTGGTGCAGACCCAATAGACCAATTAGCTTGCTTCTGTATTGTAGGGATTCTATAGTTCTATATATTCCAGTCTCGCTGAGGATACAAATAGGTTAAATAAGTGGCAAATGAGGGAAAATGTGAAATTGTCCATTTTGGCAGAAAGAATGAAACGGTGAGAGATTGCATAGTTCTGCAAAGAGGGGTCTTGGTATTTTAGTGCATGAATTGCAAAAGACTAACACACAAGTACAGTAATAAATTAGGAAAGCCAACAATGTTATTGTTTATGGTGAGGGGAGTTGATTACAAAAAACAGTGGTAGCAGAGTTCTTGAATATTTTTAAGGCAGAGATAGATAGATTCTGAGCAAGCAAGGGGGTGAAAGATTATCAGGGGGTATGCGGGAGGCAGAGTTGTGGTTTCTATTAGATCTTCCATTATGTTTTAAAGAATGGAGCAGAATTGAGGTGCTACTCCTTGTTCGTTGTCCCTGTGGTATGGATACAGTAACAGCACTGTTAGGAACGGTTTTCCAGGATTTTGATCCAGTGACATAAGGAATGGTAACAGAGTACAAAATCAGTGGTGTCCCCAACCGTCTGCTGCCCTTGTCTTTTCAGATGGCAGAGGTCAAACGTTTCAAAGTTGTCATCAAAGGAGACTTATCAAGTTGCTACAATACATCTTAAGAAGTCTCACAAAACCAGATTAATGTCCAACAAGTTTACTTGGAATCAAGAGCTTGCGGAGCACTGTTCTTCCCTCAGGTAGGTAGTCAGTGCCTTCCTCAGGTGAGTAGCAATCTGAAACCTCATGATTTCAAATAAACCTGTTGGACTTTACGCTGGTGTTGTGAGAATTCTAACTTTACCACCCCCCCCCCACTCCATCCAATGCTGGCATCTCCACATTACAGTACATCTGTGTGTGTCAATGGTTGACAGACTGAATGTTGAAGGTTGTGGATGAAGTGCCAATCAAGTGGACTACTTTGTCCTGTATGGCACTGAACTTCTTCATTTAAAAGAGAAAATGCTGAAAAACCTCAGCAGGTTTGGCAGCATTTGTAAGGAAAGAAAAAAAGCTGATGTTTTGAGTTCAGATGACTTCAAAGCTTTGACAAAGAGATCATTTGGATTCTCTTCTCTTTTGGTTTTAAATTACAGCATCTGCAGTAATTTGTTTTTATCCTGAGCTTCTTCACTACATACTTGTAAATGTTGGAGAGGTTTTGAGGAGTCAGAAGAGTTACTTCCCACAGAATTCCTTGCCTCTGATTCGCTCTTGTAAATACAGTTCTTATATAGCTAGTCCAGTTAGGTTTCGAGTTAATGCTAACCCCAGGATGTTAATAGTTGCGCGTTTCAGCAACAGTAATGCCATTGAATTTCATGGAACGATTGTTGGATGTAGTCATTGCTTGACATTTTTGTGACACCAGCATTTTGTGCCATTTTTAGTCAAAGTGTGAACGTTGTCCAGATTATGTTGCATTTGGACTCCTTCAGAATCTGAGGAGTCATAAATGATGCAGAACATTGTGCAGTCATCAGCATACATCACTAAATATGTTCTTATGCTGGAGGAGGTTCACTAATGAAGTAGCTGAAGAAGTCTGGGCCTAAGCCACAGCGCTGAGGAATTCCTACAGTGATGTCCTGGGACTGAGATCACTGGCCTCCAACAACCACAAGCATCTTTCATAGGTATGATTCTAACCAGCAGAGAGTATTCTGTTAATTCCTATTAACTCCAGTTTTGCTCACACTCCTCTATCCCATACTCAGTGAAGTGCTGCCTTGATGTCAAGGGCAGACATGCTCACCTTAAAGGGTCCTACTCACTTTTCTATGTTTTGGAAGGTGTGTGGAACTTTCCACACACCTGATGAAGGAGCAGTGTTTCTGAAAGCTTGTGGGATTACTATCAAATAAACTGGTTGGACTTTAACTTGGTGTTGTGAGACTTCTTACTGTGTTTACAGTAAGAAGTGAGACTTCTTACTGCCAGTCCAATGCTGGTATCTCTACATCAATAAACTCTGACCAGGAAAGTTGATGTACAACAAATAAATAAAAAAAAACAGAAAAAATTTCCTTTATGCCTCAGAAACCTGATTAATAAATGATCATCTGTGGAAGATAACAGAAGTCTTTGAAATGTGAACGCAGAGATATATGCTTAAATCCATTTACCCACCATAAGACATTTGAAGAGGTACCTGAAATTGCATGAGGAAAAAGTGACATCCAGAAAACAGAATGGCCGGAATTTTCAAGTCGTTCATGCCCTGCTTCCGCTGCCTATGAGTTCGGAGAATTTCTGTTCACTGCAGCAGGACTGGAGAATCCCATTGGCATGAATAGCTGAAAAATTCCGACCAATGTCAATATTTTGGCCACTTGAACAAAACTGAAAAGCCGCAGAGATCTGTCCTAAAGGGCAAAGTGCAGGGCAGCAGAAAGAGGGATTGACCTGGGCTCAGTTGAAAGACAGACATTGCATTGTAGTTGTACATGAGCTAAGTGGATGTAAGAGGATGGTGCAAGGTAAATGACTGCAACATACTATGACAGCAAATCTAGTCAGGGTAGCTGCAAGTAGCAACAGCAGCTATACATATAAGGCAAGAAGGAATAGAATAACATTTAGGTATAGCTTGAGTCGGGTGAGATGAGGCTTGTACTAAGCATAAACATCAGCACAGTGCAGCTGGGCCCCAAGTGTTCTGTTCCCAGCATTGTGTATTGTTTGATTCTACGTCTATGCACCAATGTGAGCTTTGAGCAACATCCACGACTTTGCCCTGGTAGATTACTCCCATTGGTCTGGATAAGCCAACATCCAAGTCCCACTCATTTACAAACCACATTCGGTGATAACTATCTATTTCATATACAGTTTATAGCTAGCTGCATGAGACATCCTACTAGAAAACAACTTTCCTACCTAATAATCATCAGTAAAGCCATCCCTGGCAGAACTCACACTCTGAGTTTTGATGAGGTAGTCTTGGTAACATTATTACTGACTCCCTTCTATCATGGTGCTGATGAGTGGGAGAAGGCTGATAGGGCTGTGAAGGGCCCAGGTTCGATTTATCCTGCTTTAAGTGGAACTGTTTTACATTTGTGGGGTAAATGCCGGTGATGCAGATGAATTGCATCAGTCTGGCTGTTGTGATGGAGGTGGTGATTGGGTGAGAGTGGGAGGAAAGGTGAAGGGTTCAACTAGGTCTGCTGCACAGGTCCTGAGCATTAAAAATAACTTGCATTTATGCAACCACTGTTCACAACCTCAGCACATCCTGAAAGCACCTCACAGACACTGAACTACCTTTAGAAGGTAGTCAATATTGTAGTGTAGGGAAGGGAGCAGCCAATTTGAACACAGCAAGATCCCACATGCAGCAATGCATTAATGCATTAATACTCTATTTAAGTAATGTTGCCTGAGGGATAAATAGTGGGCAGAGGGACAGGAGAGCCCGCCACCTGCTCTTTGTGGCATGGGATCTTTCAGTCCATTCAAGAAGATAAAAGGAGGCCTCTGCTTAACGTCTATCTGAAAGATGACACCGTTAAAAGTGCAGCTTTCCCTTAGTACTACACTATGGATTTGGATTGGATATTTTTGTTCATCTCACGAGTGGTGCTTCAATATTCTAGAATATCAGAGAGGAGCACTGCTTACAGACAGGCCTGATATTTCTTTCCATTGATCTCAGCTGAAGCTGGAGAGCTAAATGTAAAACAGTGTGTCATGGATCCCATTTTATATCGCAGTCAGCCTGACACAGTAGCAGCTTGCTGGATGCAAATCATAAATGTTTTCTTCACTACTAAAAGTCGACGAACTGCAATTACCTGTTAATAAGGAAAGTGATAATAACATTATCTTGTGCTTTTAATCTTGTTTCAAAGCTGCGTGGTTCCATAGAAATTAAAAGCCCTGCAGGCTCTAGAATTTCATGGTGCTTTTTTGCCATCTTTTCCCAAATGCATTTTAACCGCTCTATATAAGCCTTTCCACCCACTCAGTATCTTAATGTTCAGGCAGTTCTACAGCAATTGAATTATGAGGCAATCTAGCAGTATACTTCTGCATCACTGCTGTCAGGGATCCAAACAATCTGTTTTAAAATTGTATAGGAAGCATTGTATTGAATAACCAGATTCTGAAGATCATTACATGCTTTAATAGCAAGAACAAATAATGTGGGTTTTTTCGAGCCTGTTAAATTTGTTGTCATTTCTCCATCAATATATCCAGAACAGCTTAAATTAACCGTTATAAATGCTTCAGACATGTCACTATATTTCTCTATTTTATTTGACTCAACAGACTTTATGAGACCCGAGTTTTCCTTTTCCCAAAACCACAGCACATGAATCAAAATGCTCATAAATACAATTCAGGTAAAGCTTGCTGTTTCAAACTCAGGTGGTGCCAAAATCTCCTGTCGACAATTCCAAATGTTGTTAAGTGAGAGATTATCTGGATCCAGGTCTCAATAGTTTAGTGGAAACAAACTCATTATTGCTCCATTAAGTATACTTATTCTCTGGAGTAGCAGATTGTTGTCACTGTATGCTCAATGGTTGAATTAACATCTGCAGACACGGGTTTTACTCTAACCTTAATGCTGTTACTAAAAAAAACTGCTCCGTTTAACTGTGAACAAGGTGCTTGATGGGGACAGTGTAGAGTGAAGCTTTACTCTGTATCTAACCCGTGCTGTACCTGTCCTGGGAGTGTTTGATGGGAACAGTGTAAAGGGAGCTTTACTCTGTAGCTAACCCCATGCTGTCCCTGTCCTGGGAGTGTTTGATGAGGGACAGTGTAGAGGGAGCTTTACTCTGTATCTAACCCGTGCTATATCTGTCCTGGGAGTGTTTGATGGGGGACAGTGTAGAGGGAGCTTTACTCTGTATCTAAACCTGTGCTGTCCCTGTCCTGGGAGTGTTTGATGGGGGACAGTGTAGAGGGAGCTTTACTCTGTATCTAACCCCGTGCTGTCCCTGTCCTGGGAGTGTTTGATGGGGACAGTGTAGAGGGAGCTTTACTCTGTATCTAACCCTGTGCTGTACCTGACCTGGGAGTGTTTGATGAGGGACAGTGTAGAGGGAGCTTTACTCTGTATCCAACCCCGTGCTGTACCTGTCCTGGGAGTGTTTGATGGGGACAGTGTAGAGGGAGCTTTACTCTGTATCTAACCCTGTGCTGTACCTGTCCTGGGAGGGTTTGCTAGGGACAGTGTAGACTCGTAAAGGTTTACAACATGGAAACTGGTCCTACAACGTGGCTATGCCATCTAGACTTCCCACTAAGGTAGTCCCAATTGCCCTCATTTTGTCCCGATTCCATATCTAAGCTTCCTATAATGCAGCGGAAATATGTCAGTCTACACAGCCTCTCCTTATAACTCAAACCATCATCCTAGTATATCTTTTCTGCATTCTCTCTAGTTTATTAATATCCTTTCTATTATAGGTGGACCAGAACTGTACACTGTATTCCAAATGTCACCTTATTAATATCTTGTACAATTTCAATAAGACATCCCACCTCTTGTATTCAATGTTCCGACCAATGAAACCAAGCATGCCGAATGCCTTCTTCACCATTCTGTCCACCTGTGACCCTACTTTCAAGGAGCTATGAACATGTACTCCTAGATCTTTGTACTGTAACTCTCCCCAGTGCCCCACCATTAACTGAGTAAATCCTGCCCTGGTTCTATCTGCCAAAATGCATCACCTTGCATTTATCCAAATTAAACTCCATCTGCCATTTGTCAGCCTAAATGATCAAGATCCTGTTACAATCCGAGATAACCTTCTTCAGTGTCCACTACGCCACTAATCATGGTGCTATCTGCAAACTTACTAACTATGCCCTTAATATTGTCATTAAATCATTAATATAAATAACAAATAACAGTGGACTGGTCCCTGAGGCACACTGCTGGTCACAAATCTCCAGTTTGAAAACCAACCCCTTATAACTACCTTCTGTCTCCTGTTGTAAAGCCAATTTTGTATCCATTTGGCTATCTCACACTGGACCCCATTAGATTTAAACTTACACAACAACCAACTATGGTATCTTATCATAGGCCTTGCTAAACTCCCTTGCCAAACAGAGCTTTATTCTGTATCTATCCCCAGGCTGTACCTGTCCTGGGAGCATTTTGATGGAGGGAGTGTAGAGAGAGCTTTACTCTGTATTTAACCCCGTGCTGTATCTGTCCTGGGAGTGTTTGATGGGGACAGTGTAGAGGGAGCTTTACTCTGTATCTAACCCCATGCTGTACCTGTTCTGGGAGTGTTTGATGGGGGACAGTGTAGAGGGAGCTTTACTCTGTATCTAACCCTGCGCTGCATCTGTCCTGGGAGTGTTTGATGGGGACAGTGTAGATGGAGCTTTACTCTGTATCTAACCCCGTGCTGTATCTGTCCTGGGAGTGTTTGATGGGGACAGTGTAGAGGGAGCTTTACTCTGTATCTAACCCTGCGCTGCATCTGTCCTGGGAGCGTTTGATGGGGACAGTGTAGAGGGAGCTTTACTCTGTATCTAACCCCGTGCTGTACCTGTCCTGGGAGTGTTTGATGGGGACAGTGTAGATGGAGCTTTACTTTGTATCTAACCCCGTGCTGTACCTGTCCTGGGAGTGTTTGATTGGGGGACAGTGTAGAGGGAGCTTTACTCTGTATCTAACCCCGTGCTGTATCTGTCCTGGGAATGTTTGACGGGGACAGTGCAGAGGGAGCTTTACTCTGTATCTAACTCCGTGCTGTATCTGTCCTGGGAATGTTTGATGGGGACAGTGCAGAGGGAGCTTTACTCTGTATCTAACCCTGTGCTGTACCTGTCCTGGGAGTGTTTGATGGGGACAGTGTAGACGGAGCTTTACTCTGTATCTAACCCTGCGCTGCATCTGTCCTGGGAGTGTTTCCAGGGACCGTGTACTCTATACCTAACCAATGGGCTCGTGGGACAGTGAATGTATAAAGGAAGTTGAACATGTTCCAGTGCCCCTGATGTTGTAGACTTTGAAAAGCATTTCAAGGAAACAGTTAAAATGTAACAGAATTGCCAGAAAAACAGTTACATGAAAATTAGATCAATAAATATACTTCTGTGTTATTCAAGACTGCATCTTCTAAACAATAAGTGTTGCAATGGCTGCCTGCCAATGCTGTGCAATTATCAGACACAGCTCTGTCAACAAAGTACCTCAACAGCAAAGAACTGCAGGTGATGGAAAGCTAATGTAAAAAGAGTAGAAATGTACAGCAGGTAAGGCAGCATCTGTGGAGAGAAACATGGTTAATATTTCAGGTTTCTGATTTTTCATCTGCTGTGCAGACGGAGCTTTCAGACTGGCTCAGGTATTTCCAGCATTTTTATTGTCCTACAAGCTGCTGTGCCTGTCTGGGTTATTGACCATATTTACATGATGTTAATGTGGCTTTATCCATCTACAGCAGCAACTATTCAACTTGTATCCTAATGATGCCATTGGATTTCTCCATTTGAACAGACTCTTTACATTAAAATCAGGGTTTTTCAACTATGGAGTATCAGAATCACAACGGTGATTCTAACGGTGAAGACAAAGGCCATTTGGCCCATCAAGTCTGCACTGACTCTGTGACAGAATATGTTATCCAAGTCCTCTCCCCCACCTTATCCCCATAGACCCACACACTGCCATGGCTAATCCACCTAACCTACACATCTTGAGACACTAAAGGGTTATTTATCATGGCAAATTCACTTAACTTGCATGTCTTTTATTCTGTGGGAGAAAACCCATGCAGACAGGGGGACAACATGCAAACACCACACAGACAGTCGCCCAAGGCCAGAACTAAAGCAGGTGTCTGGCACCAAGAGACAGCAGTGCTAACCACTGCACCATCATGCTGACTATTGGTGAACATGTTTCACAGATGAGTCAAGTTAGAGAAATGACTGCAGGGTAACCAACTGTAATGGACATCACAGCTGCATGCAATCTTGGATCCTGTCAACTCCTAAAAGAGATAGGCTGACAGATTTCAGCTTTGTCGGGTATAAACCAGCCTTCAACGTTAGGTAAATAATAAATCCAGAATGGCGAGAATGTGGTTGACAAACAATCATAGATTTCTTTAGTCGAAGCTAGATACAGGTAGATGAGAAGTAAGAGGACATACTGTTAGATCAGATGAAATAGGGCAGGAGGAGGATCGTGTAGGGCACTGCTTGTTTGCATGAATGACCCATTTCTGTGATGTAAACTTTATCTGAAGATCAGCCTGGCAGCTTCAGGCACTGGGAAAAAATTATCAGGCAAAATCTTCTGGCTCTTCATGCTGGTGGGATGCTCTGGTCGTGTCAACAACGAACCCCACAGCGGGTTTCCCAGTGATGTGGATTGGAATCAGCGAGAATTCCCATTGATTGTGGTGGGACCAGAAGATCCCACCACTAGCTAACGGCACGCTGCCAACGGGAATCACATCGCAGGAAGACCAGAGCGTATCACCATAAGAGTAGCCTCTGGAAGATATGGTGGACAGATAATGCTTAGGACAATGGACACTCTGCTCATGAAATTCTGCAATCAAACATCTTTGTTTAGTGTAAATCTGAAACAGACAATGTTGGAATTCATTTTGGAAGTACCCTCTGAGGTAGAACTCTCCCAACGCGTTGGAACAAATGATTGTTCTGTACCCAAGATTCCTGAGATTACTTTGTTTCATAACCATCTCCCACAACATGCACACTTGGACAATTCTGATCTAACTGGGTATAGTCAGAATGGATTTACAAATGGGAAATCATGTTGGCGAACTTGGAGTTTTTTTGAAGATGTTACTAACAAAATTGATAAAGGGGAGTCGATAGACTTTCATAAGGTTTTTGGTAAAGCCCCCCACAAAATAAAAGGGATAGGTGGCCATGTACTGCCATGGATTGAGAGTTGGCTAAAAGGCAGAAAACTGAGTAGTAGTCATTCTTGCTTTGGCAATCTGAGGCTAGTAGGGTACTAGCTGTTCACAAAATGAATCACTGATTTGGATGTGGCGACTGAATGTAATATTTCTACGTTCAAAGCTGGCACAAAGCTAAGTGGCAATGTATGTTGTGAGGAAGACATAAAGTGACCACAGGAAGATTTGGACTCACTTAGTAAGTGAACATGGCAGATAGGATATAAGGTGGAAAAATGTGAGGTAATCCATTTTGGTAGGAGGAACAGATGTGCAGAGTATTTCTTAAATACTAAGAAATTAGAAAGTGTAGATGTACAAAGATCACTGAAGGCTAGCATGCAGGTGCAGCAAACACCTGCAAACATTAAGAAGGCTCATGAAAGCATTAGCCTTTATCACAAAAGGATTTGAGTGCAAGAATAGTGAGGTCTTGCTTCAATTGTACAGGACTTGGTTACACTGCACCTGGAGCACTGTGTGCAGTTTTCATCCCCTTATCTCAGAAGGGATATTACTCTCATAGATGGAGTGCAACAAAAGTTTCACCATACTTGTTCTTGGAATGATGGGACAGTCTTATGAAGATAGATTGGGCAAATTGAACTCGTATTCTCTCAAATTTCAAAGAATGTGAGATGATCTCATTGAAGCCTACAAAACACTTAAAGAAACAGATAGGATGGATGCAGATAAGATGTTACCCTTGGCTGGGGAGACTAAAACCAGGGGCACCATTTCAAAATAAAGGGGATGAGGAGAAATTTCTTTATACAGAGGGTCCTGAATCTTTGGAATTCTCTACCTCACAGGCCTGTGGAAGCTCAGTTACTGAGCATGTTTAAGGCAGAGATTGATAGATTTAGGTTTGATAATATAAAGGGTTCTGGAGATAGTGTCAGTAAAAGGCACTGAAATATCCCATCAGCATGATTGTATTGAAGGGTGAAGCAGGCTCGAAGGGCTGAATGGTCTACTCTTGTTCTTATCCTAGCTGGTGCTCAAAATGGGTGCTATGTTTCCAACACGACAACAGCGACAACTCCTCAGGAACAATTTCACTGGCTGCAAAGCATTTGGGACATCAAAAGTCAATAAACACATTGTAGAAATGCAGGTTCTTGTTTTCTTTTAAACAAATGGATTGTACTTATTGCTGTAATTTAAAAAGCACACACCACTGCTGAATATACAACTAATGGAAATCCATAAAAACATCTGACCTCAAGGGGACTACTCAGATTTTGAACACCTTGTGTACATTTCATAAAAACACATTAGTCAGAACAAAAGGCGTCTATTGTTACTCTGCTTTTTATTGGAACACAAGAATAAGAGGATGTTAATTAGCCCCTCAAGTCTGCTCCATCATTTAAAGAGATCATGGCTGATCTGTGATTGACCTTTGTGGGAGGCATGTGGTATTGTTGCTGGATTAGTAATCCAAAGACACACAGTAATGTTCTGGAGACTCGAGTTCAAATCCCACCATGGCAGATAGTGAAATCTGAATTCAACAAAAATCTGGAGAATCATGATAACCATGAAACCATTGCCAATTGTCATTAAAAACCCAGCTGGTTCGCTAATGTCCTTTGGGGAAGGAAATCTGCCATCCTTACCTAGTCTGGCCTGTATGATCCAAATCCACAACATGGTTGACTCTCAAAAAACTTCAGCAATGGGCAATAAATGTTTGCCTAGTTAGCAACACCCACATCCCATGAACAAATCAAAAAATTAATACCCACGCTTGCACCTTGGGTTGACCTAAATCTATCCTTTACAAAAAAGTAACTGATTTAAGTTGTTCTTCTGTACAAAAGTGTCCCAAACTTCTACTTCTCTCTGTGTAGACTTGTTTTCAAAGTTCACTCCTGAAAGCTCTACCCTCTAATGTTTAGATAATAACCTTCAATACTGGACATTACAACCAGCAGAAATAGTTTCTCCTGATCTCCACTATTTATTTCCCTTAATATCTTGCAATATGTTGATGAAATCATTGCTTAACCTCCTAAATTCCAGGGAATACAACCCAGTGTGTGTCAGTTTTACTCGACTATAACTGTTGGAATACAGATATTATTCTGGGAATTTCACACTGTATTCTCTCCAAGGCCAGTATCTAAAATTCACAGAACTTTTTTTTTAAACTTTCATTTGTGGGATATGGGCATCACTGGCTGGCCAGCATTTATTGCCCATCGTAGTTGACTCAGGGCAGTTGAGAGTCAATCACATTGCTGTGGTTTTAGGGTCACATTTGAATAGATCGGGTAAGGATGGCGAATTTCCTTCCCTAAAAGACATTAGTGAACTAGATAGGTTTTCCAATAATTGACAATGGGTTTTATGGTCATTAGTAGATTCTTAATTCCAGATTTTTTTTTAAATTGAATTCAAGTTCCATCACCTTCTGCGACAGGATTTAAAGCCAGGTCCTCAGAATATGAGCTGAGTTTCTGGATTAATAGTCCAGTGATAATATCACGAGGCTATCACCTCCCTAACACTGCTCACACTGCTCCAGAAATGGCCTAACCAGCTAAAGCATGACTTCAATCCCCTTGTTGTTTAGTCTTCTGAATACAAAGACCTCGATTAGAATTCTTGTTTATCTTCTAATTTTGATTATTTCATGATTAATCAATAATCGCAATTCCTAGACCTGTTTTCAGCTTCACTTGTGCCGTACTCTTTAAATCCTAAATGGATTTGCCGACATTGAAATCATTTGCTAGTTTGTTCATTTTTTTTATTCTTCAATGGGATGCATTGTTGCCAATCCCCAGCTACGCTTGCACTGACTGGCTTCTGTCAGGAAAATAGAGGTAGCTTTAAGAGATTTATATTTAAAGTAAAAGTTTATTTATTAGTCATGAGTAAGGCTTACGTTAACATTGCAATGAAGTTGCTGTGAAAATGCCCTAGTCATCACAGTTGGCCGGCACCTATTCAGGGCAATGCACCTAACCAGAACATCTTTAAAAACGTGGGGTGAAATCAGAGCACCAGGATGAAACCCAGGCAGATATGGGGAGAATCTGCAATCTCCACATAGACAGTGACCCAAGCCGGGAATCTGTGCTGTGAAGTGTAACCACTGTGCTACCGTGCCACTCCAATTTGTATTGTTGAATAGCAGAAATAAGGTACAGTTTTAAGGGAGTTTGATTTAGTGTTTCGGTGTAAGGAAAGTAAACCTATATTCATGCTAGACAAAAGTATTTGTATTTGTTTGAGGGTTTGCACAGTTCAAACTATGCTTCTATTGTGCTTAGAGAGGGCTGCGGTGTGAGAGGTAAACAAACTGGCTTATACATAAATTTATTGCTTAGCAACCAGGAGCAGCTTTAGGGTAGGAATGCTTTTTGAGCGATAAGCACTATGGACCCAGGTTTGATTCCTGGCTTGGGTCAGTATCTGTATGGAGTTTATGGTTGCGATGATGTGGAGATGGCAGTGTTGGACTGTTTAGATCAGAGTTGGACCAGTTTAGATCAGAGTTGAGGAGGAACTTCTTCACTCAAAAGGTAGCAAATCTTCGGAATTCTCTGCCAGTTGAAGTGGTGGAGGCTTCCTCGTTGAATATGTTCAAGTTATGGGAAGATAGATAAACAAGGGAAATAAGGGTTATGGGGAGAAAGTGGGAAAGTGGAATTGATCCACTTCAGATCAGCCATGATCTTATTGAATGGTGGGGCAGGCTCGAAGGGCTAGACAGCCTACTCCTGCTCCTATTTCTTACGTTCTTATGACAGGAGCGAACATGGTAAGAAGTCTCACAACATCAGGTTAAAGTCCAACAGCTTTATTTGGAATCACAAGCTTTCGTGTTGCATTAAAGAACTTGTGATCACCTGATGAAGGGCAGCGCTCTGAAAGCTTGTGATTCCAAATTAACCTGCTGGGCTTTAATTTGGTGTTGTGAGAATTCTTACTGTGTGGCGTCTGCACATTCTTTCTGTGTCTGCATCAGTTTCCTCTGGGTGTTCCTGTTTCCTCCCACAGTCCAAAGATATGCAGATTAGGTGCATTGGCCATGACGAGTTGTCCTTTAGCATCAGGACTAGCTAGGGTAAATGCATGGGTTAGGGGCATAGGGCCTGGGTGGGATTGTAGTCAGTGCAGACTTGATGGGCCAAATGTCCTCCTTCTACACTGTAGGATTCTATGAGTGTAGTTTTAGCTTAATTAATTGGTGAAGATAAGAAGCTGGAGAATGAACGTCTCTCAGCCCTGCCTAAGGAAAAGCTGGACAGTACAAGGGTGCTGCCAAAAAGCAGATCCATAAAAACCAGATAAAGTCCAGACAACCAGGCAATTGGAACAGAAGGAATATCTTAGGAACACTGAGGATAAAGAAACAGAGACTAAGTTGTTGAAAAATGTTTAGGGTAATTCACTGGCAGAACAGATGAAGTGTTCTGAATTAAAGAGACAGCTGCATCAACCAGTTTTATTTGGGAAGGCAAACATCACAGGTAATCAAAAGTTTGACACCATCTTAATGCAGTCTGGGAATCGACAGTTAAAACAATTGTAAAGAATATATGTAACAGTCAAGACAAAAAAGTCCTGAAGGGAGAGGTGTACAACTTGGCTAAAAGTGGAATGGAAGGCCTGTTTGATGTTAGAAAACCTGGAATGGATTGTTAAGGCAAACAGCTGATGAAAAGCATGGTTTGAAAGAAGATTCTAAAGTGTGTCTTTTTTAGGAATGTATTTTGGAAACTCTCATGTAACAACTAACTGGGTGGTTAAGAGAAAAATCTATGGAAAATTGTTGAGCTGCCATATGACCAAAGTGAAGGTATCTGACCATAGCCAATCTGTTTAAAGGAATTATGTGTTAGCTTAAGTATACTTTGTAATCCAT
Source organism: Sphyrna mokarran (assembly GCA_024679065.1). Taxonomy (NCBI): domain Eukaryota; kingdom Metazoa; phylum Chordata; class Chondrichthyes; order Carcharhiniformes; family Carcharhinidae; genus Sphyrna; species Sphyrna mokarran. The sequence continues at coordinate 4,568,010 of JAGIQG010000013.1, read as the reverse complement.
GTTTGAGAAGGCAATAAGGAATGTAGAAGTATTGCTTTATAGTCAAACTTTTTATGTTTGACAAGTTTTTTTAAAATTAGCAGTTGGTAAGTCTGTTCCTCCACGTTTTCTAAAAGAGTAAAAGTTGTAATCTTTTGAGCCAGGGTTCCATTCTTGAATTTTTCTGTCCAATACAAACTGGGAGTGTAAGCTATTTCAGGGGGTAGTTCTATCACCCACAATGTTGTAGGTCTGGAGTCACATGTAGCCAGGTCAGCTATAAATAGCTGATTTCCTTCCCTAAAGGACATTAGCAAACCAAATGGGTTTTTACAACAATAAATGATATCTCCACAGTCACCAGTGTTAAGACTAATTCTAGATTCCAGATTTTATTAATTGAATAATTAGTATGAATCTCTGGATTATTAGTCCAGTGAAATTTCCACTATATCATCTCTCTCAGTTAATCCACCAATTTCTCAGTGTTCATGCTTCCATCCACATTATAGTGCCACCCATTTAGTATCATTGGGAAATTCGGTTATTTGCCTTTGTGTGCCAGCAATTAAGTCCTTAGCAGGTGCAATTAATAGTTGAGAGTGCAACACAGATCCTTGTAGGATAATACCAGTCACATCCTGCGAGACAGAGCACTTGCCCATTAACTCTACTCTCTGAACCTGCCACTCAGTCAATTTTCTAACCACGTCAATATTTTGCCTTTAATTCCACAAGCTTCAGCCTTAGCAAACAAAATCTTATGAAGAAATTTATCAAAATCCTTCTGGAAATCCATACAAATAATCTCCACTTTCAAAATGGTCCACCAGATTCATCAAGTATGACATGCCCTTTACAATTCCTGCTAGGTCTTTCTATTAGGTTGACCTTTTCATAGAATCTCTCAATGCAGAAGAGGCCCTTCGGCCCATTGTGTCTGCACTGACACGTGAGAAAAGTTTGACCTATCTTTTCAATCGCATCTTTCAGCACTTGACTAGAATGTTATGACATGCTAAGTGCACATCCAGATACTTTTTAAAGGATGTGAGGCAACTCACTTCTACCAACTTCCCAGGCAGCGAATTCCAGATTGTTATCTTCCTCTGGGTGAAAATGTTTTTTCTTATATTTTCCATCCACATTAGTATAATGTGGATGGAAAACTCATCTTGAACCTACGTCCCCTTGTGACTGATTCTTCAACTAAGGAAAACAGCTGCTCCCTATGCAGCTCAATCAGGTCATGCCCCCTCAGTCTTCTCTGCTCCAATATAAACATCCCAAGCCTATCCAACCTCTTTCCACAACTTCAATGTTCCATCCCAGACAACATTGTGGTGAATCTCCCCTGCACCCCCTCCAATACAATCACATTCTTCCTATAACATAGCAACTAAAACTGCAGGTTTGGAAAGTGCTGTTGAAGAAGCGGTGGTAAGTTGCAGCAGTGCATCTTGTAGGCACACACTGCTGTCACTGTGTCAGTGGCAATGGCAATGGGGATGAACATTTAAGGTGATGGATGGGGTGCCAATCAAGCAGGTTGCTTTGTGCTGGATGGTACTGAGCTTGAGAACTGTTGGAGCTGCATTCATCCTGGTATTTTGCATCTCAATTCTGATTTGTGCCATTTATGCTGGAAGGCTTTTGGCAGTGAGGAGCAATGTTTACTCTTAATTGTGCTGGTGCACAGAAACTCAAGAATAAAAGTGGCCATGTTTAGCAATGTTTCTCTTCAGATGTGCACATGCACAGTCCATGTCAATCTTAAAAGAACCACGTGATGCAACAAGCAGTAAGACGTAGCAACATTGGTTAGGAGGGCGGAATGTACAACCTTTGACCTAATCCTGAAGGCACAGTGTTCAAGTGGCTGATCCAGGAAAGTTTCTTGTCATTGGTAATCACCAGCATGCCAGTATATCACTCATAATTCTAGTCAAGGCAGCCTTGGTTCCACACACAATAAAATATGGATTCAAACGGAGTTTGCAGAGAGGCGCTTGTGGAGCTGTGGGGCACAGACAGATTTGAAAAAAGGGAGATCAACCAGGGGTGCTGGATGGAAAGGATGGTCAAGTCAAGTCTGATCTTCCCAGCTTGTGTCACTGTCTATGTGGAGAATGCACATTCTCACTGTGTTTGCATGGGTTTCCTCCAAGTGTTCCAGCTTCCTCCCACAGTCCAAAGATATGTGGGTTAGGTCAATCAGCCATGTTAAATTGGCCCTTAATGTCAGGGGACCAGCTAGGATGGATGCATGAAATTACAGAGATAGTGCCTGGATGGGATTGTGGTCAGTACAGCTTCCTTCTGCACTGTATGGATTCTATGATTCCACGTGGGGTTGGGTGCTGTTCCATTTCTGAGACAAGGTGCAGGAAATCGGACTGGCTGAGTTTGGCATGATGCCAACTTAGTGAAATATTTCATTCCCCAACATTTCAGCTGAATACAAAATTCAAGACAAAAAAAATTGCTTTAAGCTAAATCATTTCCACCAGTCTTTCCCCACACAAACTGCCATCGAAGTAGATTAACAACGTAATCGAGTCCTTTCCCCAAAACAGTCCTCTACAGCTGCATGATGTATGAATTTTGGCAGCAGCATGTATGGTTTCTCAATTTCACTGTGAACTGTAAATAATGTGCGCTACAGTCAGGCTGACTGCAGTCTGGTCAGGCAGTAAGTACATTCCCAACATTTATAATTCAACTTCTAGTAAATCTACTCCAAACAGCTGTGATTCTACACACATCTTCCAAAGAACTTTCACCATTGAAGGAAAGACATTCAAATCAGTGAAGGAAAACGTAAGGGATCAAAAAGGAAGTCTCCTTGTGGAGTCTGAAGGTGTGGCTGATGTACCGAGTGAGTACAATGCATCTTCTTCACCAGAAAGGGCTTGCTGCCAATGTCACAATAAAGGAGCAGATGGAATAAAAACTGACAAAGAGGTGTTTGAAAGTTGATGTACTCAAACTCAGACTGAATGGTCCTATCACACATTAAGCTGACCTTTCTCCTTACTATATGTATGGTTGTAACACTACATTCTGCACCCTCTCCTTTTCTTTTCCCCTATGATCTCTTTATGAGTGGTATGCTTTATCTGCCTGCACATTCTCCCTGTATCTGCATGGGTTTCCTCTGGATGCTCCTGTTTCCTTTCTTAGTCTGTAAGATGTGCTGGTTAGGTGCATTGGCCATGCTAACTTCTCCCTCAGTGTACCCAAACAGGTGCCAAAGTGAGGCAACTAGGGGATTTTCACAGTAAATTCAGTGCAGTTTTAATGTAAACCTACATGTGACATGAATAAATAAACTTCCAACTGTATAACGTGCAAGAAGCAATACTTTTCATTGTATCCCTATACATGTGACAATAATAAAATCAAAATAGCAAGGTTGCTCGGCCCAGGTGGTTGCTTCTTTGGTGTAGGTAAAGCTATGAGAAACATAACCTTGAGTCTCAATTTCTCAACTCCTCCTCAGATTTAGGAGTGGAAGTCAGAGGAGAAAAGATGGGAGAAAAGAGACGAGCCTGGCAGGACAAGACCATCAGTCTAATGACGGTGACAGTAATACCAGTGCAAAATTTAATTATTGTTGGAATTCCCTCACAAAACATTATTCACATCTTTCACTTCAAGAATTTCTTCTTGAAGTGACGTTGCTGGGTGTATTCTATAGGCCGCCCAATAGTGACAGGGAAGTTGAGGTGCAGATAGGGAAACGGATACTGGAGAGATGTAGAAATAACAGAGTTGTTGTGATGGGAGAATTCAATTTCCCAAACATCGACTGGAATATCCCAAGGGTAAGGGGTTTGGATGGGGAGGAGTTTGTTAGGTGTGTTCAGGAGGGTTTCCTGACATAGCACGTGGACAAGCCTACGAAAGGAGATGCTGTACTGGACCTGGTACTAGCTAGCTAATGAACCAGGACAGGTGATGGATCTCTCGGTAGGAGAGCATCTTGGGGATGGAGATCATAATTCTATCTCCTTCACCCTTGCATTGGAAAAGGATAGGATCAGGCAGGCTAGGAAGGTGTTTGTCTGGAATAAGGGGAAATATGAAGACATCAGGCAGATGTTGGGGCGAATAAACTGGAAGGAGGTGTTCTTGGGGAAAAGCACAGAAGGAAGGTGGCAGATATTCAAGGAATGCTTGTCTGGAGCTTTGCACGACAACGTTCCGGTGAGACAAGGAGGTTTTGGTAGGACGCGGGAACCGTGGTGCACGAAGGCTGTGGTGAACATAGTCAGGAAGAAAAGAAAGGTGTATAAAAGGTTCAAAGAGCTAGGAGATGTTGAGGATCTAGAGAAGTATAAGACTTACAGAAGAGAGCTTAAAAAGGAAATTAGGAGAGCCAGAAGGGGTCACGAGAAGGCCTTGGCTGGTAGGATTAAGGAGAATCCCAAGGCCTTCTACAAATATGTGAAAAGTAAAAGGATGAGAAGAGAAGGGATAGGACCTATAAAAGGTGAAGGGGGAAAAGTCTGTATGGAACCGGAAGAAATGGCAGAGGTGCTTAATGAGTACTTTGCCTCAGTATTCACGGTGGAAAGTGATCTGGGAGGATGCACTACAAGTTTGCGGCAGACTGAAAAGATTGAGTATGTAGATATTAAGGAAGCGGATGTGTTAGAACTTTTAAATGCTATCAAGATAGACAAGTCTCCGGGACCAGATGGGATGTACCCCAGGTTATTGTGGGAGGTGAGGGATGTCATTGCAGAGCCCCTGGCGATGATCTTTGCGTCGTTGATGGAGACAGGAGAGGTTCCGGAGGATTGGAGGATTGCGGATGTGGTCCCTATTTTCAAGAAAGGGAACAGGGATAGTCCTGGAAATTACCGACCAGTGAGTCTGACCTCAGTGGTTGGTAAGCTGATGGAGAGGCTTCTGAGGGACAAGATTTACGAGCATTTGGAGAAGTTTAGGTTGATTAGAAATAGTCAGCATGGTTTTGTAAAAGGCAGGTCATGCCTTACGAGCTTAATTGAGTTCTTCGAAAATGTGACTGAACACATTGACAAAGGAAGAGCAGTGGACGTGGTGTACATGGACTTCAGCAAGGCATTTGACAAGGTCCCACATGCAAGACTTCTTGAGAAGGTGAGAGGCCATGGGATCCAAGGGGCTTTGGCCTTGTGGATCCAGAACTGGCTTGCCTGCAGAAGGCAGAGGGTGGTTGTGGATGGCTCTTTTTCTGCATGGAGGTCAGTCACCAGTGGAGTGCCCCAGGGATCTGTTCTAGGACCCTTGCTGTTTGTCATTTTCGTAAATGACCTGGATGAGGAAGTGGAGGGATGGGTGAGTAAGTTCGCCGATGACACGAAGGTCAGTGGTGTTGTGGATGGTCTGGAGAGATGTCAGAAGTTGCAGCATGACATCGACAGGATGCAAGACTGGGCGGAGAAGTGGCAGATGGACTTCAACGCGGATAAATGTGTTGTGGTCCATTTTGGCAGATCCAACGGGATGAATGAGTACACTATCAAAGGTAGGAGTCTTAGCTGTGTGGAAGAGCAGAGGGATCTTGGGGTCCGGGTCCATAAGACTCTCAAATCGGCCTCCCAGGTGGAGGATGTGGTTAAGAAAGCTTACGGTGTACTGGCCTTCATTCATCGAGGGATTGAGTTCAGGAGTCAGGAGGTAATGCTGCAGCTTTATAGGACCCTTGTCAGACCACACTTGGAGTACTGTGCGCAGTTCTGGTCGCCTCACTATAGGAAGGACGTGGAAGCTATTGAAAGGGTGCAGAGGAGATTTACAAGGATGTTGCCTGGATTGGGAGGCATGCCTTATGAAGACAGGTTGAGGGAGCTGGGACTGTTCTCCCTGGAGAGACGAAGGTTGAGAGGCGACCTGATAGAGGTTTACAAGATGTTGAGAGGAATAGATAGGGTGGACTCTCAGAGACTATTTCCCAGGGCTGAAATGGTCGCGACGAGAGGGCACAGATTTAAGGTGCAGGGAAGCAAGTACAGAGGGGATGCTAGGGGAAAGTTTTTCACTCAGAGGGTGGTGAGTGAATGGAATCGGCTGCCGTCGGTGGTGGTCGAGGCGAACTCGCTGGGGTCTTTTAAAAGACGTCTGGATGAGTATATGGGATCCAATGGGATTGGGGGTTATAGATAGGTCTATGGCTGGGTAGGTTTTGATGTGTTCGGCACAACTTGTGGGCCGAAGGGCCTGTTTGTGCTGTAGTGTTCTATGTTCTTGGTCTTTTGACTAAGATCAAGGTTCAGATCAAGTCCAAGATAGGTCACAATGTCTTGCCTTATCTTGCCAGCTTGGATCTTTTTTGTCCCTTTGGATTCAGTTGGATTTTGAATTTGGTTTGTGGAGCACACAAGGAATGGATTTAGATTTGCCCCAGTCCACTCTGAACATTGCCTTTGAGTAAAAAAATTGAAAAAAAGAACTTCTTCATAACCCAGGTCAATATCCTGCTGTCTCCTCCTTTAAATGAAGTGAGCACTTTTCTCTCATTACGCCTCTTATAAGGCACTATGGAATATTTGACCATGTTAAAGAGGTTAACTAAACAAAAGGATTGTTGTTGAGTATAAATATAAACCCTCTCTCGGGAGATCTATCTGCACAGTCTTCTGAACATGGCTCCGGGCTTCACTGCAGTCCTTTTAGTTTTTAAACAGCATCTTCAATTTGCTTTACAAGGCCAGAATAATCAACATTGTTAAAGTATCTTGTGGATGACTAGTGGGATTGGGAGGGCTTATAACTGCATTCAATTGAGAAATGTTTGTCTGCCTGCATTTTTTTATGACATGAGCATAATTTCTTCAAGTACAAAATACACACGAGAGAGCTGTGATCAACGCAAGTAAAACAGATCCCGCCTTTCCTCACCTTCCTTTACTGCCTGCTTTAAGCATATATCAGTGATTTGCTGCAATATATTTAATTATAGCTGATTCATTATTTTCTCTATTACCATTAAAATTCCAAAATGACTGAAGTCCCAAGACTGTGTGCCTTTGCTTCATGTGATAATCAGTTCACAATCTTCAATAGAAGCCCAATACATTTCTTTCAACTTGTGTTTGTCTCACAGCAACCAGAACACGACCGTTAAATTAAGTAATTGGAGAAAGGAAGTTTTGGAAACATGTTCTTTCACAATTTTCAGTAACAGCAATCTTTTCCAAAAGAAAGTCCCACTCCAATTTGCCACTAATGTGGTTATCATCATCACAGTCAGCCCATCAAACAATATTCCACAACGAAAAACTGACAGTTCCATCACAGCAGTTGGTGGTTAGGGAAAATGGCATGAAGTTAAAATCTGACCACTCCACAGACAGCACCGTTGACTTACCGATGAAATTCAGATACCCTTCTCCTCCCAGAGCATGCGTGATGAGACGGATCATTTTGTGTAACTGCATGCCGCGGTCTATCACTGATGTGAAGGGAGTCAGGACGCTCATGTTCGTATACATTTCCGCATCCATCAGCCAGAATGCCAGGGTCTTGTCTCCAACAAGTGCCTGTGTAACAAAATATAAATGAATGAAGTGAGAGAATGCCTAGTCGTGATCTGCTTGTAGAAAGGTAACATGGAGAACTTTATCTGATTCACTTCAATAAATCACAAACTTTGCTTCAACATAGGAAGTGAAGCATGGAAGTGAAGCTTGGACTGTTCTTTCAGCACAGAGATGGTTAAGGGCAGAAGTGTTCAAAATTATTGATAATTAATAGAAAAACAATGTCTCCAGCAACAGGGGGGTTCCATAACCAGAGGTCACAGATTGAAGATAATTGCCAAAAGAACCAGTGGGAAATAATCTTTTTGCACAGCAAGGCGTGATCATGAATGCATTGCCTTAAATAGCAATGGAAGTAGATCGGTTTGTAATTTTCAAAAAAGGAATTGGATAAATAAGGAAAAAATGTGTTTAACTATAGAAAAAGAAAAGGGCAATGGGGTTAATTAGATAATTCTTCCCCAAGAGCCAGAACAGGCATGATGGGCCAAATAACCTTCTCCAGTGCTGAACGATTCTATGAAATTATAATAGCTCGAGGGGTTGACTGTAAAGGAACAGTGCTTTCATTGCACAGCATAAAGTAAAACAAAAATCATAAACCTGTGCTGAACACAGAAGATCCCAACCAGGACAATGGACCCACTCAGGGGTCTGCTTTATACAGGGCTTGGTAGATGAGCTTTATCTGGTTGGCTAATTACCAATCCCCAGGAATCATATTCAACAAGTCCTTCAGGGAGGTCAATCAGCGAATCCCCAAGCAAGTTCTGACGGTTATCTTAGAAATATTAGTCCACTTGAAAAACTCGTTATACAGTCAGCTTCCACAACACTTCTTGGTCCGATGTACTAGGCTGTACAAAGTCAAGTGCGAAGTTCTGTTCTTTTCTCTACTTCCAAAAGGCTTGTGAATTTTGCTGGTCTGCTCTTTCATAGACACAATACATACACTTCTTAATGACATTCTTGAGATAACTATCATTCATCTGAGGCAAACCAAATCCTGGTCTCACAATGCTTTCCAACAAGTATGCAAGTTGACAAATGATGTTACAGTTATATAAAACGTAGTTATATAAAATGTGGTGACCAGAATTGGACACAATCAAAAGGATGTGCAGGCTTTGGAGGAAGTACAGAAAAGGTTTACCAGGAGGTTGCTTGGTAGGGACAGTATTAGCTATGAGGAGGTATTGAATAAACTGGGATTGTTCTCACTGGAAACATAGAAGCTGAGGGTGGGGGGAGGGAGGGTGCCTGGTGAAAGTTTATAAGATTATGAGAGGTATGGATAGGGTGAACAGTTAGAAGCTTTTTCCCAGGCAGAAATGAAATTATAAAGGGGGGAAGTTGAGTGGAGATTTGCAGAGGGAGGTTTTTTTGCACAGAGGGTGGTAGGGGCCTGCAATGCACTGCCATAGTGAGGTGGTTGGGGCAGTTATGTAAGCCAAATTTGAGGCTTATCCTGATAAGCATATGAACAAATGGGGAATAGAAGAATATAAGTGGTTGGTCTAGATAGGTAAACATGATCAGCACAGGGTTGGAGGGCTGAAGGACCAGTGCCTATGCTGTACTGTACTTTGTTCCTTTGTCTTTAAGTGTTAAGTGTTCAGGAATGAAAATCTCTGCTGATTTTCTTCCCCCTTGCAAAACCCAGAGATGCGGAGGTCGATGCTAGCTTATAAATTATCTCCCAGGCTGAGGTCAATGAACATAGTAGAGAACAACTTGCATTTAAATTTTGTCTTTAGTAAAACATTGAAAAGCACTGCTACTTCTTTGAATGCTTAACACTGCAATGAAGTTACTGTGAAAATCCCTAGTCGCTACACTCCAGCGCCTGTTCGGGTGCATGGAAGGAGAATTTAGGACGGTCAATGCACCTGATCAGCACATCTTTCAGACTGTGGGGGGAAACTCATTCCGTGCCTGAATTGGCCTGATCAGTCATCTTCGGACACACCGCAACCAACATCAAAAATGGAGTCGAGGACCTCATCAATGACGATGGACGAACAACATATAAAAGCAAGTCTTTCCTATCTCAACTGCACCAGTTGGTGAACAAGAGTTAACACTGAGTCACCACGACCCAAGAGTTTCAAACAAATCAGAAAAATATTGCTGATGCTGGAAATCTAAAATGAAAACAGAAAATGCTGGACAAACTCAGCAGGTTTGGCCACATCCTTGGACAGAGAAACAGTTAACATTTCGAGTCTTCTACGGAACTAAAGGCAGGTTTTGTAGAAGAATAATGTGGACTTGAGACATTAATTCCTGTCTCCCAGTCCACAGGTGCTGTCAAACCTGCTGAGTTTTTCCTGCATTTTCTGTTTTTATTTGAGAAAGAGGTCTGTACAATGTTTCAGATTTCATGTTTTTTTTTGCAGAACTGCTACTGTTTATGGGTAAAATACTGTCAAAAGAATTGCAACACTAAAGATGTGAGCTTTTCAAATGTTCACGACAGCCACTAGCATTTTGGTATGGTTGGAGAGCCATAAGCTTTATCAGTCTTCTTCGTAGGGTTTATCTACTGAGGGAGCGGAGAAGATTTGTAATTTAAGCACAGTCATCAGAACATTCTCAAGCAGTCATTACTGAGTAAATTAATTAATTTGAATGCTAAAATCTAATCCACCAAAGGAAAAGAAATTAAGGTCTAGACAAATCTTCAAAAGAGCTTGGCAGCCATGTTCTTACAGGACGCGCCATGACCATTGCAGTGCATTGCTCTACAGTGGTTGAAATATAGAAAGGAAAAGTTGCTCAAATCATGATGTTCAAATAAATAATTTTATATATATATTAGAAGTAAGAAAGGGGATGGCACAGTGGTTAGTACTGCTACCTCAGAAAGCCAGAGACCCATATTCAATTCCCGGCTTGGGTCACTGTCTGCGTGGAGTCTGCACGTTTTCCCCACGTCTACGTGAGTTTTGTCCGGGTGCTCTGGTTTCCTCCCATAGTCTGAAAGATGAGCTGATTAGGTGCATTGGTCACACTAAATTCTCCCTCAGTATTCCCTAACAAGCAATGGACTGTGGTGGCTAGGGGAATTTCACAGTAATTTCATTGCAGCGTTAATACAAGCCTTACTTGTGACTAATACATAAGCTTTAACTTACTTTTAATATATATAGCATTACATAGGCAATCACGTATTCCATAAAGTGAACAGAGAGGGCTGTGTGATTCATTGTTGCTTAATTTATTTCTCTGTTGAATATGTAGAGGTGTAGTCAAACAGGTAGGTTTTAAGGAGTATCTTAAAGCAGGAGAGAGGGGTGAGGTGGAGAGATTTTGGGATGGAATTCCAGAGCTTTGGGCCAAGGCAGCTGAAGCACTGTCACCAAAGATGGAGCAATGAAAATCCGGGATGCGCAAGAGGCCAGAATGGGAAGAATTCAGGAACCTCAGATGGGTATAGTACAGAAGGAGGTAACAGCAACAGGGAGGAGTTGATCTAGAAAATAAGGGTGAGAATTTTAAAATCAAACGCATTGCCGAAATATGAGACACCAGGTCAGGAAGGACAGGGGATGATGGGTGACGTAGAATGAACAAGGACAGGAACAGAAGTTTGGAAGGTCTTGCATTTATAGAGAACACAATATGAGAAGCAGGCAGGGGTGCATTGGAAAGCCAAGGATGAGGGGTTCAGCAACAACTGAGATGGGGTGCAGTCAGGTGATAGGGCACAAATGGAACTAGGCCATCCTGGATATGTTGTCACAGTGCACAGTTGCAATCAACCCCAAGGTCAATAAAAACCAGATGATGGGATTACCTGGTCGTGGCTCTCAGCGTAGGCAATGCATTTCTCACCATACCGCCGGTTCGTTAGAGTGTAGACGATGTTACCCATATTCCAGTCCTCATCCTTCAACTCTTTCAGTATCTGCAGTCGTTAAGAGGAGTTACAGTTTATATATTGTCCCGTGGCACAAACACTTAGTTAAAAATAAATCACATTAGAGCATCAGAGTCTGAAGCTGACAATCAAAATTGGTTAAAAATTTCATTATCTCTCTGCAGTCTGGCTCCCCAGTCATTTCATATTAAAACAGATTAAATTTATACGCAAATCTTTTGCAGTTATTATGCAATAGAAAAGCAATTAAGTCACAGGTAACAGATAAAAATCCTGTGGCAATAGCTGACTTGTTTTACAAATCAGATAATAGCACCACTAATTCTGTTCAGAGAGACACGCAATCCCAGCTTGGCCAATCGTGGGATTTTTAATCCGGCTGCACAAAAAGGTCTCCAGTTCCACAAGCTGGCAGGTGGCACTGCAACTGTACACCCAATTAGGAGCTGAAAGGACCATGGCTCAGTGCTGACGAGCTTATGCCCACTGCCAGGCACTATCTGTAAGCAGTCGCTCACTCAATGCGAACATGCTGAAAAAACAGAGCAGATCTATTAATGTTTCAAAAGAGGAATTATCACAAGTGTTCTGACAGAGACACTCCACCAGTAACGTTAATCTACCTTTCCCAATGTCACAAGAAAATGGTTCATCGTGTCTTCCCAGGCATTATAAAATCACAGGTTGAATGATATAATGTGCCATGGTCCCCACATTCCCCCAGTTAAAATGTTGGAGAGAGGTTGAGAGGGAAGAACAACTGCTTTGAAATCATTAATGGCCAAAGGCTGAAGGCGGGATCAGCATCCCTCTGGAAGAGGATGCGCCGTCTCAGAGGGGTCCTGGCCAGTCAGAGGTCAGCAGTGCTCGATGTACTTCATAGTGTCAGCAGGAGTGGTGACCGCTGCTGGTACTGCACCGCGGTGATGAAGAGCAAGCAAGCTCTTGCGGGGAGGCGAGGGAGATGGGGCCAGCATTTCAGAGATCATCCAATAGGCCATGGGGAGAGGGCTGGGGTGGGGGCAGAGCATGCTCTGGGAAATCTGGTGATCTGGCCTCTTAGCGTGGGCCAAGTTACATGGCTGCCAGTTATGTTTATTTATGTTTGTTGGCATACAGAGCAAAGAACACAGGCACAGTATTAAAAACAAGGACAACAACAACATCAGGCAATACACTCTATTTCTGACAAGTCTTCAAAAAGTCACTCCATTTTCAGCATTCACAACAAAGTATTCTAAGTATCAACAATTCAATGTGAAAACGAATTATAACTACCAATACATGAACCAAATTTCTATAGTGTACACTGATGATCATGCAAAATACCATTGCATATAAAGAACTTTGTCGGCTAAAGTAGTCAGGCCATGTATCTGTTATAAACTTCAATAAAATCAAAAATCAGTCTTCTCTGAAGACTATAATCCAAGAATTCTTAAACACTCCTCATAAGGTCTTCACCTTATGCCTTCCATTTTCCTGGTACACATCTTTGCACTCTTGCCATAAGGTGATTGCAGAGTCTGTTGACAGGCAAAGGGACGTCTGGTAAGTGGGAGGCTTTAGAAGTGTGTTAACCAGGGTTCAGGATGAATATATTGTTTTTAAGAATGTAGGGCAAGGCTGACAGAAATAAGAAATCCTGGATGACTTGGAATATTAAGGTCCTGGTCAAGAAAGAGGAGGCACATGACATGCATAGGTAGCTGGAATCAAGTGGATTTCTTGAAGAGTACAGAGGGTGTAGGAATAGGGAGGGTGAAATAGAGAGAAATCAGGAGGGTGAAAAGGGCAAAATGAGATTGACAGATAAGGCAAAGGAGAATCCAAAAGTGCCTACAAATACATAAAGGGCAACAGAGTAACTAGGGAGAGAGAGTAGGACCTTTTAAGGATCAACAAGGTCATCTACGCGCAGATCCACAAGAGATGGGTGAGATCCAAAATGAATATTTTTCATCAGTACTCACTCATGAAAAAAAATGGATGTTAGAGAACTTGGGGAAATAAACCTGGTTATTGTCCAGAATTTGCTGCATTTGGACAGAAACTGTTTCAGTATCTGAGGAGTCATGAATGGTGCTGAACATTGTGCAGTCATCAGTGAACATCTTTACTTCTGATCTTATAATGGAAGGAAGGTCATCGATGACGCAGTTGAAGATGGTTGGGCCTAAGACATTCCCCTGAAGAATTCTTGCAGAGATGTCCTGGAGCTCAGATGATTGACCTCCAATCACCACAACAATCTTCCCTTTATGATTCTAACCAGCCATAACTCCACTTTTGCTCAGGATCCTTAATGTCACACTCAGTCAAGTGAGGCTTTAATGTCAAGGGCAGTCACTTACCTCATCTCTTTTATCCATGTTTAACCAAAGCTGTAATGAGGTCAGGAGCTGAATGGCTCTGGTAGAATCTAAACTGAGCATCCGTGAACAGGCTATTGTTCAGCAGATGATGATTGATAATGTCAATGGCCCTTTCCATCACATTACTGATGATCAAGAGTGGACTAATGAGGTCGTAATTGGCCAAGTTGGATTTGTCCTATTTCTTGTGGACAGGATACGCCTGGGTAATTTTACACATTGCCGGGTAAATGCCAATGTTGTAGCTGTACTGAAATAACTTCGCTCAGAGTATGGAAAGTTCTAGAGCACAAGCCAGCGTAATCAAGTACTCCATGCTCCCTGGGCACACTCTCTTCCATCGAGGAAAAGATACCAAAGACTGAGGTCACTTACCAACCAATTCAAAAATAGCTTCTTCCCTGCGCCTGTCAGACTTTTGACCAGATCTACTTTATATTCAGTTGATCTTTCTGTACACTCCAGCTGTGATTGTAACACTACAATCTGCACATTCTTCTTTCCTTCTCCCCTACTACTTTATGAATAGTATGCATTGTGAAGCACACAAGGAACACGCTTGCTTTTGAATGGATCTGCTTTGTATTAAGCTGATCTTTTCCTACACCCTAACTATGACTGTAACAATACATTCAGCACTGGCTCATTTCCTTCTCTATGAACGATATGCTTTGTCTGTATAGCGCACAAGAAACAGTACTTTTCACTGTATGCTCATACACGTGACATTAATAAAACAAATCAAATCACCAGATCTGTAGTAATTTGGGGGATCCCAGCCAGATGGTGACTAATTGAGAGGTCTTGCCCAGATCAACAACTTTTGGAGACCATCACCCAAGGTGGTTGTAACAAGAAGCATTTGTTTTGAGACATTACAAACGTGAACCTTTAACAGAAGCCTATCACCCCAACTGGTCTACACATGACACCAATCCGAAGATATCCTCTGATACCACAGAGCAAGTCATTCAGGGCTACAAGAAATGGTCAATCAATGTGTCTGGGCATGAACTGCTCATAAAAGTCACGCACTTTTGTGAAGCAAAGTTGCCTCCTGATACTATTGTGCTCTGCAGATAACATTTGCTATAACAGACACTAACTAATTGAAGTGCCACTCTGTCCAGAACTGTCTATTCTTGGATTGTCAATTTGACAGTAAACACACAAGGCAGAAAATGTGTTTTCTCTGCGATTCTGCTGTGTATAGATGACCAGCCTGAATACCATCACATCAACTCCACACCAGACAAAATCCATCGATTTTAAACTCACTTCACCCAATGTTAATATCTGTACATTCTTTAAAAACAAAGAGAGGAGAGATTAAACATCTCCCGGTGTCAACTGAGACAGGACCTGTAGATTTGGGAGGAAAACAAACACAAAGTTTACATTGCTATCATGCCATTTACTATCTCAGGATATTTCAAAGTGCTTTGCAATCAATGAGTACTTTTCCAATGTTGGGAAGTGCGACAGTTAATTTGTATAGAGCAAGGTCCAACATATAATGAGCTACTGATCAGATAGCCTACTTTTGTGATGATACTGGTCAAGGGATAAATACTGGTACAGAACAGGGGAACTCCCCAACTGTGCCTCAAAATAAGGACCCATATTATTTCAAGTCTACAAGGCAGAGAAGGTGGAGCCTTGGTTTCGTGTCTCATCTTCAACGCTGGTACTGCAGCCTCAGCCTGGATATGGAGTTGGGAGCTGAATCCACTCACTAAGACTCAGAAGTGAGAATACTCCCACTGGGCCACAGCTAGAGTAAGATCAGATTAGGTATTATTGCTTATTACTTTGTGTGCCTGTGTGGAATGAAATATTTCAAGGCTTCACCTGATTATATCCTTAATCAGAGATAGTACAAGTGTGGGTGTTTAAATAAATTGTTTCCACTACGTTCTGTCCCTTGCCACCACTTGGATGAACACTAGGTAGCTAATTATGAAGACTAGCGATTTCCATTATTGTTTTTCAAAATTGAACACAAGTAAAATTCTGCAGATGTTGGAAATCTGAAATTGCAATGGAAAACAGTGGGAACGCTCATTAGGTCTGACAGGGTCTTAGAGGGAAGAGTGGCTCTGAAACATTAGCTTACTTTTTCCTCCCATTAACACTTATAAAGTGGCTTAGTAGGTTCAGCATTTTTATTTTTGTTTCAAAATTGTAGAGATATAGTGGTATTATCACTGTACTGGTAATCCAGAGACTCATGATAATGCTCTGGGGACCTGGTTCAAATCCCACCATGGCAGGTTGTGGAAACTAAACTCAATATTAAAAAAAATTTTTAAAAATCTAATCATGACCATGATTGTCATTAAAAAAACCCAACTGGTTCACTAATGTCCTGACTCCCAACATCATCTGTCTCCAGAGGTTGGCTCTTACATGTTCTCTTGAGTTTGCCAAACAAAGCCATTCCGTTACATTCACTCATCACTAAAGCAAATACCCAGCTTCAGAAACAACAAACAGCAAACCCAGCCCTGTCGGCTCTGCAAAGTCCTCCTTATTAATATCTGGGGCTTGTGCCACAATTGGGAGAGCTGTCTCACAAACTAGTCAAGCAACAACCTGATGTGTCCCAGATACCATTAACACCATTCCCGGGGTATGTCCTCTTCCCCTCCGCACAATGGTATACAGTTGGGAGGGTGTTGCATCGTAGCATCAATACTGGACCATATTCTGGCAATAGCCCCGAAGACTTTGCTCCTAGCCAAGTTGTTCCAGCACATCTATAACATTGTCATCTACCCAGCCACGTGCAAACTTGACGAGGTAGGTCGTCTATCAGGAAATAGGACAAATCCAACCCAGCCAATTACTGTCCCAGCAATCTACTCCTGATCATCAGTAAAGTGACGGAAGGGGTCATCAACAGTGCTATCAAGCAACACCTGCTCAGCAATAACCTGCTCACTGTTGCTCAGTTTGGGTGCTACCAGGATCACTCAGCTCCTGACTGCACTACAGCCTTGGTTCAAACATGAACAAAAAAAAGTTGAACGGTGAGGTGAGAGTGACTGCCCTTGACATCAAAGCACTATTTAATCAAGACTACCATCAAGGACCCTGGCAAACTGGAGTCAATGGGAATCAGGGAAAGTCCCTCTGTTGCTTGGAATCATACCTGGGACAAAAAAGATGATGATGGGAGTCATTTCAGTTTCTGGACATTTGATTTATTATTGTCACATGTATTAGCAAACAGTGAAAAGCATTGTTTCTTGCATGCAGCACAGACAAAGCATACTGTTCACAGAGAAGGAAACAAAGTGCAGAATGTAGTGTTACAGTCATATCTAGAGTGTAGAGAAAGATCAACTTAATGCGCGGTAGGTCCATTCAAAAGTCTGACAGCAGCAGAGAAGAAGCTGTTCTTGAGTTGGTTAGTAAGTAACCTCAGACTTCCCGAGGGAAGAAGGTAGGAGAGAGAATGTCCAGGGTGCGTGGGGTCCTTGATTGTGCTGGCTGATTTGCCGAGGCAGCAGGAAGTGTAGATAGTCAATGGATAGGAAGCTGATTTGCGTGACTAGATTCATGACTTTTTGTATTTTATTGTAGTTTTGGGCAGAGCACGAGCCATACCAAGCTGTGATTAAATCAGAAAGTATGTTTTCTGCAGTGCATTTATAAAAGTTAGTGAGAGTCATAGCTGATATGTCAAGTTTCTTCCTTGGTCATTTATGTGCTGAGTATTGCTGGCTGGGCCAGCATTTACTGCCCATCCTTAATTGCCCTCAAGTGAACATCCTCATTGCTGTGGACCTGGAGTCACATGTAGATCAGACTGGGTAAAGACAGCAGATTTCCTTCCCTAAAGTACATTAGTGAACCAGATGGGTTTTTATGACCATTGATAATGGTTTCTTGGTTATTATTAGACTTTTAATTCCTAATCTTTATTGAATAAATGCAAGGTGATTCACTTTGATAGGACAAACTTGAATGCTGATTACAGAGTTCAATGGCAGGGATCTGAGGAATGTGAAGGTGCAGACAGATCTTGGGATTCATTTTCACAGATCTCTGAAGGTTATCACTCAAGTGGATAAAGCTGTAAGAAGGCTTATAGTGTGTTAGTGTTTATTAATATGAGGTTTGAGTTTAAGAGTCGTGGGATTATGCTGCAACTATACAGTGAGACCACATTTGGAATATTGTGTGCAGTTCTGGTCACCTCACTGTAAGAAGGATGCAGAAGCATTGGAGAGAGTGCAGAGGAGATTTACCAGGATGCTGCCTGGTCTGGAGGGTAGGTCTTATGAGGAAAGGTTGAGGGAGCTGGGGCTTTTCTCTTTAGAGCAGAGGAGGATGAGAGGTGACTTAATAGAAGTTTATAAGATGATGAGGGGGATAGAGTGGACATTCACAGACTATTTCCTCAGATGGATGTACTAGGGAATATAACTATATGGTTCATGGTGGGAGATATAGGAGGGATGTCCGAGGTAGATTCTTCACTCAAAGAGTGGTTGGGGTGTGGAATGCACTGCCTGCTGTAATAGTGCAGTTATACACTTTAGGAACTTTCAAGCAGTTATTGGATCGGCACATGGTGCCCACCAGAATGATAAGAGTGGGATAGCTTGATCTTGGGTTCAGACGTAGCTCGGCACAACATTGAGAGCCAAAGGGCCTGTACTGTGCTCTACTGTTCTATGTTCTATGATTATAAATTTCATCATCTGCCATGACTTAATGTGAACCCAGGTCTCTGGACCTTGCTCTAAGTCCATGGATTACCGATCCAGTGATAATGCCACTATCCACTGCACAAACTCTACAGTATAAAAATTTCCTGGATGAACTTAAAAAGGAAAATAGAAAAACCAAGAGAGAATATGAAAAAATATTGAAAAATAAATTCAAGGAAAAATGAAAGAGTAGGGCAATTATAGACAAAAAGATAACTTGTATTCTTCTTCAAAATGCTGGCGGTGAAGGTTAGAAATGGACTCAAATCTTTAAATAAGTTTGGAAAGTTATGATGAAAAAACAAACAATGGAAATATTGGACTTTAAAAAAAGGTTTTATATTTTAAAATGGTCAGAAACCTTAAACTTGGCTGAGGTGCCCAGTTTGCCATGAACAGGAATGGCAGTTTTTCAAAGGGAGATGGGAACCCCTCCCTTTACTTCCAGACAAAGTACTTCTAAAAGAATCTGAAGACTGATTACCATCCCGTTAAGGAAAAGTAATATAATTGCCATCCTATGTTGAAAGCCCTGGGTGTAATTAACTGGACCGACAAATGTATTCCAGTTTCTACTTGGGGGACTTAAAAAAAAAAGTTAGCTAAGCCTGCACTTGTCGCCTGACTGTCCTGTGGGGGTATGTGCTTACGTGTCTGTGCACACTGCTAAGAAAAGCAGCTAGAAATTTTCCATAGTGAAGGTGTTTGATACAGTAACAGAAACAGAATTGCTGCAAAAATTGCCATCTTTGGCAGGAATATCTCAAATTCTCCCTCTGATTGATGAAGTCAACCGGCCACCAAGAAAGGATTGCAGCTGGAAAAAAATAACCTGAAATCTCTGCATCAAATTAAAAAAACACCTGAATCAAGAATTCAACTATTCCCATGCAGAAGTCAGCTTTATGTGAGAGAAAAACAAGGAGGCTGATTCCAGACACTGGATTCAAATAGGGAAAGACTCGGTAACTTAAATTAGCTTTCCCGGAGACAAGGTTGAGGGATAGATGATGCAGATTCTTAAAATAATGAAGTAGTCAGCTAAGTATGAAATAAGGAGGTTCTAGAAGTTGGATATTGAGTATAAGCACGAGACTCAAAAAAAACAACAGAGAAGCAGACCCACCAATCTGTGCTATTTGTATTCCCCACAACTCTCCTCACTTTCTACTTATCTCACCTCAGCCTCTCAAAATGCACCCATCTTGTTTCCTTTTGAAATAGAATCTAAGCTATTTGTCTCAACCAGTTGCTGTGATTGTGAATTCCACATTCAAACACTCTCAAGTGAGGATATTTATCTCTATTTCTCTTGAATTGATTGATAATCATGTTCTATGTATCCTAATTTTGGATTCTATCAAAAGTGGAAACATTCTGTCCAGATCTACTCTAGCCAACAGTTTTAAAAACCTCTCTTAGGTATCCTCTAAGTTTCCAATTTTCTAAAGTAAAAAGCCCCAACTCATTCACTATATTCCAAAAGTTACAATCACTTAAGTTGACACAATACTTGTAAGCCTTTTTTGCCCTTTCACCAGGGATAACACAGTGGTTAGCATTGCGGCCACACAATATCAGGGATCCATGTTCAATACCCAGCTTGGGTCACTGTGTGTGTGAAGTTTGTGTGTTCTCCTTGTATCCGCTGGGTTTTCTCTGGGTGCTCCAGCCTCCTCCCACAGTCTGAAAGATGTGCTTGTTAGGATGCATTGACCCAAACAGGTACCAGAGTGTGGCGACTAGGAGAATTTCACAGTAACTTCATCGCAGTGTTAATGTAAGCCTTACTTGTGACTAATAAATAAACTTTTTAGTACTTTGTCCTTTTTATAGTTTGGAGATCTTTATGAGTGTTATGATTCTCCATTGCCCAACATCAGACAGATAAATATACGTTATCCACTTAACTGGACCATACTTCATTGAAGATAATTGTTCACCCTTCTGTTCATTATTGGCCTACATAACTTCATATGATCAACAAATTTATTAATACTGTACTTGGACAGCTTGTTCTAGATCATTCACAAATACTGTAAATAGCAGGTACATGCAGTAGATCCCTGAGGAATATGACTAGTTACATTTTTCAAGGTAGAACACATTACATTTATCACCACAGTCCATTTAGAGAATCTGTCATTTCCTTCATAATCCATAACCATCCTTAGTAGTTTCACATCAGGAACATTGACAACACCTTCTGGAAAAGCTAAACTAAACTACATTTACACTCCCACACCAGCTTAGTTATCACTTCAAAGAATTCCAGTTGCTTTGCAAGGCTTGATCTATTATTTCTAAACACGTGGTGATTTCTCTCTGTGAATATGTGCTTTTCAATGTTCATTATTAACACCCCAAACGAGCTTACACATTTCCCCCACTGTGCTGGGATAACTAGCCTGCATTACCAGGTTTCAACTTATTCATTTCACTGTCTTGGGACACTCAGACTGCAGTTCCTATTTTGGAGCAGAACTGCAGGGTTGTGTGAACAGTTTTAGAGAAACAACAAGATACTGCAGATTCACCAACATGATACCGGGGTTAAATGAGTTAAATTATGAGAGCAAGTTGCATCGATTTGTATTATGTGCAAAATGAAGATCCAATTGGGAGACAATGGCCTAGTGGTATTATCACTGGACTATTAATCCAGAAACTCAGCTAATGTTCTGGGATTCAAATCCCGCCACAGCAGATGGTGGAATTTAAATTAAATAAAAATTATCTGGAACTAAGAACCTATTAATGACCATGAAACCATTGTCGATTGTTGGGAAAAAAAAAATCCACCTGATTCACTAATGTCCTTTAGGGAAGGAAATCTGCCAACCTTACCTGGTCTGGCCTACATGCGACTCCAGAGCCACAGCAATGTGGTTGATTCTCACCTACCCTTGGGTAACTAGGGATGGACAATAAATTCTGGCCAGCCAGCAACACCCACATCTCATGAATGAATAAAAAAAATTTGATAAGGTTGACAGAGTGAAACTATTTTCTTTGGTTTGCGAATCCATAACAAGAGAAGGGACCTGACAACAAGAGCAAGGTCAGATTTCAGAAAACACTTCCTCATACAAAGTGTAATGGAAATCTGGAACTTTATCCGCCCATTTTGATGGCCAACTGTGTTTTTGCATTGGAAGCTGGATTAATCTGGTAGGAGCAATTCCTAATTTTTAACAGGTTCTTGCCATTCTGTAGGAGGTGGTGGCTGAGTGGCAATTCAGATACCCTGGCAAAAACAGATTCAAATTCCATCACAGCAGCTGGTTGGAATTAACTTTAAATAATAAATCTGGAATTAAAAGTTAGTCTCAGTAATAATGACTGCAAAACCATTGTTGATTTTCATAATTCAATCAAAAATATCTGAAATTCAGAATCTACTGATGACTTTGAAACCACTGTCAATTGTCGGAAAAACTCATCTGCTTCACTAATGTTCTTTAGGGAAAGAAATTTGCCGTCCTTATTCAGTCTGACCTACAGGTGATTCCAGATCTGTGATTGACTCAAAACTGCCCTCTGAATGAGGGCAACTAGAGATGGGCAACAAATGCTGGCCAGCAATGCCCATGTCCCATGAATTAATATAAAGGAAGAACTAATGGGAGTTTGTTAGCAAGATATGGTGAAATCATGTGAGATTTTAACCTATTTATAGATTGGAAAAAATCAGATGGTCAAAGCTAGCATAGTTTAGGAACTCATTGAATGTTCACGGGACATTTCTTCAAATAGCGTGTTCTGGAGCCAGGCGGAGAGAAGAATATACTCAGCCTCGTGCTGAAGGTGTCCCCAGGTAACAGCGACGATAATAGATTGAATTTTACATTCAGTTTGAAGGATGGAAGTGTATGTCCAAAGCTACTATTTTGAACTTAAGTTAGGGTGATTCTGAAGACATAAAGCAGAGATAACAAAAATGAGCTGGCAAATTAGTTGAAAGGATCAGTCAATCATAATGCAGCAGCATTCAGTTAAGGGGGACATTTTGGAATTCACAGAATACTCTTCAAAAAGAAAGAGAAATTCCAAGGAGAGGGGCCACTCCATTGTGGTTAACTAAAAATTAAATATAGTATCAGAATTTTAAAAAAAAGCATATAATTGCACAAAGATAGGTGGCAGGTCAGAAGATTGGACAGAATATAAAGAGCAGCAAAAATGACAAAAATATTAAAAAGGAGAGAATAACTAGAGTGTGAGAGAAATGTAGCTGGAAATATAAAGATAAATAGTGAGAGTTTCTACAGATAATTTAGAAAGTGTTAACAAAGTAAGCATTGATCCTACAGAGAGAGAGTCTGGAGAATTGATAATGGAAAAAGAAACGACAGATATATTGAACAGGTATCTTGCACCAGTCCTACTACAGAGGATATGGAAAGCAGTCTAAAATAGCTGAACTGAGTAAATGGGAGTGAGGGAGCAACTCAGAAAAAATACATTCACCAGAGAAGTGGTACTGGGTAAATCGTTGGGGCCACGGGCTGACAAATCCCTGGGCCCTGATGGACTCTATCCTCAGGTATTAAAAAAGGCTTGCGAGAGAAATCAATGCATTGGTTTTAATTTTCCAAAATTCCATCGATTATGAGAAGGTTCCATTCGACTGGAGGATAACAAATGTAATTCTTTATTCAAAACGGTGGGGAGACAGAAAAACGGGAACTAAAGGCGAGTTAGCTTAACATCTGTCAGAGGGAAAATGTCACAAGCTATTCTTAGAGAAGTTATAGCAGGGCATGTACATAAATCAAGGTAATGTGGCAGAGTCAACATGGTTTTGTGTGAGAAATATTATTTTTAACTGATTTAATGGATTTCTTTAAAGAAGTAACATGCACTGTGGATAAACAGAACTAGTTGAACTTGTATTTAGATTTCCAGAAGACATTTGATAAGGTGCCATAAAGATTATTACACAAAATAAAAACATCATGATTAATGGGATAACATATTATCATGAATAGAAGATTGATTAACTTCCTGGAACAGAGAGGTGGCATACATAAGTGGTCTTCTGCTCAGCAAGATGTAACAAGTGCTGTGCCACCGGGATCAGTGTTGGGATCTTAACTGTTTACATTTTGTATAAATGACTTATGTGAATGGACTGAAGTACGATTTACTGATGATACAAAGATGGGTTGAAAAGAAAACAATGAAGAGGTTTAGAAGTTCTTTGAAGTGTTCCCTCCATCAAAAGCTGATTTTTTTTTCTCTGTATCTCAAAAGGGTTCTGTCCTTACTGTGCACTAGTTTGTGGTCCAGGGTGTTGAGTCCAGCTGTTGCCTTGCTGATATTGAAGAAGCCCCAAGTATTGTTCTTGCTAGTGAGGAGTTGCAGTTCCTTAACTTCCTCAGTCCACTGTTAGCTCTTGATTTTCCTCGCCCTGCATTGTTCCTCCAGCTTTGTTGATTGATGAGTTCTCCTCTTTGCCTTGCTGTTTTATGACAGTTACAGAGAGCTTTCCTCTTCCTCAATGAGCTCTTGGATGCTGCTGTCATTCCCAGTCTTGCTGACTCCTGGTCTTCCAGCTGATGGTTTCTTCACAGTTTGAGATGATGGCTAGCTTCAGCTCTTTCCAGCTTTCCTCAACATCATTAGCACGAATATCTGGAGATTTTGGAGCACACTTTGTTGGAAGGTCACTAGCATGCTTAGCTCTGGAACCCACTCCACACTAATCTTTTTTCCCATTTGTTTCTTCATCTTCTGTTGCTTCTGGTGGAGTCTGGTGAACATAGAGGTGGTGGATGAGCTGCTGGTCTATCCAGTTGTATTCTGCACTAGTCATCGCTTTGGGGAGCCAGGCTACCATCTGCAAGGCACGAGTCATGATTGTGATGGAATACTCTCCTCTTGCCTGGATGAGTGCAACTCCAACAACACTCGATGTCCAGGACAAGCAGTCTGTTTGACCAGCTAATCATGCAGCACTTTCAACATTCATTCCCTCCACCAGTGATAGACAATGGTACTGTATACCAGCTACAAAGTGCATTACAGGAATTCACCAAAGCTTCCTGAACAGCTTCTTCCAAACTACAACCTTTACCAATGAGAAGGACAAGGATAGCGGAGATATGGGAACACATGTCTCCGCTGTCCTTGGAGCTTGGAGGAGCAAGTGTCCCTCCAAGCTACATAGCATACTGACGTGGAACTATAATTGCCATTCCTTCACTGTCACTGGATCAGTATCTTCAACCTCTCTTCCTAATTGTACTGTGGTAAACCTACACCCATGGGCTGCTGTAGTTCCATAAGGCGGTTCACCAACATCTTCTCAAGAACAATTAGAAATGGACAATGAATGCTGCTCTAGCTGGCAACATCCTATGAAAGAATTGTAAAAATCCATTAAATAAATACACATTGAAAAATGCCACATTTAGGCTGAGGAGAATATCTAAAGAGTCGGAGAGCAGTCACAGCCAATAGTACTGGACATGCTGAGCAGAGAAAACTTAGTGAATCAGACAGCACTGATTTGGAGACTTGAACTTTGGACTTCAAAAGCCCGTCATTTGTTAAACAGAAGAACTGTGCACGATAAGGAGTGCCATAGTTTGGACATCATAGTAAACACCCTGTGAGATGAAGGGATGGCACCACGTGTCTTGGTTCAACACACTGAGTTAAACCTTTCTTCAAAAAAAAAAGAAACACACGAAAGAAAATTCAAATGCAAGATAGCAAATAAAAAATAATTGCTCCTGCGTCCCACCAAGAATAGTGGGATACTCAGCAAAGTTGTACCAATAATAGATAGGCTGGGCTATTCATATTCCTTAAAAATAATAGGATGAATATCAAATTAAGAATGGTAGTTAAAGTTATACTTTTCCAAAAGAACAATCAAATCCTCTGAGGAAGTGAATGATGGCACAGTGATTAGCACTGCTGCCTCACAGCACCAGAGGCCCAGGTTTGATTCCACGCCTGGGCCACTCTCTGTGTGGACTCTACATATTCTTCCCGTTTCTGTGTGGGTTTCCGGTGAGTTTCCTCCCACAGTCCAAAGATGTGCAGGTTAGGTTGACTGACCATGCTAAATTACCCCCCAGTGTCAGGGGAACAGCAAGGGTTAATACATAGGGTTGTAGGTGGGATTGCGATTGGTGCTGACTTGATGGGCTGAATGACCTCCTTCTGCACTGTAGGATTCTATGAATCCTGGGCACTTCGGAGCAAAGGATTCAATAAAGCAGAACTGAATATTGTAGATGTGAGAACGAATGAAGATTCGGCACACAGAATCTGTTCTCATTAAACTAGTGGAGTAAAGTTAATGATACTGCAGGATCTATGGAAGGTGGTCTATTGGGTAGTTACAGCCTTGAGAAAAGGATATCATCCTGAAATACAGTTTCTCCCTCTACTGTGGATGCCTGACCTGCTGACTGTTTCCAGCATTTTCAGTTCTGGAGAATTCCAGCATAATGGTATTTCGCTCTGAAAATAGGTTTCTTGATAATGCAAATGATACGGAGCTCTTGTTAAATAATTGGGCGTAATTTGAATGGTCTGTGGAAAGAGATTAAATGCTAAGGTGGAATCTGCGATGGTATGGATTGTGCCAGGTCCCTGGAAAGAATTGTTTTGATGGGTCCAATGGATGTTTTCTTGCAGCTGACTTTTGTTTTAGGCTGGAGAAATCCAGTAATTTGAGCTATATATAAATAGATCACTGCCTGGTTTATAAAAAAGAGTGAACAATTTCTTGAAGGCTCACGACTCTGTTATAATAGCTCTCAACTTGTGACTGTGTGAATTCCTTGCCTATTTTAAACTCTGAATAGTGCTGTGCATACAAAATGTGATATTTCCCTAATGAACAGGATGCCACATTGATCATGGTTTTAATATTCATGAAGAGATATATTAAAGGGATCCAGATTCTGAGAAAATGACTGTGGTGCATAACAACAAATGCCACGAGTATATAAATAGTGTACAATAAACCTTGCAATGCTCCAAGTGCTCACATCTTGTTCCCATATGTTCACTGTCCTCTAACTTGCCCTTAAAGTTCCATGAGCGCTTCACCTCAAAAAGGCCATTAAGGTTCTCAAAAGATCAGCACAAAATACTCACTTTTTTCCAACGTTCCCCTTGTCACAAAAGTTAAAAATTTATTTATTAGTCACAATTACACTTACATTAACACTGCAATGAAGTTATTATGAAATTCCCTTGGTCGCTACAATCTGTTGCCTGCTCAAGTTAATGCCCCTAACCAGCACATCTCTCAGATTGTGGGAGGAAACTGGAGCATCCGGAGGAAATTCATGCAGACCTGGGGAGAATGTACAAACTCGGCACAGATGGCGACCCAAGCCAGAAATTGAACCTGGGTCACTGGTGCTGTGCCACTGTGCTGCCCCACATCACTCAATAAGAAATAGAAAAGAAAGGGTATAGCCCTGAGAATGGAGAATGTAGGACAGTGCAGCAGGAAGTCTTCAAGATCGGGAAGCAGAATCAGTCAGGTTGGAGATAATCACTAAGTGACAGTTTTTGCTTCATCTACTGCTCCCTTTGATACTGAGTTACACATTCTCACCACTCTTTGGGTGAAGACATTTATTTTGAATTTCCTATTGGATTTCTTGGGGAATTTTTTAGTTTGATGGTCTTTAGTTCTGTTCTTCCCCATCAAAGGGAACATTCTCTCTGTACTCATTCTATCAAAACCTTTCATTGGTTTAAACAGCTCTCTTAGGTCATTCTTCAGCCTTCTTTCCAAGACAGAAGAGGCATTGCCTGTCAATTCTTTCCTGCGCTGTCAATCCACACATTTCTGATATCAACCTTGTAAATCTAATCTGCACCCTTTTCAATGCCTCGATATCATTTTTTACAATATGACGAGCAGCTTGCCATGCACTAGCATTAACCAAGGTTCAATGCAAATTCAGCATAATTTACCTCCTTCTCAATTTAAATCCTTTAGAAATCAGCCATACTTTCCTGGTTGGCCTACGTATGACTCCAGTAATGTGGCTGACTGGTTACCCTTTGAAATAGCCTGGCAAACCACTCACAAGCAAGGGAAATTAGAAATGGGCAAAAATTCTGACCATAGCAATATCCCATGAACATTTTTAAAAAGTCTCAATAAGAATGACCTCTTATGATTTGTGGCAATGCTTCTCAGTATTGTTCAGGTCATTGAGTGTATTTAAGACAGACACAGACAGGTTCTTGATTAAGAAGGGGATCAGGGGTTATGGATAAAAGGCAGGAGAATGGGGATGAGAAAAATGATTGAATGACAGAGCAGACTCGATGGGCCGAGTGGCCTAATTCTGCTTTTATGTCTCATGAAAACCCACCTAGTCACTTTTCTTTATTTGTTTATTACCATTCCCTGAGGGCATTTAAGAATCAACCACATTGTAATGATCTGCAGTCAAATGTAGACCAGATCGGGTAAGAACAACAAATTTCCATCCCTAAAGAATATCAGTGACTCAGATGGGTTTTTCCAACAATTGACAACGGTTTCATGGTCATCAGTAGATTCTTAATTCCAAATTCTTTATTGAATTCAAATTTCATCATCTGCTGCGGTGGGATTTGAATCCAGGTCCCCAGAATGTTATCCCGGGTAATATGTTCAACTTAAATAAACTCAATCAGATAGATAAGAGGTGAGTGTTGGCAAAGATTGATGGGAAAATTAGATTAAAAGGTTTGTAGTCAACATCGAAAAACATTTAAAGAAATATTTCACAATTCTTAACAAATACATGTAGTATTGAGAAATGAAAAACCACAGGAGCAGTAGTTGTTTCTTGGCTAACTAAAGATGTCAAGGATAATATTAGATTAAAAGAAGATGCTTAAGACATTGCCAAGAGTAACAAGCCTGAGGATTGGGAGAGTTTTAGGTGCCAGAAAACAGGGAGCAACATCAGTCATCAGTAAAATGTTGGAATTCATCACTAAAGAATTAGTAACAGGGCACTTAGAAACTCGTAATAAAACTTGGCAGAGGCAAGAGGCTGTTATGTAAGGGAGATCATGTTTGGCAAATCCATTAAAAGTTAATTTGAGGACATAACCAGCAGGACAGAGAATAGGAAAAACAGTGGATGCAACATAATTGACCTTTCAAAAAATATTCAATACGATGCCACACAAAAAATTGTTAGAGAAGATAAAGGCTCAGAGTTTGGGGTAATCTATTGGCATAGAAAGAGGATTAGTTAAAAGACAGAAAAAACAGAGTAATAATGAATGGAGAATGTTAAAATCCCATAGCAAGTCTGGCAGCATCTGTGGGGAGAGAAATACAGTTAATGTTTCCTCAGAAGATGGAGCTGGACTGAATTCTTAAGGTGACTCTTAGCTTTCCTTCAAAATAAAAATGGAAAATGCAGGAAAGACTCAGCAGGTTTTTTTTTATTATTTCATGGGATTTGGCTGTTGCTGGCTGGCCAGCATTTATTGCCCATCCCTATTTGCCTGAGGGCAGTTGAGAGTCAATCACATTGCTGTGGCTCTGGAGACACATGTAGCTATTATGTTGGGCTGGGGTAAGCACAGTAAGAAGTCTCGATATCAGATTGAAGTCTAACAGATTTATTTGGTAGCACAAACCACAAGCTTTCGGAACGCTGCCCCTTCATCAGATGAGTGTTCACAAACAGAGCACATAAAAGACAAATTCAATTTACAATATAATGGTTGGAATGTGAGTCCTTACAGGTAATTAAATACAGGTTAGAAAGATTTGTATTGTCTCCAGCCAGGACGGTTCATGAGATTTTGCAAGCCCAGGCTAGTCGTGTGGGTTACAGACAGTGTGACATGAATCTAAGATCCTGGTTGAGGCCGTCCTCATGTGCGGAATTTGGCTATCAGTCTCTGCTCAGCGAGTCTGCGTTGTTGTGTGTTATGAAGGCCACCTTGGAGAACGCTTACCCAAAGATCAGAGACCAAATGCCCGTGACCACTGAAGAGTTCCCCAGCAGGAAGAGAACACTCTTGTCTGGTGATTGTTGAGAGGTGTTCATTCATCCGTTGTTGTAGCAGCTGCACGGTCTCCCCAATGTATCATGCCTAAGGACGTCCCACTACAACAACGAATGAGTGAACACTGCTCGACAATCACCAGGCAAGAGTGTTCTCGTCCTGTTGGGGAACACTTCATCAGTCACGGGCATTCGGCCTCTGATCTTTGGGTAAACGTTCTCCAAGCGCAGCCTTCACCACACGCGACAGCGCAGAGTCACTGAGCAGAGACTGAGAGCCAAGTTCTGCACACGAGGACAGCATCAATCAGGATCTTGGGTTCATGTCACACTATCTGTAACCCCCATGACTTGCCTGAGCTTGCAAAATCTCACTAACCGTTCCAGCTAGAGACAGTACACATCTCTTTAACCTGTGCTTAACCATCTCTCCACTCACATTGTACCTTTAAGACTTGATTACCTGTAAAGACTTGCATTCCAACCATTAGTTTGTAATTTGAGTTTGTGTCTTTATATTTCCTGTTTGTGAACAGAACTCCCACTCACCTGATGAAGGGGCAATGCTGTGAAAGCTTGTGGCTTGTCCTACTCAATAAATCTGTTGGACTTTAACCTGGAGTTGAGAGACTTCTTACTGTCACATATGGGCCAAATAGATAAGCACAGCAGATTTCCTTTCTTAAAAGGCATTAGTGAACCAGATGGGTTTTTCCGACAATTAACAACAATTTCATGGTCATCAGTAGATTCTTAATTTCAGATATTTTTTATTGAATTCAAATTCAACCATCTTCGGCGATGGGGTTCGAACCCGGATTCCCAGAACATTAGCTGAGTTTCTGGATTAACAGTTTAGTGATAATATCATTCAGTCACTGCCTCCCCAGGCCACTTATAGGTCTGGCAGCATCTGTGGTCATGATATGGAGATGCCAACGTTGGATTCTTACTGTTAACATCTGTGGTGGGAAAAACAGTTAACATCTTGAGTCTCCAGGACTATTCTTCGAAACTCTTCAGCCTAGAGTCATACAGATTGGAAATGTTAACCCTATTTCTGCTCGTTGGCACTGTCAGACCAGCTGAGTCCTTCTAGCATTTTCTGTTTTTATTTCAGATTTTCAGCAGCTGCAATGTTTTGTTTTTATTTCAATGTCCTCTGAAATAGTCTAACCCAGCAGTTGTGGGAATTCATCATCACCTTCTTCAGGGTGGGCAGGAAGTGTTGGTCTTGCAAGTGATGCAATGAATAACAAAGCACATCTCTGAATCCCACTTTCTCACCACATTGCTCTATTCACCTTCTCACTGTATCCTTCAGTCCCAGCTTACTCTCACTTCCAATCGTTTCATCTATGTCTCCTTTCCCCAGGGTCACACCTCACTGTTTTCTGAAACCATTTACAGTACCTGCTGCAATGATCTTTCATTATTTAAAGTGGTGCAGGCAACAAAAAGCAGTCCTTTCAGAGGAATCTAGATAAATGCATGAAGGAGAAAGAAATGGAAGATTATACTGATTTGAATGATATGAAGTATTTTGGGAGACAGCTTGTGTGAAATACACCTACTATCATAGATCTGTTGAGAAGATGGGTGAATTTTTGAAATTCTCCATATTTGTTTATCAAGTGGAAACTTGTTCAGATTTACACCAGGTCAACGAAAGACATGTAGCTATTGCTCCAAGCCACTGCAGCCCAATGAGTGTCAAATTGGCCCTCTGAATATTTCTCGGACCTTCACCTCACTATCAGCAAATGTCCCTTTAGCTCTACATCCTCTATCCTTTGTCCCTGGCCCTTCAATTCCCTCCATGTTACCAAAAACCTCACCTTCATCTTTCTCTTCTTCCCCTGTAACAATGTCCATTCAGTGTCTGTTTCTGTTAAGTGTTTTAATGTGGATTTTTACATTCAAGTTCAGTCTTACTATTAAATAAAATGACTGATTTACAAATACCTACCCGGTCACACTCCTCAAGTCTGCCTGACACTTTTAATACCAGATGCAGCAACTGAAAATAGATAATTTTATACCTTATCTAAATTTGATGAAAACTAAATTGATTCTCCCAATGTCCATGGTTCCCATCTTTCACTGTTCAAAAATTAAAGATTCAAGATTAAATTCACCCATCAGATTTAATCTTAGTCTAATACATTCAGAATTGAGAGCACAGGTTTTTTATTTAATTACCAATCCATTAGACTAACTAATGAAACCATCCTGCACAGACAGTTTCAACCGGGTCAACACTCAGCACTCTTCACGGCCTTAGCAAGAGAATTGTGAAATAATACTGCACAAATGAGGCCATTTGATCCATCATGCCTCTGCCCACTGCTTCCTTTAGGCAGCACATTTCAGATCATCATCATTGCATAAATGATGTCTGTCCCCACCATCCCCATCTCTTTCTACTGGTTTTTATTCATTCATAGGACATGGGCGTCACTGGATTTATTGAGTCAACCACACTGTGGTCAGCTCTCAAATACCCTTGGGCAACTAGCGATGGGCAATAAATACAGGCCAGCCAGCAAAACCTATGTCCCATGAATGAATAATAAAAAAAACATTACCATGGATCTGGAGTCACATGTGGGCCAGGCCAGGTAAGGATGGCAGATTTCCTTCCCCAAAGGACAGTAGTGAACCAGATGGGTTTTCCAACAAGTGACAATGATTTCATGGTCATCAGTGGATTCTTAATTCCAGATATCTTTTATTGAATTCAAATTCCATCACCTGCTGTGGTGGGACTCGAATTCGGGTTCCCGTAACATTACTGGGTTAATAGTCTAGCAATAATACCACTAGGCCATCGCCTCCTTTTTATCAAATACCTCAATCTGTCCTGTCTGATTTCTGATTCTTCCAAGGGAAAACAGATTTTCTTTGTAACAGTTTATAGTTTTGAATATCTATGTAAAATTGTTGGTAAGTGGATGGGGAATAATGTGGATGTTCTGCGCTTGAGGAAAAGTTGGCTAGGCTGGAGCTGTTTTTCTTGGATTGGAGGAGCCAGAGGGAAGGTTTGATTGGTTATGAGGGGCCTGTACAGCCTGGACAAAAAGGAGTGATCTTCCTAAGCAAAGAAGTCAGTAACTAGAGTTCAGAGATTTAATATGATTGGCTTAGAGGGAAAAGAATGGAAAGACTTTTTCACTTGGAGGGTGGTAGAGGTCTCGAAGGGATGTCTAGATATGCACATGAAGTCCCGTAACCTCCAGGGCTTCAGACCAAAAGCTGGAAAATGGGATTCTCATAGGACTTTACAGCAAAGGAGGCAATTCAGCCCATCAATTTTTTTATTCATTCATAGGACATGGGCTTTGTCGAGTGGTCAGCATTTATTGCCCATCCCTAGTTGCCCTTGTTCAGAGGGTAGTTGAGAGTCAGCCACATTGAAGTCACATTAAGGTCAGACCAGGTGATTTCCTTCCTGAAAGTGAACCAGATGGATTTTTCTGACAATTGACAATGATTTCCTGGTCATCAGTAGATTCTTAATTCCAGACTTTTTTTTAATTGAATTCAAATTTCATTGTCTGCCCTGCTGGGATTCAAACCTAAATTTGCGTTTTAAGATTAATAGTCCAGCAATAAAGTATCACTAGATCATTAACAGCTCCTGGAAGAGCTACCCAGCTAGTTCCATTCTCCATCCCCATCCCCATCCCCAACTCCATCTCCGTGACTATCTGAATTAATCACTTTCCAATCTGTATCCACATCTCTTTTTGAAATCTCTGACAGAATCTGCCTCCAGCAGTCTCCCAGGCAGCGCATTTCAAACCCCAACAACTCTTGTAGTAAAGAGGTTTCTCCTCGCCTAACTCCTAGCTCTCTCGCTAACCAGCTTGAAATTGCGGCCCCCAATCACTGACATACCAACAAAGAGAAACCTTGTCAAAATTACTCATCATATTGAACATGGGCAGCATGGTGACACAGTAGTTAGCACTGCTGCCTCACAGTGCCAGTTCAATTCCCAGCTTGGGTCATGGTCTGTTTGGAGACTGCACATTCTCTCCTTGTCAGCGTGGGTTTCCTCCAGGTGCTCCAGTTTCCTCCCACGCTTCAATGGTGTGCAGATTTGGTAGATCAGTTGGGTAAATGTACGGGGTTACAGAGATAGGATGGAGGGTGGTCCTTGGTAATGTCAGAGTGTTGGTGCAGATTCCATATTACCAAGTATCCAGTAACACTTGGGATTTTATGAACATGTCAATAGCCATCTCTTAATCTTCTCTGCTCCAAGCAGAATCTTTAATCTTTGGCTGACACAGATATGATAGGCAGAATGGTCTCCTTCTGCGACATAAACTTTTCTACATTTTCCAAATATCTGAAAAGGAGGAATGTGCAGGGATGTGGAGAGACAGCAGTGGAATGAGAGGATGTGAATTACTCCTCAGCAACACCAGGACATAATGGTGCAATTGCATTCTTCTGTGCTGTAACAATTCTATACTTCTACGATGTCTGCAACAATTGAATAGTCTGCTGCCTTTTACTGTCTATGTATATCTCAGGAAAGGGATCTCACGGCAGTATACATAACAAGACAACGAAAGGACACAGCAAGGAAAATCATCAATAAATTCATAGATTCATACAGTGCTGATGGAGGCTTTTCGGCCCATCATGTTTGCACCGACCACAATCCCAGCCAGAACTTTCCTCCATAACCCATGCATTTATCCAAGCTAGTCCCACTGAAACTGAGGGACAATATAGCATGGCCAATCCACTTAACCTCCACATCTTTGTACTGTGGGAAGAAACCAGAACATCCAGAGAAAACCCACTCAGACACGGGGAGAATGTGCAAACTCTGCATAGATGGTGACCTAAGATGGGAATTGAAGCCGGATCTCTGGTGCTGTGAAGCAGCAATACTAACCACTATGCCACTACATTCTGCCAACATTTCTACAACATCTAACTGTTTGAACCAGACAATGAACAAATTATGTTTAATATGAAAATTTTCAAAAGTAGGAAATATTCATGGAAAATTCAGTATATAATCTACCTACTGCTTATAAAGGCCATACACAGTGTCCTATTTACTTATTATGTTACTAAATGGAACAGCATTCATAAGAAGCTAGCAACCTACTTACGGTCAGATCTTAAATACTAATCTGCCAATATTTATGCGCAAGTTTGCAGTTATACGGCATTACGGAAATGTTCCAAATGCTTCACAGAAACACAGTGAGATAAACATGGAAATTCAGGCGAAGGAGAACGCAACGGGGTAACCAAATGTGTGGTCAGAGGTGTGTCTAAGGAGTGCAGAGGAAGGGAGCAATGAGCAAAGAGCAAAGCAGAGGGAAAAATGAGATGGAAAGAACAAGAGAGAGCAAGATGGAGGGGCTGAAAGGGACAAGGAGAGAAAGAGCAGCAGACGGAGAAAAGGCAGAGAGGAGAGAGTGATGGGACAATGTGGAATGAATATAGCAAAGAGAAACATTTCCAGTGACCAGCAACCAAGTAACAAGGGCCAATAGCCAAGGGGTTACAGATTTAAAATGAACAACAGAAGCAGAGCTGACACGAGACAATACTATTTACACAAAGGGAACAGAGAGCCTAATTCATACGACTGGGGGAGTGGTGTTGGAGAAGGGAAAGGTTTGCTGGTAAATGATTGATCTTCAATACCATTACCCCTCCGAAACTGACTGAAACTTCAGCGTGAAAATCTTGAAGCTGTGCTCTGGAAATTAGGGGTCTGAGATCTCCTGCAGTGTGCCTCTCCACCTCTACACTGTGCACCCCCCATCCCCTCAGAGACTAGAATCACTGAAATCAGCAAGGACTTCAACTTTCCCATACCCAAATCTCTGTTAGAAAGCCCTCCCCCCACTTCCTTCCCTGTCACCTGCCCCCTCAAAAAGCTACAGACTGTTCAACCAGGTGTGACTGAGTTTTTAAACGGTTCTGCGATTAATCAAGTTTGAACTGGCCCAGAAGAATAATCTTACATTGCTGAAGTGAAGTAATTTTCTTTGGAAAAGATTTTTCAGAATATTTCAGCTTCTACCTTCACCCCACGATGTCCCAATCTTTAATTTGCTCTATCTAAAATAATTTGAGTAGTAATTATATTTTAATGGTTTTCGCTTGCTGTTAGTATATTTTTGAAAATCCTTTAATGTGACTTGCTGTCTGGATTGCCTGATATCATCGCGGCAGCTCCATGCTGGGAATCCCAATAAAGATGCCTGCAATCAGTCGCTGTATCAATGCACAGCAACAGAGGTGGAATTATTAGATCTCTCAGTGAGGCTTACTTCAAGATTAGCAGTGAGCGCACTTGCTTGACCCACTGACTGTAAAATCCGCGACATTAGTTAAAAAGAGAATTGCACAAATATCTGGGGAAAAAAATTCCATGCTTATGAGAAAATAGCAAGGAAGTGGCACTAATTGGATTGGTCGACTCGAAAGCTAACAAGCTATGCTGTATCATAGGAGATGTTTAATGTTGGTGCACTAACCTGAACTCTTATCTGAACTGATCTGTGTGTATGATTGCAGCACTCAGTGCAAGATGTTGGCTTTGGGGAATCTTTCAGGTATTGTATCCTTCAACATCATCCCTACCTTATAAATATCCCAACACTCAGACAGCACAGTGGTTATCACTGCTGTCTCACAGTGCCAGTGTCTGTGTGGAGTTGCACATTCTCCCCCTGCCTGCATGGGTTTCCCTCCAGGTGCTCCGATTTCCTCCCACATTCTGAAAGA
This sequence comes from Sphyrna mokarran, assembly GCA_024679065.1. NCBI lineage: Eukaryota > Metazoa > Chordata > Chondrichthyes > Carcharhiniformes > Carcharhinidae > Sphyrna > Sphyrna mokarran. The sequence continues at coordinate 4,531,743 of JAGIQG010000013.1, read as the reverse complement.
TGAGTTGGTTAGGTATATTGACCTGAACAACTGCCAGAGTGTGGCAACCAGGGGAATTTCACAGTAACTTCACTGCAGTATTAATGTAAGCTTTACTTGTGACTAATAAATAAACTTAAAAAAATCTTCTGCATCGATTCAAGAAATTTCTATCCTCAAATTGCTGCTGAAATCCTCACCCATTTCTTTGTTACCTCTAGATTTAATGAGTTCAATGCTCTGCTGTTATGCTCCCATCTTTCATTCTTTATAAATTGGTGGCCATCCGAAATATTACTGCCTGTGCCCGAACCTGCACCAAAACCCCATTCACCCAACATCCTTCATTCCATGACCTACATTGGATCAAAACAACATTTTTAATATTTTCACTCTTGTTTTCAAATCCCTCCACAGTGTCACCCACCCCATCTCTGCAAACTTTCCCATCCCACAACACTTTGAGGACAAACAAAGAACAATGCAACACAGGAACAGGTCCTTTGGCCCTCCAAACCTGGATAAACAGGTTTAAACCTGGATATTAGACAGATAAACCAATCATGTTTATCTGTTTAAACCAATTATATCTTATATCCCTCTATTTCCTGTCTGTTCATATGCCCATCAAGATATGTCTTAAATGTTGCTAACGTATCTTCAACCACCTCATTTGGTAGTGCATTGCAGGCACCCCCCCCACCCACCCTCTTTGTAAAAAACTTACCCCGCACATCTCCACTGTACCTTCCCCACTCCTAATCTTGAACTTGTGTCCTCTTGTAATTGTCATTTCTGCCCTGGGAAAAAAGCTTCCAACTATTCACCTTATCTATACCGATCATTATCTCACCTGTCATAATCTTGCCTGTCCTCCAACCTGTCACACACTTTCCCTTTTTCTCTTTTCCCCACCTCCTTCATTTCAAAAACTCAAACTCTAATCCATTTCACACTTTTCCCTGACCTGATGAAATTCCGAGACTTAGAATCTTAACTCATCCTCTTCCTACGGATACAGCCAGACATACTTTGGAGTTTGAAACAGTTTAAATGGTTCTGCTTTTGGTCCAGAGGTTGATTGGCATTCACAGTTTTGAGTCATTAGAAAGGACTTAAGTAGCATCATAGTATTCCACCAGGCAATTTGACCCACTGTGCCTGCTCTTTCACTAAGCTATCCAATTAGCCCCACTCCCTGCTCTTTCCCCTTAGGCTTGTAAATGTTACCCTTTCAAGTACATAGAGACATAAAATCATTTACAGCACAGGAGGAGAGTATTCGGCCCTTTATCCTTCCCTTTTGAAAGTTATTACTATTGAATTTGCTTCCACTGCCCGTTCAGGCATCACATTCCAATTCACAATAATTCACTGTGTTAAAAAAAAGTTACTCTTATTTAAAAGATTTGAATATGCTGAGTTTAATAGCGACTGCATATGAAAATCCACAAGTTCTTAACAATAATGGGAAAGCGAAGTGCAAGGCAAGTAGGACAGCAACACAAACTGAACAAGTTCTGACCAATTGCCACTCTCAAGAGATCTTTTTTGAGATCCCTTAAACTAGAGGGCCAAGTTGTGTGTCATTTAGGAGCTTACCTGGATCCACTTGTCTGGAATAGCCATAGCCAATCGGTAATCAAACCCTCCACCTCCTTCAATCACAGGACGACACAGTGTGGGCATTCCCGACACATCCTGACAAAAAACACATCCAATCAGTATGGTGATATCAACTTGATTTAATACCGTTCCCCAGAATCCAGCTTTCCACAGAAACAACATGGTGCAACATCCAAACTGTGCGAAGCAAGACTGCACAAACATCAGTCAGATCAATCACAGTTAATCTGGGCTGGTGATTGAGAGTTGAATGTTGGCCAAGATATTGGAAACAATAGCATTGTGGCAATGCTCCAGAGGCCTAGACCAACATCCTAGAGATATGACTGCAAATCCCACCAAGGCAACTGGGGAAATCTAAATTCAATTACTAAATCTGAAAATAAAAAACTCATCTCAGCAACGATGATCATGAATCTACCAGATTATTATAACTGGCATCTATCACCCTTCACCAGCTGATACATCAGTGCTCTACATTGAACAACAATTTGGAAGAGCATTGAGGATATATTCTGGATGGGGGATTTCAGTGTACATCACAAGGGTGATTCAGTAGCTCTTTTACAGAGTCCTAAAGGACGTGTATACAAAGAACAACAAAAAAACAAAGAAAAATATAGCACAGGGACAGGCCCTACAGCCTCTAAGCTTGTGCCAATCATGATGCCCTAACTAAAATTAAAAAAAAACCTTCTGCCCTGACTCGATTTGTATCCCTCTATTCCCTCCCTATTCATGTACCCATCTGGATGCCTCTTAAATATTGCTAACGTGCCTGCTTCCACCACCTCTTATATGCCAGACTAAAGCTGGATAAGATTAAGGCTATACTCAGGGCAGTTTTGAGGGCGTGTTATTTTTTGGATGAGGTGATACTCTGAAGGCAGCCAATCTTCCCTTAGAGATAGACAATAGAATCTCATGACAATATTGTAAAGACTACACAAGGGATTCTCCCAAATGCCCAGAGAATACTTACCCACTCTGTTTGCTCATTAGCATCTTGCTGTTTGTGGGATCTTGCTGTGCACACAATTGCAATATTGATTGTAAATCATTGAGATATCTTTAGGACGTGAAGTCACTTTTCTTTTCTAAACCTCTTTGGAATATGCTGTAATATCCAGCTTAGACTGCTGGGTTCAGACAAGCACACTCCACATGGGGGAATTTCCTAGTTTGTGGTTAGTGACCAGGTCTGTATCTGAGCTCTCCTCTGTAGCAATACGTTCTCAGGGTTTGAAATTGCAGGCAGCAGGGGTCAGTATTGCACAGTGTACCTAGTCTCAGAACTGGGATCAAATATTTGCATTTTAGCACCAATACTAGATTAACAGTAACTCAGCTTAAACACAGGTAACTATGCCCTGATTCCTTCTGCACTAGCTTCAATGTTCTTCATTTTTCTTGCAGTATCACCCACTGAGATCATTCACTTGAACAGTACTGGCTGCTAATGCCACTTAATTGGCATCAGAGGAAAAACTACTCTCACTCTCAGCGTGACAAGTCTGCTGTGTCTTGAGCAACAGCATAATTAAATAAGTGCAGCGTCTGAGAAGAATTCTAGTGTGACATGGAAGGACAGCGACAGAAGGGCACTGTACTCCTTCGGGACAGCTTCTCATCAGGTCTGGGAGGAGATGATGTGTTGCTGATGATTGTGAGGTTTACGTGCTTTGCCAGAATTACCTGCATTATTGAGCACACCGCTGCATATTTCCGAATCAGGCCAATGCTTTTAGAGGAATGATACCTTGCTCGTTCAGAACATTATCCAATTGCATTCCCATTTTACTGATCATTAAACAAAACCTTCACTGGTCTAAGCTAACGGCACAGCAGCGCTGGGAGGTGTATACATGCTGCTCTCGATATAACTGAGTAAATGTAGCCTGACAGTCTGAAAAAGAGTGTGTGTTTTTATGGAGGTACCTCATAATCCTTCCTCCTCAAGGCACAGGTTTTTTTCAGAGGTCCAAAGCCTGCAATAAACATTAGAGCAGGCGGACAGAAACCATTCAGTCTATTGACCCTGTTCTAACTCAACTCGATCCGATCTTGGTTGAGCAGCATCCTAACTACATCTTTAGCCCTATATATTCTTGGTAAACAAAAATCTACTGCTCGGATAGAAAATTCATTGAGCTAGCACCTACTGGCAGAGAGTTACACAATCTCACTATTCTTTGTGTGCAGAAGAATTTCTTGATTTCTCTCCTGAATAGCCTGCTTCTGATTATAAGGCTATGCCTGTCTGTTCAACACTCCCCACAAATAGAAAATAATTCTCTGTAGCTTGTTAACGCCTTTCAAAATCGCCAAAAACTCAATAAAAGCACTCACTGACCTTTTGCATTCTGGGAAAGCCTCATCCACGTACATAGCCCCCAGAATCAGAATGCTCCAAATATCATGATGTGGGGCAAAGACTTATTTTTTATTGCAACCATCTACTGCAGCAGGATTTGAGCCACGGACCCCAGAGCATTGCCCTTGGTTTGTGATTTACTAGTTCAACTACCTATACCAATAGGTATAGGTTTCCTATGACAATAGGTAATCATCACATGTGGGCTATAGACAGGTTACTCTCCCCATAGAAAGCACCACATTCGGGTATCCTGTTCTCTCCTTGCATTCATATGCAGCTACGTTCTGCAGGATCTTTCTCTCCTCAACTCAACAGCTCAGTTACAAACCCAGAGTAGGAGCCAAGCCTGCAATATTTGGTTTCTATATTTGCTGATGGGCCTGTGGCAGGCCAGTAAACTTGCAAAGCTATGGGGAAAGAGCAGAGGGGCTGATTGTGGGGCGAATGAACAACTCTTTTAAAAAACAGGGTCAAGGGGGTTGGGCTGAATGGCCGTATTCCATAATTCTGCAGCTCTGAATCACAGGAATCCTGATGTAAGCAGATCACAATGTTTAACAACAGTGCATTTATGTGGCACCCTGCATGGCCTCAATACATCCCAGGGTGCTTTATTGCTCTTTTAATTCAAGGGATGCAGGCACCACTGGCAAGGCCAGCATTTACTGGCCATCTGTAACACAAACAAACATGTACCTTTTAAAGACACTATTATAATGTAGGAAATGCAGCACAAATATATGACTGCAAGGAGCAGCAAACAGCATTGTGGTAATGGCCATATGACAGGTATTCATTGAGGATTAAATGTTCTCAGCGCGATAAAGCAAATACAATAGCATGTATTTACATAGTACCTTTCACTACCTTAGGGACATATAAAAATGCTGTATAGCCATTGAAGTATGTAGATGGAGAAAGAATAATTACAATAATGATTTAATAACAATAATGCCAATAGTGGCTTTAAAAGGGCTGTTCTGGCTGATAGCTAAGCATGCTGGGATTTTTGATCAACTTATAGATTAAAATCAGATGCAGGTCATAAAGAGGCTGTGATCTGGGAGCTGTGATCTGAAGCTTCTTGTCTTGGTCAGGTAAGGGAAGTTGCTTACATTAACCTAGACAGCATAGCTTTGATTTATATGGCTGTTATGTATGGGACATGTTAAATGAATTAAGCGTGATTGTAGCATTTGCATGTAATTTCACTCGATGTTTGAGCCGTGTCTGATTACACAGTTGGCTAGATGACAAAATCTCCCGGAAGTGAGTGGAGAATTGTGGATAAAAAACACTGCAATCCTTTGTTTGGTGGCGACAGCTCAAAGAGATGAACCACTGCAACGAGACCTGTACCCTGAAGGATACTTCAGAGAACAAGAAGATAAATTCTACATCGAGGACGTTCCTTGGCCAAGGTTTTCCTGAACTCAGTAGTATCTATTTTCAGTTAAATAGTTAAAGTTGATGTTTAATTAAAGTTAATTTGCAGTTTAAGAGTTAACATTCAGTTGAAAATTGATGTTCAGGTGGGGTTAAAGTTCAGTAAAGAGCTAATGAGTTATAACTGTTTATGTTTGAGTTGGTAGAAGAAATGCTAAGTAAAGAAATAATTGAATTACTGTCCTTGTTTGTCTCATTAAACTGGAATGCTTGGAAGGTGTTTAAATAAAACTGTATGACAAGTACTTCGTTGTTTGGAATATAATGCAATAAGTAGTCTCACAACACCAGGTTTAACTCCAACCAATTTATTTGATAGTAATTTGATTGTGGGATTACTACCAAATAAACTGGTTGGAATTAAACCTGGTTTTGTGAGGCTTCTTATTGTGTTTACCCCAGTCCAATGCCAGCATCTCCACATCATGAGATATAGTGATCAGAGGGAAATCCGACTCTTGTCAGGAAGTGGAAGTAGTTTTAAGTGATATGTATAAGTATTGCTGAATATCAGAAACAAGGGCAATTGTTTAAAAAGGGTGGTAGGGATAACCCTGGAAATTATAGGCCGGTGAGTTTGACATCAGTGGTAGGGAAGCTGTTGGAGGGGATTCTTAGAGATAGGATGTACAGGCACTTAGAGCATTGTGATCTGATTAGGGATACGCAGCATGGATTTGTTAAGGGGAGGTCGTGCCTTACAAATCTGGTAGAATTTTTTGAGGAGGTGGCAAAAATGGTCGACGAAGGGCGAGTCGTCGATGTTGTCTATATGAATTTCAGTAAGGCGTTTGACAAAGTCCCTCATGGGAGGTTAGTTGAGAAGGTCAAGGCTAATGGGATACAAGGACAGGTAGCTAGATGGATAAGTAACTGCTTAGTAATAGGAGACAGTGAGTAATAGTGGAAGGTGTTTTTCTAGCTGGAGGTCGGTCACTAGTTGTGTGCCACAGGGCTCAGTACTGGGACCTCTTCTATTTGTAATATATATAAATGACTTGGAAGAGGGAGTAAGTGGAGTGATCAGCAAGTTTGCAGACGATACAAAGATGGCTGGACTTGCAGATAGTGAGGAGCATTGTCAGGCGATGCAGCAGGACATAGATAGGCTGGTAGCTTGGGCAGATAGATGGCAGATGGATTTCAATCCTGATAAATGCGAGGTGATGTGTTTCGGGAGAAAGAACGTATGGGGGAGGTATATGATAAAGGGTAGACCTATTAAGAGTATAGAAACGCAGAGGGACATAAAAGATCCCACAATAATATTGCTGGTAGAGGGAAAAACAAGAGATACGGCTCTCTGTCTGCAATCCAAACAACATTCCAGAGAAATGAAACTAAAACCTTGGACTTCTGTGTGGGAAAAACCATCCCCAGACAGCACCTGATCTGTCCATCATGCTCAACTCAGCAATTCTAAAAGGATCATAAAATCCCCCAGGACCCTGCATTAGGCCAGATTAAGAATAAACATGATATCCATTATATTATTTCAACAACAATTAGAGAACACCAGACAAAAACAGGGCCAACATGAAATGCTAAACTGCTTGAAAAAAACTGCAAAAAAAGCTGATTTTAATACATTTATTAAAAGCACAGTATCATCACAAATGCACTGCCTTAAAGTGTGCTAGCATCAGTTTTAATCATGACTCAAGATGGAGTGAGATATTCACATGGAAATAAAAACAAATTAGGGTTACAGGAAAAGAGCAGGGTAGTTGGACAATTTGGATATCTCTTTCAAAGAACTGGCACAGGCAAAATAGGCTGAATAGCCTCCTATAAATCTCTATTCATTCTGCGTTTCACAGTGCCAACAAACACTGAAAAAGAGGGAGGAGAGGAAAGGCTTTAACCTGCCATACAATTTGACCTTTGTCACGGCAGGAAACCATAATTGCAGCAGGAGGGTACTGGTGAAGAACAACTTGTTCACATTCAGTCATTGCTGACCAATCGGCGACAGTTCTTGCTGTCAGTGAGGCATTAACTCTTACACAAGTTAATTCCAGGAAACTCCGTCCCCAAGGATGACCATTTCTGCAATTAGTCACAATGCACGCCACAGCCCTGGTGCCTTTATTTGTGATAGCACAGAAATAGCCATCTCAAACAGCATGGTTACTGAAAATATTAATCTACAACTTCTGAAATATGAAGTTTTACATGAAATAAAAGTTTTAAATGTTTCCCCATCATTTCCCTAATGAATGTGTGATATTCTTATCCCTTGCTTTTTATGGTATGTTTTAATCTGATTTCTTCAAACGTTTGTTTTCCATGTCTATTTAAAAAGCAGGATCAGCTCAAATCCTGCTGTCTGCCTAAAAATGAGTTCCAGGTGTCTTCATCTGCCAGTCAAACAGCAAGACTTAATGACATCTCAATGTCAGAGAAAAGATCAAGCTAATCTGTGTTTATGAACGTCCAACATCAGATAGAAGACAGTAACTGACTCTCTGCAGTCCACAAAGTTTTAATTTCTCCATATGCTGAGAGTTGTAAATAAACGCAGTGTCTGCCTGTAAAAGATCAGAATGTTTCCTCCAGCATTACAAGATGAATAGAGGACTTTACAGAGACTGGGCATTGATGAATTACATTTGGATAAATCATTTAACCCAAATGTGGAAGTGATTGCATTTTATAACCATGCATGGCAACATTATCTCCATGGAATCCAACTCAACATCAAAATTGAAGCACAGACATTAATTAGGTAAATAAAAGTGTTGATGTTACTTCATTCCGAGCACTGATACATTTGTCTATGCTGATACCTGGATGACAGGGTTTCATAGTGCGAGCCACAAAAATGAAAACGTCTGCTGTCAAAATGGGCACAGCATAGAATGTCTGAACATAAAATGAGGCCATTTGACAGACCATGCCTGTGCTAGCTCTTTGACAAAGCCCCTCTGCACTTTCCCCACAGACTTAAAAGTATTTTCTCTTGTAGTTAAAAATTTATCCAATGCTTTCATTGAAAGTTATCATTTAATTTGCTTCCACCATCCCTTTCAAATGTGCACTGCACTGCATGTAATGCAATTCATTGCATTAAAAACATCATCTTCCCTCAGTTCATTTGCCAATTATTAAAAAGTGCGTCTTCTTGTTATCGACCCATCAATGGAAACAGTCGCTCCTTATTTATCTATTGTAGTGCAGAACTTTGATGTCTCTATTAAATGTACTCTTAACCTTCTCTCTACTCCAAGGAGAGCAATCTTAGCTTCCGCAGTCACTCCACACTGGATTCACTGCTTTATTGGCAGAGAAATGGAGAGGGTGAAGAAGCTTTGCACAATAACAGAGCTGTCATGGTAAGATTCACGCACGATTCACAGCAGGGGACAGAAATATCACGGCCACCAGATGTACTCAGTAAGTGAAGGTACATCATTAACACTGAGAATAAATAAACCACTGAAGAACATGTAGGGTGACTAAATGGAAATTAAATAGCTATACAATAAAAGTAGGGATGTCATCATGATATTTTGCTTACACATCTCTAATTTTAAAAAATTGGATCAACAAGGGAGATTGGATTAAACATCAGGTGGGATTTTATGGCCTCGCTCATCCCAAAACCATAAAATCGTGCCTGAGATCAACAGACCCTTCCATGGTCAGTACTTGCTTTCTCTGAATCCTGTGACAAGCGGGACGATAAAATACCAGCCATCATCTTTCACCTCTATAGCATAAATTCAAATCCAGCCCATACTGAAAGTAGTCTGTTGCTTGCCCATGAGGAAGTCTGAAAACACTCTAAAGCTGCAACTGAACACTCAGAAACCACAGAGAGGTTAGTGTGGGAGATGAATAATGGATGCTGCAGGGAACATAGAATGGAGCATAGAAAAGAAAGATTTAATTCTACATCTCGCCCTGAGCTGCACATGTGTGGAAGCGTTTGATAGGGACTGTATAAAGGGAGCTTTATTCTGTATCTAACCCCACCTGCACCTGTCCTGGGAGCGTTGATGGCGACAGTGTAGAGGAAGCTTTACTCTGTATCTTATCCCGCCTGTACGTGTCCTGGGAATGTTTAATGGAACATTGGAAAGACCGTTAAGCTGCATCTAACTCATTCTGTATCTGACCCATAAGTAGCTGCTCGAAATATAAATGTGTTTCCTTCCACAGGGTGAACATCTTTCTTCTTGAAAATCGCATCTTCACAGAATAATCATTAAAAGAAAAGCTAACATGGCATTAAAACAAGAAAAATCTCAGATCAACACCATGTGCTTCACTCTGTAACAAGGTATAAAATCACAGTGAACCAAAAAAGTAATCACTCATTACCTCTGCTATTGTGGTGAAATGCGGGTAAAAGCTATGAAGCATATGGTTGGACAGCGTGAGATAGACTAAGGAATCCTTGTCAACCTGAAGTCCAAAATATTCACTGTAGTCTCCAGTAAAAACAGTACCTGTAGAAAGGAGGTGGAAACAGTAATTTTAGCAAAAAGATGATGTGCCACATTGTACTTTTAGCACAGAAACAGGCTGCCAACAATCTACATGTGTACAAAAATAAAATTCTACAGGTGCTGCAAATCTGAAATAAAACTAGAAAATACTGCAAATACTCAGCACGTTAGGCAGTATCTATGAAGCGGAGCAGAGTTAACTCTAATGAAGAATCACCAATCTGAAATATGATGATGATGTTTCTCTCTCCGTAAATGCTGATGACTTCGCTGAGCATTTCTAACATTTTCTGTTTTTAGATCCATGTCGCTCCCTCTGCTCTGAGCCCCAAACATACATTTTACACAAAAATATATCCTTCACTTGGGTTTTTATGAGTACAAAATGATGGGACTCGGTAAAGGGAAGGTTTCTGGTTCCATTCTAATTTTGTATTGCTATTAATGATCTCAAGGGGAGGGGAGATGATGGAATTGTGGTATTATCACTCGATTATTAATCCAGAAACTCAGCTAATGCCCTGGGTACCTGGGTCTAAATCCCACTATGGCAGATGTGCAATTTGAATTCAATAAAAAAAATCTGGAATTAATAACCTACTGATGACCATGAAATCATTATCGACTGTCAGAAAAATCTATTTGGTTCACAAATGTTCTTTACAGAAGGAGATCTGCCATCTTTACCCAGTCTGGCCTATATGTGACTGCAGAGATACAGCAATGTAGTTGACTCTTTATCCTACAGGTACTTCGGTCCACCTTGTCTAACAAGGGGCATACACACAATGGGTCTTGGATTTTTCGAGAGTAGCCTAGTGCTTCACATCATTAGTGTACGCATGACCTGGACCATCTGATGGGCAATACGACAGCTCAGTGACTATCGCTGTGCTGTGCAGATATATGGATTTGGGCCTGTGTCTGTGGGAGTTTGCGCATTCTCCCCATGCTTGCATGGGTTTTCTCCGGGTGCTCCGGTTTCCTCCCACATCCCAAAGATGTGCTCTTAGGCTAATTGGCAAAACAAATTCTACTAAATTGTCTCAAATTTGGTTTTTAATGCATAGATCTATAAACATAGACAGGGATCATGGGTAGAAGTGGGAACATCGAGGTGGCAGTGCAGGCTCGTTGGGCTGAAGGGCTTGTTTCCCATGCTGTTTTGTTCTTTGCCCCCCCAAGAGCAACTAAGGATGGGCAATAAATGCTGAGCCAGCCAGCGATGTCCATGTCCCATGAATGAATGAATAAAAATAAATCAAGTAGTGTTTGAGAACCCAGCTGCCTACTTGGATCAGTTGGCAAACATTTGGTTAAGAGTCAGAGAGTTGACATCCCACTTCAGCATTCGAGTGCCTATTTTAACCCGATGCCCTGAGTAGAGATTTAAAATGACAGTAAGTAGAGAAGTTACTTCCTCGGCCAGAGTAATTCGAGCTAGCCTATTCAGAAGTGAAATCACAGAGCATACTTTTTCCAAATAAAGGTTGTGAAAATCTGGAGCTTTCCCACAAAAGGTTGTGGATGAAGGGCACTTGGGGCTTCCAAGGGTGCGATTAATATGATTTTTGACAGGTAAGGTTTCATTCAGTTGGAGCATTAAGTGCCAAATCTGGCCACAACATTTTCAAAAAAGACGTTACAGTATTAGATAGAATACAGCACCAATTCCCCAGAATAATACCTACCGATAAAAGACCTCAGCAACGTCCAGATGTTACAGATAAGGAGATCTACAGAGTAGGTTGGGAAAAACTACTTCCACTGACAGGGGGGAGGTCAATGATCCAAGGACACAGATTTAAGATAATTGGTAAAATAATCTGTCGTAGAAAATGGTGAATGCTATTGAAATGCGAGTTGTTATAATCTGAACTTGAATACATGAAAGGCAGTTTCTATAGTAGGGTAGTACATTGAAGAGAAAAATATTTGCAGGGCTACAGGGAATGAGCTGGAGAGTTAATTAATCTGGAGAGGCAGCACAGACAGACGGCCCAGAGGTTTCCTATTCTGAGTGATTCTTTACAGTGGTAAGAAGGGGTATAGAGTAATAGCACGTGAAGGGATTTGTGATGCAGATCAGCCATGGTATAATTGAATTGCAAAACAAATTCAAGTGCTGAAAGGTCTCTAGTTCTCTGGTACTGAGGGAGTGCTGTATTAACAGAGGATCTGTCTTTCAAGTAAGCCTAATAAATCCCAGGGCAGCTATTCAAACAAGCGAGATCATCTCTGGCATTCTTAAGGACATAGGAAGACAGGAATTCAGAATGAGACTAGGCAATTCAGCCCATCGAGCCTTCTCTGCCATTCTGTGTGATCATGGCTGATCTCCATCTCATCCTAACTCCACTTCTCTGCCTTTTCCCCATTGCCCTTTAATCCACTTTTAATCAAATATTTATCTCTTTCTTGATTGATTGTATCCACTGCATTCTGGGACAGTGAGTTCCATAGATTCACAACACACTGTAAGAAGTAGCATCTCCTTATCTCTATCCCTCTCCCCTCTTACTCTACAACTCTAACTTCTTGGCCTAGAAGGGGGAACATTTGGCTAACATTTACTTTGTCAATCCCGTTGACTATTTTATATACCTCATTTGAATCCCGCCTCATTCTTTTGTATTTCAACAATACAAGCCCAAGCTACTCATAAAACAGCCTCTTCAAACCTGGAATCGATCTAGTGAACCTCAAACTTCTTCTCTTAGGACGAAGTTTTGTTCCTTCCTCAAAGCAAGTGACCAAAACTGAACATAATACTCCCAAGTGTGGCCTCACCAATACCTTATGCAACTATAAAAACACTTTTCTACTTTTATACTCTTGACCCTTTGCAATAAATGCCAAGATTCCATTACCTTCCTTATAACATTCTACACCTGTATACTCACTTTCTGAGATATGTGCACAAGGACATCAGATTCCTCTGCACAGACACTTTTTGAATCTCTTTCCCAGTTAAATAATAATTTGCCCTTTCATTTTTCTGGCCAAAATAGATAATCTCACATTTACCCATGTTAAGCCCCATCTGCCAAATTATTTCCTGAAGTGATAGGATCATTCTATAATGAGAGGCTAAGTAAATTGGACATATCTTGTCTAGAATGGAAGACAACAAGAATGATTTTGACTCACTAAAAACAGAAGTTATTTCCATTAAGTGAGAATTTGAGAAAACTAGGCACAATCTTAGGGTAAGGGACTGACCATTTAGAACTGAGACGGGGAGAAATTTCTTGATTCAAAAGGTTGCGAATCTTGAGAATTCGTACTGCAGAAGGATGTGGATGCAGCATTATTGAATATATTTAAGATGAGATGAGATAGATTTTCAGCTTTGCAGGAAATTGAAGGATATGAAGAGTGGGCAGAAGGGTAAAGTTGAGAATCGGCTCTGATCAGATTGAATGAAGAAACAAATTAGGGAGTCCTTATGGTCTGCTCCTGCTCCTAGTCTCTTTGTTAACTTTCTTATATTGCAATCCCACAAACAGAATGGCAATAATGACTAGATCATTCCTTTATAGTAATATCAGTAAAATGCTAAGATGCTGGAAATCTGAAATCAAAACAGAAAATAGTGGAACTACTCAGCAGGTCAGGTAGCATCTGTGGACTTAACTTTAAAGTTATTTATTAATTACAAGTAAGGCTTACATTGACACTGCAATGAATTTACTGTGAAATTCCTCTGGTTGCCACATTCCAGCACCTGTTTGAGTCAATGCATTTAACCAGCATGTCTTTCAAATTGTGGGAGGAAACCGGAGCACCTGGAGAAAACCCATACAGACACAGGGAGAAGGTGTCCACACAGACAGTGACCCGAGGCTGGGAATCAAACCTGGGTCCCTGATGCTGTGAGGTAGCAGTGCTCACCACTGTGCCACTGTTTGCAACTTTTCAAGTTGAATACGATATTCTTCATTGAAACAGTAATTCCCTTCCAATAGTGAATTTGCAAAGGAGGAAAAGTGATGTTAGGAAAATATTTTTCACCCAGTGGATGGTGGGAGTTTGGAACAAGTTTCCTGACAATGTGGTGGAGGCTGGTTCAATCGAGGTATTCAAAAGGGGAATTGGATTTTTATCTGAAAATCATGACACTTCCCACTGCCTTGGCAAAGCAGCCAGCATAATCAAAGACTCTACATGCCCCGGATATTCTCCGTGTCACCTTCTTCTGTTGGGAAAAAGGTGCAAAAGTTTAAGGTCATGCACCAACTGACTCAAGAACAGCTTCTTCCTTGCTGCTGTCAGACTTTTGAATGGACCTACCTCGTATTAAGTTGATCTTTTTCTACACCCTAGCTATGACTGCAATGATACATTCTGCACTCTCTCCTTTTCTTCTCTATGAATGGTATGCTTTGTCTGTGTAGCACGCAAAAAACAATACTTTCTACTGTATACTAATGCACGTGACAGTAATAAATCAAACAAATCAAAACCAAATCAAAGAATATCCAAAGTTACAGGAATAAGACAGGGGAATGGGTTGAACGTGCTTTAAGAGAGTCAGTGCAGATTCAATGGGCCAAATGGTCTCCTGCTGCACGATAAAGATTTGGTAATGATGGTTGAGGGATAAATATTAGCTGGTATATCAGGGAGAACTATGCTTCTCACAGCTTTGGAATCTTGTACAGCAAGCTGAGGGGGCAGATGGGGTTTCTATTTTAACAATAAGTCTGCACCTAAAGCAAACAAATGTGAGACCATTGATTCACAGCCACATTCATAATCCAGTGATATTAAACAGTAGGTCATCAAATTAAAAAAGAACAGCACACTTTGATAAAAAATTACTTAAAACTTTAAACTAGATGAAGCTTACTCATGCCATGGTGGTGATATAACATGGATGTCACTCCATCAAATCGAAAGCCATCGAAATAATACTCTTCCACCCACCAGCGGAGATTGGACAGCAGGAATCTCAGTACTTCCCAGCTGAAAAGAAAACACAGTTCATAAATAACACAACAGAAGCAGAGCTCTGTTCACAGAGCAGGTTGCATTCCAGCAGTGCTCTGGCCTCAAGACTCAACTACTGTTCTCCTGGCTCATCATTGTGTTCCTCTGCAAATCTGAGCTCATACAAAATCCTGCTGCCGATGTCCAAACTCACACTAACTCCTGTTCACCCACCAACTCTGTGCTCACCGCCTATAGAGCTGCAGTTCTGGACTGCCCTTCACAACTGCATGACTCCAGTATTTCTGAAGTATAGTTACTGATAAAATGTGGGAAATGCAGCAGTCATTTTGTACACAGCAAGTTCCCATAAAATGGGACGATGATCAGATAACCTGTGTTTTTGTGATGTTACTTGGGGGATAAATCTTGGTCAGGATGCTGGGGATAATTCCCATTCTTTATTGGTATAGCTATCATATTGTTCCTGACCCCTAATTTTGCTTTTGGCAACACCTTTGCTACATCTACCCTAGTAAATCCTTCCATAATCTTTAATAAACTAGAGCCTTAAACTTAACCAAAACCAATAACATTGGTATGAGTGAGGAGCAAAGTGCTTAAAGTAGATTAGAAAATTGGATTGGACAATAAAATGGAATATAAACAATATAAATATTTCACCATCCTCAACTAATCCACATTTTGTTGTGAGATAATAGCTCCAGAGGAACAATTATCCATTCACTAACTCAAAGTTAATGTTAGTACTGAATTAAAAGAAGATGCTAACTGCAGCCAAGAGTAGTGGAACCAGAGACAGGAAAGTATTAGATACCAGTTTGCCAGGAATATAAAAGCAGACAATAAGAATTTCTACAGCACATAAGATGAAGAGTCGTGAAATGAACACACTGGGCACAGCAAAGGCTATGAGCCCCTGACACTGGCAGCATGACTAAAGACTAATCCTCCAGAACATTTGCAAAGCTGTTCCAGTTCCCACTGGTTTCTACTCGACAATGTGGAATATCCTGTCCACAAAAAGCAAAATAAATCCAATCTGGCCAATTACTGTCCCGTGATTCTTCACTCAACGTCAACAAAGCGATATAGATGTCTTTGACCTTGCTATCAAGCAGCACTTGCTCAATATCACTTGCTATCACTGCTGAGTTTGGGTTCTACTAGTACCATAAAGATTGCTGTTGACGATCTGTTAAAGCATTAGTCCAAACATGGACAAAACAGTTGAAGTAAGGCAGGTGAGGTGAGAGCGAACTCGACATTAAGATAGTATATAATCTCGTGTGACATTTAGGAGCCCTAACAAAATTAGAGCCAATGGGAATCGGGGGAAAACTGGAGTTACATCCAGCAAAAAGAAAGATGGCTAGCCGATAGAAGATAGAAGACAGAGGGTGGTGGTTGATGGGAAATATTCAACCTGGAGTGCAGTTACAAGTGGTGTACCTCAAGGATCTGTTTTAGGGCCACTGCCGTTTGTCATTTTTATAAATGACCTAGATGAGGGTGTAGAGGGTTGGATTAGTAAATTTGCTGACGATACCAAAGTGGGGGGAGTTGTAGACAGCGAGGATGGATGTTACAGTTTGCAGAGGGACATAGATAGGTTGCAGAGCTGGGCCGTGAGGTGGCAAATGGAATTCAATATGGATAAGTGTGAGGTGATTCACTTTGGTAGGAATAACAGGCATATGAAACATAGGGCTAATGGAAGGGCCCTTAATAGTGTTGTCGAGCAGAGGGATCTTGGGGTACAAGTACATAACTCTTTGAAAGTTGGCACCCAGGTTGATAAAGTTGTTAAGAAGGCGTATATGCTATGTGTTAGCTTTTATTGGTAGAGGGATTGAATTTAGGAGCCGTGAGGTTATGTTACAACTGTACAAAACTCTGGTGCGGCCGCACTTGGAGTATTGCGTACAGTTCTGGTCGCCGCATTATAAGAAAGATTTGGAAGCATTGGAAAGGGTGCAGAGGAGGTTTACCAGGATGTTGCCTGGTATGGTGGGAAGGCCTTATGAGGAAAGGCTGAGGGACCTGAGGTTATTTTCATTAGAGAGAAGAAGGTTACGCGGTGACCTAATTGAGGCGTATAAGATGATCAAGGGATTGGATAGGGTGGATAGTGAGAGCCTTTTTCCTCGGATGGTGATGACCAACACGAGGGGACATAACTTTAAATTAAGAGGTGGTAGTTATAGGACGGATGTCAGAGGCAGGTTCTTTACACAGAGGGTGGTGAGGGCGTGGAATGCCCTGCCTGCAGCAGTTGTGGACTCGCCTACTTTGGGGGCATTCAAATGTTCGGTGGATAGGCATATGGATGATATTGGAATAGTTTAGGTTAGAGGGTCCACTGGCCGGTGCAACATCGAGGGCCGAAGGGCCTGTAGTGCGCTGTAATGTTCTGTTATGATTATATGGTCATTGAGGTTTACAGCATGGAAACAAAACCTTCGGCTCAACTTGTCCATGCCGTCCTTTTTTTTAAACCCTTAAGCTAATGCCAATTGCCTGCATTTGACCCATATCTTTCTATACCCATCACACCCATGTAACTACCTAAATGTTTTTTAAAAGATAAAATTGTCCCCGCCTCTATTACTATCTCTGGCAGCTTGTTCCAGACACTCATAAGAACATAAGAAATAGGAGCAGGAGTCAGCCATCCAGCCCCTCGAGCCTGCCCTGCCATTCAATAAGATCATGGCTGATCTGTAGTGGTTCAGTACCACCTTCCCGCTTTCTCCCCGTAATCTTTAATTCCCTTGTCAACCAAAAACCTATCCACTCTTGACTTGAGCGTATTCAGCGAGGAAGCCTCCACCACCTCATCAGGCAGAGAATTCCAAAGATTCACCACCCTTTGCATGAAGAAATTCCTCCTCAACTCTGATCTGAACTGTCCTCCCTCCCCACTCAACCTTGAGGCTGTGCCCTCTAGTCCTGCTATCTTTGCTAAGCGGGAACAGTCTCTCAACCTCTATCCTATCCATCCCCTTCGTTATCTTATACGTCTTTACAAGATCCCCTCTCAGTCTTCTAAACTCCAAAGAGTACAAACCTTGCTTATTCAGTCTCTCCTCATAATCCAACGTCCTCATCTCTGGTGTCAGCCTAGTGAACCTTCTCTGCACCCCTCCAAGGTCAATATATCCTTCCTCGAGTGTGACGACTAAAACTGCACACAGTACTCCAGCTGCGGCCTCACCAGCACCTTATACAGCTGCAAAAATACCTCCCTACTTTTATATTCTATCCCCCTAGCTATAAAGGCCAACATTGCATTCGCCTTCTTAATCACCTGCTGCACCTACATACCTACCTGAACCCTGATTAACACACTTTTGAAAACATATCCACTTACCAGACGTCCCTCTGCCTTCCTACCGACTCCCCCAATTAACTTTTGAAAGTTCCTGCCTGATACCATCAAAATTGGTTGTTGGAGGCCAATCATCTCAGCTCCAGGACAGCGTCGCAGGTGTTCCTCAGGCTAGTGCTCTTGGCCTAATATCTTCATCTGCTTCATCAATTACTTCCCTCCATTAAAGTATTCACTGTTGATTGCAGAATGTTCAAGCCATTTGTAATTCCTCAGATATTCAAGTAGTCCATACTCACACAGAGATCTGGACAACATTCAGACTTTGGCTGATGACTGGCAAATAATATTTGCACCACACAACAGCTAGGCAGTTATCATCTCCAAGAAGATAATCTAACCTTTTCCCTCTGATGTTGAACAGCATTACCATTGCTGAAACTTCCACTACCAACATCCTGAGGGTTACCACTGACCAGAAACTTAACTAGACAAGCCATATAAATACTGTGGCTACAACAGCAGGTCATAGGGTGGGAATTTTGAGGTAAGTAACTCACCTCCAAACTCCCCAATGTCTCACCCTTATCTACAAGATGATAAAATACTCTCCAATTGCCTTGATGAATGCAGCTTCAACAACAATCAAAAAGCTCAACACCAGTTCGCTTAATCAGCACCCTATCCACTATCTTACAAATTCGCGCCCTCTTCCCCGTTGCATATTAGAAGCAGTGTGTATTCTCTACAAGATGCACTAAGGCAACTCACCTTAGACAATATCTTCCAAACCCACAACCCCTATCACAAAAATGACAGCAGGTACATGGGAACAAAATTCTTCTTGCACGTCACTCACCATCCTGACTTGAAATTATATTGCCATTCTTTCACTGTCACTGGGTCAAAATTCTGGAGTTCCTCCCTAACAGCACAGTAGGTGTACCATCACTGTGACAATGCCAATTAATTGAGGAAAGCCAGTACAAATTTGATAAGAGCAAATCATGTTTAACCAGTTTGGAGTTATTTTTGTTGAGGACGATGAATCATAGAAAGAAACCCTACAGTACAGAAAGAGGCCATTTGGCCCATTGAATATGCACTGACCACAATCTTACCCAGGCCCTACCCTCATATCCCGACATATTTACCCACTAATGCCTCTAAGATACGCATCATAGGACACTAAAGCAGTTTTTTAGCATAGTCAATCATCCTAACCCGCACATCTTTGGACTGTGGGAGGAAACCCAGAGGAAATCCACACAGACACAAGGAGAATGTGCAAACCCCACACAGACAATGACCCAAGCCAGGAATCAAACCCAGGTCTCTGGAGCTGTGAAGCAGCAGCGCTACTCACTGTGCTATCGTGCTGCCCGGCTGTTGACGTGGTATCTGTGGACTTCCAAAAATCATTTAATAAAATGCCACGTAACATATTTGGGACCAAAGCTACAGCTTATGAATTAAGCAGGACAGCAGCAAGATAGATATGAAATTGGCTTAGTGACAGGAAACAGAGTAATGGTTAAACAGTTCTTTTGTGGACAGGAGAAAATTTATGGCAGACTTTTCTAAGGCTCGATTAGGACTTCTTTTGAAACATATTAATGGCCCAGGTGTTGGTGAACTGTGCACATTCAAAGTTTGCGGTGACATGAAAGCTGGAATTGCTGTGAACTGTGAGCAGGTCAGTGTAAAATTTCAAAAAGTTACAGATGCTGGAACGGATGAACAAATGGTAGATGAACTTATACATCAGGAACCACAGCAGTCCCTGACATGTAGGTACACACATAATGCTGACAGGGAGGGAATTCCAAAATTTTGATGTAGCAACAGTGAAGGATCTGTGATATATTTCTGAGTCAGGGTAGTGAGTGGCTTGGAGGGAAATTTCATAATGGTGGTGGTCCCAGGTACCTACTGCTCCATCCTTCTCAAAGATAGCGGGCATAGGTTTGGAAGATGCTGCCTAAGGAGCCTTGGCGAGTTCCTACAATGCATCTTGTAAATGGTACACACTGCTGCAAGTTTGTCAATGGTGGAGACATGCTTTGTCCTGGACGGTGTTAAACATCTTGAGTGTTGTTCGAGCTAGACTCATCCAGACAAATGAGGAGTATTCCACCACATTCCTGACTTGTGTCTTGTAGATGGTGGACAGGCTTTAGGGAGTCAGGAGGTGAGTTACTCACCATAGGAATCATATAATCTATGGCAAGGAGATGGCTATAGATTCTAGGACTCTTTGTCTTTGACCTGTTCTGGTAGCTACAGTATTTATGTGGCTAGTCCAGTTCAGTCTCTAATCAATAATAATCCCTAGGATATTGATAGAGACAGACGATGGTTATAGAACATAGAACAATACAGCACAAACAGGCCCTTCGGCCCACGAGTTGCGCCGATCACATCTACCAATCCACAGACCTATCTATAACCCCCTATCCTATTCTTTTCCATATACTCATCCAGAAGTCTTTTGAAAGACCCCAGTGAGTTTGCCTCAACAACCTCCGACGGCAGTCGGTTCCATTCACTCACCACCCTCTGAGTGAAAAACCTACCCCTGACATCTCCTTTATATTTGCTTCCCTGCACCTTAAATCTGTGTCCTCTCGTAGTGACCATTTCAGCTCGGGGAAATAGTCTCTGAGAGTCCACCCTATCTATTCCTCTCAACATTTTATAAACGTCTATCAGGTTGCCTCTCAACCTACGTCGCTCCAGTGAGAAGAGTCCCAGCTCCCTCAACCTATCTTCATAAGGCCTGCCTCCCAATCCAGGAAGCATCCTTGTAAATCTCTTCTGAACTCTCTCAATAGCCTCTACATCCTTCCTATAATGAGGCGACCACAACTGCGCACAATACTCCAACTGGGTTTCTGATAGACAAGGGAATTAAGGGAAAAAGAAATTTTTCCCTTAAAGTGGGAAAGTGGGAAAGTGGAACTGAGCCACTTCAGATCAGCCATGATCTTATTGAATGGCGGGGCAGGCTCGAGAGGCTAAATGGCCTACTCCTGCTCCTATTTCTTATGTTCTTATGTATGTCAAGTCACCATCATCCCAGATGACCATGGATCCTTTGGGGGGGAAGAGCTGACTGGTGGTAAATTAAGTTGAGGATCAACACCTCCGGCGAGGGGCAAGATTGAGAAAGCAAAGCCAGTACTGGAATTGAACCTGGGCTGTGCATCATTAACTAGTCAGCTGAGTTAAACCAACCCTTACTTTATTTAGCGACTGCCAAGCAGTTCCAAACTTCATTTCAGCCTTAATCCAGATGTGAACAAAAGAGCTGAACTCAAGATGGCAGTGATTGTCTTTGATATCTAAGCGTTTGACTGAATATGGCACCAAGAATCCTAGCTAAATTGAAGTCAATGGGAAGTGGTACAATCTCTCCATTAACTGCAGTCATACTAGCATAAAGCAACATGGTTGCGGTTGTTACAGGGCAATCATCCATGGCATCTCTGCAGGATTCCTCAGGGTTACTGCTTTATCAATGACCTCCATTCCACCATAAGGTCAGAATTGAGAATATTTTTGGTAAGGCGGTCAAAGGTTGTGGTGGAAAGGTGGGAGAATAGGGTTGTGAAACTTATCAGCCATGATCGAATGGTGATGCAGATTTGATAGACCTTATGGTCTTATGATTGCATATTTGCACCTCCTTGGACTACTAAATCCAAGTATGTGCTCATAAGCAGACTTATATGTGGCAAGCAGCATTCGCATCACAAGGTCCTAAGCAAAAACCATTTCCAACAAGCGAGAATCGAACCATTGCCTCTTGACACTGATCATCCCCAATATCAATATTCTGGGGATTACCATTGACCAGAAATTGAACTGGTCCAACTGTAGAAATACTGTGGCTATAAGAGCAGGTCAAAGGCTGAGAATTCTGCAGCAAGTAACTTGCATACAGACTTCCCAAATTCTGTCCATCATCCACAAAAGCTCAAGTCAGGAATGCAATGGAATGCTCTCCGCTTGCCTGAATGAATGCAGTATCAACAGCAATCAAGGGAAGCTCAACATCATGCAAGGTAAAATAACCTATTTGATTAGCACCTCATCTCCTATCTTAAGAACGCACTCCCTCCACCATTCAAGAAGTGAAGCTGTATCTGTTATGGGGATGGGAATGTCCATGACAAAAAGGAGATTGTTACAGCTAGGAAACTGATGAAGTGACAAAGGGCATCGAAAAGCTAACAAAAACCCAGGAGCAGAGAATCCATTCCAGGGTACAAGAAGGTTATCTATCAAATAACAGATACTTAGAGTGAGTCCAACCTGGGAGCTTTCAGGGGGATTATATATAGGTCCCAGAGGACTGGAGAATACTAATGTTGTACCGTTGCTTAAAAAGGGTAGTCGGGACAACCCTGGAAATTATAGGCCGGTGAGTTTGACATCAGTGGTAGGGAAGCTGTTGGAAGGGATTCTTAGAGGAAGGATGTATAGGCACTTAGAGCGTTACGATCTGATTAGGGATACGCAGCATGGATTTGTTATATCATATCTTGTTGGATATGGTCATTACCTGGCACTTGTGTGGTATTAGTGATACTTGCCACTTGTCAGCCAAAGCCTGAATATTGTCCAGGTCTTGCTGCATTTGGACATGGATTGCTTCAGTATGAGGAATTGCGAATAGTGCTGAACATTGCACAATCATCGATGAACATCCTAACTTCTGATTTTATGATGGAAGGGAGGTCATTGATGAAGCAGCTGAAGATGGCTAGGAAGAGAACACTCCCCTGAGGAACTCCTGCAGTAATGTCCTGGAGTTGAGATGATTGACCTCAATCCACCACAACCATCTTCCTTTCTGTCAGCTATGATTCCAACCAATGGTTTCCCTCAATTCTCAGGGACTCCAGTTTTGCGAGGTGCCATATTCAGAGGATATCCAGGACACTGGAGAGTTCCAATGTGACACCCATATTGAAGAAAATGCAGAGGGTAATTCCTAGTAACTACACGCAGGTTAGGTTCACATCACTGACGGCTGACGGATAAAGCACTGGAAACAATAATCAGGGAAAACAATGAACAGACACTTGAAAAAGTTTGAATTAATTAAGTAGAACGCGCACACATTTGTAAAAGGCAGATCATGTTTGAATAACATAATAGAATTTTGGATGAATCAATAGAGAACACTGATGGATGCAGTTGATGTTATCTATACAAATCTTGAGAAAATGTTTGACTTATAAAATGCTAACAGGACTAGACAGGATAGATGCAGGGAGAATGTTCCCAATGGTGGGGGAGTCCAGTAAGAAGACTTACAACAATAGGTTAAAGTCCAACAGTTTTATTTGGTAGCAAAAGCCACTAGCTTTCAGAGCACAGCTCCTTCATCAGTGAAGTGGGAGTTCTGTTTACAAACAGGGCATATAAAGACACAAACTCAACTTACAAAATAATGGCTGGAATGCAAGTCTTTACAGGTAATCAAATCTTAAAGGTACACACAATGTGAGTGGACAGAGCGTTAAGAATAGGTTAGAGATGGGTGTTGTCTCCAGACAGAGCAGTTAATGAGATTTTGCAAGCCCAGGCAAGTTATGGGTGTTACAGATAGTGTGACATGAATCCAAGATCCTGGTTGAGGCCGTCCTCATGTGTGTGGAACTTGGCTATCAGTCTCTGCTCAGCGACTCTGCGCTGTTGTGTGTCACAAAGGCTGCTGTGGAGAAAGCTTACCCGAAGATCAGAGGCCAAATGACTGTGACCGCTGAAGTGCTCCCCAACAGGAAGAGAACAGTCTTGCCTGTTGATTGTCGACCAGCATTCATTCATCCACTGTCGTAGTGTCTGCATGGTCTCCCTAATGTACCAAGCCTTGGAACATCCTTTCCTGCAGCATATCAGGTAGACAACACTGGCTGAGTTGCAAGAGTATGTACTGTGTACCTGGTGGATGGTATTCTCACCTGAGATGATGGCATAAACACAGGGGAGTCTAGAACCAGGGATCACAGTCTATAGATTCAGGGTAGACCATTTAAGATAGAGGTGAGGAGATATTTCTTCACCCAAAGAGTAGTGAGCCTGTGGAATTCATTACCACAGAATGTAGTTGAAGCCAAAACATTGAATGTATTCAAGAGGTGGCTGATATAGCATTTCGGGTGAACGGGATCAAAGATTGTGTAGAAAAAGCAGGATTAGGTTATTGAATTGGATGATCAGCCACAATCACAATGAATGGTGGAACAGACTTGAAGGGCTAAATGGCATCCTCCTGCTCCTATCTTTGATATTTCTATTTTTCTATCTAAAGTACCATGTAAAAGACTGGCCATCAAAACTGGAAATTCATGGAATGGGAAGATCTATGTCAACTTGGAGAAAACATTGACTAAAGCACAGAAAACAGCAAATTGGAGAAGATGGTTATATTTTGAATTGGAGAATGGTAGAGTAGCGTTCCCAATGTCCAATGCTAGGACCACTCTTGTTTTCTGATAAACATAAAAGATTTGTTTTCTTTGGAATAGAGGAAAATTTCAAAATTTGTGATGGAAGTTAACCTAGGACATTGAGCTGATGATTCCAATCGATTGCAACTGGACGCAGATAATTGTGCAGAATGGCAGGCAAGAGATAAATGTAATTTAAATGGAGAAAAGTGAGGTGATACATTTTGAAAGAGAGAAACAATGTAGACTTAACGACATGGCTGTAAAGAATATACAGGCAAGGGAGAAATATGGGGATTGGGGAGGAGGGGCACGGTTACATGCACAGAATTGTGGAAGAGGCAGGACACGTAATGTCCTGACTGTGATAGGGGTTGTACATTTTAAATCAAAAGAAGTAGACACAGTTTGCACACGTGGATTCAAAATAACAACAGATTTACTGTAAATGTTGATTGCACAGAGTAGAAAATGAAACTAAGCAGGAGTCTGTCACCCACCACAATGACATCACCATCGAATCATATGACTAGCTTTTGAAGCAATCATACAACCACTTAAATATATAACAGGAGTGGTTAGCAAATCTTATAAAATCTTGAGCTTCCTAAATAGAAGCATTGAGTACAAAAGCATGATGTCATGCCGAGCCTTTATAAAACACTGGTTAGGCCACAGCTAGAATATCATGTTCAGTTTTAGTCACCACACATTAGGAAGTGTGCAGGAATCCTTGAGAAGGTGCAGAGAGATTCAGAGTGTTCCCAGGGGTAAGGGATTTTAGCTACAAAGTTAAGCTGGAGAAAATGGGGCTGTTCTCCTTGAAGCAAAGTGTTTCAGAAGAGATTTGATTGAGGTGTGCACAATTGTGATCAGTTTAGATAAAGTAGACCACTAAATTAAACGAAAACTAACCTGTATCTTTAGCTCTGCGGTTGACATTTCTGAGACCTGGTGAACCTTAGGCCTCCCGTGCATGCGCCAATCAGAAAAGTGTCACATGGGCAGTTTAGATTTTTTTGTATTGGACCCAACTAACAGGACTTGGAGCTAAAGACAAGGGGCCCACGTGCCCAGGCAAAAAGCAAAAACTCAAAAAGATAGCAAAAAGCCTGAGAGGCGAGAGGCAGAGAGGGGTTAAAAATAGCATAGGCTGTTTTGAAAATAAGAACATTGAAACCATGCCAATAACTTCTATCTGCAGTTAGCTAATGCCTAGATATGAGATTAGCATCATGCTGAGACTTTTGTCCTGAGCTTCAGCTTTCTCCTCCTTTTTTAATTATGTTACCACCTTTTTCCTCATGCTTCAGTTTTCTCTCTGAGAAAACAGTACTCCAAATACTAATGTAAAAGCAAAAGACTACAGATGCTGGAAATCTGACACAGGAAGAGAAAAGTACCAAAAAACTCAGTCAGGGAGCATCTATGGAGAGAAACATTCTGTTTCACAATATTAAATTCTATATGAATTGAGTAAATTATTGATGAAGTGGGTTTTTAAGCAAATTAAGACCTTTATACAGTTTTATTTCTTACATTTCTAGAAGGCAAGAAGCTCAGGCTTTGCGATAGCTGGAACTGAAGCTATCAGTGCTCAGGATTACCATGGTGGAAATCACATTTCTGGCATCCGCACATGCATGGTAAAATACAAAATTCCACATTTCCTGGTTCTCCCTGAATTTTCTGCCCATGTTGCTGTTCTTCCTGATCATACAATCCTGCAGTGCAGAAGGCAGCATTCAGCCCATTGAGTCTGTATCAACTCTCTGACAGAGCATCTTACCCCGGTCCTCTCCCATGCCCTGTCTCCATAACCTCATGTACTTAGCGTGGCCAATCATCTAAGATGCATATCTTTGGACTGTGGGAAGAAACCGGGACACCTGGAGGAAACTCACACACACACGGGGAGAACGTGCAAACTCCACACAGACAGGCACCCAAAACTGGAATTGGACCAGATCCCTGGCTCTGAGAGGCAGCAGTGCTAATCACTGTGCCATCTTTATGGTGTCTGTAACTATGTATTTTGCTACAGGACAGTTCAGAGAAAATAGGAGATGTGGCTCAAAGGCTGTTCCCATTAAGTAATAGGGCAAAGAATAGGGGAATATAGATTTAAGCCAAGAGATTCAGGGAAGATGCGAATAAGAGCATACAAACATAGGGATTAGGAGCAGGAGTTGGCGACTTGACCCTCAAGCCTGCTCTGCCAGACAATAAGATCGTGGTTGATCTGACTGGAACCTCTAACCCACAGTATTGCCTACCCCCAATAACCTTTCACCTCTTGCTAATCAAGAATCCATCTTGCTCAGCCTTCAAAAATATACAAAAGCTCTGCTTCCACTGCCTCATCAGAAAGAGAGTTCCACAAACTTACCAGCCTTACAGAGAAAACTTCTGTGTGATTTCTGTCTTAAATGATCGATCCTTTATTTTTAAACAATGACCTCAGTTTTACATTCTCCAACATGAGGAAGTATCATCTCCACACCTACCGTGTCGATACCCCTTGGGATCTTAAAAGGTTACGATCAAATCGTCTCTTGCTCTTCTAAGCACTTGTGGATACAAACCAACATCTCCAACTGTTGCCCGCAAAGCAATCCATCCATTCCTGGAATTAGTGTAATAAACCTTCTCTGAATTGCTTCTAACGCAGTTACACTGCAGGTGGCAGTGACCCCCAACTCACTTTCTCTGAAGCTGGTGGAAATGGAGGCGATGGATAATTTCAAAAGGAAAGTGGATGAGCTCTTATGGGGCTAATGAGACTGATTCTCTGAGAGAGTTAGCATAGACTCCATTGGGCAAATGATTTTCTTTTGTGCCATAATGACTCTATTTTTCTGTGTAAAAGAACCATGTTGTCTCCTCTGCCCTATGCTTTGCTTGCTTTTATAATAGGCCTTAATTACTTCCTTCACTGTACCCTTGTAAAATGTACATTATCTATTAGATTTAAGCCCTAAATACGCTACCCTGCATGTCTCATGCTTTCTACCACTTGCTGTTAAAACATTAATTTACTAGTCTTTACATCAGACTGATTAAATCAACACGCCACTTGTAATATCTAAAAGCTACATATTTTCCCATGAAAACAATCTGATGCAATCTGAATTTTTTTGGTCACTCTTTGAACCTCATTACTCTGTGATGGATTATTAAAAGTTTCCAAGTTGAATTGTTGTGAAATAAACTAGGAGGGCAGTCACCGCATTTCCATTCATGAATTCAGTCTGACTTTGTACTAGTCCCTGCCTCAGGTGATGAATCCTCAGACACAAAATGAGCTGCAATTGTCTCAACTCAATTAACTGACAATGAGTAAGTTCTGCACGCAGTTCGGTACAAAACCAGCAGCTCTACACAAGATCAGTCTGCATATCTGTGGCATCTTGAAGAGCATTTATATAGCACCTCTCACAATCTCAAAGAATATCCTGAAGAGCTTTGCAACCAACCAAATGTTGTCATGTAGGAAAACACAAAGTAATTTTGTTCATATTAAGGACTCACAATCACAAATACAAAATTAGATAATCTGATGTTAGCTAAGTGCTAAATATTAGTCAGCACACCAGGGCGAATGACCTCACTCTTGAATAATACCACTGTATGTTTATGTAGCACCTTTAAAGTAATGAAATATACAAGGTGCTTCACAGGAGTATTGAAGAAAGAAAGATGACACCAAGCCACATAAGGAGAAATTCAATCAGTGACCAAAGCCTGGTCAAAGAGGTAAGTTTTAAGGCCTGTCTAAAACAGCGAGCCAGATCTGACAGTCAAGGACTATTGTGGATGCTAAGCCAGTTGTCCACTATAGCTATTCAAGTCTCTGTTCCTTGGAGATCAGGGAGTGCAGGTGAGGATCATACTAGTGGAAATAGCGTGGGTAAGCAATATTTTAAATGGGACGAGAGCATCCAGGGTGGATGTTGTGGCGCGGCTGAGTAAACTGGTAGCTGCAGAATAAGTTGCAGTGACTGGGAGTACAAGGGGCTGGAGATCCAGGATTTTGAATACGCAGTTGTAAGTTTATTCATAGAAGCATAGAGTCCCTATAATGCAAGAGCTAATTTGACCCATCATGTCTGCACCAAACACAACCCCACCTATGCTCAATCCCCATAATCCCACGTATTTCGCCTAGTTAGTCCCCTCTGATGCTAAAAGGCAATTTAGCATAGCCAATCCACCTAACCTGCACATCTTTGGACTGTGGGAGGAAACCAAAGCACCTGGCAGAAACCCATGCAGATACAGAGAGAATGTGCAGGAATTGAATCCAGATCCCTTGCACTGTGAGGCAGCAGTGCTAACCATTGTGAAACGCTTTTTTTAAAATCAGGAATTCTTCTAGGGATTACTGCAGAAGGATCAAAGCTGGGGCATGGGATGGGACAATGGATGGTGAGTGATACCAAGAAGTGATAGAACTGGCCTTGTCTATAATTGACATGACGATATGAGAAGACCAGGTGAAAGGGCAAAATCAAGGGGATGGCCATGGAAATTCACTGAGAAAAGATTTAGGGAAGATCAGGGGACAGTGAACTTAGAGGTGAAAGGATGTAATAGTGGGACCTCCCACATTCAGCTGAGTAAACAGACAAGGCCACAACTTAATGTTTCATCTGAAAGACAGATCAGCGAAGAGAAACATAAGCTCAATACTTCATGCAGAGATTAAAATAACTGCATCCATCAGAAATGGCCAATTAGAGAAATGCTCTTGACACGTTACAGAGAAGACCGGAACCAGTTTTAAACCTGGTTCATGTTTCATCTGATTAATTTCCAGCAGACAGGAATCAGTGAGGTCAATAAAACCAACATTCTGCTAACTCAGAATGCTGAAGCATCCAAAACAACCTCCTTAAGAGGTCAGAGGCTGACTACTCTACGGTGAATGACTCAGTTTCTGATGCTCCTGGGACATTCCATTTTCTGTAAGACATAAGTCAGAATTGTGATGGGACACTTTCTTCATGCTTGGCTAAAATCAGTTCCAACCACTGTGTCAAAGCTCAATACCATCCAGGACAAAGCAGTTGGGTCAGTATCCAGTAGGCAGATTTTCACAAGGTGTAAAAGTAACAGGGTTGTTGTGGTGGGAGATTTTAACTTTCTCTAAATTGACTGGAACTCACTTGTAAAACACAGGGTGGAAGAGTCAATTACTAGGGGCAAAGTTTACAGATGTTTTACACAGAGGGTGGTGGGTGTCTGCTGAGGAGGTAATGGAAACAGATACAATAGTGATTTTTAAGGGGGATCTTGACAAACATATGAATAGGATGGGAATAAAGGGATATGGTCCTTGGAGAGGTAGAGGGCTTTAGTTCAATCAATAATATAGTCAGTGCAGGCTTGGAGAGTCGAAGGGCCTGTTCCTGTGCTGTAATTTTTTTTTGTTATCCCATCCACTCCCTCCAACAACTTGAATGAAAAGGGAAATAAGTGCATTGACACTCCATCACCTCCAAAGCATACACCTTCCCATTAGCACATATGATGCCCATTCCTTCACTGCCACGGGGTCAGAACTCAGATTTATGAATAAATTCACCATGCAGGTGGTAGAGGTTCAAAAAGAGGACCCATCACTTTCTCAAGGGGAATAGGGATGAGCAGTAAATCCCTTTTATTTGTTCATGAGATAGTGGATATCGCTGGCTATGCCTATATTTATTGTCCATCTTTAATTCACCTTGAAATGGTGACGGTAAGCTGCCTTCCTGAACTGCTACAGTCCAGGTGGCTGTACCTACACAGCCAGAGTGCAAGTTAGGGAACCTGTTTTGGGAATTTAACCATGCAACAGTGAAGTAATGGTGATACAGTTCCAAGTTAAGATGGTAGGTAGCTTGGAGGGGAACTTTTACATGGTAGTGTTCCCATTCATCTGCTGCCTTGGGTCCTCTCAGTTTGGGAGTCACATATTTGCTGTTGAAGGAGCCTCGGTGAGTTTCTGGCCTTTCACGGCTGATCTTTTTATTAACCCTCTCTGTAACACAGAACCACAGAGCCCAGTTGCGGCCCTGTCACTGCCTCAAATATGAGGAGCAAACAGCACAGACTAGAAATCAAAGCTGAGATTCTTCTGCTCTATAAAGCTCAGTTCAATACTTGGCTATGCGATTAACCAACTGATATCGGATATCTCAAATGTTAATAGGATGAAGAAACATTCAGAGGGCAGGGTTAATCCGTTCAAATAAACCCCACTCTTCTCTGTTTTACTGTATATTCATACCTATTTGCACTATCCGACCAGATTCCCAAATCCTTGGCTACTGCAGCCTAATAATGTGGGACTGGATTTGTAAACCAGCATCAAATCTCATCATTACAAATTGTGAATCTGAACTCAATAAATCTCATAAATTGTGGGCTGGCACCAGGAAAACGCCAAAAAAGTTGCTGAGTAGTTAGAAAAATCCAATTGTTTTAGTGATGGCCTTCAAGAAACAAAGCTGATGTTTGTCCAATCAATGTGATTGACTCAAAGGTACAGTTGGATAATAAATGTTGTCTTGCCAGGATCATTCATATCTTAAGAACAAAGAGAAAAGATTTTCAGGACAACAGCGCTGGGGAAGAGTAAGTGAAGGCCTATAATGATTTCTAAGCTGGCTGTAAAATGCAATAAAATCTTCACAGCAACACGCTACTATATGAAGTGTCAGGACTTCAACCTGACCATTTATCATCTGCACATTCACCCACTTCCATCAAGTTATTGTAATTCCTCAGTTTTGAAGTTCACATGCTTGTTTTGAAAACCCACAATTGCTTTACCCTTCCCAAGTTCTGAAATCTTTCCCGGACTGATAACTACCTCAGGATCTCTGCACTCTTTCAATCCAAGCCTCTTGTGCATTACTGATTTTAATCACCCCACCATTGGTACTTGTTCCTTCCATTGTTTAGGCCTTCAAAGCTTAGGAATTCTCCCCCTGGGTGGCACAGTAACAAGCATGTTACCTCACAGAGCCAAGGACCCAGATTCAATTCTCAGCTTGCAGTACTGTCTGTGTGTATTTCTTCCAGGTGCTCCAGTTTCCTCCCACAGTACAAAGATGTGCAGTTTAGGGATTGGCCATACTAAATTGCCCTCAGTGCCACGGGGACTAGCTAGAGAAAATGTATGGGGTTATGGAAATAGGGCCTGGGTGGGATTGTGGTCAGTGCAGACTTGATGGGCTGAATCGCCTCCATCCACATTGTAACATTCTAAATTCGCCCTGAACTCTCCACCTCACTTTTCTCCTGCAAGACATTCTTTAAAACCCACCACGTTATCCAACCTTTTCATCACATTTCCTAATATCTCCTTTTCTGACCTGGTGTCGAGTTGTGTTTGATAATGTTCCTATTAAGTCTCTTGGGGCATTTTACTTTGTTAAATTTGCTATATAACGCAAGCAATATTGTAACTTCGTTATATCACTAAACTAGCTAAGCTCTCACCATTTAGATTGGAACTCAGAAGATGCATTTTCTGGCAAGGGAGTCGTTAGGTAAAAATGATTGCCACCAAAAGCAATTTGCACGGTGTTGATTTAATTCTTCAAAAAAAAAAGGAACTGAGTAACTGTCCAATAAGGAAAGGGAATTTATGTTGATGCTTATAAGCAAACAACTTGTATTTCTAACACAACTCCCAAAGTACTTTACAGCTGAAAAAATACTTTGTGAAGAGCACTCACTCTGGTGATGTAGGAAATATGGCAGCCAATTTACACACAGCAAGCTCCAGCAAACAAAAATGTTTATTTTGTTGCTGATTTAAGGATGAATCGTGGCCATGCCACCGAGGAGAAGTCTTTGCTGTTTTTGAATAGTAGAATGGAATCACTGTCCTACAGCTGAAGGGACAAACCGGGCCTCAGTTTGAAGTCTCATTTGACAGACAACATCTCAGTCCGGCACTGGAAGTATCAGCCTTGACTTTGTTCTGGAGTACTTGGAATGGGGTTTGAACCCAGAACATTTGGACCCAGTGGTGAGAGTGCAACTAAATGAATATGTTCAACAAGTTTGTACTTAAATGATCAAATATTGCTTGGGTATCACAGGAATGAGGGCAAAAGACAAATTGAAGTCATCAGAAGCAAGCATAAGTTTACAGATCTAGCACTCAACATTAAAATATATGATCTTCAGACCTTAAGGAACACTCCACAATCCTGTTCACACTGCAGTAAGAAAACCAGCAATAAGAATTGATTTGATTTATTAGTGCCACATGTATGGATATATAGTGAAAAGTATTGTTTCTTGAGTGCTATAGAGACAAAACATATCATTCATCAAGAAGGAAAGGAGAAATGCAGAATGTAGTGTTACAGTCATTGCTGGGATGCAGAAAGATCAACTTAATACGAGATAGACCATTCAAAAGTCTGACAGCAGCAGGGAAGAAGCTGTTCTTGAGTCGGTTGATATGTCTCCTCAGACTTTTCTTTTTCCCAAAGGAAGAAGATGGAAGAATGTCCACGCTGTATGGGGTCCTTAATTATATTGCCTGCTTTTCAGAAGCATCAATGGATGGGAGGCTGGTTTGACTGAAGGATTGGGCTACATTCTCAACCCTTTGTAGCTTCTAGGGGTCTCTGACAGAACAAGAACCATACCAAGTCGTGATACAATCAGAAAAAGTGTTTTTTCTGGTGCATCTGTAAATGTTAATGAGAGATGTAGCAGACATGCCAAATTTCCTTAGTCTTCTGAGAAAGTAGAGGCATTGGTGGGCTTTCTTAACTATAGCATCGGCATAGAGGAACCAGGACAGGTTGTTGGTGATCTGGACACCTAAAAACCATTCCTACTTCATCCCCTTTGACGTACACAGGGGTATATCCTTCACTGTGCTTCATGAAATTGATGACTACCTCATTCATTTTATGGACATTGAAAGAGAGATTATTGTCGTCTCACCAATTCACAAGATTTTCTATCCCTTTTCTGTATTCTGTCTCATCATTGTTTAAAGTCTGACCCACTAAGTTGGTGTCATCAGCAAACTTGAAAACCAAGTTGAAGGAGAATTTGACCACACACTCATAGGCAACATGAGGTTGCAAGGACATAGCCTTGTAGGACACCAGTGATGATCGTGGAGAAGGTACCTATTATACAGGTAATGGAGGGGTCACGGGCTTAGGGTGAAGGGGGTAAGGTATAATTTGGAAGCTAGAGGGAGTTTTTTCACACAGAGGGTGGTGGGGGTATGGAATGCGCTGCCAAGTGGTAGAGGCAGGTACTCTGGAGTTATTTAAGAAACACGTAGATGGGCATATGAACAGAATGGGAATGGAGGGGTATACAAAACTGATTTAAAATAGGGATCATGAGCCTTGGGAGTTCCTGGGAAGTGTGTAAATAAACGATGATATTGATGTACTTGTTTTTATCCTACAGGTGCTTTGGTCCACTTTGTTGTCTAACAAGGGGCATACACGCAATGGGTCGTGAGAGGGCTGCTCTTGGATTTTTTTCAAGAGTATCCTAGTGCTTCACGTCGTTAGTGTACGCTTGATCTGGACCATTTGATGGGCAACATGACAGCTCAGTGACCATAGCTGTGCTGTGCAGATACATGGATTTGGGCCTGTGTCTGTGGGAGTTTGCGTGTTCTCCCTGTGCTTGTGTGGGTTTTCTCCGGGTGCTCCGGTTTCCTCCCACATCCCAAAGATGTGCTCTTAGGCTCATTGGCAAAACAAATTCTCCCAAAATTGTCTCAAATTTGGTTTTTAATCCATAGATCTATAAACATAAACAGGGATCGCGGGTAGAGGTGGGAACATCGGGGTGGCGGCGCGGGCTCGTTGGGCTGAAGGGCTTGTTTCCCGTGCTGTTTTGTTCTTTGTTCTTATTGGTGACATCATATCTGAAGCGCTATCTACAACATTGATTTCATTATTTAAGGAAAGATGTAAAAGCATTGGAAGCAGTTGAGAAGATTTACTGGATCAATACCAGGAAAGAATAGACAGGGTCAGCTTGTATTCTTACTGATTACAGTTGGTGGGTTAGGAAGTACAGGATCCAGTTGCAGAGGGAGGGGATGAGCCTTGGACATGCAGTTTGGAAATGAGGTTCGTAGGAATAATGGTGTTGAAGGCTCAGCTATAGTCAATAAATAGGAATCTGACATAGGTGCCTTTGTTATCTAGATGTTCCAGAGTTGAATGCCAGGCCAGCGAGATGGCATCAGTTATGGACTTGCTGGTCATAGATGAACTGTAGTGGATCCATCAACCTGGGAGGCTAGGAATTAATGTGTGTCATGACTCACCTTTCAAAGCACTTCAAAATGATGGATGTCAGAGGACCGGACAATAATCATTGAGGCACACTGCTGGACTTTTCCTTGGTACTGGGATGAAGGTTCTCTTCCTGAAGGAGATATGAACTTCATATTGGTGTAGAGAGGGATTGATGATGTTTACGAATATCCCCACCTTTAAGATGAGAACACCATTACCTCGAGAGCTTGTGGAATTGGTTGGCTGGTGTTTGGTGTGAAAATGTAGTGTTATTTCACATTTTATATACTTCTGACAAAGACCATGGATGCAACTGCCTTGAATTTTCTTCTCAAAAGTACTTTTTGTCTCAGTGATCATGATAATATACAACAGCTTTTGAAACACAGGGTTTCCTCACAACATTAATCATGATAGGAACAGGGGATCATAGAACTGCATCACCTTTCATATTGCAATAACAAAATGTATCAAAGGTTATTTTCAACAAAGCTATGGCTCAGTGAAAACAATGATTGGAAATAACAGTATGGTGTGAAAAAACATGGAACCTCTCATCTCAGTTGGCAACTGCATGGTCATAAAATATCGGAGTGTTGTATCTAACAGGAAATTGACTACAAAATTAGTTTATAAAAATATACCAGGTAAGAAATTGGACGCATTAATTTCTACTGAATTAATTAGGAGTTATGTGCCTGCATGACTCCAAAGTAGCACAAAGATAGATAGGAAAGTAAGTTGTGAAGAGGACATAAGGAGGTTGCAAGGGTGGGCAAAGATCTGGCAAGTGCAGTACAATGTGGAAAAAGGTGAAATTGTCCATTTTAACAGAACAAATTTTAAAAAATGCACATTATTCAAATAGTGGAAGACCGCAAAGCTCTGAGATGCAGAGGGGCCTGAATGTCTTGGTGTCTTGCTGCAAAACCTTAATATGAAGGTGCAGCAAGTAATTAGCAGATCTAATAGGGTACATCAGATACATAGACAACAGGAACAGTAGGTCTTTCAGCCTTTTGAACCTGCGCCACCATTCATTTTGATCGTAGTTGATCATTGAATTCAATATCCTGATCCTGCCTTCCCCCCTGTTGCCTTAATCCCTTTGGCCCCAAGAGCTTTATCTAATTGCTTCTTGAAATCACACAACGGTTTGGCCACAACTACTTTTTATGGTAGTGAATTCCACACATTCACCACTCTTTGGATCCTATTCTTACGCTCTAATCCTCTGGCTATGAAGCACAACGTACTGTTGCTGTTTATTGCAGGGGGAATTGAGTACAACAGCAGGAGGTTATGCTTCTGTTCAATAGATATTGGTGACATCACATCTGCAGCACTATCTACAGCATTGGTTTCGTTATTTAAGAAAAGATGCAAAAGAATTGGAAACAGTTCAGAGATTTACAGGATTAATACCAGAAAAGAATAGAGAGGGTCAGCTTGTATCTGCTAGAGTTAGAAAGGAAGAGATGCCTCGACATATAATGTACTGAGGGGCCTTGACAGGAATAATGTAGAAAAAATGTTTTCTCTTGTGTGAGAATTTAGAACTAGGTCAATGTTTAAAAATAAGGGGTCGCCCATTTTAAGACAAATGGGAGGATCTTTTTTCTCTCTGAAAAAGTTGTGGGACTTTCGAAGTCTCCTCATCAAAAGACAGTTAAGGCAAAATCTTCACATTTTTAAGGAAGAAATTGACAGATTTTCAATAAGCAAGGGGTGAAAGGTTAGAGGTTAGATAAGAATGTGAAGCTGAGGGTAAAATAGGGGCCATGTGACATACTGCTCCTGATTCACGTTTGTTCGTTTACACTTGTAAAGCGATGTGGGTACAAGTATGCAGAGCAAACAGACCATGATGGCATTCACTGCATAGTGCTATTTAATGCCAGTGGTGCCATTTTGGAGATCCATGTTCCATCCAATGATTCTCTTAACCTGACACTGTTGAGCATAAGCTAGCAAAAGGAAGGACCTTCACGAACGTTATTCAAAGGAATTAGCTATTTACAGGTTAGTTTGCTGGTCATGTTATTCTGACTGCTTCCATGATTCTACATGCACTGGGGTTTTCCATAGCTGTTTCAAGTTGCAAAGATTGGCAGGGAGCGATGTGCCAGATAAGATGATTTTTTGCTGACTTCAAGGCCTCTGCAAAAACAAATTGCTCCCACATGAGCTTACTTATAGGCCTTGCAATGCAGCATGATGTGAAGAATGAGCAGGGATTACTTGAGAGGACCAACTGTTGGAACAGATAGAAGTCTCACAACATCAGGTTAAAGTCCAACATGTTTATCTGGTAGCACAAGCTTTCTGAGCATTGCTCCTTTATCAGGTGAATCACCAAATAAACCTGTGGGACATTAACCTGGTGTTATGAGACTTCCTCCTGTGCTCACTCCAGTCCAATACTGGCATTAAAACTTTTGGAAGAGTGACATAAAGGACAGTAGAATGTATTAGCAAGATAAATCCACCTAGGGTGTTTGGGAATCAATTCCTCCTATCTCAACCTCAACCGTGAGCTTCAGTACAGAAGACAACAGATGACTTTAGAGGGTAGCATCCAGCAGCTCTGGACTTAGAAGAACGGACTTTAGAATGAACGAGAGGCAACAGTCTGGTTGACTGATCGGCTGACTGGCAAAGTGAACGTACTGGTAAACTGGTAAAGGTGAGAGGATAAATACCATCATCTTCAGAGAGGACAGCAGGATTATGCATGAGGGAACCACTGTCACACATTCTCAGCAATCCTAGCGAACTGTTGAGAGTTAACCACATTGTTGTAGCTGTGGATTCATGTATAGACGTATTTACTGTCAAATAAATCGGTTGGGTTTAAAACTGGTGTTGTCAGACTTCTCACTGGATTCACGTATAGGCCAGACTAGGTAAAGACGGCAGATTTCCTTCCTGAAAGGGCATTAGTGGACCAAATGGATTTTTCTGATAATCTACAATGGTTTCATGGTCATCAGTAGATTCTAATTCCAGATATTTATTATTGAATTCCAATTCCACCATCTGCCGTGGCTGGATTTGCACAGATATTTGCACTCCATTAGCCCCTTGGCACGAATAGATTGAATAGAACCATGATCTGCATGTGAAGAGATAACGAGCATGAGTGATTCCAACCAGGACACAGACATCAGCTTCCCTTCCCCTGGGAAAGTGATGGCTTAGTGGCATTATCACTAGACTATTAATTCAGAAACTCAATTTATGTTCTGAGGACCCAATTCAAATCCAGCCATGGCAGATGGTGGAACTGGAATTCAATAATAAATATCTGGAATTAAAATCTACTGATGACCATGAAACCATTGTAGATTATCAGAAAAATCCATGTGGTCCACTAATGCCCTTTCGGGAAGGAAATCTGCCGTCTTTATCTAGTCTGGCCTATACGTGAATCCAGTAAGAAGTCTGACAACACTAGTTTTAAATCCAACCGATTTATTTGACAGTAAATACGTCTATACATGAATCCACAGCTACAACAATGTGGTTAACTCTCAACTGCCCTCCAAGGGTAACTAGAACAATAAATGCTGGCCAGCAAAGCCCATGTCCGACAAACGAAAACAAAAACATTTTAAATCACATTCATGATGGCAGCAATCTGACGCTGTGTTACTGCTGCCTGAACTTTCACAGTAGTATTCACGGTGTTAGATGGCTGGGTTGTGCTACAGCAGAAGCTATAAAATTGTCCACCAAACACTGCAGCATGGATGGGTCTGTGAGCAAGTGAAAAAACGTGGCCATGACTTCAATAGGGAAAAATGGGCTCTCAGCTTTGAGCAAATCTCTGTGCCAAGTTGGTACTGGACTCATCTGTGATCCATGACAGTGACAGCATTCTTTTGGGCAAGCTTTCCAATGCCCTAACATCATTCATCAGCATTCACCTAAATGAAGTATCTTGTCAAACACCTTGCTGCTTTCATAAACCTGTTTAATGGATAAAAGTCCAATATTTAAGGATCAGTTCCCTCTCAGCATTAATTGTATTTTTGAGCTCCTCCCACTGTTTTTTCACCACACTCAGTCTGCTTTACTTTTCCCAATTTCCCATGCTTCCCTCCTCCTCCACTTCAACCACTGGCAAATCCTCTGGCTTTGTGCACATCTTTTCTCTAATTTCTTTCATTATTGCCTCCTTTTGTCTTGTTGCATTATCACTTCTTGTCACTTAATCATCTTCTGTCCTCTACATTCTGGTAAATTTATATAATTAAAGAGCCTGAATAATGGGGGAGAATTTTTTTTTTGACTCGAACATAATAGGCTATTTTCCTATTGTAAAAATGTCAGGGATAATCCTGTACTCCTCATACTGTAATCCTCTGCACTTGCACACATGCTGCAGATGGAAAGGGAGCCCTCAAATAAATAATGCCAGTGTTCTCAATCAGCCTTAACATCTGCATGAATATACTGGGTTTGTGACAAAGCCACAAAGAGAGCACAGGATTGCTGTTTAAAGAAAAATTCAAATCAATAACAATCTCGTAATCTTCGGTAACTCCATTGAAAACCCATTGAATTTTTATAAGATTTTCTAAGTAGCTGTAGCAATGAAAAGAATGAGGAAACATGTGCTTTGTTATATTCATTTGTTTCAATTCATGAGTTAAAAGGCAGAGATAAACCATTTCCTGGGCAACTATGTACTGTTAACAGATCCTCACAACTCAACAACATGGCATTATCTAGCTCAGTAACACAAAGTGCAAGAGATACACTGACTGCTCATTTCCCCAGCCGGATTCCTGATCCCTGGCATATGGAAGTTGCAAAAACAGGCCATTCCTGCTTATAGAATCCCTACAGTGCAGAAAGAGGCCATTCGGCCTATCAAGTCTGCACCAACTACAATCCCACCCATGCCCTATCCTTATAATGCAATGCATTTAAACTAACTAGTCCTCCTGATGCTAAGGGGCAATTTTAGCATGGCCAATCCATCTAAGCTGCACATCTTTGGACTGAGGGAGGAAACAGGAGCACCCGGAGGAAACCCACACAGTCATGGGGAGAATGTGCAGATTCCATACAAGTCCAAGCCAGGAATCAGCACTGTAAGGCACTGATTGCTAACCATCGGTCACCCCACTCCTGCTGAAAGATTCAAGGATGCAATGCAAAAAGCAAAAGGATAAAATTTACATTTTATACCGTTATGCTGGTTCAGAGATCAAATACTGACCAGAACACCAGGAAAAAGTCCCTTTTTTTTTACATCATGGGATCTTTTACATTGACCCAAGAGGAGAGAAGAGGCTCAGTCTAACATCTTCTCTGACTGTGCGGTGCGCTGATAGCGTGGTGCAGGGGATATCAGCCTAGATTGTGCTCAAGCCTCTGGAGTGGAGTTTGAACTTGACAGCAGGACTGCTCCATCTACCAAAGTAACTATGATCAAGGCAGACAGTTTTAAACAAGAGATGGGCGATGATTTAGATATGAGGACTCGAGTAAACTGTTCCCTTCCTCAGCGAGGCTGAGGCCGGTTTTGTCATCCTTTCAGCTGATAATTCTGGGAGGCTAAAGATTTGAATCTCAGATTTCCCGTCAAAGGAGGTTATCGGGGAAGTCTCTATGATATCACCATGGAGGCTGCTTCTAGCTAGGGGCTAACCAGGGGATTCTACACTCTCAGCATGCACTGAGGCACTCTGTAGGTATATCAATCTGCAGTGTCAGTTCAGAAGGTAAATAGCTATGTACTTCCAGCTAGATAGGGGTTTCATTAACTCAAGATAGCCACAAAGACTGCACTTTTCCAATCTCTGGTGACTTTTAAAAGGGTTCCTTTTTCATAATTTAGCAGTACCTGTCACTTTTGAGGAGGAAGGAGGCCAATTAGCTTCCAACTCCGATACCTTTTCAACATTTGGCACCAGTAAGCAAAAAAAAAAATGCAGGATTTCGCAGCAGAAGAAATATTTTCCTGGCTCCACCAGATTTCAAAGTCTCAAAACATTAGCAGATTCATTAAAAAGAACAGAAAAATCAATAACCTTTACACCATGAACACAACCCTATCTGACCGGCCTATTATGAGGAAATGTTTCTTTGTTTAGACTTTTATCCCTTTCCTTCCCATCCCCCTAATCTGATGTTTTATGTTCAGGCTTGGTTTCATGGCCAACATGAGACTAACACTCCTGTGTACAACCTTGGTGTGATATTTGACCGTGAGGTGAGCTTCTGGCCATGTTGTGTGCCATCATGAAGACCATTTATCTCCCTCTCCCTCACTTTGCTCATGCCTCAGTTTATCTGCTGTGTTACTTCATGCTTGATAACACATTCCTGTTTTGCCTCCCACATGCTATCCACATAAACTTGAGGTTATTCAAAACTCTGCTGCCTGCGTCCAAACTTACACCAAATCCCATTCACCATCACCTCTCTGCTCACTGAACCATTGTGGGTGCTGATTAAACAACTACAGGACTCAAAAATTATTATTCTTGCTTTCAGGTATTGCCAGGCCCTCGGCCCTTTGTACCTGTGTAATCTCCTCCAGCCCCACACTCAGATATTTGCTCTCCCCCAGTCCTGTACTTTTGACAATCCTAGGTTTTAATCTCTGCCTGTCTATCCCCAATTTCCTGTGTGTCTCCTACTGGCAATCTTCAGCTGCTTGGGCACATGAGCTCTAGAATTCCTTACCTATACCTGTCAGCCTCTGTACCTCACTTCCCTCCTTTAAGATACTCTTTAAAACATCCACTTTACCAAGTTTTTAGCATTCTGCCCTAAAATCTGCCAGATGTGGCTTGGAATCAAACTCTGTTTTATAACACTCATTACCATGGAGAGGACAAGAACTGAGAAATTACAAGTAGTACATAATTCCATTAACGACTCAAAGTTATATTGTATCTTTAATGTAATTAAAAAGATCTCAATGAACTCTCAGGATTGTCAAATAAAAATGTCAGTCTACATAACAGGATAGGAGGCCAGACAATCACAAACTCAGTCATGGAATAGATTTTAAGGAGCATCCTACAGGAGGCAAGGTAGAGAGGCTGAAAGCTTTAGGTAGAAAATTCCAGACCTTACAGACCAAGGCAGCTGAGGACATGGTCACCCAAGGGGGGAACAAAGGAAATGAGGGGTGAGGAAAAAGGAAAGAATTGGAGGAAAGCAGAGATCATAAAGGCGTTGTATGTCTGATGGAGATTACAGAGATTGGGAGGAGCAAGAAATCTCACAAAACCAAGTTAGAGTCCAACAGGTTTATATGGGATCACGAGCTTTCAGAGCGCTGCTTCTTCATCAGGTGAGTGGAGGAGCAGTGCTCTGAGGACTCATGATTCCAAGTAAAGCAGTTGGACTTTAACTTGGTGTTGTGAGATTTCTTACTGTGCCCGCTCCAGTCCAACGTCAGCATCTCTACATCAGGGATTGGGAGAAGCAAGATCACAGAGTGAGTGAACGCAAGGCTGAACATTTTGAATGGGAAATGTTGCTGCACAAGGAGCCAAAGTAGGTTTGTGAACATAAGGTTGATGAGAAAGAGGAATTTGTGCAAGTTCAGATACACACACGAAGGTGTGTGTTCTGCACACCTTCTGATTCGTGGCTGCAGAACACCCACGAAGGTTCTGCAGCAGCTGAATCCAACACTGACTCAGCAAATACTAAGTTCAGCTGACAACTTGTAACATGATTTAACACAACCCTTTTCTAAGCACAATAAGTAGTCTCACAGCACCAGGTTAAAGTCGAACAGGTTTAATTTGATAGCACAAGCTTTCAGAACACTGCCCCTTCATTGGGTGTCTCACCTGATGAAGCAGCAGTGCTCCGAAAGCTCATGCTATCAAATAAACCTGTTGGACCTTAACCTGGTGCTGAGAGACTTACTGTGCCCACCCTAATCCAATGCCAGTATATTACATTTTTTCTAAACAAGTTACTGCTTCCTGGTGAATGACCAACATTCTTGAACTTACTCTCAAATTTCTCCAACCACCATTTTGTTGCAAAGGCTCACTGGTCTGAACTATGATTTCAAGAGCTCCTCCAATGTTAGATCTTCCTACAATCCATCAGCTCTGCTGCTGATGATTCTGACAAACTATTTTAACTTCTTTCAGAGCACATTAGTTCACAAAACATTGCAATTTAAATTTCCTTAGCAAAGGGAATCACTGAATCAGCTTCCCAAAGACTTAATTCCTTTCCAAACCACATTCTTCAATCATTATCATCATCCACACACATTTTGCTCACAGCAATGAGCAATGAACAGAATTTAGTTAGTAACCTAATTGTGCAGGAACATTTATCAAATAGTGATCACAACATGATTGAGTTCAGTGTGGCATTTGAAAGCGAAAAACTTGAATCAGCAACCGGAATTTTGGATTTAGTTAAAGCTGACTTTAATAAGATGAAAAAGAGAGTGTCTATAGTAACCTGGAAAAAGTTGCTAATAGGTAAAGCAACCAAAGGATAGTGGGAGATATTTAAGGAAACATTGAATGCAATACAGAACCAGTTTATACTCCTGAGAAGGAAAAGCTCCACACACAGAAAAACAGTGCTGGAGAACGAGATAAGGGAGAACATTAAACTAAAAGAAAGGGATTACAAAAATGCAAAATACAGCACAGATCCTACTGAATAGGAAAGACAGTAAGATCAACAAAGGGCCACAAACTGGCTTATAAGAGCTACGAAAAGGGATTATGAAAGGAAACTTATAAGGTCAATAAGAAGAAATGCTACAGTTAAAGAAAAAGCAGGTGGTCAAGAGCAATGTATGCCCACCAAAGACTGAAATATTGTAAACAACTTTGGAAAAATAGCAGACATGTTAAATAATTACTTTGCCTTAGTATTTACAGCAGGAAAGGAGTAATAGCTTACCAGACATTCCAATAGTGGTTCAGGGACAGGAATTAAGTACAATTCACAGAAGTAAAGTTTTGACGCTGAGGAATTTAATGGAAAACTGAAAAGTGGCAAATACCCAGGGCCAGGTTTCCATCCAAGATGTGAAAGGAACTACAGGAGCACATTGTCCATGCCCTAACTATAATCTTTCACAATTCCCTAGATTTAGGAATTGCTCCCTAGATTGGAACATTGCTCACATCACTCTGCTTTTAAGAAGGGTGAAAAATATATCCAAGGAATTACAGACCAGTTAGCCTAACATTGGTGATGGGAAAACTTAGACAGTCTATAATTGAGGACAGGGAAACTGAATATTTCAAAGATTTACAGTTAATCAGGCAGAGCCAATACAGATTCATGACTTGTAGAAATTGCCTGATAA
This sequence comes from Sphyrna mokarran, assembly GCA_024679065.1. Lineage (NCBI taxonomy): Eukaryota > Metazoa > Chordata > Chondrichthyes > Carcharhiniformes > Carcharhinidae > Sphyrna > Sphyrna mokarran. The sequence goes on along the minus strand of JAGIQG010000013.1, from coordinate 4,487,499 downwards.
AGCAAAGGTAGTGGACAGGGAAATGTCTATGGATGCTGTTTAATGGACTTCTAGAACGCCTTTGATAAAGTCTCACATACAAGACTGTTAACTAAGGTAAAAGACAATGGAACTGAGGGCAAAATACTGAGATGGCTGGGAAACTGGTTGAGTGGCAGGTGACAGAAAGTCGGGATAATGTATAGGTAGTCAAAGTGGCAGGATGTGACTAATGATGCCCCACAAGGACAAGTGTTGGGGTCTCAACTGTCACAATATTAACAACTCAGATACAGGCGCAGAAAGTCATATAGCGTAATTTGCTGATAACGCAAAATTAGGCAGCATAGTGGACAGTGCAGATGATAGCACAAAATTACAGAGCGATTTTATAGAACAGATAAATAGACAAAGCATGGCAGTTAGACTTCCAGTCTGAGCTTATTCATTTCCGACAAAAAATGAGTCAACCAGAATATTTCCTAGATGGTGAAATACAGTGGATGTCCAAAGAGACTTGGGGGTTCAGGTGGATCTTTAAAATGCCACAGATAGGTGCAGAAAATAATCAAAACGGCTAATGGAAAGGATGGCCTTTATATCTAGAAGGCTGGAATATAAAGATGCAGAAACTATGCTGCAACTTTACAAAACCCTGGTTTGACTCACATGGGAATCACTGTGAGCAGAATGGGTACCACATCTTAGGAAAGATACATTGGCATTGGAGGGAGTACAGCGGAGGTTCACAGGAATGGTACCTGGAATTCAGGAGTTTAACTATGAGGGGAGATTATACATATTGGACTTGTTTCTCAAGAGCCTAGCATTTAGAAGGTTAAAGGTTGATCTGATTGTCTTCAAGATATAAACAGGAAAAGACAAGGTAACTATTTCCATTGATTGGAGATTCTAGAACTGGGGCATAATCTAAGAATTAGGAAGCACTTCAACACAAAGCATGGTAGAGGTTTGGAATTCTCTTCCATAATGGTAGTTGATGATAGATCAGTTGCTACCTCTAAATTCGAGATCGATAAGTTTTTATGGAGCAATGGTATTAACGGATGTGGGCGAAAGGCAGGTATATGGAGTTAGGCCACAGATCAGCCATGATGATCTCATTGAACAGGGGAACAGCTTTGATAAGTTGAATGGCCAATTCCAATATTCCTAATAGACAATATAATTGCTACTCTTTACGTTATTTGGACAATGGCGTTTGGCTAGCCCTGCTTTGGTTAATACTGCTGCCTCACACCAGGGACCCAGGTTCAATTACAGCCTCGGGTGACTTTGTGGAGTTTGCATCAGTAGCCAAAATTCAACTTCCACCTCTATAAATCATAGAATCCCTCCAGTGCAGAAGGAGGCCATTCAGCCAATCGAGTCAGCCGATGTCTCCTTCTTGGTTACTTTAGAAAAGAGATAGCAGGGAAATGGAACCGTAAGGCAATCCTCTTTGCTCTTTCTTCTTTTGCAATGTTCTCGTTTTATAAGAAACAGAAGTAGGATTGGGCCATATGGCGTCCTCCAGATTGCTCCACCAACATAACAGCGAATCTACTTGAACTTGACATTCCTGCCAAACTCCCACAGCCATCCTGCATTCCATTATAGCCCAAAAATTTCTCAATCTCCTACGGACAGGTGGCAGCGAGGGAAAGGAGTCAGTAAAGTGGTGGGATGTAGATGAAGGACAGCTGTGGGAGTGAGGGCAGAGGATGCCTGGAGCAGAAAGAGTGAGCAAGAGACAACACCCTCGAGAATCCAACAGAACATTCGACACAGTCACCTTCAAAACTGCTGGGATGCTGGGAAGACAATCCTGGGTTGTCAATCTCTCTCACAGATTGTGCCAGGCGACCTTACTCAGCAATCCAGCAGGAGGCCCCAACTTGTAATTCATTGAGAGTTGAGCTGGATCAATGTAAAACAGAGGATCATCAAGGTCGAGGGAGAGAAAGGAATCAGAAAAATTATAATTCAAACAAAGTCATTCTGATTTCACTGTCTCTGAGCAAAACTTTCAAAAACATCCATCTGAAAGAGCCCTTAGAGGATTAATTAGAGAGAGTTACAAAGAATCTGTTCAGTTTCAACAGCAGGATGCTGTCTCCAAGAAAATCTTAACAGAGCTTAGTCAGCTTGGGGTATTTATTATATAAAGTGAAACGAGAAAAAAAAGCAAACACTAATGGGCTGCAAAGGACATTTTCAAAATCACTTACTTTGAATAGTTAAAAAGTCGGCTGTCCCACTGCGCGTGAGTGCCACGAGTTCCAGAGTGAAAGAAGCAAGAATCAGTCCCATCAAACATGTTGAGGCCATCCTCTGTGTTCTTCGATGCATGGCTGTGCACGACATCAAGTAGCACAGTCAGTCCCATTGAGTGGGCTGTGTCGACCAGTTCCTTCAGCTCATCAGGAGTCCCAAAGCGGCTGCACACAGACAAAACACAGACAGCATCGCCATTATTTTCCCTTTTTATTTGCTTTTTGAGAGTGGCTGATCTTTATTCCTTTCTGGGTCTTTTGCATAAATGTGTTCACAACCAGCCTGCCACCTTTTTATTTTGTGGATTGAAATCAATAAAGAATTAAAAAACGCAAGCAGTGCTAAAAGCCTATAGAAAGTCAATTGCTCACATTATCCTCGCCAGCAAAGAAATGACATTTTCCACTGCATCAGATCAACAAATACCCGCCACACACACACTCCCACATCCTGGAATAAAAACATTCCGAATGCTAACAGGTTGAACTTCTGAATCCCAACCAGTTCACTAAGATCACTAGCTAGGCATCAGTCACCCAATCTCCACTTAACTTTCAGGCTCAACTCCCCCACGCTCCCCTCCCTCAATTCACAGAAATTTTATTGAGGTATAAACGGCTGGCACATATAAGGGAAATTAAGTATAGCGCCAACTATGCAGTGATATAGGACAGCACATGACCGACATCCAGGGCCAGTATGATGTTGGACAGAGACATGCGTACAAGCTAGCATGGAGACAGCTCTGAGCTTGTATCTGGGGCAGCATGGTGGCACAGTGGTTAGCACTGCTGCTTCACAAGGACCTGGGGTTTGATACTCGGTTTGGGTCACCGTTTGTACGGAGTATGCACATTCTCCCTGTGTCTGCATGGGTTTCCTCCAAGTGCTCCGGTTTCCCCTCTCGGTCCAAAAATGCGCTGGTTAGATGCACTGACCATGTTAAATTTTCCCCCAGTGTACCCAAGCAGGCACCGGAGTGTGGCAATTGAGGGATTTTCACCGTAACTTCATTGCTATGTTAACATAAGACTATGTGTGACAAATAAATAAATTTTACCGTCTATTTGCAAATAGTTCCAAGAATCAATAAAGACTTACAATTAACCTACAAATGGCAACAAAGACTTATCCAGACTGACTGAACTGTAACCAACATCACACTACACCTACAGCACGAAAGGGGCGATTCAGCCTATTATACCTGCACTGGCTCTTCAAACAGTTGTTCAATTTGGCTCCCAGTTTTCTCCTTCAGCCTGGCTTTAGATGGCAGGACTTATGACAGAGGCAGGAGACTGTGGGTATAAGCCTCTCTCCAGGATCTGAATGGATTTTATAGAGGTTAAAGATTCTACAGCATTTGAAGGGGAGCTAGGGGTTCTCCAGGTGTCCTCACCAAAATATTTCCTGCAATCAATAGGGTTATGAAACCAAGGTGATGGAATTAAGATACAGGTCAACAAAGATCTAATTTACTGGGAGGTCAGGCTTGAGGAGCTCTCTGATTTCCTCCTGTTCTATACAGCGGATAAGAGTTGAATAACCTATCCGTGTTCCTGTTTAACAACTTGTACATCCCATTGCTGCTTGTGCACAAGATGGCAACGGCTATATTTGCCAAATATTGACACTTATTGCACTTCAATAAATTATTCAGTGTCTTAGACAAGCAATAGTCCATTCAGAAAGGAAACATTTCATTATTTACCCTGCATTTGGTGATAGACTATTTAAAGAATACCAGTACTTTTGCACTCAGTGTATTTGAAAGACAGATATCAGCTGATAATTGAAAAAAGTGCCAAGTAACAATACTTTTAATGAATCTAACATCTTTCAGATGTAGCAGACCTAGGAACACCACAGAGCAAAACTGTGCTCTCTCCAGCAGCCAGCTGGGGAAGTACAAAAACTGTAGATAGGCTGCTAGCTTTTTCTCACAGCTGACATGGACAGAGAGTGAAAAATTCACACTCAATCACTCCACTTCCCTGATACCCTCACATACAGAAACAGGGGATAGCGAAGAGCACTAGCATTTATGGATTATCTGATACACCTCTCAAAATCAACTCCAACTCTTCATTCACAACAAATTGCCTGGATGTGCAATAATGCTCACTCTGCCTCCCTCTAACAACAAATAAGACACCCAAATTGTAACTTTACTTTTGACGGCTGTTTTTGAAGCAGGAATGTTATCCAGGACACTGTGGGAATTACCAGCTCTTTTTCAAAATAGTGCCATAGGTTCTTTAAAATGACCACATACTCACAAAGAATCATAGAATCACTACAAGGCAGAAGGAGGCCATTCAGCCCATCGTGACTGCACTGACAACAATCCCAAATCCAGTCCCTTTCCCCGCATATTTACCCTGCTAATCCTCCGACACTAGGGGGCAATTTAGCATGGCTTATCAACCGAACCTGCACATCTTTGCACTGTGGGAGGAAACTCACACAGACACGGGGAGAATGTGCAAACTCCACACAGACAGTGACCCAAGCCAGGATTGAAGCAGGATCCCTGGTGCTGTGAGGCAGCAGTGCTAATACTGTGCTACCATGCCGACCTAACATCCTGGGTTAGTCTCTGAATCCCACCTGTAATAAAGAGCAGTGAAATATTAGAGAGAGTGAATGAGGATAGTGTGATTGGTATTGCATTTTTGAAATTATGAAAGGAATTTGATCAAGGATCATTTAATGGATATCCTTATAAAACTGAAGACTATGGGATCATAACTTTGTGGATCCAAAATTGGCTAAGGGAAAGAAGCAGAGAATAATGATGAATGAATATGGCAGTTGGGGTAAATGGGATGAAAGGTTATGGGTTGAAAGCAGGATTAGGCTATCGAATTGGATGATCAGCATGATCGTGAAGAATGACAGAGCAAGCTCAAAGGACCAAATGGCCTTCTATTGCTTTGATCTTCTCTATTTCTATGTTCTTTTACAAACTTGGGTTGGGGAAGTAGTGATCTGCAGAAAACAGAATTTCAAATTTTACAAGAGGAAACACAGAAATGGCAGAGTAGCAAACATCAGGAGGGCAATGGACACATAAATGTACATCTTTGAAGAGGCAAGACAAGTCGAGAAGGCTGAAGAGGTATATGAAATCCTTGATATTATCAATAGAGGAAAAATGTAACAAAGTAAAAAAAAGTTTTAAATGTTGTAAAATGTTGGTTAGAATTTATCTGCAGCTTTGCAACTAATCTTACCTCAGGAAAGCTATGAAGGCCTTGGATAGAGTGCACAGGAGATTTACTATAATGATACCAGAGATGAAAGACTCCAGTTAACTGGAGAGATCAGAGAAGCTGGAGTTGTTTTTTATGGCACAGAGAAGATTTGGGGAAGTGTATTCAAAAATCATGAAAGATCTTGATAAAAAAAAAATCAGAATAAACTGGAGCAGTGATGGAATCGGGAACCAGAGGACACAAATGTAAGGCAATTGACAAAAGAAGCCAAGGTAAAGGGATTTTTTTTGGTTTAAAGCTGCAAGTTGGTGTGACCTGGATTGTACTTCCAGAAATAGTGATGGAAGTAGATTCAACATCATGAGGCTATGACCCTTAATGTTTGAAAAAATGATCGTCAACTTACAATTGACTAGAAATTTTGCTTTTTGAAATGAGGCCGAACAAACTATTTAAAAGTGCAAGACCACCTTCTAAGGTGAAGCTGAAAGCCAAACGAGCCACCTTAAAGGGATTATGAACAGAGATATTTCGTAAAATGCAGTCACCTATCGAAACCCATCACTAAGGAAAAGGCATTGAAATGCAAAGTGTTAGATATTGAAACAATGGCTGGCATAGAGAAACCCCTTGGAAATACACAAAGGTTAAAGTAGAATAGGCCAGCTGCAGTCACTGCAGAGACATTGCAAGAACATTTTCAGGACTGTATGTTGATCTCTCTCTCTTGCTCTCTCTTTCTTCTGGAACAAGGATTTGGAAGCCAACTACCAGTGAACCAAGATCTTGTAATAACTGCAACATCTTCATCACCTGCCCGCATCCAAAATAACAATAAATCCAAAGTGGCCACAGCATTTAAAAATCTACACTTCCAGAATAATCAAAGGATACTTAAATGTATAACTTTTTACTAATTCAACTTATTTCTGATGACATCTGTGCGTGAACGTGTGGGTGATGTTGTGTTTTTATATTTTCCCCTCATGTTTAGTGGTTAATAAATTTGCTCTTTCTTTGACTGAAAAAAAAACCTTGTTTGATTGGTTCCTGATTGATTACAGCTTAAATTAACAAATACATTTGGATTCAGCAAAGAATACATTTGGATCCACTTGAAAAAGAAACAAAGCTTTGTTGTGACCAATCAAGAAGGTTGAATAAAGCGGAGCACGTTCACACCTCTTACCTATCATAACTTCCAAAACTGAATTGGATAAATACTTGAAGGGAAAAAAACTGAACAACTATGGGGAAAGAACAGGCAAGTATGATTAGACAGCTCTCTCAAAGAACTGACATAGGCACAGTGGGCAAAATAGCCTCAGTCTGTGTTAGACACATCAAAACTAGCAGCAAAAATAGGCTATTTGGCCCTTCGAGCCGATTGCGTCACTCAATATGGTCATGACTGATCCTCTCTCAATGCCATAAACCCACTTTCTCCCCATCCCATTTGATGCTATTATAATTTAAAAACTTATACCTATCTCTGCCTTGAATACATTCAGTCACTTGGCCTCCACCACCTTCTATAGTAAACAATTCACTACCATTTGGATGAAGAAAGTTTTCCTTGTCTGACCCCTAAATAGTCTATCCTGTATCCTGAGACTGTATCCCCTGGTTCCAGACTCTCCAGCCAGGAAAAACATCCTCCGTGAATGTAGACTGTCCAGGTCTATTAGAATTTTATATGTTCCAATCAGATCTTTTCTCATCCTTTTAAGTTCTAGTGAATACAAGCCCAGTTGAACCAATCCCTCCTCGTAGGAGAGTGTCGCCAACCCTCCTGTATCAACCTAATGAACCTCCTACCTAACAAAGGACATACTTATCACAGAGGGAGTGCAGTGGGAGACCAAACTGCAAATACCACTCCAGGTGAGTATAAGGGGAGGTGGTGACATAGTGGTATTGTCCCTGGATTAGTAATCCAGAGACCTGGTCAAGATCTGGGGACCTGGTTCAAATTGCACCATGGCACATGGTTATACTTTAATTCAATAAAAATTTGGAAATAAGGGTCTACTGAAGTTGATGAAAGCACTGACAATTGTTGGAAAAACCCATCTGGTTCACTAATGTCCTTTACGGAAGGAAATCTGCCATCCTTGCCTGGTCTGGCCCACACGACTCCAGAGCTACAGCAATGTGGTTAACTCTCAAATGCCCTCTGAAACGGAGAGCACTTAGAGGTGGGTAATAAATGCTGGCGCAGTCAATGATGTCCACATCCCACAAATAATTTAAGAAAAAGGTGTGGCCTCACTTTACTGGCACCAGTAAGATATCACAAATTCAAAATGATTCTATGATGAAAACCTTTCAGGAAATCACCAGAATCAAATTTTGCCCACTACTTTGTTTTTTTTTCTAATTTCTCAAACTTTCAGGGCAAAAATGGCTCTTAGAAAGGAAAAGCAATATGGTCATACCTTGAAGCAGCAAAGAAGCTGGTAACTTGATAACCAAAACTGGCATAATAAGCATGCTCCATTATAGCCATGAGCTGGATACAATTATAACCTGCAAAAGAAGAAAAATAACATAATGCTCTGTATTTTAAGATTAGGGCATTTCACAACAGCTTAGATTATAGAATCCCTACAGTGAAGGAGACGGTCATTCAGCCCATCGCCTCTGTACCAACCCACTGATGGGGCATCTTACCCAGGCCCTTACTCTGTAACCCCACATATTCACCCTGCTAATTCCCCTAATTATACATTTTGGGATACTACAGGACAATTTAGCACGGTCAATCCATCTAAAGTGCACAACTCTGGACACTAATGGGCAATTTTAGCATGGGCAATCAACCTAGCAATCACACCTTTGGACTGTGGGAGGAAACTGGAGCAACCGGAGGAAACCCATGCAGACATGGGAGAGAACGTGAAAACTCCACACAGTGACCCAAGGCTGGAATCAAAAACTGGTCCCTGGTGGTGTGAGGTAGCAGTTCGAACCACTGTGCCACCTTGCATATATATAGCACCATGATGAACTCTTCCTCAAATTATTTCTTGTGGTTGGACATCTTTTCTCATCCTATTGAGCTGTCCATTCAAAATCTTTGCTCTCCATCTCAGTCAACAGGATCAATCATAAAATAACATAACACAGAAGGCTAAGTCTATCCAGCACACACTAATTGTTTGAAAAAGCTATTTAACTGTCCCATTCCTCCTCGTCTTTCCCTATCACCTTGTCCCCTACCAATTTCCTTTTGAAATAGCTGACTCTTAATCTATGATGGCAGCCTTCTGCATCCCAAGAGTGGTCAACTCTGTGCCATGCATCACCTTGTGTGCTCAAGAGGCCCAAGCTGACATGGCAGTTTTTGTTGCTTTCTGCAGACAGTGGGCTGAGGAGGTGGATGATTCATTGGCCTCTGGGCACCCATCTCAGCTTCCTTTCATTGTTTCTGTTGGTCTCTTCCAATACCTTTCCAAACAGTCAGCCTCCAATAGATATGGCCATCAGCAACTGCCTACCAATTTTCAAGAGTCCATGTCCAGGATCTTAATATCTCACTTTCAGATGCCCTTGTAAAGGAAGTATGGGCACCCAGAAGATCATGATCCAGTGGCCAGTTCACTACAGAGAAAGTCTTTGGGTACACAGCCATCATCCATCTGACGAGGCTGGCTGAACGAGTGCAGAAATTCTTGGCTCAACAATTAATGTAAATGTTGCAGCCTATTCCAGCCGAAAGATGCAGAGGTTACTTTCAATCCTCACAACAATGTTAGTTTCACAAGTTATTGCTGAAGAATCTCACTTTAGGCAACATTACAGACCCAAAAGTTGCATTAGGGAAATGCTAGTGTCATGATATTGTCATTGGATTACTAATCCAGAGACCCAGGGTAATGCTCTGGGGACCTGGGTTCAAATTCCACCTCAGCAGATGGTGAAATGTGAATTCAATAAAAATCTGGAATCAAAAGGTAACTATTGTTGATTGTTGTAAAAAAAAATCTGGTTCACTAGTGCTCTTCAGAGAAATAAATATATCACCTTAACCTGGTCTGGCCTAAATCTGACACCAGACATAAATTCTGTGCTATAAAAAAGACCCACAGCAAAGTGGTTGATTCTTAAAAAGACCTTATGAAATAGCCAAGCAAACCACTCAGTTCAAGAGCAATTAGCAATGGACAATAAATGGCTGAGCCCACACCTCCTGAACAAGTTTTTTAAAAATTAAAACAATCCCCAAATCCTTACAGCAGAAAAAGGATTCCATGCCAAAAGTTTTTTCAGCCTTAGTGTATTTTCTATCTCCATTCATTAGTGCTGGGAGAAATCTGTGGAAGTTTGCAGCATTAATTAAATGTTTTATTATCCTTTGAGCAACTGCCAGAGGTCCTCAGAGACTTTTCAACACAAAACAGAAGGGAAAGAAAAGTAAAACTAAAACTTTGCATTCAACACTGAAGTAGAGTGAAAGTGTTCCTTGAACAGGCCGGAGCAAGGAGAAACTCTCCTTTCAATAGAGAGAGAACAGGGAAACAGAAGATTCCATTTCTTTCTTCATGATTCAAAACAACCTAAAATAGGTCAATATTTGGTAGATGCAAATCATTGTAATGAAGAGAGTTTCCTCCTGGGGGTTCAAAAGAAAAAGAAAGCTCTCGAGCCTGGTTCTTGCAATTAATAGTTCCCAAGCATTACAAGAAGATATTTCCTATAATCACTTTGATCAGCAATTCTCAATTTTATTCATTGCAAGAATGCAAATATTATTCCACAATTGCATTTCAGCTCTACAAGTTAAGTAAGCATTTCACTTTATTGAGACTGGAATACAAAAATTGCAAATGATCAGGAATGGATATGCACAACACTCAGAATCCACATAAATTTTATAGAACCATAGTTAGGCCACACTTAGAATATAGTGTTCAATTCTGATTGCCACGCTATCAGAAAGATGTGAAGGCTTTAGAGATGGTACAGAAAAGACTTACCAGGATATTGCCTGGAACGGAGGGCATTAGCTATGAGGAAACGGTTGGAGAAACTTGGTCTCTTCTCACTGGATCAATGGAGGTTGAGGGGAGACTTGATAGAAGTCTACAAGATTATGAGGGGCATGGACAGAGTGGATAGTCAGAAGCTTTTTCCCAGGATGGAAGAGTCAATTACTACGGGATCATAGATTTAAGGTTTGAGGGACAAAGTTTATAGGAGATGTACAAGGCAAGTTTTTTTTTTACACAGTAAGTATTGGTAATAATTCTTCACAGATGACCACTTCTACTTTACTCCATGGATCTGGATGGGATTATGCAGTCATTGGACTAGATAGGTCAACATTCCCTACATTGGCACATTCTTACCAAGCTGACCAAATGCTGGGTTTGACCCACCTGTCAGGCTAACATAGTTCAACTATAGTTTTTCGGATACCATTGGTTTTCATCCTAGAGTGAATTGCATCCTCCCTGACCACCAACTTTCTCATTTCATTGATCTGTCAACATCATTTCAAATTCATCTTCACCATTTGCCATGCCTTCCAATTTGGTTATTGGCCAACTTCAATATTGTTCCTCTTGTGCCTGAGCATGGAAGTTAAGACTCTGAGGAGTGGAGGAACAGAGAGCTGTAAAGTGGATGCAGAAATGCTTCAGCATGATTTGGACAGACTGAGAGTGTGGGCACCTGCATGGTAAATGCAGTATAATGTGAATAAATGTGAGGTTATCCACTTTAGTAACAAAAATAGTAAGGCAGATTATTATTTGAATGGCTGTAAATTGAAAGAGATAGATACTCAACAAGACCTTGGTGTCTTTGTGCATCAATCGCTGAAAATAAGCGCACAGATACAGCAGGTAGTAAAGAAGGCAAATGGTATGTTGGCTTTCATAATGAGAAGATTTGAGTATAGGGATAAGGATGTTTTGCTGCAATTCTAGAGCATTGGTGAGGCCACACTGAAGTATTGCATGTGGTTTTGTGTCCTTATCTGATGAAGGTTTCCTTACTATAGAGAGAGTGCAGCGAAGGTTTACCAGGCTGATTCCAGGGAAGGCAAGTCTGTCATATAAGAGACTAAATTGGTTAGGATTATATTCACTGGAATTTAGAAGACTGAGAGGGAATCTCATAGAAACTTATAAAATTCTAAAAGGGTTAGACAGGGCAGATTCAGAAAGAATGTTCCCAATGGTGGGGGAGTCGAGAACTAGGGGGTTAGAGTTTGAGGATCAGGGGTAAACCTTTTAGGACTGAGGGGAAGAAAAATTTCTTCAGCCAGAGGGTCATGTGTGGAATTCACTATCACAGAAAGTAGCTGGTGCCAAAACATTGTCTATTTGCAACAAGAAATTAGATATAGCTCTGAGGGCTAAAGGGATCAAGGGGGAAGGGGGAAACAGGATATTGAACTGGATGATCAAAGTGAATGGCATAGCAGGCTCAAAGGGCTGAATAGCCCACTCCTGCTTCTAGTTTCTATATTTCAATCTTAAAAAGGATCTGACAAGAATCTTAAAAAGTAAGTTTGTTTGTTAAGTGAAGCAATAAAGAAAGGAAATGAAATTCTGGAGTTTCTAAGTGCTGCTACCTCATTAAAACCAAGGAAGTGATGTTGAATTCGTACAAGACTTTGGTTAGGCTGATTAGCATTTCAGGCAGTTCTGAGAAGGTTTTTGTACTGCAGCCAAACAAAGAATAATAGCAGAAATGACAAGTTATATAGATACTAAGACACTTTTGTGAAGGTTTTTACACTGGAACAGTGACAGTTATGTGGTAGTGAATGGTAGTCTGCAGAATTACCAAACGTTTCAAAAGGACTGGCAGTAAGAGATATTTCTCACTAATTGCTGAATCAGCAATGAGGGAAGACAGATTGAGGATTATCGGTGGAAATACAAAGTACAAAATGATAGAATTCTACAGCACAGAAGGCACCCATTGCAGCTTTACTGGTTATTTGAAAATTATACCTCATTAGTCTCACTCCCCTGTGGTTTTCCCACATTCCAGGGAAACTATCACCCTTTGAGTGTTTATCCAAGACTGTCTGGACTGCGAACTACTGTGGCTGACAGGGCTTTCAACTGTGTGCAACCCATCCTCTGGGCCATTGCTCTCATTCCTTCCCCTTCCTCCCAGAACCAGGATAGGATCCCCCTTGTCCTCACTTTTCAGCCCATCGCATTCAAACAACCATCTCGCACCACCACCACCACCACCACCTTGTCAGCATTCCACAGGGACCATTCTCTCTGGATCACCCTAGTCCACTCCTCCATCACACCCAACGCCTCATTCCTTGTCTGTGGACCTTCCCACGCTATTGTAGGATGTGCAGCACCTGCCCCTTTACCTCCTCCCTGCTCACCATCCCAGGTCTGAAACACCTCTTTCAGGTGAAGCAGTGCTTCACACACACCTCCTTCAATCTGGTCTATTGTACTCACTGCTCTCAATGCGCTCTACTCTACATCAGAGAGACGAAATGCAGATTGGGTGGCTGCTTTTGTTGAAACCCTTTGGTCTGCCCACAAGCAAGACCCAGACCTTCCTGCTGCTTGCTATTTCAACACCCTGTTCTCCTGACCACATGTCTATTCTTAGCCTGTTGCAATGTTTTAGCGAACTGCAGCGCAAACTGGACGAACAGCATTTCATCTTCCCATTGGGCACTTCACAGCCTTCCGGACAAAACAGAGTTTAACAATTTCAGAGCACAAACTCTTCCCTCTACCTCCACCCCATTTCCATATATTTCATTTCATTTTGTTTCACCCATTTTATCATCGTTCTTTCTCACCTCCATTTTCCATTCCAGCTTTCCTTCTTGCATGTGCCTCCCACACCTGTTCTGCCATTCACGCATTCTGATCACTTAATGGACATTTTTAAGCACGTTCCCAGCCTTCTGTATCCTCATCTACATTCCCTTTTCCCAATTCCTCTGCTGCCCCCCCCCCCCCCCCCCCCCCCCAACCCAACAGGTTACTTCTCTGCTCTTAGTTCTGACAAAGGGTAATCTAGAATCGAAATGTTGGTTTTATTCTCTCCCCACACATGCTGTCAAGCCTGCTGAGATTTCCCAGCATTTTCTGTTTTTGTTTCAGATTCCAGCATCTGTAGCATTTGCTTCTACTCTGTGGACTCACTGAATCTGTACCTAACCTGACCCAGGCAGCACATTCATGATCATTGTAACTGTCTGCAATAACAAATGTAGACAGTTCATCTGAGCCTAGGTTGAATGTTAGTGGACAAATAAATAATTAACAGGAGGAGGAAATTCCAGAAATATCCCCTTCCTCACAGAACATCAATCCAACAGACAAGATTACAGCATTTGTATCCATCTTCAGCAACGTGTGTGATGTGAATCGAGGGACAGTTTTTTTAAAATTATTTATGTGACAAAGGAAATGCTGGCTGGCCAGCTTTACTGCCCATTCCTAGTTGCCTGAGGGCAGTTAAGAGTTAATCACATTGCTGTGGATCTGGAATCACATGTAGATCGGACCAGGTAAAGACAGCGGATTTCCTTCCCTAAAGGACATTATTGAACCAGATGGATTTTTCTGACAATCGACAATGGGTTCACGTCATCATAGATTCTTAATTCCAGATTTTTTTTATTGAATTCACATTCCACCATCTGCTGTGGTGAGGTTTGAACCCAGGTCCTCAGAACATTACCTGACTTTCTGGATTAATAGTCTAGCAATAATATCACTAGGCCATTGCCTCCTCCGAGTGCAGCAAGCAATTAAGAAGGCAAACAATATGTTGGCCTTCATTGCAGATGATCAGAATTCAGATAAAGAGCCTTACTGCAGTTACACAAGGCCTCAGTGAGGTCACACTTAAATGATGTGTGCAGTTTTGGTCTCCCTACCTAAGAAAGGACATACTTGCTCGACTGGCAGTGCAGTGGAGGTTCATCAGTCTGATGCTGGTGTTGGTGGGATTACCCCAGGAGGAGAGGCTGGTTTGACTGGATCTGTATTCATGAGAATTTAGAAGGATGAGGGGGGATCTGATCAAAACATATAAAATTCTAATAGGGCTGGACAGACAAAATACAGGAAGGAGGTTTTCCCTGGCTGGGGAATCTAGATGTAGAGATGCCAACATTGGACTGGGGTAAACACAATAAGAAGTCTCACAACAGCAGGTTTAAGTCCAACCAGTTTATTTGATAGCAATCCCACAAGCTTTCGAAAATGGTGTTCCTTCGTCAGGTGGGTGCAAGGTTCTGATCAGAGAAAGACATTTAAAGATACACACAGTTTACAGAATACTGATTAATCAAAGATGGATCAAAGAGCTGAGCTTGAGAGGGGAAGCAAGGAACTACCCTTGACATCAAGGCAACATTTGATTGAGTGTGGCATGAAGATGGCTCAGCAATACCAGAGTTAATGGTTAGAGTCATACCTTTTTGATTTGATTTATTACTGTCACATCTATTAGAATACAATGAAAAGTATTGTTTCATGTGCACAATATAGACAAAGCATACCATTCATCAAGTACATAGGGATGAAGGAAAGAGGCTGTAGAATATACTGTCACAGCCATAGCTAGGAAGTAGAGAAAAATCAGCTTAATATATGGTACCCCATTCAAAAGTCTGATGGCAGCAGGGAAGATGTTGTTCTTACCTAGCACCAAAGAAGATTATTTGGAGGCAAACCATCTCAGCTCCAGGACATCACTTCTCAGGGTAGTGTCCTAGACCCAAACATCTTCAATCACATCATCAATGAGCTTCCCTATGTCCACAAGGTCAGAAGTGGGGATGTTAGCTGATGATTGCAGTATTTGATATTATTCGGAACTCCTCAGGCACTGAAGCAGTCCATGTTCAAATACAGCAAGACCTGGATAATATTCAGGCTAGGGCTGAAAAGTGGCAAGTAATAGTTGTGCCACACAAATGACAGATCATGAAGATCTCAAAAAAGAGACAATATGGTGAACGCTACTTGAAAATTGATAGCACTACCGCCATTGAACCCCCCATTATCAACATCCCGTGGGTCATCATTCACAATTCTTATAGCTATGGCTATAAGAATAGGTCAGGAGGGGCTGCCAATTCTATTTCTCTCCTCCTAACTCCCAAATGGCTTTCCACTATCTACAAAGCACAAGTCAGGAGTATGATGGAATATTCTCCGTTTGCCCGAATGAGTGCTGCTCCAACAACACTCAAGGAGCTCAACACCATCTAGGATAAAGCAATCTGCTGGTGCAGTACTTCCTTAGCCACCAACAGACAACAGCAGCTATGTATGATATACAAGGTGCACTGCAGCAACTCATGAACAGCTCGTTCCAAACCCCTGATCTCTCATCACCTAGAAAGACAAGGTCAGCAGATGCACGGGAATACCAGCACCTGTAGGTTCCCCTCCAAGCCACATATCATTCAGACTTGGAATTATATTTTCTTTCTTTCTCTGTTGCTGGATCAAACTCTCTTTATAACAGAACTATGCGTGTGCTGTCGCTGTATGCATGCGAGATGAGCTACAGCAATTCAAGTAGGTACTCACTATCACCTTCTCAAGGCCAATTATGGATGAGCAACAAAGGCTGGTCTTGCCAGCGACACCCACATCCAATGCAAAAATTAAGAAAATTAATATAGAACTTAAAACGGAACTAAAAATTAGTTTGAGACAAGATAAAAGAGCACAGTGAAAGACAGGAAATTGAGGGCGTAGAGTGTTCTAGTTTAAATGCTCCCACTTAGATAGGCAAAATAGCAAAGTGGTCTCCTGCTGTGCTATAATTCCTATAATTCAATCACAAGATAGCAATGCCTTATCACTTTTACCCCATTCAGTCAAACTGGATACAATTGAAGACTTTTAGAAAACAAGGTATGTGCTCCTAGTTGATTGCCAGGTTGTTGGTTGAGTTGACATATACCTTTCCCTGACTGTCCAATCTTTCTTTGAGACATAAAAGAAACATGCTGAGCCTACAAGAAAGTTTAGCGACTTGACAAGTGTCAAGGAAACATTGAATCAATGCTCCTTTCTCTAACCCATATCATCTAAACAACGTTCCAGTTTGCCATCCTGCTGTGAATCTTTCTGTCTCCAAGGCTTTGTACATCAGCCTGCAGCGCTTCATGAATTTACAGCTTTTTAATAAAAAAACTATCTACACATTATTAAACCCATTAACGGCTTCTGTATGACAAGAGGCAGCTTATCTGACTTCACTTTCATCTTTCGTCTCCAAAAATCTCACCCTTCTGCTTAGTTCTACAAAGGGGATTTTTTGAATCCCTTGATTTGCAGTTCTAAAGAGACAACACCCTGAAATATTAACCTGCTGACAAAGAAAATTTCCAATATTTTGTGAAGAACACTAAAGAACAGGAAGAACTTCTTATGGACAACGCCTTTGCAACCTCAGGACATACTATGTGCTTCACAACCAATGCAGTGCATTTTGAAGTGGTCACTGCTGTTTTGCAGGAAATGCAGTAACTAATTTATACACACAACCTCTCACAATCAGAAATGTAAGAATGACCACATGATCAGTTTTTAGATGATGTTAGTCTAAGAATAAATATTGCTGAGTACACCATTGAGAATTCTTCTGTTCTTCTACAAACTAATGCCATAGAATCTTTCTTAGAACATAGAACACTACAGCGCAGTACAGGCTCTTCGGCCCTCGATGTTGTGCTGACCAATGGAACCAATCTTATGGCCCTCTAACCTAAACTATTTCAATGTTATCCATATGCCTATCCACTGATCATTTGAACGCCCTTAAACTTGACGAGTCCACAACTGCTGCAGACAAGGCATTCCACACCCTTACTACCCTCTGAGTAAAGAACACACCTCTAGCATCTGTCCTATAACTACCACCCCTTAATTTAAAGCTACGTCCCCTCATGTTAGCCATCTCCATCTGAGGAAAAAGGCTCTCACTATCCACCCTATCTAACCCTCTGATCATCTTATATGTCTCAAATAAGTCACCTCTTAGCCTTCTCTCTAATGAAAATAACTTCAAGTCCCTCAGCCTTTCCTCATAAGACCTACGCATTATACCAGGCAACATCCTGGTAAACCTCCTCTGCACCCTTTCCACCCATCAATTCTTGATGTCTAACTAAAGGAGCAAACCAGCATTTGAAAGAGAGGACTTCATCAAGTCATACACTGCAGAAAAAACTGTTCAGCCCATTAAGTCTGCACTGATAATAACTGCTAAAGTCACGCTAATCCCATTTTCTTGTGCTTGTTCCATATATTTGAATGTTATGACATTTCAAGTGCTCTTCCAAATATTTTCTAAAGGTTCTAAAAGTTTCTGGCCTTGACTACCTTCCCTGACAAAGAATTCCAGATTCCCACCACCCTCTGATGAGAAAAGTTTTCTCTAATCCGCTCTGACTCTCCTGCCCCTTATCCTAAAACTACGCTGTCCATGATTGACTCCTCAATCTTGAACACTCCAATCTGTCTTGCCTCAGTCTTCATGGAACCACAGAAATTCTACTGTGAGAATGAGTCCATTTGGCCCATTGAGTCTGCACTGACAACAATCCCACCCAGGTCCTATCTCCGCAACTGCACATATTTGACCCGCTAACCTCTCTAACCTATGCATCTCGGGACACTAGGGGCAATTTAGCATGGCCAATCAATCTAACCCATACATCTCTGTAGTGTGGGAGGAAACCACAGCATCCAGAGGAAACACACACAGACACAGGGAGAACGTGCAAACTCCACACAGTGACCCGAGGCCAGAATTGCACCATGGTCTCTGCTAAGCCACTGTGCCAACTTCTCTGCTCTAAAAAAAAATCCAAGACTATCCAGTCCCTCCATAGCTCAAATTCTCCTTCCTCCTCTAGCACAATCACATCCTTCCCATATTTCCTCTCCTTTCTCTGACACTCCTTCTGCCGAGCTTAAAGCCACAACCCTTTGACTCAGAGGTGAGAGCATTCGAGCACTATCCAGAGTGCAAGGGAGGTTTGCATCTGTTCAAATGTGTACTGCATTAATTTTAGCCACATGCAGAGTATAGCTATCCTTAGGAAGGTGATGGGACAGCTCATGTGTTCTTCCCCTAGAGATAGGCATATTTACATTAGTGAAAGTTCACCTGTGTAACTGCCCATCCACAGCTGCAATCTACAACCATATCTTTATGACTTCCAGACTTGTCTATTCCAATATTCTGCAGCAGCTCTTTCATTTTTCACCCTTAAGTTTATTTAATTAAGTTTAACTTAAGTTCATCTAAAGCACTGCTGTTTATATCCTCACGCATCAAACTCTGTTCATCCATCAACCTCTTGCTTACTGATGGACAATAATTCCCAGCTCTGAAACACTACAAATTTCAGATTCACATCCTAGTATTCAATTCCATAGCCTCACCTTTCCATATTGCTGAAATTTTCTTCAGCGCCATGAGTCTTCCAAGATCTCTGTGCTCTTCGATATTCTGGCCTTTTGAAACATCCCTGCTTTCAGCTGCCTGGACCCAATGCTTTGAAAATCCCTCCGTAAAGATCGCCACCTTTCTTCTTTCAAGTCTCTCCTTAAAACCCATTTACTTAACCAAGCTTTTGATCACCTTTACTGATATCTCCTTGATTGGTTTATTGTCTGACAAACACTCCTGTTGAGCATGTTCTGAAAGGAAATACACCACTGACAGAGGGCAATAAAACACTTGTTTTAATATAGCATGTTGTACACCCTTGGATATTCAAAATACTTTACAGCACATGAAAGACAGCTGCTGTTACGTAAGCAGGTATGGCAGCTAATTTCAACAAACATTAAAGAAATGAATTTCTTCTGTTCAAGTCTTGACAGTTGAGAGTTAAACCTACTGAACTGCAGCAAGGCCAGTGAGCTAAAATATGAGATGATAACTGGCATTCCTTATTGTTGTACATTTGTTTTCGAACAGCCAGCAGTTTACACGTGAGATTGAAAGCTTCACCATGACCTGGACGGGCTGGTAGCAAGAGAAACTACAAAAAGACAAATCTCTATTCACATGGGTTGAACAAATTTTTCCAATTTAACTTCACGTGGGAAACTGCATTCAGATCCTTGTGGAGCCCATAAAAATAACACAGATGGGAAGAACAGAAAAAAATTGTAATTTTGCAGCCGGGAGTGGATTTATTGATTAAATAAAAAGCAAAAGAAGAACACTAACTTTAATTTAATGGTCCACTTTATCTTCAACCTTTTGAATGATTACAAATTTAGTTCTTGCCTCTTGGAACTCTCAAGCACTATCTTCCTTTTAAACTCAATCACTTTCTACATTGAAAGATTTTCCCAAGGATACTTGACATGGATTGAATAATCAGAAACACTGCGTGTCAGACTGGCACACAAAGGCATGCAGTTATTTTGATGGTCAATTCAACATCCATGTTTCTGACGTTCGGTATTAGAAAATTCATTCTTGGAATGTGAGCATCGCTGGCTAAGCCAATGTTTGTTGCCCATCCTAATTTCCTTGAGATGGTTAAGATATTATAAGGTAATGTTGTAGAACACAATTCTCCTGCTGCTGATAGCCCTTAGTAACTCAATGATGCACAGTACAGAAGAGAGTATTCTCAGTGTGCAGACAGGACTCACAAGAACAGTGCTGTGATTACTCCGACCAACACCGCTGTGGATAATTGCCTCTTGCAACAGTTAAGTTGGTGGGGACAATGTCAAGTAGGATTCTGCCCTTGTTGGTTCTCTCACTTTTCACAGTCTGACAGATGTATCCTTCAAGAGTTAGCTAGCTTAGTCATAGAATCCCGACAGTGCAGGAGGAGGCCATTTGGCCCACTGAATCTGAATCAACAACAATCCCAACTAGACCCTATCCCCGTAATCCTATGTATTTACCCTGCTACTCTCTTTACACTTAGGAGCAATTTAGCACGGCAATCCATCTAACCCACAAATCTTCGCTTAACAGTGGTGCTAGCAAGCAACTCTTGATAATACACACGGAATGTCCTTGGTACCTCCAATGCTCCTTCCAAGTGGCATTCAACAGGGAGCAATACTGATTCATCACTGAAGGAATGGTAAAAGCATAAATCTTAACTCTAAGATTTTAGCATCTCAGGCACAGACTGTTATAATGCATAAAAGCATACATGAATTTTTGGGTACTGGATTATACCACATTTTGAGCATAGTGCTCTACAGGTGCACCCAGGAGACATCAGAATTTGGATCTCCCTACCTTAGCACCTGCTCTAGATTTTAACATTTAATCATTGCTCAGTAGCTCATTTTAAAGTGAGTCCTTAGAACCATACTGCCCAGACAGAATCCATTTGATCCCTTGCCAAAGAGTAATTCAATTAGTTACATTGACCTGCACTTCCCCCAAAGCCTGTGTATTTGTTCCTGTTCAAATATTTATCCAATTCCTTTACAAGTGTTACATTTGAATATGTTTCTATCATCCTGCTGGATTGCACATACCAGATCATAACAACTCACTGTGTCAAAACACTGCTTTTCCCCTTTCCTGATTGATTTGTTAAAAATCTGAAAGGCACATCGTGACAGATGGAATTTAATCCAGACAAATGCAATTTAATAATTCAGGTTTTGTGCTTTAAAACAAACGGCAGAACAATCAGGAAGCATGGCCACACAGAGAGATCTGGGAGTACAGGTCCACAGATCCTTAAAAGTGGCAGCACAGGTGGAAAAAGTCATGAAGAAACCATATGGCATACCTGCCTTCATTGGCTACTGCACTGAGTATAAAACTTGATAAATTATATTAAAGCTGTATAAAACGTTGTTTAGGCCACATTTGATATACTGCATCCAATTCTGGTCACCACACTACCAGAAGGACATGGAGGCTTTGGAGAGAGTACAGAAAATGTTTACCAGGATATTGCCTGGTATGGAGGGTATTACCTAAGAGGAGAGATTGAATAAACTGGGATTGTTCTCCCTGGAAAAACAGAGACTGAGGAGGTAACCTGATAGAAGTTTATAAAATTATGAGAGATGGGGGGGGCACAGGTTCAAGGTAAGGGGGAGCAAGGAATCAGTTGAGATGTGGACAGTAAGTTTTTTTTGCACAGAGTAGTGACAGCCTGGACTGTGCTGCCAAGGGAGGTGGTTGAGGCAGACACATTAGCAACATTTAAGACTTATCTGGGTAGACAGATGAACAGGCGGGGAATACAGGGATACAGGAAGTTGGCCTACATAGGACAACATGATCAGTGCAGGCTCGATGGGCCAAAGGGTCTGTTCCTGTGCTGTACTGTTCTTTGTCCTTATCAACAGTTTTGCTGCTGGGAGCAGTTTCACTTTACTCATTTATTCCATCAAACCCCATCATATTCACAGAATCCTTCTAATGCGGAAGGAGGCCATTCTGCACCAACCACAATCCTATCCAAGCCTTAGTCCTGTAACCCCTCATATTAACCTAACACTCAGGACAATTTAGCATGGCCAATCGACCTAGCCCACACATCTTTGGAGTGTGGGAAGAAACCACAGCCAGAGGAAACCCACACAGACATGGGGAGAACATGCAAACTCCATACAGACAGTCACTGGAGACTGGAATTGAACCTGGATCCTTGGCACCATGAAGCAGCAGTGTTAACCTTTTGATTTTAAACACCTCCATTAAACCTCCCTTTAACCTTCTCTTCCTTAAGAGAAATAACTGTAGCTTCGCCAGTCTTTCCCTAAATAATTGATGCATTAGGAGATTAAAGCAATCTTTAAGTTTTTGCCTCTGCGCCAAGCAAGTTTAATCCAAGTTACCCCCCCTATTCTGAGCTTCTCTTGTGTTTTGCACTGCGATTGTAAGTACCAACTTAATCGATATTGACATGAACGTTTTATCTGCCACTTTCAGATCAGTGTGTTTTCTACTCCACGTCGAGCTGCAGAGTTTAGACTTCCACATGCACAGAGAGCCAGTTTTGAGGTGGTGAAGGAGCTGAGGTCTGCCATGGGCCAAGTGGTCATCACACTGGTTGTTCATCAATACTCAGAACAGGGTGGAAGGAGACAAAGCCAAAGAAATGCTTGGCTATTAGTTCCAAACAGCATAAATGGAAATCAATATGATTTTGTTATTCATATAAATTACATTCAGTCACATTGTTGGACTGCCAACAAAGATTATGTTTAAACACTATATGCTTGGATGTTACAAAGATCTGAATATTTAATGATGTCATACGAAAGGAAGTAAAGGTGAGTGAGCCACTTGTATCCTGTAGCTCAGTCGATTAAAACGTTGAGAATATTAGTTCATTTTTCAGGGCCCAAAACATCTTGTATTCTCTTTTCATAATAATCTTTTATATGAGTTTCAGCTGGAGATCAGCGAGTAGCAGACTTGCCTCTCAGACCGAAGGTCATGGATTCAAGTCCCACTTGAGGGACTTGAGCGGATAATCCAGGCTGACACGCTCGACTGCACACTACACTGCACTGCAGAGTGGTTAGCACTGCTGCCTCACAGCACCAGGGACGCGGGTTCGATTCCCAGCTCAGGTCACTGACCGTGTGAAGTTTGTGCATTCTCCCCGTGTCTGTGTGGGTTTCCTCCAGGTGCTCCAGTTTCTTCCCACAGTCTGAAAGATGTGCTGGTTAGGTGCACTGACCTGAACAGGTGCCAAAGTGTGGCGACTAGGGGAATTTCACAATAACTTCATTGCAGTGTTAATGTAAGCCTTACTTGTGACGAATAAATAAAGTAAATAACCCATCAGAGGTGTCTTTCACTCGAGATATGTGACTGAGGTCCTAGCTGCGCCCTCAGATGGATGTGAAAAATCTTCAGGCCATTATCTCAGAGGAGCAGCAGAACTCCTGGGCCAAATCTATCTTGTAGAGAACGTGACTAAAAACCATGAGTTTGACTCTAATCACATTACTGTTGTTCGACTTTCCTATCACAAATTATGCTTTCTACATTACAAACGTGACTACACTTTAAAAGAAAATATTGGATATTGGGTTGTGAAAGACAATCAGAAATGTTGTGTTTTTTTCCTTTATAACCATTTCCTTCCTCCAGTACACTGAAATGTGAAAGTCCTCCAGGATCTGGAATAAACTGGCATTACATTCAGTCAGAAAAGTCTCCACACGATTGTCATATTGGGCTGGTGGCGAAGGGAGCCTATAACTCAACATTCAATCCGCTGTTCTCACAGCCAAAAAACATTCACTGATGTTGATGCGATTTCACATTTACAAAGAGGACAAGACCACCATCAGAGTCATGGACAATTGGGCTCAACATCAAAAAAAATCTTTTCAAGCTATTCTTCATTCAATTTATCTAAAAATATTACAGATTCAAGAATTAAGATAACATACTTTGTGTTTCTGAGTCTCCCAAACAAATGGAGCAGGCTCATTCCTCACTTTTCCTGTCAAATTATTTTATAAAATAAAGTGGTGTTTGTGTCAAGGAAAGATTCAAAAGTGGTGTCAGATCACATGACTGAGGGGTGGGGGAGGGGGGCCCAGAGTGAGGGGTGGGGGAGGGGGCCCAGAGTGAGGGGTGGGGGAGGGGGGCCCAGAGTGAGGGTGGGGGAGGGGGCCCAGAGTGAGGGAGGGGGGCCAGAGTGAGGGGGGGGGCAGAGTGATGAGGGAGGGGGGGCCCAGAGTGAAGGGGGAGGGGGGCCAGAGTGAGAGAAAAAGAAAGAGAGAAAAGAGAGATAGAGAAACAGAGACAGACAGAAAGAAAGAAAGAAACAGAGAAAGACTGAAGACTGCAGGAGCTCATACCTCATATAGAGATCTAAATGTGAAATACTAACTGTGAATAAATATTATTAAAAAGTAGATGGACTTAAGTTTGTGTTGCCTCCAGAATTGAAGCTCGACCTCCAGGTCACGCTGTATGCCCTGGAGAAATATCATAGATGCATTGAGAAGAAAATTTTTTGCATTTTCTTTGTTCATTTCTGGTTAGCAGATATCGACATATTGAAAAGGTGGGAAAATCTGTTTGGCTGACAATTAAACATCATCCAACGGAGTAGTGAACCTTTCTATTTTACAGCTGCGAAGGCAATGTGCTGCAAAGATGGACGTGTTGGCCAACTAATGGCTGGAGGGTGGGGATCAGGTCATTAAACCGGTACAGTGCAGGAGTCCATTCGGCCCATCAAGTCTGCACAAAAACAATCCCACCAAGCCAGTGTCATTCAATTAAATACATTTAATTACAGTTGGCAACCCCAACACAAGCAGCATACTTTCAGGAGACTAGACAATCCCCAAACCCCATTTAAACCCCTTCTACACTACAAAACAGTCTGCTACTTTCATTGGTAGAGACTAAGTGACAAACCAATTTCCCTGATAATGATAAGTTGCCTCTGGGTTGTCAGATTACTTGTTCAAAATCCAGGCCAAGATAAGCCACAATTTCCTCTAGTTTAAAAGAGAAGGCCATTTAACCTCCTGAGCCTGTTCCATCACCTCCAATGAGCTGACACTGAGCAAAAACCCACATCTGCCCCATAATCCCTTAATATCAACGACTAACAAAAATCGATCAAACTCAGGTCTAAAATTAAAAATTGATCCAACATAAATTGTCGCTTGTGGCAGAGTGTTCAAAACTTCTCCCATCCTTTACATGTAGGAATTGTGTGTAATTTCACTCATGAAAGATTTAGCTCCAGTCTTTGATTATGTTCCCTGTTCCTCAATTCCCCAAGCAGCAGAAATAGTTTTATCCAGGCTACCCTATCTGTTCCCTTCAAATCTCAAAAGACCAAATCAAATCAGTTAATTTTTTAAATTTAGGGTAATACAACTCCAGCTTATGTAATCTCTGTAGTTAAGCCTTAGAGCCTTAATATCATTCTGGTTGCTTTATTATTGGCCTATAAATTAACATACAGTGAAAAGTATTGTTTCTTGTTCACTATACAGACAAATCATACCGTTCATAGAGAAGGAGAGAATGCAAAATGGAGTGTTACAGTCATAGCTAGGTTGCAGGGAAAGAGCAATTTAATGCGAGATAGGTTCATTAATAAGCCTGATGGCAGCAGGGAAGAAGCTGTTTTGAGTCAGTTGGTATGTGACATCAATCTTCAGTCTTTTTTCCTGAAGGAAGAAGATGGAAGAGAGAATGTGCGGGTCCTTGATTATGCTGGTGTATTTCCAAGACAGTGGGAAGTGTAGACAGAGTCAATGGATGGGAAGCTGGTTTGTGTGACCCTTTGGAGTTTTTTGCAGTCTTGGTCAGACCAGAACCTTACTAAACGATGATGTAACTAGGAAGCAACCTATGGACAACAGGGAGCCAGTGGGTGTGGTGTATCTGGATTTGCAGAAGGCATTTGACAAGATGCAGCACAATGGTGTTACAGATAACATATTAGCATGAATGGAGGATTGATTAACTGCAGAGGGATACAGATAGTCTAAGTGAGTGGGCAAAGGTCTGGCAGATGGAGCACAATGTTGGTAAATGTGAGGTCATCCATTTTGATAGGAATAACAGCAAAATGGACTATTATTTAAATGGAAAAAATTGCAGCATCCACAGGGACCTGGGTGTCCTTGTGCAAGAATCTCAAGGAATTTGTTTGCAGGTGCAGCAGGTAATTAAGAAGGCAAATGGAATTTTGTCCTTTATTCCTAGAGAGATGGAGTTTAAAAACAGAGAGATTATGTTGCAGCTGTATAAGATGCTGGTGAGGCCTGGAGTACTGTGTACAATTTTGGTCTCCTTACTTGAGAAAAGATATACTGGCAGTAGAGGGGGTGCAGAGGAGATTCACTAGGTTGATTCTGAAGTTGAGGCCCTTGGCTTATGAGCAGAGCGTGAAGACTGAGGCTATACTCTTAGAATTCAGAAGAATGAGGGGAGACCTTATAGAAACATATAAGATTATGATGGGAATAGATAAGATAGAAGCAGGCAAATTGTTCCCAATGGCAGGTGAAACTAGAACTAGGGGGAATAGCCTCAAAATAAGGGGGAGCAGATTTCAGACTGAGTTGAGGAGAAACTTCTTCACCCAAAAGGTTATGAATCTGTAGAATTTCCTGCCTAGTGAAGCAGTTGGGGCCACTCAAACCAGCCTCCCATCCATTGAGTCTGTCTACACTTCCCACACCTCGGAAAAGCAGCCAGCATAATTAAGGACACCACGCACCCTGGACATTCTCTCTTCCGCCTTCTTTTGTCAAGAAAAAGTCTGAGGTCACGTACCAACTAACTCAAAAACAGCTTCCTTCTTGCTTTCATCAGACTTTTGAATGGACCGACCTTGATTAAGTTGATCTTTCTCTACACACTAGCTATGACTGTAACACTACATTCTGCACCCTCTCATTTCTCATGTACAATATGCTTTGTCTGTATAGCACACAAGAAACAATATTTTTCACTATATACCAATACATATGACAATAATAAATCAAATCAAATCAATTCCATTGATTCACCACTCTCTTCATCTCAGTTCTAAAAGATTTACCCCGTATCAAACTATAGCATGAGTTTTTGTTTTCAACAATTACTATTGATATGGCATTTATCAAATGCATTGTGGAAATCAAAGTACAATGTATCCATCTGTTCCCTTTATCCACAACATGTTACTTCCTCAAAGAACTCCCATAAGTTAGTTAAAGATCATGTTGATTCTGCCTGATTATTTTGAACTTATAAAGAACAAAGAACAAAGCAAAGTACAGCTCAGGAACAGACCCTTCGGCCCTCCAAAGTCGTGTCCAAGTCCCACTATAATTCATTAATGATACCTCAAACACTTAGCCGATGACAGATGTGAATGTAATTGGCCTAATGTTTCCCACTTACTGTCTTCCTCCCTTCTTGAATAAAGGAGTTACATTTGCTAATGTTCTAAGCTAGAAAGATCTTCCTCAAATCTACAGTACTTCAGGAAACTTAAACTAATGTATCAACTATCTCACTAGCCACTTCTTTTAAGATCCTAGGGGGAATTTTGTATCTATTGTTATTTACCATGCACAAAGATGTGATGAAAGTCATGGGGAAAGGGGAGGTAATTTAAGGTTTAAAATTAAGAGGAGGCATTAGATAGGTCACCTGCACTTAAAGTTGATAAGGCACCAAGACCGAATGGCATATATCCAAGGAGACTGAGGGAAGTGTGACTGGAAATTGTAGAGGCTTAAGACACAGGAATGATAGCAGAGGACTGGAGAATCGTAATGTTACACCTTGTTCAGGAAAGGTGTAAAGATAAGCCCAACAAGTACTCGCAGTCACTTCAATCTTGACAGTGCGAAGGCTTCTATAAACAATAATTTGAGACAAAATTATTATTTGGGAAAATGTGGATTGATTAAGGAAAGCAAGCACAGATTTGTTAAAAAAAAATGTCATAATTGAATAACTTGGAATTTTTTTTTTGTGAGGTACCAGAGAACCCTGCGGTAAGTAATGCAACTGATATGGTGTACATGGACTTCCAGAAGGCATTTGATACAGTAATGCATAATAGACTTGTGAGCAAAGATACAACCCTTGGAATAAAAAGGACAATAGCAACATGGTTATAAAAGTGACTGAGTGGCAGGAAAGAGAGACAGGTGGAAGCATGTTTGTAGGGAACTATGACTCTCATTCCATGGAACCATAAAACAAAAGCTCCTTGTAATTGTCTTTTTTGAACATAATCTGTGCTGACCAACTGAGTTAGAACTCCTATTAGATCCCTGCTGGAGGATATCTGCTGCTTTTTAGCTTTCTCTACTTTGGTGCCTTCTGTAAACGTAATCTCTAGGCACTCAGACAAGAGTTCTTGGTCATTAATGCATTCCTAAAACGGAAAGAGTTTGTAGCATGGACACTCTTCTCAAATGGCTCATTGAATAATTCCCATCTCTACTCCTCACTATGACTAACTGCTTCTTTGTCCTGGATGGTGTCAAGCTTCTTGAATGATACCTGAGCTCCACTCATTCAGGCAATTCGACTGTATTCCAACACGCTAAACCTTTAAGATGGTTTATGGGCTTTGGGGACTCAGGAGTCAGCAAAATTCCGAGCCTCTGACTTTCTCTTGTAGTCATGATGTAAAGATGCCGGCGTTGGATTGGGGTGGTAAGAACTCAGTAAGAATTTAGCAACACCAATTATTAATCCAACCGATTTATTTGATAGTAAAAAAGCTCGCTTTTTTAAATAAATCAAATAAATCGGTTGGATTAATAATTGGTGTTGCTAAATTCTTACTGCTTTCTCTTGTAGTGACAGTATTTATATGGTTGGTCCACCTCAATTGCCAGTCAATGTTAACTCCTGGGATATTGATAGTGGCAGTTTGGTGACGGTAATGCCATTGAATGTCAAGAGGAGGTAATTAGGTTCTCTCTTGTTGGAGATGGTCATTATTTGGCAATTATTACCTTCCATTTATTAGCCTCAGCCTGAAAGTTGTCTCGGTCCTGCTGCATTTGCACATGGACTACTTCAGTATCTGAGTCGTCATGAATGATGTCAATGTTGTGCAATCATCAGCGAACAACCTCACTTCCAATCTTATGATAGAGAAAAGGTCATTGAGGAAGCAGCAGATGATGTTTGGGCTGAGCACACTAACTCTTGCAGGGGCTGAGATGATTGACTTGCAACAATCAAAACTGTTTTACTTTGTGCCACGTATAACTCCAGCAATTCAGGGAGGATCATCACTTTATGCCCATTGACTCTAGAATCTCTACAATGCCGGAGGCCATTCTGCCCATTCAGCTGCACCGACCACAATCCCACCCAGACCCCATTCCCATAACATTATGCATTTACCATATTAATACCCTGACACTCGGGTCAATTTAGCATGGCCAATCAACCTAACCCGCACATCTTTGAACTGTGGGAAGAAACTGGAGCACCCGGAGGAAAACCCCACAGACAGGGGGAGAATGTGCAAACTCCACACAGACAGTGATCCAAGGCCAGAATTGAACTCAGGCCCCTGGCACTGTGAAGCAGCAATGCTGATCACCGTGCCACATTGCTAGCATTCCTTGCTGCCACACTTAGTCAAATGCTACACTGATGTCAAGGGCTGTCACTCAAAGGGCTGTTTAGCTCTTTTGTCCATGCTTGGACCATAGCTGTAATGAGGTCAGGACCTGAGTGACCCCTGTGGAATCCAAACTGAATGCCAGTGAGCAGGTTATTGCTGAGTTTGTGCTCCTTGATTGCACTGTTGATAATTTCTTCCATCACTTTGTACTGTTTCTTGTTATACAGGACATGCCTGGGCAATTTTCCACATTGCAGGGTTAAGGCCAGAGTTGTATCCATATTAGAACAACTTGACTAGGAACACATTCGTGCCGGAGCACGTCTTCAGACCCGTAGCCAGAGTATTGTCAGGGCCTACAGTTTTTTCAGTATCCTCTCTTCAGCTGGTGAGGATTGGAATCTGTGATGCTGGGAACCTCAGGAGAAGGCTGAGATGAATGACCTATCTGGCACTTCTGTCTGATGTTGGTTGCAGTGTTTCAGTATTGCTGAGCTTCTCCCATCAAGGAAAATATTTTTGTAATCTCCTTCTCCTATTAATTTAGTTATCTATCACCTTTCATGCCTGGATCAACAGAACTGTACAGCTTAGATTAGATCCATCAGATCACTTGGCCCTGTCTGTCATGTGCTATTTCCATTGTTTGGAATGCAAGTAGTCCTGTGTTTTAGGTTCACCAGGCTGTCAGCAAATTAATAGGTATGCCCAATCCTGCAATCATTTTTCATTGAACCAAGGTTGATACTCTGACTTGACAATCATGATTCATTACCTAAGCATGGTAAGAAGCCCCACAACACCAAGTTAAAGTGCAACAGGTTTATTTGGAATCACAAAATTTCGGAGCATTGCATTCATCAGGTGATGAAGGAGCAGCACTCTGAAAGCTTGTGATTCCAAATAAACCTGCTGGACTTTAACCTGGCATTGTGAGATTTCTTACTGTGCCCACTCCAGTCCACCACCATCATCTCCATATCATTCTATGAGGGAGAGGGGCAACAAGATGGGTGATAAGACAAATAGAAGCAAGCAGGAACAAGTTTGTACAATAATAAAATTTAGGTATTGTTTGACTGGAGAGATGTTGTAAGAGTGAATGAATCAAATTCTTGGGACAATGGGACTAGTTCTAGGACAAGATTGACCTGAACACAATTGATGAGCATAAATGCATGGTTGAAGTGTACCTTGAAGATTCTGGTAGCATCCACTATTTGTATAATGAGAGAACATAAAAGAACATTCACCAATTGCAATTAAAGCAACAATTTTTCCATGATCCAACAGCTCTATGAATCTGAAATAAATAAAATTCATTTAGTTTTTATCAAAACAGACTTTATTACCACTTTAGAACCACAGTAATTGCTCTGCAAACTACTGTATTTTTTATTTCAAGCCAACAAATCTATTCATTTAGAAACCTTTTATGCAGTTGCCAAGCAATCCATCAGCATGATATGATCTCTGGGAAGGTATGAAGAGGAGTGCATCGCTCTGAATAATGAGGATCTTCATTATGCTGAACCATATGCTTATATGCTGACTTCAAATAAAAAGCTGCAATTGTCCAGATGCACAACAATTAAATTGCAAAGGATATCACCACAATTCCAAACAAGCGGAAATTAAAGGATGTAAACAGTGCTAAACTCCTCAGCCAGTTTGGATTTTACTTATGAAGCTTACATGAGTTATGGTTCTTCTCAATTGTATCATTACATCCAGTCCAGCATTTTTTAACATGTTTATCTTGGAATTGGCATACTTTTGTATAATTATGACACGCAACATCCACAATCACAGAATATGAAAATAGAGAAAGCTGGTGAGGAGGTGGAAACTTCTGAGCATTGGGGTTCAAAATACTCTAATAAATAGAGTACAAGATTTGTACAACATAACAGAGGCCATCCCACCAACAAAATAAAAGCTAAATAACTTGTTTTGGAGGTGTTAGTTTCCAGAATTAACATGTCAATTTCAATCTGCAACAAATTAAAACTTCTTAATCAGCCCTAACAAGGTGCATTACAAATATGGGAAGTAAAACATTAGTGCCAGCTGGCAATTAGCTGCAGGAAAAGAAGTTCCTTACAAAGAGATTTCACCTAATTGGGAAAGCCTTAGGAGGGATTAGTGAGGTCATGGAGTCAGTGGCAGGGACCCCCTTCATACAAAGCTTTTTTTTGAAAAAAAATCTTCATGGGATGTGAGCATCAAGGTCAGCATTTATCGTTATTTTCTTTATTAGGGCAGCACAGTGGTGAGCACTGCTGTCTCACAATGGCAAGTACCTGGCTTGGGTCACTGTCTGTGAGGAGTCTGCCCCCCGCCCCCCGCCCCCCACTCCCCCTCTGCCCCCCCGTCCCCCGCTGAATCATCCCACCACTTCCCACCCCCCAAACGTCTCTTAACTTTTCCAGTCAAAGATCTTTGTGTTAGTTGCCGCAGGGACCCAAGGCCTTGGATTTCACTCCTGCGATCCTGGCATTGCTGAGACTGAGAGAGCTGTCGTATAGTTCGGTTGCTGGCGGTTTTATTGCTATGGGCTGGTGTGCCCCAAGCTGATAATATTTGTGGGGGTGGCGTGTGGGGAGGAGAGGGGTGTTTCACCTGACAAAGGAGCAGTACTCTGAAAACTTATGATATCAAATAAACCTGTTGTTCCAGAATCTCTCATGTATGACCTCTCATCTTTTCCACTCTATCCAACTCCGGTCTCATTCCTCCAGCAGGTGGTTCGATACAGAGTAAAATTCCCTTTGCACTGCCCCATGAAATACTCCCAGGACGGGTACAGTATGGGGTTAGATACAGAGATTAAAGCTCTGTCTACACAGTCCCCATCAAACACTCCCAGAATAATTTGCCTAATATCTGTCATGAAATTGCTAGAATTTACAATTAAGGTAGGGTAACCTAACACGTTCAATTTTCAGCTGATCAGAAAGAGCTAACATGGGTTTGTAAAGGGTAGGTCATTCCTCATGAATCTGAAGGAATTTTTTTGGAGAAATGACTAAAATAAGTAGACAGGGGAATGTCTGTGAAATTTATTTATGTGGATTTGCAGCAGGCTTTTGATAAAGTTACTTTTCCGATCCTGTTAACTAAAGTTGAAGGTCACAGAAGTGAGGGCAAATAATGGACTTGCTTAGGGAATTGGCTGAGTAGCCCGAGACAGATTAGGGAAAATGGGCAGGTCGAACTGACAGCAGGTGATTAGTGATGTTCCAGACAGTCCTGTATCGGTGCCTCAACTATTTGCTCTATTTATTAACAATTTAGATAATGAGGTAGAAAGCAATAAATCTGAATTTGCTACCAATCAACGATAGGCAGTACTGTAAGCATTGTTGATGGAAGTATAAATCAGATATATTGATAGTTTAAATCAATGGTTGAATCTGTGGCAGATGCATTTCAGAGTAGAGAAATGTGATGTCACCAACTTTGGTTTTGGAGTTTTAAGATCCTTGTCGAAATGAGAGTGAAGTGGCAGAAGCAGCAGAGATGTGAGCTGAAGCAGAGGTCTAGTGAATGACTGCTCGAGACACAGTACTGACCGGACTTTCTTACATTTGACATGGCAAATGGACTCTGGCACTTCTGTTCGTACATCTTTTTCTGAAAGCAACATTTTGGAGGCACCTTCAGTGCTCATGAGAAGATCTTGTTTGAAAGGTCTGCTGTGGCACTATACAGTAGTTGCAAAATAAAATGGGAAACTAAAAAAAACAAAACTTTGGATCTGAAAAGGAGAGGACTGGATATTTTTGTGTTATTGAAGAGTGGAGATCCAAAGAGACTTGGTGGTCCAAGTACCTCATTGAAATGTCATGAAGAGGAACAGACAGTGATCCAAATGACGAATTGAATTGGAATCGTTGGGTTTTATAGCACAGGAACAGGCTCTTCGGCCCAATATGTCTGAACAGCCATCAAGCACCTATCTGTTCGGCAGCTGGGGAGGAGGACGGCAGCTGGGGAGGAGGACAACAGGGGAAGGGGGAGGCGGGTTCAAGGGAATGGAACTGTTCAGTCTAAGGAGAAAGTCACCCTGCAATTGGCAAACAGCACTCCAAGAAGAATCTCTTCTACCTTCCTGCCCTTTAATCAATTCATGTTAAAAGGCAGGCTTCTCGTTCCATCATTGCCGTTCACACTAAAAGTATTATCATGTGGGCAGTATGTTATCACTGTCAACAAGCCCAATTGACTCTTAATTATTGATATAAATATGGTTGGCGTGCTGTTGACTTCAGCCTGGTATTATGTGGGTGAGCTCCTGGGTGGGCAGGAAGGTGGTGCGGTGCATGCCCGCCCACTCTATTTTACACATCCCCCATGGAAAAATTCACCCCTGCGTTTGCGAAATGAAATTACATCCTTCATCATAGCAAACACAAAATGCTAAATCAGCTAATAAAAATGCTAAGTCAGACAGCAATTGTGTAGAGAGGAACAGTGTTCACATTTCAGGTTCATGACTGCTCATCAAACAAAAGGTCATCAACCTCAAACATTAACTCTTGTTTCTCTCTCCACAGATGCTGCTGGATGATTGGCTGAATATCTCCAGCATTTTTCTGGCTTCACTTCAGATTTACAACATCCACACTATTTGGATTTTGCAATATATATATAAAAAAATACCAAATTCTATCATCTATTCCCATTACCAATAAAAAATAGGTCTCCACAACTTGCTGTCAGATTGTGTCACTCAACTAATTTGGAGAAGGGGGAAAACTCAGCAAAGAATAAAAATGAATAACTAACTTCATACCACACAATTTTTTTTTTTACAGAGAAGGCAATTTTTTTCTGCTCCCCAGAGGACAATTCTGCATTGACTTCGTAGAATCTGAAGAACAGGTATCCTCCTAATAGGGTAATGTGAACACGAGCCCAGTATTATATCAGATGCACGGATTATGCCTTGCCTAGGAGCTTTCAAACACATGCATTGTGGTATGAGATAAGCAATCTAACTTATTCCTTTCAACGTACCACATACAATCAGCAGTCAGGAATTCATGGAGTTATTTAGAATCCCAGTGGAAATACTCTAAAAGTGAAGCTGCCAGAAAGAGGAAAAACTCAAAATCCTGCTGATACCAAAGAAAATTAATTCTAGTCAAAGGCTTCTCTTCAACATTGCCTTTAATATGTTAAAATACAGAAAGATGTTCGCTCACAGAGAAGGTGAGTGACTGCGGGAATCACTGAAAATAAAATACGTATCCAATAGCATATCATTGGAAACTGATCACAGTGCCACTCATCAACAACACTTGCATTTATATAGAATTTTACATATATTAAAATGTTCAAAGGCACTTCATGGAAGTGTTAAGAAACAAAATTTGATACTCAGCCACAAAGAAATACTCAAGAAATGATGGCCAAGAGATTGCTTAAAGCAGTAGGTTTTAAAGAGCATCTTAAAAGGGAGAAAGAAATGAAGTATTTCAAGAAGGGATCCAATGCCTTACAGCTACCAACAGCAGAGAAATAGGCATTGAGGATGCACAATAGGGCAGATTTCAGGATTGTCTCAGAGGGCTGTGTGCCAGGATGAAAGTTTCAGATATATATATGTATATTTGTGTAGAGATGAAACCATGGAAGGAAGAATAAAAACAAGAATGAGAATTTAAAAATGGAGGTATTGGTAGTTTACAAGGTGATAGGCGCTGCTCGATATAGTCAAGATTACAGAAATCTCCTCCTCAGCTGCACTCCACCTGTTCTGACATTTGCTAAACTGATAGGCACCACAGATTACTTATTAAGTCTGCTTTTTAGCTATAGTTGGGCAATTATTCTGGGAGTGTAACAAGCAAAAGGTGGACTTGGACTGACTGGTCAATCAGACACACAGGATAGTGCTGAACATTCAAATTAAGTGAGGTTAATTTATTCATGACCCTGTCTACATGCAGAGATAAACACAATACCAACAGATTAATTTCGAACCTCTACCTTCTCACCAACTGAGCCCGTTACCCACCTTTCCTCTTCCATGCTGGGACACATTCCTGAATGCTTTAATTTTCTTAAGGCTATGCCACTTGAGTCATTTATTTTTAAAATTGTCCCCCTAAGGCAGAAATAGAACACTCAAAAAACCCATGGTTCACACATCAGCACCAACTCACTCTGTTACAATATAATCAAACTTTTTCTTAATTTAGTCATAGGATGTGAAAGTTAGCATTTATAGTCCATCCTTAATTGCCCTTAAGAAAGTGATGGTGATCAGCCATCTTGAACTGTTACACTCCAAATCGGGCAGGTACACCTACAGTGCTGTTAATATGGGAGCTCCAGGCGTTCACTCAATGACAAAGAAGCAACTACAATGTAGTTCCATCTTAGGATAGTATGTGCTTAGAGAGAAACTTGCAGGTGGTAGTGTTCCCAAGGCTTTACTGTCCTTGTTCTTCTAGGTGGTGGAGTTCATAGATTTGGAAAAAGCTGAAGGAGCTTTGGCAAAATTCTGCAGCAAATTTTGTAGATGTGGGATACTGTTGTCACGATGCATAAGGACGGGAGGGACTGAATATCTACATAGAAACACAGAAGATAAGCGCAGGATGAGGTCATTTGGCCCTTCAAGCCTGCTCCACAATTCATTAAGATCATGGCTGATCATCCAACTCAACAGCATAATCCTGCTTTCTCTCCATAACCTTTGATCCCATTCACCCCATGCTATATGCAGTCGCTTCTTGAATACATTCAATGTTTTGGCATCATCTACTTCCTGGGGTAATGAATTCCACAGGCTCACCACTCTTTGGGTGAAGAAACGTCTCTTCATTTCTATCCTAAGTGATCTACCCTGAATCCTCTGACTGTGACGATTGAAGTGGTGGTGGATAGGATGCCAATCAAGCATACACACATTTGTAAAGCATTGATTCATACGCCAGAGAAGCAAGTTATCTTCTATTATGATGGTTCTCTGAAAGTGATATCCAATTAGTTCCACTCTTCATAATTCAGTTTTGTGTTTTATCCTTTTAAGTTTTTATCCAATTCCTTTCCAAAAGTTACTTTTGAATTTGTTTCCAGTAGATTCCAGATACTACAATTTAATTGAATGAAAATAACATCCTGCTCTCCAGCCAAGCTTTCCAGCTCATTACTTCAAATCTATATCCTCTGCTTACTAACCCTTCCCAGCTCCAGCAAAATCCTTTCATAATTTTAAACACCGCTAGTAAATCTCCCCTTAATCTTTTCTTTGCACTGAAAACAATCCCAGCTTCTCCACTTTCTCCAAAAAACTTAAGTTCCTCGTCCCAGCCCTCAATATAAAAAGAGCTTTTAACTAATTACACCATTACCCTCTGTACTCAGATTCCCAACCTGACACTAAAATTGTCAAACTAACTCCAGAGTCCGGAGCTCCACCTCACTAAAGTTTTGATTTGTATCTTAAAATAATATGATGATGACACAAAATTGCAGAATTTGATGGCCTCGCTCCAAGGTCACATCAAAGTGGAAAATTAATATACCTCACTGGTCCATCAGGGTGTGCCTTTTGAGGTTCAGGACGCATTGGGAGCAGAATATAAGGAGCTTTATAATGCTCCTTTATAATGATATTGGAATAGTTTAGGTTAGAGGGTCCACTGGCCGGCGCAACATCGAGGGCCGAAGGGCCTGTACTGCGCTGTAATGTTCTATGTTTATGCCAAACCTCAACCGAACAATATAAAGAACCTTTTTCCTACACCTGTCCATAACTGAATTAACCTGTCTGCTCTTTCTGCAGATGTTCACCTAACTGCTTCACGGCACAAGAGCGGCACAGTGGTTAGCACTGCTGTCTCACAGCACCTGCAACCCAAGTTCGATTACAGCCTTGGGTCTGTATGGAGATTGCACATTCTCCCCATGTCTGCATGGGTTTCTTCCAGGTGCTCTGGTTTCCTCCCACCCTTTAAAAATGTGCAGGTGAAGTGGGTTAAGCATGATCAATGTATGAGGTTATGGGATAGAGTAGGACAGTGGGCCTAGATCGAGTGCTCTTTCTGAGGCAGACATGATGAGCCAAATGACCCCCTTCTGGCATTGTAGGGATTCAATAATTAATATTTCTAGGTTTTTTCCGTTCCATTTTCTTTGTGCAATTGACTATCCATCCCTACCTAGTACATAGAAAATTCTGGGAAAAAAATTCTACAATTTTTAGCAAAGCAAATCCATTGAGGCATTTCACTTTTGAATTCATGGTTCACAATTTCCAATACTGAAGGTTATCTGAAACTCCTGTCTGAGTCTTTTGCAGATGAACAAAGAGATTTTGCCATGATTAGCCGGAAGCTTTATTGTATATCCATATGTTACCAGCAGGATGGTTCTTAGCCATTCCTATGGCTTTCTAAAGTTTGTCAAGCTGCCTGATGTTGCGCAATAAAAGCAAATTACTGAGGATGCTGGAACCTGAAACCAAAAAAGAAAATGTTGGAAAATCTCAGCAGGTCTGGCAGCAGCTATAAGGAGAGAAAAGAGCTGATGTTGAGTCCAGAACCTTCCCAGCTGTATCTCTGACACTGCTTTGACAGAAGGTCATCTGGATTCAAAACATCAGCTCTTTTCTCTCCTTACAGATACTACCAGGCCTGCTGAGATTTTCCAGCATTTTCTCTTCTGGTTACCTGACATTACCTGCATGGATGGCTGACAATGAGAACTGGCCACTGGGATACATGTTTAATTCTGTACTTACTAAACCCAAGCCTAGGTTTCTAACAACGCGCGGTGATAGCAACAGCTTAAGAGGATTTAACTTATCTGCAGTCTTCAAAAACTCACGGCTACCCCACCTTCTCCTCTAGTTTCCTTTGATCGCATCCCTTTTAAAGTTTTATCTAACCTCTGAATCCAGTAAAAGATTATGGCACAACATTCAGCAATAGCTTACCAAGGCTCTTAATTCTGAGCAGAATATTTTGTGTGAAGTTCTTGTAAGAAGCAATCTTTCCCTCGGGTGATGCAATTCCAACATGCGCTTCGTAGATTCTTACACTCTTTGGTCTCGGGGGGAGAGGGTGCTTACGCTGCAAACAAACAAAATCAGTTTCTTTTTCAGTTACAGCTCTGATACTCAAACTTTGTAAATCACCCAAGCAGAAATGAGTTTAACTGCTTGCCCTGCCTCCACAGCACATTATACTGAAAACACAACATTGTATGCCATGGTGTGTGAAGTGATGCATTTTGGAAAGATGAGGAGAGGAAACACAAATTAAGTTGTTCAATTTTAAAGGAGGCAGAGAAACAGAAGCACCTAGGGGATTCATCTGCACAAATCCGCCACAATGGAATATGAATACAGGTCCTTATAGCATTAGCCCTGGGGGTCTCTGGATTTCTAGGCCAGTGATGTTACCACAATGCCAGCATCTCCTCCAATTGGGAAGAAATCATCGTATTCTCAGACTGTGTTTCTAATTTAGGAGGAGGTCATGTGACCTGTTCAGTAGTATGCCTAACAACAGGCCTGGATGCTCTCGCTGTTAAAGATCTAAGGAGGGAGAGGTTGGTTTGCTGCAGAGGAGGAGCATGGTAGCAGTAGCTTCATTTACATAGTTAGACTGTTAATCTCCAAAGTCTGAGGAAGGCATTGAGAATATGGGTTCCAACAATAATAAATTCAACTCTTGATTTACTACCAAGATGAAAGAGTTGAGTTTGAGAATAGTTAATCAGCTATTTTACCTGGATACAAAGCCTACGTGATTCACACTTCCATGAAGATGGGTTTTTAAGATATCCCTGAAATCCCTGATACTGTATCTGCCGGAATCCAGAAGAGAGAGAGAGAGCGAACAACCAGGGGTTGGTGATTCACCATGCAGGAACAGCAGGGAGAGATTGTGCTCAGATTGAAAAGACCAAATCTGCCTTGAAATGAGCCCGGAAGATTCACCTAGCTTGTGCGAGAGAAATAATTGCCATGAAAAGCCCCCATGGTGAAAGACAGCTCTGACATTAAGATCTTACAGGCTGGGAAAGTAAAGGCACTGAAGTAAACTATTGAGACCTGGTATTACTTTGGAGTAGGTTTGTTTAAGAATGCTTTTTGCTTGTGGTAAAAGGAAAAGTTCTGCTTGGCAATTCAAAGTATAAACTGCATTCAAGAGTTTTAGTGTTTTTAATCTGTTACAGTCAAAGTCTTAAAACATGAAATCTTGTCATGTTACCCTTTCACTGGAAGTTAGAATTTTTTTTTAGTTATTGATCTCTACAGGAATTGTAACAGCTATTTAAAAAAGGCATATGGGATCTTCAACTTTATTAATGGAGGAATATGGTAGAAAAGTTATAGTAAAGCTTCATAAATCACTTAGGTAATGATCAGCGATAGTATTAACTTCAATTCTGGGCACCATACTTGAGGAAGGATCTCAAGGCTATAAAAGAGTTACTAGAATGAGACCAGATACAAGGGACTTTGGTTAATCCTTGAAAACGTACAGCATGGACGGAAGCCATTCATCCCATCAAGTGTGAACGAGCCAAAAATTTCCTATATTTAATCTTCCAGCTCTTGGTGCTTAACCCTGTAGGTTAAAGCAGCTCAAGTACATTTGCAAGTACTTTTTAATTGGGCTGTGGGTTTTTACCTCTGCCAACCTTTCAGGTAGTTCCTTCCAGGCCCACATCAACCACTGGCTCAGAAAACTTCTCTTCAACTCCTCTCTAATCTTTCGGCAAATAAGTGAAGCTTAATCATTATGATACAGCAATCCTTTTACCCATCAGAGTTGACCTTCCAGGTTTGAATTTAAACAAAAGCTTTAGGAAGGATTCATGCTTGACAATTAAAAGTTTCCTCACGCATTCTCCACGGCAAGTACCCCTACCTATCATATTCCACTTGCTCACCAACTGCCTCTTCTCATGCACTTGAATTGTTGTTCCCTGAGAGATTTGGTATTCCTGCAAACCGAACCTGAATGCAAGACAAAAGGCCTCAACAGCATGTCTTTATTCAGCAATAATTAGACACCAAATGTTACTGTGCTGCTTTATTGCGGGGTTTATTTTTGTTGGCATCTGGGGTCACGTTAATTTTAAAATGGGGTCACATTGCAAAACCATCTGGGAAGCACTACCCCTTATCTCTCACCCTGCTTACAGCATCTGATATTTCACACAGCTCTTTAACTGCAATGTGAAGGGAATCTGCAATTGTTCTCCATAGAACAATGTAATTAAGAGGAGATCTGAGAGTGTTCAAAATTATAAATCACAATTTCAATAGAATAAAAAAGGATTCACTGTTTCCAGTGGCAGGAAGGTCAGTAACCAGTGGGCACAGATTTAAGACGACTGAGGAAAGAACCAGGAGCGACAGGGAAACTTTTTCTTATGCAGCGAGTTGTTGTGAACTAGAATGCACTGCCTGAAGGGATGGTGGCAGCAGATTCAGCAACACTTAACAAGAAACTGTATAAATACTTTTTAAAAATTTGCTGGGCTACAGGGAAAGAGCAGGGAAGTGGGACTAATTGGATAGCTGTTTCAAAAAGCTGGCAACATGTGTCGAATGGCCTCCTTCTGTTCTCTACTGTTCATTGATTCGAAGTCCCCTCACAGTTAAGTGCTGCAGTGTGTGGAGGTGTCATACTAACGCTAAGCATAGGCTAGAAAGATAGAACAAAATAACAAGAAAGGAGCTTGACTGGGTAAACTACCGCACTGGGAGCAGCCTGGAAATAAGTCATCAGCACGTGCCTTGGCAATGGAATGCATCAAATATATCAGAGGAAAAATACAATTGAAGTAGAATCTTCAAATACACAAGATTTATATTTCATATGATAAAGGTATGTGCTCACTTACAAATATACAGAAGATTCAGATTGCCATATTTTGATGAATTTAATACCAAGAAAAGGAATTATTCTTCCAATTGGGAACTATAACTTCAATGGCCAATTCACACAAAATGAGAAAGGATGCACAGAGATTACAGCGGAGAGGCCATTCAGCCCATCATGTTTGTGCCAACCAAACAAAGGGAAAAATAAACCAGCTGCTCATCTTATTTTCCAGCCTTGCAGGTTACAGCACGTCAGATCTCAGTACCTTTTACATAAGTTGAACACTTCAGCCACAATTACCAACTCAGGCAGTAAATTCGAGACACCCACCACCTTCTGAGTGAAACCTCAGAGGGTGTTTCCTCATGTCTCCTCTCATCCTTCTACCAATCAACTTAAATCTACGCCTCTCTGGTAATTGACCCCCTCACAGCTAGGTGAAAAACAAGTCTCCCCTATTGATCCATTTAGGCCCCTCATAATTTTGTACACCTCAATTAGGTCACGAATTAACCTACTCTGTTCTAAGGAAAACAACACTAGCCTATCCAATCTCTCCTTAAAGCTGCAATTTTCAAACCCTGGCAACATTTTTGTAAATCTCCTCTACATTTTCTCCAGAGTGATTATATCCTTCCTATAATGTGACTAGAACTGTACACAAAATTCCAGCTTTGGCCTCAGCAGTGTTTTATACAGTTCCAGCATTACATCCATCCTTTTGTATTCAATACTTTGTCTAATAAAGGAAAGCACTCCAGATGGTTTCTTGATCATCTTG
This sequence comes from Sphyrna mokarran, assembly GCA_024679065.1. Lineage (NCBI taxonomy): Eukaryota > Metazoa > Chordata > Chondrichthyes > Carcharhiniformes > Carcharhinidae > Sphyrna > Sphyrna mokarran. The sequence goes on along the minus strand of JAGIQG010000013.1, from coordinate 4,445,310 downwards.
ACCACTTGTCCTGCCAACTTCCAAGACTTGTGGGCATGCACTCCAAGGTTTTTCACCTCCTCAACCTCTCTCAATATCTTGCTGTTTATTGAATATCCCCTTTGACCTCATTACTTCACCCTTTTCTGGATTGAATTCCAATTGTCTTTTCAGCCCAATCAAACCATTGATATCATTTTGGAGACAACGGCTATCCTTGTTAAGATCAACTGTATGGCCAATTTTTGTGCCACCTGCAAATTTCCCAATCATGCCACCGTATTTAAGTGTAACGCATACAAGGGCACCAACTCTGAGTGCTGTGGAACACCATAGGAAACCATTTTCTATTTGCAAAAGCATCCACTGAACATTATTCTTTATTTCCTGTCATTGAATCCAACTTCCCTTGTCTCACATTTGATCTCACTTTTCCGAACCAGTCTGCCATGCAGGACCTTGTTAAGTGACTTACAAAAATCCATGTAGACAATATCAACTGCAGTACCTTCATCAATCCTCCTTGTCTCTTCCTCGAATAACCCTACTGAATTAGTGAGACATGATCATGTTGACTATTTTTGTCAATCCCTGTCTAAGTGACGGTTTATCCTGTTTCTCAGAATTGTTTCCAATAATTTGCCCACCACTGAAGTCAGACTGGTCGGCTGAACAGTTTTCTGGTTTACCCCTTGCATCATTTTAAAATAACAGTACACCATTCATAGATCTCCAATCCTCTGGTACTCGCCTGCACCTAATGAGGATTGGAGAAAGATCCTCAAAGCAGCCATTATTTCCTTCAACAGCCTGGGATAGAATCCATCCAGCCCGGGTGATTTTTCCATCTTCAGAGATATCAGTTCCTCCAGTTCTTACTCTCTCTTTGTTTTGTCTGATGTTTCACATTCCTCCTCTTTAACTAGAATGGTTACATCATCTCTCTCCTTCGTGAAGACAATGTACTCATTGAGAAAGGCCAAGAACAGACACGTGGACAGGACAGCAGGCTGGTGTGTTGAAGTGGTAAGCGGCAGGAATGTCTGGGTTCTGCTTGTGAACAGATCAAAGGTGTTCAGCAAAGTGGTTACACGGTCTGTGTTTGGTCTCTTCGATGTAGAATAGACCGCACTGGGAGCAGTGATTGCAATAGAGCGAATTGAAGGACGTGCATGTGAAGCACTGCTTCACTGGAAAAGGGTTTAGGACCTGGGAAGGGAGGAGATGAAGAGGCAGGAATTGCACCTTCTATGACTGCAAAGGGTAAATGCCATGGGCAGGGGGTGAGATATTGATGTGATGGAAGAGTAGACCAGGGTATCCCAGAGAGAATGGTCCCTGCAGAATGCTGACCATGGGGTGAGGAGAAAAAATGTTGAGTAGTATCATCATGCTGGAATTGGTAGAAATGACAGAGGGTGATCCTTTGAACACAGAGATTGGTGGGATGAAAAGTGAGGACAAGGGGGATCCTATTCTGGTTCTGGGAGGGTGGGAAGGGCTGAGAGCAGTGGCCCAGAGGATAGGTTGGACATGGAAACTGGATGACTTTTCCTTATCCAAATCACACTGAAGCATCTCTACATCCTCTTCACAGCTCACTCTCCCACCCAGCTTTGTATCATCTGGAATTTTGGAGATAATACATTCAGTTCTTTCTTCCAAATCATTAATATATAATGTGAACAGTTGGGGTCCTGGCACAGGTACCTGTGGAACTCCATAGTCACTGACTGCCAGTCAGAAAAAGACCCGTTTGTGCCAACACTTTGCTTCCTATCTGCTAACCAGCTTTCTATACTATGGTCACTATCTCGAAATTGGTCCCCCGCTGCTATTTCATCCAATTGTCCAGCACTGCCCAAGGTTAAATCGAGAACCTCTCACATTGGGCTGGCAAATAAGTTCTCCTCAATTAAGTTCAAGAATGTTGTGTTCTCTCTGTCCTTCACACTGTTCTCATCCTAATTAACATTACACTAGTTGAAGTCTCAACAATTACTGACATACTGTTTTTGCACTAAGAAATCTTAGTCCCCATATTTACTTTTCCAACTCCCTCCCACTGTCTGAGCGTCTATAGTCCAACCCAAGCAATGTGATTGCTCCTTTTTTAATCCTGAGCTCAATACATGTCACCTCATTTGATGCTTCATTAATGTACCATCCTTCCCCACAGCTGTAATTGATTCTCTAACCAATAATGCTTTGCTCCCACCTTTTTTATTCCACTCCCTATCCTGCCTGAAAACTCCATATCCAGGGATGTTCAGCTGCCAAATTCCCACTATGGCAGTGACATCATGTTGCCAATTGCCTCCCTGTACCATTGGCGCATCAGCTTTATTTAGTGGGGATAGGGCAGGGGTTGGGACTGAGTAAGATGTTCTCTTAGAGAGCTGGTGCAAACTCGATGGGTTAGACTGCCTCCTTCTACATTGTAGGGATTCTATGGTTTTATGCAGCTTGCATTTACATACATATTTTCTAACACCACTAAATTCCTGTGCTGCTTCTATCTTCAGGGTCACTCGTTAATTCTGCATCTCATATTTTCTGTTCTGAATTTGCACTCAGGTGAGCATCCCCTATCAATTTAGTTGAAGGTATAAACCATTCAGCTTGTTGAGGTTTCACTTTCCCTAGAATCTGTCCTAATGACTCAGAAATCAGGTGCCCTCCCCCTTACCTCATCTTTCCAGCCATGTGTTTAATCATTCAATTCTCCAATTTCTACACTAGGCGTGGGAGTAATCTTGAGCGTTCTGCTATACAGATCCTGTTTTTCCATCTTCATCCCAACTGCCTAAAGTCTGCTTTCAGGTTCTCATCCCCTTTGCGACCTAAATCATTGATGCCAGCATGGACCATAATCTCTGGTTGATCACCCATTCCCCCATGAGAATGTCTCTGCGACATATTTAACTCTGACACCAGGAAGGGAACATACCATCCTGCAATTAGGTCAATGGCCACAAACATCTGTCTGCTCCTCCAAGATCACTGGTCTTCTCTCCTTCATTCCTCACCCCCTCACAACTATATAGCAGAGCCACCTGCCATGCAAAGAGCTTTAACTTTATTTTATCTTGGTTTCCTTATGCAACTTTACCTGATCTCAACTTGATTTTATTCCCCTTGTGCTCATGTTTCTCATTGAAATGTTAATAGCTCTTGCTTAAAAAGATGCTTTTCAAATTCTCAGCTACTTGAAGAAATAGCAATTCCTCTCCAACCAATGAACTTATATTTCTCTTCTGATGTTAGGTGCTGACTGTCTGCTTCAGTGTCCTCTGATCCTGCTTCAGGTTCTATTAACCGTCTGCCTCGGTGTGCTCCTCTCATTCTCCTCTAAGTGCTAATCTGTCTGCCCTGATGTCCTCCTCTCACACTTTCCTGTCAATCCCAGTGTCCTCTTCTCACACACTCCTCTAGATACTGTTGATCATCTGTCCCAGTGAACATCCCATTAATATGTTTCAGTCCCATTCTCAGAATATACTTCAATTTCCTACTCCAGCCATTCCTTGTGGATTATCTCCATGGATCTTTCAATTCCTGCTCCAAATTGACAGCCATGGCACAGTTAGCAGTACTTGGATCCATTTAGGTCCCACAGCAGAGACCTGACACAAAATCTAGGTTTGCAGTACAGTACTGGAGGAATGTTGCATTGTCAAAAGTTTTCCTGTCAGAAAGGCTGTACCAAAAGATGTAAATATCAGAAGTGGAGTTTTTCCAGAAAGACATGAAAAGATGCCATAACAGTATTGAACAGAAAGCAGTGGTGTTCTCTCTGGTGTCTTTGGATGATATTTATACCTCAACAAACATTATTAAGAATAACATCTGGTCACAAGTGCATTACTGTTTGTGGGGTCTTGCTGTGCATGAATCAGTCACCACATTTCCTAAATTACTACAACGACTACAAAAAATACTGGCTTTAGTTACAGGGACCCCAAGCTTGTAAAAAAAAGTTAACAAATTGCACGGTCCACCTTAGTTTCTTTCAAATTAACAGCAGTTTCATGCTATGAATTGGATTGCAACAAGCCAAACTTATTTCACACAAGAGCCAGACACAGATGACTCTCTCATGGTGAAATAGCAATAATGTCACTGGTCTATAATCCAGAGGCCCAGACTAATATCTTGGGTTCAAATCCCACCATGATAGCTGATAGAATTTAAATTCAATTCTCCTGTCTGGAATTGAAAAGCTAGTCTCAGTAATGGTGACCACAAAACGACCAATTGTAAAAATCCATCATCTGCCTTAAGGGAAGGAAATCTGCCATCATTACCTGGTCTGACATGTGGCACCAGGCTTACAGTAATGTAGTTGACTTTTTATTGCTCTCTGAAATGCTCCAGCAGGCCAAGAGCATTTAGAGATGGGCAACATATGCTGGCCTTGTCGGCATACCCACAGCCCATGAAAGAACAGATAAAGCTAAATTCCAGTTCTTGCCGGTGAAGAGGCAGTGCACCAAACAGTACCATTTATATTCAACTCTTATCTCGATTGCCATTTTACAAGGAATCTCATTACTTCAGGTTTTATTATTTTTTGCCTGTATATCTGCCAGTGCAACAAAAAAATTTGCAGATTTAATTCATTTACGAAAAAAGAAGAGGCGCCGCTATGAAAGTGACAAAGACCAACGGGATGTTTCGATTCCTTTCTAGATGTAAGTCATGTCTTCTCTCTCACCAAATGAGAGAATGAACATGAATTATTTTAAAAAAGGAAGCCTAATTACAGAAGACAACAGTTGGTAGAGAACTACTATTGTCATTGAGACGCTGTGACTAAATCCAACTAGTGATTCTGTACTCATAGCTCAGAGAGAATTGGGTACACTTTAGATTTTTAATAACCATTAATATTTTTGTAGTGCTCTTAAACCACAGGAGTCACATTATACACACGCGTGTAAGCACACGGGCTACATGCCAAAGAAAGTCCCTTTTATATTAGTGGCCTCAGGAGACCAAGTTTAATATAAAAAAAAGAGAAGCTGCGGGTATAACATAAGCAATGCTCAATTTATTTCTGTCAAGGGAAGGACAGAGATTCTTGAGTTTTAATTTTTAATGCAGCATTTCAATTTTCAAAAGTCCTTTACAAGCTGCATTCTGCCGACAATTTATTTATTTCAATAAATCTGCAAAATATTGCGGATGCTGGGAATCTGAAATAAAAACGGGAAATGCTGAATAAACCCAGCTGGTCTAGCAGCCTCTGGAGAGAGAAAGATAGTTAATAATTTGAGTCCATATGACGCTTCTTCAGAGATTTATTTGTGCTACCTGTAATTATTAGAGACTGCAGAAAAGTACATAGTTTGTATCTGAATTGTGTTGGGTGCTATCTACATAGAAGTGCCCAGGCTAAGAATATTTGGAATATCTATGTGTCAAACACTTTCCCTGTAAACCCTGAGAATTTTCTACATTCATTGCAGTGTTAATGTAAGCCTACTTATAATACTGCTAAATAAAACTTTATATTATGTTCCTGTTATAGAATTGTTACAATATAAAAGGTGGCCATTTGGCCCATTGATGCACCCCCTTCCATTACTATGCATAGGTACAGCAAATGGAAACTTACTGAGTTATAATTACATCCAATTCCCAGTGTAACAGATACAACACCATTGAATTAAGGATGGGGCATTTGCACCATGATAGACTGATATAGAGAGACAAGTGCAGCAAGTGAGTGGGAAAACCATCATTTTCAGCTTTCCCTCCAACCACTGACTTACAATTATTTAAGAACATAAGAACTAGGAGCAGGAGTAGGCCATCTGGCCCCTCGAGCCTGCTCTGCCATTTAATAACATCATGGCTGACCTTTTCGCAGACTCAGTTCCACTTACCTGCCTGCTCACCAAAACCCTTAATTCTTTTATTATTCAAAAATGTATTTATCCTTGCCTTAAAAGCATTCAATGAGGTAGTCTCAACTGCTTCATTGGGCAGGGAATCCCACAGATTCACAACCTTTGTGTGAAGAAGTTCCTCCTCAACTCAATCCTAAATCTGCTCCTCCTTATTTTGAGGCTACGCCCTTTAGTTCTAGTTTCACCTGCCAGTGGAAACAACTTCCCTGCTTCTATCTCATCTATTCCCTTCAAATCTTATGAGTTTCTATAAGATCTCTCCTCATTCTTCTGAATTCCAATGAGTATAGCCCCAGTCTACTCAGTTTCTCCTCATAAGCCAACCCTCTCAACTTCAGAATCTCCTCTGCACCCCCTCCAGCGCCAGTATATCCTTTCTCAAGTAAGGAGACCAAAACTGTACACAGTAACTCCAGGTGTGGCCTCATCAGCACCTTATACAGCTGCAACATAACCTCACTGTTTTTAAACTTCATTCTCTAGCAATAAAGGACAAAATTCCATTTGCTTCTTAATTGCCTGCTGCACCTGAAGACAAACTCCTTGAGATTTCTGCGCAAGGACACCCAGTTCCCTCTGCACAGCAGCATGCTGCAATTTTTTACCATTTAAATAATAATCCATTTTGCTGTTATTCCTACCAAAATGGATGACCTCACAATTACCAACATTGTACTCCATCTGCCAGATTCTCATCCACTCACTTAGACTACCTATATTCCTTTGCAGATTTTCAATGTCCTCTGCACATTTTGCTGTCATCCATTTTTGTGTCATCTGCAAATTTTGACACACTATACTTGGTCTCCAACTCCAAATCATCTATGTAAATCGTAAACAATTGCAGTCCTAATACTGATCCCTGAGGCATATCACTAGTCACAGATCGCCAACCAGAAAAACATCCATTTATCCCCACTCTGTGCTTTCTGTTAATTAACCAATCCTCTATCCATGCTAATATATCACCTGTAATCTTTAACTTACGTATTAGGTTTTGTGCGGCACCCTGTCTGTCTTCAGAAATGCCTTCTGAAAATCCAGATACACCACATCCACAAGACCCCCACTGTCCACTGCACATGTAATGTTCTCAAAAAATTCCACCAAATTAGTCAAACGTGACCTTCCCTTCATGAAACTATGCTGCGCCTTACCATGGAAGAATTTATATCTAGATGTCTTGCTATTTCTTTCTTCATGATAGATTCAAGCATTTTCCCTCTTACAGAAGTTAAGCTAACCAGCCTATAGAAAAGTGTGAGGTAATGCACTATGGCAGAAATAATAAATGTGTAGAGTATAGGGCAAATGGTAGGATTCTTAGTAGTCTAGATGAACAGAGGGATCTTGGTGTGTATGTGCATAGATCCCTGAAAGTAGGCAGTCAGGTCGAGAAGGTTGTTAGGAAGGCATATGGAGTCTTGGCTTTTATTGGTAGAGGGATTGAATTTCGGAGCCGCAACGTCATGTTGCAACTGTACAAAACTCTAGTGCGGCCGCACTTGGAGTATTGTGTGCAGTTCTGGTCCCCACATTATAAGAAAGATGTGGAGGCATTGGAGAGGGTACAGAGGAGGTTTACCAGGATGTTGCCTGGTATGGAGGGCAGGTCTTATGAGGAGAGGCTGAGGGATTTGAGGTTGTTTTCGTTAGAAAGGAGGAGGCTAAGAGGGGACCTGATCGAAACATATAAGATGATTAGAGGTTTAGATAGGGTGGACAGTGATAGCCTTTTTCCTAGGATGGAGAAAGCTAGCACGAGGGGACACAGCTTTAAATTAAGGGGTGATAGTTATAGGACGGATATCAGAGGTAGGTTCTTTACCCAAAGGGTGGTTCGGGAGTGGAATGCCCTGCCTGCAGCAGTTGTAGATGCGCCAAGTTTGGTGGCGTTTAAGAGGTTAGTTGATAAGTATATGGAAGAGAAGGGAATGGTTTAGTTTGGAGGGGCATTGCTTTTTATATTGGTCGGCGCAACATCGAAGGCCGAAGGGCCTGTTCTGTGCTGTAATGTTCTATGTTCTATAGTTACCCACCTTTCCTTTTTTAAACAATGGTATCACATTTGTTATTTTCCAATCTGTGGGAACCACCCCAGAGTCCAGTGAATTTTGGTAAATTATCACTCGTGGATTTGCTATTCTCCTGCCATCTCTTTTAGTACCCTGGGATGCATCCTATCAGGATCACGAGACTTGTCTACTATTAGCCCCATTAACTTGCCCAACATTACCCCTTTTGTGATAATGGTATCATTGTTCCTTCACCACCACTGGGTCAAAACACCTGGAACATGCTTCCTAACAGCACTGTGAGTGTACCTACACCACACAGACTACAGTGGTTCAAGAAAGCGGCTCAACAAGGAATGAGCAATAAATGCTGGCATGCCAGTGATTCCCACATCCTGGCATGAATTCATCAGGTGACAGTTTCCATTACAAATCATGCACTAGAATCAATAGGAACATACAGGCTGAACGTAAAACTTTCAGATTGGCATTGAAAAAACCCAGTGCATCCACATTTAATTCTATTGACTCTTGTTCATACGAAAATCACAGTTGATCTCAGAGGAATAAATATTTGGCCCAGGGGCGAACTCAGCTGTCCATCATCCTTTAGCCAAATTCACCCCTTCATCCACATGCCATTCTCTGTTAACATTATCCACAATCATGGGTGACAACTCGACAGCAAGCTTTATATCTTCACCTGCTGTCTTCTTGCGATAACTCAACTACTATTTATTTCTATCCTTCCTGGCAACACTATGAATATACCAACGTGATTTAGACTGTCAGTTGCACAATAATAAAGAACTGGAGTATTTCAGAAAAAAAGACATGTTGTTGAAGCTTTTGGTCCTGTATTCATCAGAACATCTTGCCAGATAAAGCAATAGTGAAGGGAATAACCATTTATACAACATGAGAGGAGGGTGCTGATTGATAAGAGGCATGGCCATGGAAACTGCACCAAAGAACAGTTATCTGCAAAACTTTAGTTCAAATTCAAACCAGACAGGTTATCTCTGATTGGTGAAGGTATTGGCCATGGGGACACAGTCAGGGAACGGCTGTCACCCAAGCTGTTGCTTAGTTGGAAAACGTGCAATGTGTGGACAAGCTCCTTCCAGGATTCTGGTTGTGAATACATGTAGCCTCTTCATAGACAGCACAGTGGTTAGCACTGCTACTCTGATGCCAGGGACTTGGGTTCAATTCCAACATTGGGTGACTGTATAGTGTTTGCAAATTCTCCCAGTTGGTTTTCTCTGGGTGCTCAATTTCCTCCCACAATCCAAAGATGTACAAGTTAGGTGAGCTAACTGTGCTAAATTCCCTTTAGTATCCCAAGGTGTGAAGATTAGGAGGATTAATGGAGTAAACGGGGCTACAGGGATAGGACCTGCTTGGGATGCTCTGTTGGGAGAGTTAGAGCAGACTCTATGGGCTGAATGCTCACCTTATGCACTGTAGGATTTCTATTATTGATGATTTAAGCTGCCTTTGGCCTGACTGATAATCTTAAATTAGTTTCTAATATGTTCAACACTGGACTTGATTCTATGATCGGCTAACACTTGCGACACATAAAAAATGTAGAAAAATAAAAATTAGAAGCAAGAGTAAACCATCCAGTCCTTTGAGCCTCCTCTGCCATTCATTTTGATCACTGAATTCAATATTCTGATCCCTCCTTCTCCTCATATTCCTTAATCCCTTTAGCCCTTACAGTTAATTTCTTTTTGAAATCAGACAACGCTTTGGCCTCAACTACATTCTGTAGGAGTGAATTCCACATATTCACCAACTGCTGGTTGAAGAAATTTCTCCTCACATCAGTTCTAAAAGGTTAATCCTTTATCCTCAAAATATGACCCCTGGTTCTGGATTCCTCCACTGCTGAAAACATTCTTTCTGAATTTACTCTGTCCAACCTTGCTAGAATTTTAAGTTTCTATGAGATATCCTCTCGCACTTCTAAACATGATGTGGAGATGCCGGCATTGGATTGGAGTGGGCACAGTAAGAAGTTTCACAATATTGCGATAAAATGCAACAGGTTTATTTGGAATAACAAGCTTTCAGAGTGCTGTCCCTTCACCAGGTGATTCATCCGATGAAACAGCAGTACTCTGAAAGCTCGTAATTCCAAATAAACCTGTTGGACTTTTACCTGGTGTTGTGAGACTTCTTACTGCATTCTTCTAAATGCCAGTGTATATAATCCTAACTGATTTAATCTCTCCTCTTATAACAGACCTGCCATCCCAGGAATCAGCCTGGTAAACCTTTGCCGTACAGCAAAACATCCTTATCCCCATATTTAAATAATCTCATTATGAAGGTCAACATACCATTTACCTTCTTTACTGTTTGTTGTACCTGCGTGCTTATTTTCAGCGACTGATGGACAATGACACCAAAGTCGTGCTGAGTATTCACCTCTCTTAATTTATACACATTCATGTAGCAATCTGTTTTCTTATTGTTGCTACCAAAATGGATAATCCCACAGTTATCCACATTATCCTACATCTGCCATGCAGATACCCATACACTCAGCCTGTCCAAATCACACTGAAGCATCTGTGCATCCTCCTCACAGCTCACCCTCCTACCCAACTTTGTATGATCTGTAAATCTGGAGATAATACATTCAGTTCCCTCTCCAAATTATTAATATATGATGTGAGCAGTTGTGGTCCTAGCACAGATCTTGCGGAACCACACCAGATACTGACTGCCAATCAGAAGACAACCCATTTATACCAACTCTTTGCTTCCTAACTGCTAACCAGCTTTCTACCCAACTCAAGACATCTTGCAATCCCATTTGCTTTAATTTTACATATGTTACATGAGACCTTGTTGAAAGCCTTCTGAAAGTCTAAATAAGACTTAGTTCTCCTTGGTCAACTCTATCAGGTATATCCTCAAAAAATTCCAACAGATACATCAATGTGATTTCCCTTTCGTAAATCCAGGCTGACTTTGTCCGATTATACCATTGCTTTCCAAATGCTGAGTTATGAAATCCTTGATAAAAGATTCTAGCAATTTTCCCAGTACTGACGTTAGGCTCACTGATCTATAGTTCCCCTTTTTCTCTCTACCTCCCTTTTTGAATAGCAGGCTTACATTAGCTACTCTCCAATCTGTAATTATCCCAGAGTCCAAAGAACTTTGAAAAATAGCCACTATTTCCAGGGTCACTTTCTTAAATACTCTGGGATGAAGATTATCAGGACCTGGATAATTATTCACTTTCAATCCCATCAATTTCCACAAAGCCATGTCTCTACTAACACTGATTTTCTTCAGCTCCTCACAAACATGTTACTCATGATGGCCAGATGATTTTTTTTTCAAATAAATTAGTCAAAATTAATTATGGACTCTATACAAGCACATAAGTGATGAAACAAAATGCAGATTAGTGCAAGAACACCGTGTAAAGCATTATTCCTGCTTCCATGACAAAGTTACTATAGCCGTTTGACATTTCTGTCAACCACTGCTTTAAGGCTGGAAGATTTGGGACAGTTGGATATGACAGAATTTAGTTTTCAAGTTGATCATTGTTAGTGAACCAGATTTGGATTTGCTAAAAAAAAACTGTTGTATGCTGTTACTCACTACAAATGGCTGTGGTGCCAAAATCAATCCACAGGACTTTTAAGTTTGAATTGGTTTATTGTGAGAAACTTCCTCAGTGCTATGACCTACAAGAAGCTCTCTACCCAAAGTGTCCCAGCTGTCTCTATTTCTAGGAGAATGAATGTCACATGTTAACTGGAATTCCCTTCATAAGGTATTTTGCAATGCACTGGATAAGGTATTTTGCAAAATACTGCGATTAATAATATATTGATTAATGTATTATAAAATCGGTCTGAATTGAATCCATCTTACTGGTCTCATCTGGTCTATTATGCTGTTTCAACTTGCAAATGAATGGAGTTAGGAAAAATACGAAATCTGATCAATATGATTTACACACCAAAAAAATACAGTATTTGTGCTTTTGTCATCTCCAGAGCCCATTTCTACAAAGCTCTCCTTACTGGCCTCCCATCCTCTGCTCTTCACTACTCTGAACAGGTCCAGACAACAGGTCCTTGCTGTAAACCACTGATGTTCCTTTCCCCTGACACTACAGCAATCTGACCCTCGCATCACCACCCAGGCCCTTTCTTTCTTTAATTCCAGTCTTCACCTTGATGTCCCTTTGCACTGCACTGGATTGATCATCTAAAAACGTCATCCTAAAATATTCAACCTCTTTTTTCTCTTTTAAAAGCCAAATCTTCAATCAAGCTCCTCGTCAACATTCATTTCTCAATCACTATAAACTGGCATTGATTTAATAGTTGGTTCTGAGATTTTGCTGTGTTCAAATTGGGTGCAAAACAACAGGGACTGCATTCCAAAAATAATTAACTGGCTATGAAAGAGAATATTTTTATGCAGCGAGTTGTTATAAATGCATACCTTGAAAGGTAGCCATGATGTGGAGATGCCGGCCTTGGACTGGGGTGGACACAATAAGCAGTCTCACAACATCAGGTTAAAATTCAACAGGTTTATTTGGTAGCACGAGCTTTCAGAGTGCTGCCTCTTCATCAAGTGAGTTAACCTGTATGAGATCACCCGAAGTGACTGAAGGAACAGCAATTCAAAAGCTCGTGATACCTAATAAACCTGTTGGACTTTAATCTGGTGTTGAGACACTTCTTACTATGACCTGAAAAGGTGCTGGAAGGACTTTCAACAATAGTTTTTAGAAAGGACAAATACTTGAAGGAAAAATCCAAACATCCATGGAGGAAGACCAGTGGAGATTGATTAATTGGATAGCTATTTCAAAGAGCTGGCACAGATATAATTGGGCCAAATGGCCTCCTTCTCTGCGATACCATTCCATAAGACTCTTTGGGACTGAAAGACACTGTTTGAATGTTAAGTGATGTACTGTAACAGCCTTGAAACCATTTTGGCCTCAAACATTTCTTACTCCGAAGTTTGAAGACAAACTCAAGAGGGACTGAGTGGCATAATGGGTTTCAACACTACTTCTACAGCACAGATTGATGAATCAAATCTGCCATTAATCTAGTCCAAAGAACCTTAATGAAACCAGTTGGGTGTCTGTCTAACCACCAGATTTACTTGTGCATTGCACAAAGCTAGTAATAATTCAGCATCAGTTGGCAGTCTTATTCAATGAAGTCACAAGAACAACTGATGTTGGAAAAGGAAATGTCTCAATGATTCAAGTAGGGCTTGCTTTGCTGAACTTCAAGTTGGCATACATTCTTGGGCCATGTCAAAGGAGCTTTAATTTACAGCTTATCCTAGCTTTACTTGATCTGGTAGGAAGTAATGATGTCCTCAAAACTGCAAGACGTACTATCTTCACCAAAAAGACCCTGGTAAGAATTACAATTTGCACTAATACAGCACTTATAACATAATGCTAAGGTGTTTAACAGGAACAGAATCAGACAAAAACTGACACCAAACTACCTAAGGAGATATTAAGACAAGTGATCAAACGTTTGCTCAGGTAAGTAAGTTTTAAGAGAATCTTAAAGGTTAAAAGACAGAGGGGCTAAGGGAGGAAGTTCCAGAGCTTTATGTGGCCTTGGAAACTCCTAAGCGCAAAAAGAAAAAAAAAACACGTGGAGCCATGAGCAAGGTTCAAGGTCATTGTTTCTAGTTTAAGACATTTTTAACCTAAGAATCAAATGTTTGATTGTTGAACAGTTTTTAATGGACCAATGAGGCAATTTAGTAAATTGCAAGGATGAGAACGTGCACATCTCTTCTCTGCTCATAATCTGTTGGGACACCGAGAAATGGAATTACTGACTTTGTGTTTTAATACATGGTCGGGACACGAATAGGAGGAGGTCATTCAGCCCCTCAAACCTGTACTGCCATTCAATTAGATCATAGCTGTTCTGCGTCTTTATTTTGTCTGCTTGCCTTGGGTCTTCAACTCTGTTGATTAAACAAATTACTTTAATCAAGACACAGGCACAACTACTTATTGCTTTTCAAACAGTGCCATCAAGTCTTTAATGTTTGAAGATTGCATGCTGAATTCCTGCAATCCTTAATAGCATTGCTTCCTAAGAACACAAGAACATAAGATGTAGGAGCAGAATTAGGCCACTCGGCCCATCAAGACTGCTCCGCCATTCGATCATGGCTGATAAATAAACACATCAATCTCAGTTTTGGCATTTTTAATTGACTCCCCAAGTTAATAGCAACTAGAGGGAGAGAATTCCAGATATCCCCCCTCCATTATGTGGAGCAGTGTTTCCTAACACCACCTCTGAACAATCTTGCTCTAATTTATGCCCCTTTGCCCTCCCAGAGAAAATAGAATTGAAATTGAAATATGAAATGACTTTAAAAGGTGTCTCTGCTGAAGGGTTTTCTCAGAAAGGAAAGCAGCAAAATTGTTGGCAGGTTATTACAGCGTGGCAAACCCCACATAATGGCAAACAAAATAATGCAGTCAGTAAATGTAATAGAACAAATCAATCCTGCACCATAGCTTCTTGTCCAGAAACATTGAAGAGGCTGTCACTGGATGGGTGACAAAGGCACAGGCTTTCTCCTGCATCAAATAAGAATATTTCAGCCTGGATTTCATCAGGCTTTTTAAATATATCTGTCCTTCTGAACCAATTTTCAAAATGGAGAACAAAGTCAGGATCTCCATGGATACAGAGGCCAGGTTGCAGATTTGAAAATGAGGTGGATAAAGGGACTTGATTCCATAGAAAGTCAAAACACAGCAATGGAGCCCAGATGCTCTGTGATAAATGACTCATTAGCATGTCATACAGCACTTCAGTGTTATAGAGTCTTTGATCTTGTATAATTGACAGAATTATCTCTGAAGACTCAAATTGTGTAAGAATTGCGTTTCTTCTGTAACCTTCAGTTCTGACAGATCTGAATTCCATGGGCTGGCATACGAATGTCTTCCACACTGCACAGCACTACATCATGTACTGAAAGAAGGTTCCTTCCATAGATGTTACTGATTGTCAAGCTGTGCAACAAGAAAAGACCTGAATTTCTCTAACTCCTTTCACAACCTCAAGACCCAGAGACTTTTATAATTAATAAAGTACTCGTGTAAGTTAGGAAAAATAACTGACAACGTGTGCATAGCATTTCCCTACAAAGGGAAAATGACAAGCAAACAGCAAACTGATGGGATGGAATGTCCATCCAATACAAGTCCCACTCACTCGCCACATCTACCAACTTGCATTAACTCCCTGTCTGGCAATGCCTCAGGTTTTAAAATTCTCATCCTTGTTTTTGAATCTCTCCATGTCCTTACCCCCTCCCTACATGTTTATATTTATTCATGAAATGCAAGTGTCATTTGGCAAGGACAAGATTTACTGTCCATCTCTCACTGCTCTTAAGCGAATGGTGGTTACTGAACAAGCAATTCAGAGACTTGGACTAATTAATGACCTACAGACATCATGGCATCGGGGAAACAGAAATTCAGTTAATGAAATAAATCTGGAATAAAAATACCTCGTCTCAGTGACAGTAACTATGAAACTCCTGGATTGTTATGAAAAGCTATCTGGTTTATGAATGTTCTTTAGGAAAGGAAATATGCCAAGTCTAGAAGAAACTCAGGGCCATCAGCCCTCAAATATGACCCAGTAAGCTACTCAAATTTATCTTAAAGACAATTATGGATAGATAATAAATGCTAGCCTTGAATGGATGAAGTGAAACTGTGATGTGGAGATGTCAGCATTGAACTGGGGTAAGCACAATAAGAAGACTCTCAACAACAGGTTAAAGTCCAACAGATTTATTTGGCACCACGAGTTTTCAGAATCTGAGGCTCCTTCTTCAGCCGAGTGAGAATTTATGTTCATAAACAGGGCATATATAGACACAAACTCAATTTACAAGATAATGGTTGGAACATGAGTTTACAGATAATCAAGTCTTAAAGGTACAAACAATATGAGTGGAGAGAAGGCCAAGCACAGATTAAAGAGATGTGTGTTGTCTCTAGGAGAAGAGCTAGTGAGATTTTGCAAACCCAGGCAAGTCATGGGGGTTAGAGACAGTATAACATGAACACAAAACCCAGTTGAGGCTGTCCTCATGTGTGGGGAATTTGGCTATTAGTTTCTGCTCAGCGATTTTGCATTGTTATGTATCATGAAAGCCACCTTGGAGAACACTTGGCACTGCCATGGCTTCTGCAACAGCATCTCTCAAACCTAGCCTCTACCAACTAGAAAACCAAGCTCACCAGACATACGAGAAAACTACCCACTTGCAAGTTTCTCTCCAAATCTCACACAATCTTGACTTGCAACGCCATCATCCTTCTTCATCATCGCTGAGTCAAAATCCAGGAACTCCCTTCCTATTAGCACTGTGGGTGTGCCTACATCACATGACTGCAATGGTTTTCCAAGGAAATTAAGGAGAGTATTAAATCAAAAGCTGAGACGTTCAGAACAGCTAAAAATAGTGGGCAATAGGAGGATTGGGAAAATTTTAAACAACAGCAGAAAGTGACTAAAAAGGTGATTAAAAAAGGAAAGATGGAATATGAGGCTAAACTGGCTCGAAACATCAAAAAAGACAATAAGAGTTTTTATAAGTATACAAAGAATACGAGGATGACCAAAGCTAATGTAGGACCCTTGGAGGATTGGAGGGGTGGTTTAATGGTGGATGACAGGGATATGGCAGAGACCTTGAATAAGTTTTTTGTGTCGGTCTTTACGGAAGAGGACGTAAATAGCTTGCCTGAACTTAAGGATAGAAGGGTGGTAGAAGATGAGGTCCTTGATGAGATTACAGTCACTAGAGAAGTGGTGCTTGATAGGCTAATGGGGCTGAGGGCAGATAAATCCCCAGGACCGGATGGAATGCATCCCAGGGTCCTCAAGGAAACAGCAGAGGTGACAGCAGATGCCCTGGTAATTATCTTTCAAAATTCGCTGGACTCCGGAAAAGTGCCGGAAGATTGGAAAACAGCTAATGTTACGCCGCTGTTTAAAAAAGGAAGCAGACAGAAGGCAGGGAATTATAGGCCGGTAAGTTTAACGTCTGTAGTCGGAAAAATGCTTGAATCTGTTGTCAAAGCAGAAATAACAAGGCGCCTGGATACGAACTGTTTGATCAAGCAGACGCAGCACAGATTCGTAAGGGGAAGTCGTGCTTGACGAATTTATTGGAGTTCTATGAGGAAGTGATTAGTGCGGTAGATACAGGGGAACCAGTGAATGTGGTGTTTTTGGATTTCCAAAAAGCATTTGATAAGGTGCCTCACAAAAGATTGCTGCAGAAGGTTAAGGTATAGGGAGTCAGGGGGTAGGGTGTTAGACTGGATAGAGGATTGGTTGTCTAATAGGAAGCAGAGAGTAGGTATTAATGGGTGCTATTCTGATTGGCGGCTGGTGACTAGTAGAGTGCCCCAAAAGGTTCAGTGCTGGAGTTTTGTGTGCAGTTCTGGTCCCCGCATTATAAGGACGGATATCAGAGGTAGGTTCTTTACCCAAAGGGTGGTTCAGGAGTGGAATGCCCTGCCTGCAGCAGTTGTAGATGTGCCAAGTTTGGTGGCGTTTAAGAGGTTGGCTGATAAGTATATGGAAGAGAAGGGAACGGTTTAGTTTGGAGGGGCATTGCTTTTTATATTGGTCGGTGCAACATCGAAGGCCAAAGGGCCTGTTCTGTGCTGTAATGTTCTATGTTCTATTTATATAGATGATCTGGAGGAAGGGGCAGAGTGCAGGATAACGAAATTTGCTAATGACACGAAGATGACTGGAAAAGCAAATTGTGTGGAAGGTGTGGAAAGCCTGCAGAGGGATCTGGATAGGTTCAGTGAGTGGGCGAGGACCTGGCAGATGGAGTGTAATGTTAGCAAGTGTGAGCTTATCCACTTTGGTAAGAATAATGGTAGGAAGGATTCCTATTTAAATGGTGAAAAGCTACAGCTTGCGACAGTGCAGAGGGACCTGGGGGTCCTTGTGCACAAATGGCAAAAACACAGTATGCAGGTGCAGCAAGTGATTAAGAAGGCGAATGCAATGTTGGCCTTTATAGCTAGGGGGATAGAATATAAAAGTAGGGAGGTTTTATTGCAGCTGTATACGGTGCTGGTGAGGCTGCAGCTGGACTACTGTGTGCAGTTTTGGTCACCGCATTCGAGGAGGGATATATTGGCCTTGGAGGGGGTGCAGAGAAGGTTTACTAGGCTGATACCGGAGATTAGAACATAGAACAATACAGCACAAACAGGCCCTTCAGCCCACGAGTTGCGCCGATCACATCTACCAATCCACAGACCTATCTATAACCCCCTATCCTATTCATTTCCATGTACTCATCCAGAAGTCTCTGAAAAGACCCGAGAGAGTTTGCCTCAACAACTTCCGACGGCAGTCGGTTCCATTCACTCATCACCCTCTGAGTGAAAAACCTACTCCTGACATCTCCTTTGTATTTGCTTCCCTGCACCTTAAATCTGTGTCCTCTCGTATTGACCATTTCCGCTGGGGAAATAGTCTCTGAGAGTCCACCCTATCTATTCCTCTCAACATTTTATAAACCTCTATCAGGTCGCCTCTCAACCTACGTCTCTCCAGTGAGAAGAGTCCCAGCTCCTTCAACCTATCTTCATAAGGCCTGCCTCCCAATCCAGGCAGCATCCTTGTAAAAATCCTCTGAACCCTCTCAATAAACTCTACATCCTTCCTATAATGAGGCGACCAGAACTGTGCAAAATACTCCAACTGGGGTCTGACAAGAGTCTTATAAAGCTGCATCATTACCTCCTGACTCCTAAACTCTATTCCTCGATTAATGAAGGCCAGTACACCGTACGCCTTCTTGACCACTTTCTCCACCTGCGAGGCCGATTTAAGAGTCCTATGGACCCGGACCCCGAGATCCTTCTGCTCTACAACACAGCTAAGACTCCTACCCCTTATATTGTACTCCTTCATCCCATTATTCCTGCCAAAATGGACCACTACACATTTATCTGCGTTGAAGTCCATCTGCCACTTCTCCGCCCAGTCTTGCATCCTGTCTATGTCCCGCTGCAACTTTTGGCATCCCTCCAGACCATCCACAACACCACCGACCTTTGTATCGTCGGCGAACTTGCTAACCCATCCCTCCACTTCCTCATCCAGGTCATTTATGAAAATGACAAACAGCAGGGGTCCCAGAACAGATCCCTGGGGCACTCCACTGGTTACCGACCTCCATGCAGAACAAGACCCATCCACAACCACTCTCTGCCTTCTGCCGGCAAGCCAGTTCTGGATCCACGAGGCCAAAGCCCCTTGGATCCCATGCCCTCTCACCTTCTCCAGAAGCCTTGCATGTGGGACCTTATCAAACACCTTACTAAAGTCCATGTACACTACGTCCACTGCCCTTCCTTCGTCAATGTGTTCAGTCACATTTTCGAAGAACTCAACTAGGTTCGTAAGGCATGACCTGCCCTTGACAAAACCATGCTGACTATTTCTAATCAGTCCAAACTTCTCCAAATGTTCATATATCTTATCCTCAGAAGCCTCTCCATCAGCTTACCAACCACTGAAGTCAAACTCACCAGTCGGTAATTTCCTGGACTATCCCTGTTCCCTTCCTTAAAGATAGGAACCACCTCCGCAATCCTCCAATCTTGGGACTTCGATGTTGTGGTCATTTCAGAGATTTGATAGAGCAGGGACAGAAATGGTTGTTGCAGGTTCCGGGGTTCAGATGTTTCAGTCAGAGCAGAGGTGGTGGCAGAAGAGGGGGAGGAGTGGCATTGTTAGTTAAGGACAGCATTACGGTGGCAGAAAAGACATTTGATGTGGACTTGTCTGCTGAGGTAGTGTGGGCTGAGATTAGAAACAAGAAAGGAGAGGTCACACTGTTGGGAGTTTTTTTATAGGCCTCCAAAAAGTTCCAGAGAAGTAGAGGAAGGGATTGCAAAGTTGATCCTGGATAGGTGTGAAAGTAACAGGGTAGTTGTAATGGGGCACTTTAACTTTTCTAATATCGATTGGAAAAGCTATAGTTCAAGTACGTTAGAGGGGTCAGTTTTTGTTCAATGTGTGCAGGAAGGTTTCATGACTCCGTATGTAGATAGGCCAACAAGAGGTGAGGCTACATTGGGTTTGGTACTGGGCAATGAACCAGACCAGGTGTTAGACTTGGAGGTGAGTGAGCACTTTGGTGATAGTGACCACAACTCGGTTACGTTTACCTTAGTGATGAAAAGGGATGGGCACGTACCGAATAACAGTAGTTATAGCTGGGGGACAGGTAATTATGAGGCTATTAGGAGAGATTTAGGATACATAGGGTGGAGCAGGAAATTGCAGGGGCTGGGGATATCTGAAATGTGGAGCATATTTAAGGAACAGCTTCTGCATGTCCTTAATGAATATGTACCTGCCAGGCAGGGAGGAAGTGGTCAAGTGAGGGAACCATGGTGTACTAGGGAAGTTGAATCTCTGGTGAAGAGGAAGAAGGAGGCTTATATAATGATGAGACATGAAGGCTCAGTTAGGGCACTGGAGAGCTATAAATTAGCCAGGAAGGAGCTAAAGAGGGAGTTGAGAAGAGCTAGAAGAGGACACGAGAAGACTTTGGCGGATAGGATTAAGGAGAATCCTAAAGCTTTTTACAGGTATATAAATAATAAAAGATTGGTTAGGGCAAGATTAGGGCCAGTCAGAGATAGCAGTGGGAAGTTGTGTGTGGAGCCTGAGGAGACAGGAGAGACACTGAATGAGTATTTTTCGTCAGTATTCACGCAGGAGAAAGACAATATTGTCGGGGAGAATACTGCGATACCAGGTTATAGACTGGGCAGGATTGAGGTTCATAAGGAGGAGGTGTTAGCGAATCTTGAGGGTATGAAAATTGATACATCCCCTGGGCCAGATGGGATTTACCCCAGGATTCTCTGGGAGGCTAGAGAGGAGATTGCAGAGCCTTTGGCTTTGATCTTCATGTCGTCGTTGGCTACAGGTATAGTGCCGGAAGACTGGAGGATGGCAAATGTTGTCCCTTTGTTCAAAAAGGGGAGTAGGGACCATCCTGGAAATTATAGACCGGTGAGCCTGACTTCTGTTGTGGGCAAAGTCTTAGAAAGAATTATAAGGGATAGGATTTATAAGCATCTAGAGAGAAATACATTGATTAGGGATAGTCAGCATAGTTTTGTGAAGGGTAGGTCATGCCTCACAAACCTTATTGAGTTTTTTGAGGAGGTGACCAAAGAGGTAGATAAGGGTAAGGCAGTTGATGTAGTGTATATGGATTTTAGCAAAGCGTTTGATAAGGTTCCCCATGGTAGGCTACTGCAGAAAGTGCAGATGCATGGGATTGAAGGTGATTTAGCAGTTTGGATTAGGAATTGGCTAGCTGATAGAAGACAGAGGGTGGTGGTTGATGGGAAATATTCAACCTGGAGTGCAGTTACAAGTGGTGTACCTCAAGGATCTGTTTTGGGGCCACTGCTGTTTGTCATTTTTATAAATGACCTAGATGAGGGTGTAGAGGGTTGGATTAGTAAATTTGCTGACGATACCAAAGTGGGGGGAGTTGTAGACAGCGAGGATGGATGTTACAGTTTGCAGAGGGACATAGATAGGTTGCAGAGCTGGGCCGTGAGGTGGCAAATGGAATTCAATACGGATAAGTGTGAGGTGATTCACTTTGGTAGGAATAACAGGCATATGAAATATAGGGCTAATGGAAGGACCCTTAATAGTGTTGTCGAGCAGAGGGATCTTGGGGTACAAGTACATAGCTCTTTGAAAGTTGGCACCCAGGTTGATAAAGTTGTTAAGAAGGCGTACGGTGTGTTAGCTTTTATTGGTAGAGGGATTGAATTTAGGAGCCGTGAGGTTATGTTACAACTGTACAAAACTCTGGTGCGGCCGCACTTGGAGTATTGCGTACAGTTCTGGTCGCCGCATTATAAGAAAGATGCGGAAGCATTGGAAAGGGTGCAGAGGAGGTTTACCAGGATGTTGCCTGGTATGGTGGGAAGGCCTTATGAGGAAAGGCTGAGGGACCTGAGGTTATTTTCATTAGAGAGAAGAAGGTTACGCGGTGACCTAATTGAGGCGTATAAGATGATCAAAGGATTGGATAGGGTGGATAGTGAGAGCCTTTTTCCTCGGATGGTGATGACCAACACGAGGGGACATAACTTTAAATTAAGAGGTGGTAGTTATAGGACGGATGTCAGAGGCAGGTTCTTTACACAGAGGGTGGTGAGGGCGTGGAATGCCCTGCCTGCAGCAGTTGTGGACTCGCCTACTTTGGGGGCATTCAAATGGTCGGTGGATAGGCATATGGATGATATTGGAATAGATTAGGTTAGAGGGTCCACTGGCCGGCGCAACATCGAGGGCCGAAGGGCCTGTACTGCGCTGTAATGTTCTATGTTCTAATCCTCTGGAATCTCTCCCGTTTCCATGGACGACGCAAAGATCATCGCCAGGGGCTCTGCAACCACTTCCCTCACCTCCCACAATAACCTGGGGGTACATCCCATCTGGTCCCGGCGACTTGTCTATCTTGATAGAATTTAACAGGTCTAACACATCCTCTTTCCTAACATCCACATACTCAATCTTTTCCGTATGCCACAAACCTCAGTGCAATCTCCCAGTTCACTTTCCACTGTGAATACCGAGGCAAAGTACTCGTTAAGCACCTCTGCCACTTCTTCTGGATTCACACAGACTTTTCCCCCTTCACCTTTTATAAGCCCTATCCCTTCTCTTCTCATCCTTTTACTTTTCACATATTTGTAGAAGGCCTTAGGATTCTCCTTAATCTTTCCTGCCAAAGCCTTCTCATGACCCCTTCTGGCTCTCCTAATTTCCTTTTTAAGTTCCCTTCTACACACTTTATACTCCTCTAGATCCCTAACATCCCCTAGCTCTCTGAACCATTTATATACCATTTTTGTCTTCCTAACTAGGTTCACCACTACCTTCGTGCACCACGGTTCCCGCGTCCGACCTGAACCTCCTTGACTCCTCGGAACGTTGTCTTGCAGTGCCCTAGACAAACATTCCTT
The DNA here is from genome assembly GCA_024679065.1 of Sphyrna mokarran. Taxonomy (NCBI): domain Eukaryota; kingdom Metazoa; phylum Chordata; class Chondrichthyes; order Carcharhiniformes; family Carcharhinidae; genus Sphyrna; species Sphyrna mokarran. The sequence goes on along the minus strand of JAGIQG010000013.1, from coordinate 4,422,277 downwards.
GAAAAACCGCCACTTCCCTTCTGTACTCTTCCCCAAGAACACCTCCTTCCAGATTATGCCTCCAATTACCTGCCTAATGTTTTCATATTTCCCCTTACTCCAGACATACACCTTCCTAGCCTGCCTGATCCTATCTCTTTCCATCGCTATCGTGAAAGAGATAGAATTATGATCCCCATTCCCAAGATGCTCACCTACCGTGAAATCCGACAGCTGCCCTGGCTCATTAACTAGCACCAGGTCAAGTACAGCCTCTCCTCTCGTAGGCTTTTCCACGTACTGTGTCAGGAAACCTTCCTGAACACACCTAAAAAACTCCACACCATTCAAACCCCTTACCCTTGGGATATTCCAGTCGATGTTTGGGAAATTGAAATCTCCCATCACGACAACCCTGTTATTTCTAGATCTGTCTAGGATCTGTTTCCCTATCTGCACCTCAAGTTCCCTGCCGCTGTTGGGCGGCCTATAGAATACACCCAGCAGTTATCGAGCCTTTGCTGTTCCTAACTTCCACCCACAGAGATTCCGTAGACAATCCCTCCCCGTCTTCCACCTTCTCTACAGCCATGACACCGTCCCTGATCAACAGTGCCACACCACCTCCTCTTTTGCCCCCAACCCTGTCCCTCCTGAAGCACCTGAATCCCGGCAACTGAAGTACCCAGTCCTGTCCCTGAGACAACCAAGTCTCTGTAATGGCCACCACATCACACTCCCAAACAGCAATCCACGCCCTAAGCTCATCTACCTTATTTACTACACTCCTGGCATTAAAATAGACACACCGCAGCCCCTCAGTCAGGATATTTCCCTTTTCCACCACATGCCTAACCCCCCTCTCAGAGTGCCTACAGTCCTTCCCTACCTGGGAACTAACCTCCTTATGCACTGTCAGATCGGTATTCCCACCCTCCAGCTTTTCTAGTTTAAAGACTCCCCAGTAGCCCTAGCTAGCCTACCTGCCAAGATATTAGTCCTCCTAGGGTTCAAGTGCCACCCGTCCTTACTGTACAGGTCACACCTGCCCCTAAAGAGGTCCCAATGATCTATGAACCTGAATCCCTGCCCCCTGCTCCAGTCCCTCAGCCATGCATTCATCCTCCACCTCATTTGATTCCTGCTCTCATTCTCCCGAGGCGCAGGCAGCAATCCTGAAATTACTACCTTCGCTTTTCTCCTCCTCAGCTTCCTATCCAGTTCTCTATAATCCCTTTTGATGACTGCCTCCCTCTTCCTGCCTATGTCTGCAGTACCTATATGTACCACAACTTCAGGTTCCTCACCCTCCCCTTTCAGGGTGTCAGGGAGGCGTCCAGAAACATTCTGGATCCCAGATCCAGGAAGACAAACCACCATTCGCAACTCTCTCCTGCGTCCACAAAAACGCCTGTCTGAACCCCTCACAGTGGAGTCCCCTACTAGTATCGCCTTTCCTCTCTCTTCCTTAGATTTTTTGCGTACTGGCTCAGGTTTAGAGAGCGGGCCACTGCTGGCTCTCTCAGACGAGTTGTCCCCCCAATTAGTACTCAAGCACTGGATTATGAGGAGAGACTGAATAGGCTAAGTTTATACTCCTTGGAGTTTAGAAGGCTGAGAGGGGATCTTATAGAGACGTATAAGATAATGAAGGGAGTGGATAGGGTAGAGGTTGAGAGACTCTTCCCGCTTAGCAAAGATAGCAGGACTAGAGGGCACAGCCTCAAGATCGTGTGTGTGTTGGGGAGGGGGGGGTTCAGATCGGAGTTGCAGAGGGGGTTTCGGTGGTGAATCTTTGGAATTCTCTGCCTGATGAGGTGGTGGAGGCTTCCTCACTAAATATGTTCAAGTGAAGAGTGGATAGGTTTTTAATTGACAAGGAAATTAAGGGTTATGGGGAGAAAGCGGGAAAGTGGGAAAGTGGTACTGAACGACTACAGATCAGCCACGATCTTATTGAATGGTGGGGCAGGCTCGAGGGGCTGGATGGCCGACTCCTGCTCCTATTTCTTACGTTCTCATGTTCTTATGTTCAAGGCTACACTCACTGCCACATTTTCAAGGCCAATTATGAATGGGCAACAAATACTGGTCTTGCCAGCAACATCCAATTTCCATGAATGCAGAATTAAAAATCGTTTCTTCATTGCACTTTTCCAACATAGCTTTGTGTTGTCAGGACATTTAGGAACTGTAAATTCATTGACATAAATCTCAATAGTTCAAGGCCCAGCTTCAACCCACGTGGCTTTTTACTCATTACATCTTATCAAACTGAAAACAATCCATTTGTGCCTAATCTCACCTCCTTCAAGCTGCTCCTTAAAATCCAGCTCTGTCCAAGCTTTTGCCACCAGTAGTATTATCTCCTTTTCTGTGATGACACTCTAGTACAGTACTCATACTACCACCCTTTAGTGGACCAAGGCCCACCGGCTCTTCATATGGGGGTACAACAACCCAGGAGAGCATTCCCACATGAAGAGCAGAGGGAGTGCCCCTGGGGTTGTCCTGGCCAATCTGTTCTCTCCATTACAATAGATTATCAGATCATTAATACATGTTCTGTTTGTAGGAGCTTGCTTTGTGTGCGAGTCAACTGCTACATTGCCTACATTATAACAGTGACTACATTATACTTAATTTGTCACAAAACACTTTGGGATGTCCTGAGGTGATGAAAGGTACTATATAAATGTAAGCCTTTTGTCTATTTTATGCAACAAAACTAGACATATTCCACAAACAGCAGATATATAGAAACAGGTTTTTCTTCTGACGAAATTCAGCCTGTTTATTCAAACATTGTTTTGGATGGGCACAAAGTAACAGCTGGGAGAAAGTCTAAAACACAACAGAATTTCACAGAAACCTGGCAAGACATCTTAAATTCTGATTTGTAAAATAATTTAAGCATGGCAATCTTCCGAATCTTGCAGAGTTAAACCATCCTCAAAAGCTTTGCTATTGGCTGTTTATCAGCCAGCAGTGAGCATTAATCTGAAAATAGATAATTAAAAGGAAAGCTTTAAAACTCCTACCAGGGCAAAGGAGACAAGGAGGTCATCACTGCACCTTCTTCTCCTGGCTGAGACTCAGAAAAACCTCAATAGGAATGTTGGGAAAACCAAGGTAGTTGTTTTATTCATTCGTGGGAGTCACTGACTGGCCAGCATTTATTGCCCATCCCTGGTTGCTCTCGAGAAGGTGGTGGTAAGCACAGCCTTCTTGTGACTCACATTGCCAGTCGGGAGAGAGTTCCATGATTTTGACATAGCGACTGCAAAAGAACTGTGATACATTTCCAAGTCAGGATGGTGAGTGGCTTGGAGGAGAACCTGTGGGTGGTGGCGTTCTCTCGTACCTGCTGCCCTTGTCCTTCCAAATGGTAGTAGTCATGGTATTGTTTTACAAAACATTAGAAAAAGGGTCTAGCTTTAAGTAGGTTTAATTTAATGTTTCTGTGCCTGGAAGGGCCATCTATTTACTCTGTCTATACTTCCTGCTGCCCCAGAAAAGCAATCAACATAACTTTAGGCCCCATGCACCCCAGACATTCTCTCTTCCACCTTCTTCCATCAGGAAAAAAGGTCTGAGGACACATAACAACCAACTCAAGAACAGTTTCTTCCCTGCTGCCATGTGACTTTTGAATGTACCTAACTTACATTAAGTTGGTCTTTTCTACACCCTAGCTATGGATATAACACTACATTCTGCACCCATTCCTTTCTTCTCGCACATGTACTCTAAGTATGGTATGCTTTGTATAGTGGGCAAGAAACAATACTTGTGCTGTATATTAATACATGTGACAATAAGAAATCAAATCAAATGCTGGATAAGGTTTGTGTATGTGTGGTGGTTAGTTTCCAACTGGGTTTTCTATTGTGCTTGGAGAAGATTATGGTGTGAAGATGAAATAGGCTGGCAGAAGCAGGAATAGTTGCTTAGCAATAGGGATCCTTTTAAGGTAGAGAGTTTTTTAAAAGTTTTAGTTTTAAGCTAAAAGTGTTTGCAGTTGAAGATAGGACACAGTGGAATAAACTCCATACGAACAAGGCTGGACAGGACAAGGAAGCTACAGACAGGAAGGCTTCCCAAAGAGCCAGATACGGTCTATAAAAATAGGAAATCAGGACAGAGAGAATGTCATAAGACTGAAATTAAGAGAACAGAGACCAAGATTTTGTTTAGAGGAGAACATAAAGGAAAAAGCAGACAAAATGTTCCGACTAAAAGAGAAAGTTACTGTAACCAGATTTAAAATAGGAAAGTAGACTTCAGAGATAAATCAAAGGTTTGATGCCACCTTGAGACAATCTGTAAAGTTAAAGTAATTATTAACAGTTTTATGACAATCAATACAAAGAAAATTGTGGTTAGCACTGCTGACTCTGCGCCAGGGACCCGAATTCAAATCCTGGCTAGGATCACTGTCTGGACTTTGCACATTCTCCCAATGTCTGTGTGGGTTTCCTCTGGGTGCTCCAGTTTCCTCCCACTGTCCAAAACTGTGCGGATTAGGTGGACTGGCCATGCTAAATTTCCCCTTCATGTCAGGGAGTCTAGCTAGGGTAAGTGCATGGGATTATGGCGACAGGGCCTGTGTGGGATTGTGGTCGGTGCAGACTTGATGGGCCGAATGGTCTCCCTTCTGCACTGTATGATTCACTTCTAACAATGCATCCAGTTTCCAGGTGAAGTGGAGCAAAAGCCTTGTTTACAAGAGTCATTTGGAAAACCTGGACTAAATTTCGGAACACAAACTGCTAAGAGAATGCATTATTGTGAAAGTGGATTTTAAAGCTTGTTGTTTGGGATTGGAGTTTGGAAACTGAAGTAACAATCATCTGAGGATATTTCAAGGAAAATTCCACAGTCAGTCACTTAAGGATCACAGTGGAGGATGTATGTAGTTACAGCCATCTTGTCTGTTTAAAAAGGCATCGTAATACTAAAAACATTGTAGTTTAAGGTATACTTGTAATCGATGTTAATCTTAAAATGTATGTATTTTGTGAAGCTAAGGGGGGGGGGGAAGCATTGGATCACAATCCAACATTTTCATGTTTCATAAATGTTTTTTCCTAATAAAAAATTAACGGTCCTGTAACTTTGTTCCTCCACATTTTAGAAAACAGTAAAAGTTGAAGAGTTTTTGAGCCAGGTTTCAATTCTAGAATATTCCCCTTCAATTATAACATCAACAGGGATCATAATTCAAATGACATCAATAAGGTAAGTAAGTGCAAAATAAAATCTTCCTGCGGATAAATAGCTCACCAAGTTTGGTCAGCTCAAACAAGGGATGATGTAGAGATGCTGGCGTTGGACTGAGGTAAACACAATAAGAAGTCTGACAACACCAGGTTTAAATCCAACCGATGATCTGTAAACAGTCTGTGCTAGTATGTGTGCTGTTGGAAACCAGAACACCTCATTCACCTGACGAAGATCATAGAGTCGAAAGCTTGCGAGTTTACTATCAAATAAATCGGTTCAATTTAAACCTGGATTGTCAGACTTCAAACAAGGGATGACAGGGAAGTTTTGCTGCAATTGTACAAGGTACTGGTAAAACCACATTTGGGGCAATGTGAGCAGTTTTAATCCACTTAGTTAAGGCAAGATATTTTTTCATTACAGGTAGTTCAGAGAAGGTTCACTTGGATGATCTCCAATATGAAAGGATTGTCTTTAGAGGAAAGGTTAAACAGGTGGAGTCCCTACTTATTGGGATGTAGATGAATGAGAGATTATCTCGTTGAAAGATACAGACTTTTTAAGTACTTAACAGACTAAATGTTAAGAGGATGTTTCCCCTCACAGAAGAGTCCAGGACCAGAGGGCACAGTCTCAGAATAAAGGGACACCAAATTAAGACTGGGATGAGGAGGAATTTCTTCTCTGAGGTGTTGACAGTCTTTGGAACTCTTTGCCACAGAGAGCTGTGGGGACAGATCCCTTGTGAAACATCAAGGTAGACAAGTCACGAGGGCCTGATGGGATATACCCCAGAATACTGAGAAGGGCAAGGGAGGAAATTGCTGGGGTCAGATTGCTGGAGAGAAATCTTTGTATCCTCACTGGCTTCAGGGGAAGTCCCAGAGGACTGGAGAATAGCCAACGTTGTTCTTTTGTTTGAGAAGGGTGGCAAGGATTATACATGTAATTACAGGCTGGTGAGTCTGACGTCAGTGTAGAGAAATTATTGTAGAGGATTCTTTGAGATAGGATTTACTCCCACTTGGAAATAAATTGATATATTAGCGAGAGGTAGCATGGTTTTGTGAAGGCGAGGTTGTATCTCTCAAACTTTTTGAGGAAGTGACAAAGATGATTGATGAGCATAGGGCAGTGAATATTGTTTACATGGACTTCAGTGAGGCCTTTGACAAGATCCCTCATGGCAGACTGCTGCAGAAGGAGAAGTTGCAAAGGGTCAGAGGTAAACTGGCAAGATGGATACACATCTGGCAGGGTCAGAGAAGACAGAGCATAATAGTAAAAGGGTCTGGACAAATACATAAATAGGATGGGAATAAAGGGACATAGTTTCTGGAAGGGTAAGGGGTTCTATTTCAGTTGGACAGCCTAGTCCGTGCAGGCTTGCAGGGTTGAAGGGCCAGTTCCTGTACTGTAATTTCCTTTGCTCTGTGTGTGTATTTAAGATTAAGACAGATAGATTTTTGATCATTAAGGGAGTCAAGGGTTATAGGGAAAGGGCAGGAAACTGGATGTGAGGTATGTTAGCAGCCATAATCCGAATGAATGGCAGAGCAGGCTCAAGGGGCCAAATGGCCTACTTCTATTGCTTATGGTTTTATATTCTTATCAGGGCAAAGTCCTTCTCCTCTTAAGCTTCAAACAAGGTATCTTTGTGATATAGTCTGAACAGTGTGGAGGAAGGATCTGTCACAAACATTAGTCAAGTTGGCAGCATCACCATTCTTTGAGGAGGACCTGAACCATGGGAAGTTGGAGGTGACAGTCATCATTGGGGTGGTGGGGGGGGGAGAGGGAAGGGGAGGAAGGGGATGCACTCTCAATTCTGGTCGGATGTTGTTGATTTGATTTGATTTATTATTGCCACATTCAGTGAAAAGTATTGTTTCTTGCACGCTAGACAGACAAAGCATAATGTTCATACAGAAGAAAAGGAGAAAATGCATAATGTAGCATTACAGTCATAACTAGGATGTAGAGAAAAATCAACTCAATGCAAGGTAAGTCCATTCAGAAGTCTGACTGCAACAGGGAAGAAGCTGTTCTTGAGTCAGTTGGTACGTGATCTCAGACTTTTGTATCTTTTTCACTGATGATGATGATCCGGGGTATGTGGGGTCCTTAATTCTGCCAGTTACTTTGCCAATGCAGAGGTAAGCGTGGACAAAGTCAATGGATGGGAGGCTGGTTTGCGTGATGGTTTGGACTATATTCATGATTTTCTGTAGTTCCTTGAAATCTTGGGCAGAATAGGAGCCATACCAAGCTGTATGCAACCAGAAAGAATGCTTTCTCTGCTGCATCTGTAAAAGTTAGTGACAGTCATAGTTGACCTGCCAAATTTCCTTCATCCTCTGAGAAAGTAAAGGCGCTGGTGAGCTTCCTTAACTATAGTGTCGGCATGGGGGTGATGTGGACACCTAAAACTTGAAGCTCTCGACTCTCTCTACATCATCCCCATTGATGCAGACAGGGACATGTTCTTCTTTACATTTTCTGAAGTCGATGACAATCTCCTTTGTTTTGTCAACATTAAGGGAGAGATTTTGTTGCTTCACCAGTTCTCCAGATTCTTTACCTCATTCCTTACTCTGTCTCATCACAGTTTGAATTCCATTTTGAGTTCATGCCCCACTGCAAGGTTTTGAGCGCTAGATGTAAAAGGTCAAGTTGCCTTGGTCCCAGATGATCATAGGTGCTTTTCCCTTAGCGGAGGAGTACTGACTGGTGCTGTTTTAACTTGATGCTTACCACACGGCAAGGTTACGAAATGGGGCCTTCATGAATAATCAGCCAATATAGCTAGACTGATATGCTTAAACCTCCCCACCACTGCTTCAAATCTAGCTTTTGGACTAAGTTTTTGGTTCCCTCTCCTAATATTTCCTTGTCCCGGCTGATATTTGACTGCCAGGCTGAGAGACTGCTTCATCAACTATGGTGCTATCTTTCAAATGAGGCATTAAACTGATGCTCCATCTGTATTTTCAGATGGACTTAAACCATTAGATTATTCAAAACAGCAAAGGGAGTTCTCTTCACCGGCCTAACCATTTTATTCCTCAACCAACACCTACAATAGATGAAGAGGTCATCGCTGTCTGTGGGTGCTTGCTGTGTGTGACCTGTTTGCTGCTTTTACTGTTTTCTAACAGTGACTACATTGCAAAAAGCAATTCACTTGCTGTAAAGCATCCTGTGACATCCTGAGGTCGTGTGAGATGCTGTAGGAGTGAAAGTCTCTTTTGATTCACATACAAAAGGTGCTTGCTATGTCTCATTAAAATTACATTCAAGTAACCAGGTGCTTGCACTTCAAGAATCTTTTCCCAGGATTCCCTGCAAGACACTGACGCCACTAACTCTTTTGCAGGAATTCTTCTACCAATAATGATACAACAGAAAGGGAGGCCATTTGACTCGATATTGTCGTGTATTAGTATATAGTGAAAAATATTGTTTCTTACACACTGTACAGACAAAGCATACTATTCATAGAGAAGGAAAGGAGAGAGTGCAGAATGTAGTGTTATAGTCATAGCTAGGATGTAGAGAAAGGTCATCTTAATAGAAGGTAGGTGCATTCAAAATTCTGACAGCAGCAGGGAAAATGCTGTCTTTGAGTTGAGTTGGTGACCTCAGATTTTTGTATCTTTTTCCCGAATAGAAGAAGATGGAAGAGAGAATGTTCAGGGTGCAATGGGTCCTTGATTACGTTGGCTGCTTTTCTGATGCAGCAGGAAGTGTAAACATAGTAAATGGAGGCATGTTTGTGTGATTGTCTGGGTTTCATTCACTACCTTTTGTAGAACAGGAGCCATATCAAGCTATGATACAAGAATGCTTTCTATGATATATTTGAAAACATTGATGAGAGTCGTATGGACATGCCAAATTAGTGAAAATAGAGGTGTTGGTAGCGTCAGATGGAGCAAGCAGGACAGGTTGTTGGTGACCAGGACACCTAAAAACTTGAAGCTTTCAATCATTTCTATTTCATCCCTGTTGATTTAGACAGGGGCATGTTCTCCGCTACACTGAAGTGGATGACTATCTCCTTCTCTTTGTTGACACTGAGGGATAGGTATTAACACACCAGTTCACCAGATCCTTTATCTCTTTCGTGTACTCCGTCTCATTATTGTTTGAGATCCAACCCACTATGGTGGTGTAATCAGCAAACTTGAAATTAAAATTGTTGCAGAATTTGGCCACACAGTCATAGATGCATAAGTAGTAGAATAAGGGGCTGAGGATATAGCCCTGTGGGGCACCAGTGTTGAGAATGATCGTGGAGGTGGTGTTGTTGTCTATCCTTACTGATTGTGATCTGTGGGTTAGGAAGTTCAGGATCCAGCTGCAGAGGGAGAAGGCAAGACCCAGGCCGTGGAGTTTGGAGATGAGTTTCATGGGAATAATAGTGTTGAAGGCTGAGCTGTAGTCAATAAATAGGAGTCTGATATATGTGCCTTTGTTATCTAGGTGTCCGAGAGTTGAATGTAGGGCCAAGACGATGGCATCTACTATGGACCTGTTGCAGTGTTAAGTGAACTGTAGTGCATCCAGGCAATCCGGAAGGCTGGAATTGATTCATGCCATGACTAACCTTTTGAAACACTTGATAATAACAGATTTCAGAGTCTCCCAGGTGATAGTCATTAAGGCACGCTGTCTGGCTTTTCTTTGATACTGGGACAATATTTGTCTTCTTGAAACAGATAGGGACCTCAGATTGTTGTAAAGACAAGCTAAAAATGTCTGCAAATACCCCCGCCAGCTGATCTGTGCAGAATCTGAGTGCTTGTCCAGGTACTCCATCGAGGCCAGTTGCTTTCCATGGTTGACTTTGAAAAAGGCTGTTCTGATGTCAGCAATGGTAGCCTCAGAAACAGGTTCATTCAAGGTTTCTAGGATGGAGGACATGCTTTTGCTGACATCTTGCTCAAAACAGGCTTAGAATGCGTTGAGCTCATTGGGGAAGGGTGTGTTGGTGCCAGCAATTTTACATGCCTTCATCTTCTGGCCTATTGTCTTGCAGACCTTGCCATAGTCAGTGGGAGCCCATGTGGCTAGCCTAGAACTCTAGTTTACAACATAGAACACTACAGCACAAACAGGCCCTTCGGCCCACAAGTCGCGTCGATCATATCCATACCTACCAGGCCAATCTATAACTCTCAATCCTATTAAATCCATGTACTCATCCAGGAGTCTCTTAAAACATCCCAACGAGTTCATCGCTACCACCACTGACAGCAGCTGATTCCATTCACTCACCACCAGTACTATCTTTTGGCATCTCTAATGGATCTCCACAGATCATATCTGATATCTTGCATAGGTCAGAATGTTTGGCTTGAGCACCTCAGACCTGGACTACAGCCAGCAGCGGGTCCACGGTTTCCAGTTGGGGAACACATGGATTTATTTCTTTGGCACATAGTCTTTCACACATTTACTAATGAATACTGACTCAAAGCAGTCTCATAGATCATCCAATTCCTCAGATCAACACTGCATGACTTTCTTCAACAGATTCTCCCATTTCAGTTTTGGCACATCATGCCTCTTCACCAGAGTCATCCAATCATTGTCACCACCCTGCTCTTTCTAGTGAGCTGAGAAAATCATTTTATCCAAGTATTTAGCCAACCCTCTTTTGAAAGTTAGTCCTGAATATTTCTACCCTCTTTAAACAGTGTATTCCAGATCTTAATAAGCATAGTCTAATGACTGAAGAAGACATCAGTGTAACAAAGACACGGGTAAGTGATTACAGAAAAGCTGGTTGAGAGGAACGGAGAATAGAAAGTAAAATGAGCAGCAAAATTGGCAAACAAGGATTCAGAGGAGCAATAGGAGGCATTTAACAAGTGATCAACAACCTCCAGGAAATATATCACCCATTAAAAATCAGATACAATCAAACTTTAATGAGTCTCCACAGATTGATATAGGCAGAGGAAAAGAAAGTACAGAAAGAGGCAGAGAGTGGCATATAAAGAGCAGGGGAGAGTGTGACAAGGAGAAACAAAGAGAATAGGAGATGAGTCCACAGGCACTGGAGACTGAGTCATTAATTGTTTGCAAGACTGAATTGGATAGATTCTTGCCTAACAAGGGAGTCAAAGGTTATAGGGTTTGGACAGGAAAGTAGAGGTCACAGCCGAAACAGCCATGATTTAATCAAATGACAGAGCAAGCTTGAGGGGCCAAGTGACCTATTTGTCCACTTCTTTTGTTGTTTGTGAATCAAAAATACAATTTTGAATCAAGTTAAATTCTCAAGGACCTTAAAAGCATCACAGAGAAATAATCGACATGCACATGGAGGTGGAATGTAACGTTCAACAAGGATCAGTGCTGCTCACATTCCAAAATATTTATTCATAATTGACTTTGGGGTCCAAAAGTACAACTGTTAAGTTTGCCAACACCAAACTGGGGGAATGAGGTGAGGTGTTGTGGAAAAGTCAAAACTGTGGAAACTGTGTCACAAGACAACATTCATCAACTTACAAAATTGATGCATAATTGCTAAATTAATTTCCTACACAGATAAATGTGAGGTACTATGTTTGATTTGAAATGACTTGATTTATTGTCACATGTATTAATATACAGTGAAAAATATTATTTCTTGCACGCTGTACAAACAAAACATATTTTCATAGACAAGGAAATAAGAGAGTACAGAGTGTAGTGTTACAGCCATAGCTAAGGTGTAGAGAAAAATCAACTTAATGCAAGGTAAATCCAATCAAAAGTCTGATGGTTGTTCGTCCATCATCATTGATGAGGACCTCAACACCATTAGTCATTTTGAAGCTGATTGCGGTGTGTCTGAAGATGACTGATCAGACCAATTCGGGCACAGAATGTCCTGGCACATATTGGACAGACTTGTGTAGGCACTGTAGTTGTTGCACTGGTGGCTGTGGACTTGCGCAGCTTGCACTTAAGTTGTGTTTCAGCATTACACCTTGCTTCGTGAGCTTGACAGTCTTTGTGGACAAGGCAGCACCAGTGAGGGCAGTTTTGTACCAGCATTTCCCAGGTGGTCATGTCAATGTTAGGTTACTTCAGGGAGGCCTTGATTGTGTCTTTGTAACGTACCTTCTGCCCTCCATGCGAATGTCTTCCAGCAGAGAGTTTCCCCAAAAAGGAGCTGCTTGGGTATGCGCTCGTCTGACATACAGATGACATGACCTGCCCATTGGGTCTGCGCTCTCATCAGTAGTGTGTGCACTGATGGTAGAACATAGAACAATAGAGCACAAACAGGCCCTTCGGCCCACGAGTTGCGCCGATCACATCTACCAATCCATAGACCTATCTAGAACCCCCTATCCTATTCTTTTCCATATACTCATCCAGAAGTCTCTTAAAAGACCCCAGTGAGTTTGCCTCAACAACCTCCGACGGCAGTCAGTTCCATTCACTCACCACCCTCTGAGTGAAAAACCTACCCCTGACATCTCCTTTGTATTTGCTTCCCTGCACCTTAAATCTGTGTCCTCTCGTAGTGACCATTTCAGCTCGGGGAAATAGTCTCTGAGAGTCCACCCTATCTATTCCTCTCAACATTTTATAAACCTCTATCAGGTCGCCTCTCAACCTACGTCTCTCCAGTGAGAAGAGTCCCAGCTCCCTCAACCTATCTTCATAAGGCCTGCCTCCCAATCCAGGCAGCATCCTTGTAAATCTCCTCTGAACCCTCTCAATAGCCTCTACATCCTTCCTATAATGAGGCGACCAGAACTGCGCACAATACTCCAACTGGGGTCTGACAAGAGTCTTATAGAGCTGCATCATTACCTCCTGACTCCTAAACTCTATTCCTCGATTAATGAAGGCCAGTACACCGTACGCCTTCTTGACCACTTCCTCCACCTGCGAGGCCGATTTAAGAGTCCTATGGACCCGGACCCCGAGATCCTTCTGCTCTACAACACAACTAAGACTCCTACCCCTTATATTGTACTCCTTCATCCCATTATTCTTGCCAAAATGGACCACTACACATTTAGCTGCATTGAAGTCCATCTGCCACTTCTCCGCCCAGTCTTGCATCCTGTCTATGTCCCGCTGCAACTTTTGGCATCCCTCCAGACCAACAACAACACCACCGATCTTTGTATCGTCGGCGAACTTGCTAACCCATCTCTCCACTTCCTCATCCAGGTCATTTATGAAAATGACAAACAGCAGGGGTCCCAGAACAGATCCCTGGGGCACTCCACTGGTTACCGACCTCCATGCAGAACAAGACCCATCCACAACCACTCTCTGCCTTCTGCCGGCAAGCCAGTTCTGGATCCACGAGGCCAAAGCCCCTTGGATCCCATGCCCTCTCACCTTCTCCAGAAGCCTTGCATGTGGGACCTTATCAACGCCTTACTAAAGTCCATGTACACTACGTCCACCGCCCTTCCTTCGTCAATGTGTTCAGTCACATTTTCGAAGAACTCAACTAGGCTCGTAAGGCATGACCCGCCCTTGACAAAACCATGCTGACTATTTCTAATCAGTCCAAACTTCTCCAAATGTTCATATTATCTTGTCCCTCAGAAGCCTCTCCATCAGCTTACCAACCACTGAGTCAAGCTCACCAGTCGGTAATTTCCTGGACTATCCTTGTTCCCTTTCTTAAAGATAGGAACCACCTCCGCAACCCTCCAATCCTCTCTAGACTTGATCTAGAGAGAACTTCTGTGTCTGGTGCTTTGTCTTGCCATCTGATGCATAATATTCTGTGAAGACAAGTCATGTGGAAATGATTGAGCTGTCTTGCATGCCTTCGATACACAGTCCACGTTTCACAGGCATACAGGAGGGTAGTGAGTATCGTGGTGCTGCAAACCTTCAGTTTTGTCGCTGGGCTGATTCCTCGATGTTCCCATATAGTGAAGCGCAGTCCACCAAAAGCAGAACTTGCCTTTGCTATTCTGCAGTTAACTTCTGTATCAATAGTCACTGCTTGTGAAAGGGCGCTGCCAAGATAAGTGAACTGGTCCGCTGCCTGTAGTTTCTCCCTTGATTGTGATTATGTGTTCAGTGCATGAGGAGCAGGCTGGTGCATGACTTTGGTCTTTTTAATGTTAATGGTGAGTCCAAAGTTGTCACAAGCTGTGGAAAATTTGTCCACACTGACTTGCATCTCTGGCTCTGAGCCAGTATACAATGCACAGTCATCTGCAAAGAGGAAATCTCTCACAACATTCACAACTCCTCAGGTTGAAGAACTTCCCATCCACTCTGTACTTGAGTCTGATTCCAGCAACACTGTCCTGGAAGGCATATTCAGCATGGCAGTAAACATCATGCTGAACAGTGTGAGTGTGAGCACACAGCCCTGTTTGACGCCATTGGTGACTGGGAATGCCTCAGAGGGTTCTATGCCATCTAGTATTCTGGCCATCATGGAACTGGCGTACCATCCAAATGAATTTGGGGGACAGCCGAACTTTGCCATGATCCTCCAAAGGTCTTTGTCAGCTCACAGTGTCAAAGGCTTTCACGAGGTCAACAAAGGTTGTGCAGAGCTCGCGATTCTGCTCCTGACACTTCTCCTGAAGTTGGCGCGCAAAAATCATGTCAATAGTCCATGACCTTTGTGGAAGCTACACTGTGATTCTGGAAGCAGACCCAGCTCCAGACGATTTAGCAGCACTCTTATGAGGGTTTTTCTTATAATGGAGAGCAGCGAGATTCCTCGGTGATTGTCGCATACTTGCCGATTGCCCTTTCTCTTGTAGAGATATACAATGGAAGCATCTTTAAGTTCCTGAGGAATGGATCTCTGCTTCCAAAAGGACTGGAAAAACTCGGTGAGCTTCTAAGTGCAAGACCAGCAGCTTTATAGATCTTTGCGGGTATGGCATCCGTCCCTGGGGCTTTGCCACTGATAGCTGGCTGACAGCTTTCATGACTTCGGCTATTACCGGTGGGTCATCCACGGCGCTGTTGATATCGACCTGGGGAATCCAGTCTATTGCCTCATCATTAATAGATCACAGTCAGTTGAGGACGGCTTCAAAGTGTTCAGCCCATCTGTGCAGGATCTGAGCCCTCTCCATAATGAGAGTTATACCATCTGGGTTCAGAGGGGGGGAGCTCCTGAGAAACTGAGGTTCATACAGAGCGTTGAGAGCTTCACAGGACCATTTCAAGTCAGCGTATCCCTGTATTTCATCTGCCTTGGCACACAGTCAGTCATCCTGCATTTTACACAGTTTATTCTGGACTATCCTGCGAGCATTGGTAAAAACATTTTTCTTGGCAGTTGAAGATGGATCGTTCTGACAGGCCCAATGAAGATGGTGCTTTTCAACAAGTTGAGCCTGTATCTCCTCATCGAACCAATCATGCTGTTTGCGTGTAGAGGGTCCGAGCATCTTCAGCGCAGATGTATGGATAGCATCCCTGAAGCGTTTCCAGTTGTCCTCAGCACTGCCTGTGAGATGTAGGTCAGCGAGCTTGATTTCTGAGCCTTCAGCTAGCGCTGAATCTAAAAGTCTGATGGCAGCAGGGAAGAAGCTGTTCTTGAGTCAGTTGGTACCTCAAACTTTTGTATCTTTTTCCCAAAGGAAGGTGGTGGAAGAGAGAATGTCTGGGGTGCGTGGGGTCTTTAATTATGCTGGCTGCTTTATCGAGGCAGCAGGAAGCATAGACCGAATCAATGGATGGGAGGCTGGTTTGCATGATGGATTGGGCTACGTTCATGACCTTTTGTAGTTCCTTGCAGTCATGGATAGCGCCATACTAAGCTGTGATAAAACTAGAAAGAATGCTTTCTATGGTGCATCTGCAAAAGTTGGTGGAAGTCACACCTGACTTGCTAAATTTCCTTAGTCTTCCGAGAAAGTAGAGGTATTGGTGAGTTTTCTTAATTGTAATATCGGCATTTAGGGACTCAGGTTGTTGGTGATCTGAATATTTAAAAACTTGAAGTTCTCACGCAGGGAGATATAAATGTAGTTGTGGAGAACACTGGGATACAGGGTTGTAAACTGGAAAGTATTGAAGTAGATAAGGATGATGTGCTAGATATTCTTGAGGGTTTGAAGTTAGATAAGTCCCCTGGGCCGGACGGGATTTACCATAGGATTCTCTGGGAGGCAAGAGAGGCGATTGCAGAGCCTCTGGCTCTGATCTTCAGGTCGTCGTTGGTTACGGGTATAGTGCCGGAAGACTGGAGGATAGCGAATGTGGTCCCATTGTTCAAGAAGGGGAATAGAGATTTTCCTGGGAATTATAGACCGGTGAGTCTTACTTCTGTTGTGGGCAAAATATTGGAAAGAATTATTAGGGATAGGATTTATAGTTATTTAGAGAGAAATGAATTGATTGGGGATAGTCAGCATGGTTTTGTGAAGGGTAGGTCGTGCATTACTAACCTCATTGAGTTTTTTGAAAAAGTGACCAAAGAGGTGGATGGGGGTAAGGCGGTTGATGTGGTATATATGGACTTTAGTAAGGCGTTCGATAAGGTTTCCCATGGAAGGCTTCTGCAGAAAATGCAGATGTATGGGATAGAGGGTGATTTAGCTAATTGGATTAGGAATTGGCTAGCAGATAGAAGACAGAGGTGGTGGTTGATGGGAGATATTCATCGTGGAGTTCGGTGACAAGTGGTGTACCTCAGGGGTCTGTTTTGGGGCCCCTGCTGTTTGTAATTTTTATAAATGATCTGATGAGGGTATTGAAGGATGGATTAGTAAATTTGCAGATGACACTAAAGTCGGTGGAGTGGTAGATAGTGAAGAGGGGTGTTATAGTTTGCAGAGGGACTTGGACAAGTTGCAGAGCTGGGCCGAGAGGTGGCAATGGAGTTTAATGTGGAAAAGTGTGAGGTAATGCACTATGGCAGAAATAATAAATGTGTAGAGTATAGGGCAAATGGTAGGATTCTTAGTAGTCTAGATGAACAGAGGATCTTGGTGTGTATGTGCATAGATCCCTGAAAGTAGGCAGTCAAGTCGAGAAGGTTGTTAAGAAGGCATATGGAGTCTTGGCTTTTATTGGTAGGGGGATTGAATTTCGGAGCCGCAACGTCATGTTGCAAATGTACAAAACTCTAGTGCGGCCGCACTTGGAGTATTGTGTACAGTTCTGGTCCCCGCATTATAAGAAAGATGTGGAGGCATTGGAGAGGGTACAGAGGAGGCTTACCAGGATGTTGCCTGGTATGGAGGGTAGGTCTTACGAAGAGAGGCTGAGGGATTTGAGGTTGTTTTCGTTAGAAAGAAGGCGGCTAAGAGGAGACTTTATTGAAACATATAAGATGATTAGAGGTTTAGATAGGGTGGACAGTGATAGCCTTTTCCCTCGGATGGAGAAAGCTAGCACGAGGGGACACAGCTTTAAATTAAGGGGTGGTAGTTATAGAACGGATGTCAGAGGTAGGTTCTTTACCCAGAGGGTGGTAAGGGTATGGAATGCCCTGCCTTCTGCAGTTGTAGATGCGCCAAGTTTGGTGGCGTTTAAGAGGTTAGTAGATAAGTTTGTGGATGAAAAGGGAATGGTTTAGGTTAGAGGGTCATTGCTTTTTCTTAATTGGTCGGCGCAACATCAAAGGCCGAAGGGCCTGTTCTGCGCTGCAATGTTCTATGTTCTATTTGTCCCTATTGATTTACATGGGGGCATGTTCTCCTTTATGCTTCCTGAAGTTGATGACAATCTTCTTTGTTTTGTTGACATTGAGGGAAAGATTATTGTCGCTGCATTCTGGGGCACTAGTGTTGAGGATGATCATGGAGGAGGTACTGTTGCCTCTCCTTATTGATTGTGGTCTGAGAATTAGAAAGTTCAGGATCCAGTCGCAGAGTGAAGTGCCAAGGCCCAGGCCATGGTATTTGGAGATGGGTTTTTTGGGAATAATAGTGCTGTAGGCTGAGGTGTAGTCAATAAATCAGAGTCTGACATAGGTACCTTTGTTATCTAGGTGTTCCAAGTTTGAGTGCAGGGCCAAGGAAATGGCGTCTGCTGTCGACCTGTTGAAGCGGTTAAGAAAAATCAAGAGGCCACATATTGGAAAATAAGAATGTAAATGAGGTGGATGGCAAAGGGATGTCAGAATATTGCGAGGCAAAAGAGTGCCGTTCACCCTCTCGTATCTGAAATCTAAAGTTTAAAGTTCATTGATTAGTGTCACAAGGAGGCTTATAATAACACTACAATGAAGTTACTGTGAAAATCCCCAAGTCGCCACACTCTGGCACCTGTCTGGGTACACTGAGGAAGAATTTAACATGGCCAACGTACCTACCCAGCACGTCTTTCGGACTGAAGTCTGGCAGTACAAATACATCAATCGTTGAAATAACATTGCAAATACAAACCAGGCACTGAGATTTATTTATAACAGATTAGAATTAACTTTGGTTATCCAAAACCTTAAGGTCGATGTACTGTTCTGATAGCCACATTATAAAAATGATATCGTCCTGGAAAGCATGCAACAAATATTTACAAGGATGATAAGCTGAGGGATTATAACCACGAAGAAAGGATGAATAGGTGGGATCTCTGAAAGTTCAGTAATGGTCTAACAAGAGCTCCAAAATATTGTGTTAGGTTTTGAATGACTTCAGAATGTTTCCATTTGTGAGAAAGAGCAATGCTGGAGGCCATCAATGTAAGGTTGTCACCAAGAATTCAGGATTCAGAAGAAACTTCTTTACCCACAAATGTAGATTTACAGCGTGTAGTGGAAGCAAATAACATAGATATATGTAAGAGGGATATATTTACGATTTATAGGTAACAACAAAGAGGATTATACCAGTACAGTCATAGAATCCTCTGATGCAGAAGGAATCTCATCCAGGCCCTATCCCCATAACACTATGCCCTTACCCTAGCTAGTCCCCCAACACTAAGAGGCAATTTAGAATGGCCAATCCACCTAATCAGCACATCTTCAGACTACAGAAGAAAACAGGAGCACTTGGAGGAAACACACGCAGACAGGGGGAGAACGTGCAAACTCCACACAGACAATGACCCAAGCTGCGAATCGAACCCAGGTCCTTGGTGCTGTGAGGCAGCAGTGCTCCACTGCGCCACCCAATAAAGGTGGATGAAAGGATGAGTGAGGTATAAATGCTGGCAAAGACCTTTTCTATTTCTATGTTACAGATTGGATTCAACTTGTTGCATTAAGAAACTATTTTATCATGCTGTCTGGTTCTTTTGCTAAGTGCACAATCTGCGTCTTAGACTCTCCCACCACTGCAAAAAGTTTATTTTTATTTGTTCTACCAAATAGGTTATGATTTTGAACACCTCCATCAAATATTCTTTTAATCTTCCCTGCTCCAGGAACAACAACTACATTGTCCCCACTCTCCTCAAATAACTGGTACCATTCCCTTCAATTTCATCTGAACTGAAAGGTGATGCCGAGAAATGGATGTAATACTCCAATTAAGCAGTGAATTGTCATCAGGTTATTTCCTAGACACAGTAAAATGTCTCACAACACCAGGTTAAAGTCCAACAGGTTTATTTGGTAGCAAAAGCCACTAGCTTTCGGAGCGCTGCTCCTTCATCAGCTAAGTGGGAGTTCTGTTCACAAACAGGCAGAAAAAGGCACAAACTCAATTTACAAAATAATGTTTGGAATGCAAATCTTTACAGGTAATCAAGTCTTAAAGGCACACATAATGTGAGTGGAGAGAAGATTAAGCACAGGTTAAAGAGATGTGTATTGTCTCCAGCTAGGACAGTTAGTGAAATTTTGTAAGCTCAGGCAAGTCATGCGGATTGCAGATAGTGTGACATGAACCTAAGATCCTTGTTGAGGCTGGCATCATGTGTACAGAACTTGGCTATCAGTCTTTGCTTAACGACTCTACATTGTCACGTGTCATGAAGGCTACCTTGAGAACGCTTACCCGAAAATAAGAGGCCGAATGCCCGTGACCACTGAACTGTTCCCCAACAGGAACAGAACGCTCTTGCTTGGTGATTGTAAAGCTGTGTTCATTCATCCATTATCATAGCACCTGCATGGTTTCCCCAAAGTACCATGCCTTGGGATATCCATTCCTGCAGCGTATCAGGTAGATAACGTTGGCCAAGTTGCAAGAGTTTGTGCCGTGTATTTGGTAGATGGTGTTCTCATGTGAAATGATGGCATTCGTGTCAATGGTTCAGCATGTCTTGCAGAGGTTGTTGTGGCAGTGTTGTGTGGTGTTGTGGTCCTGAAGGCTGGGTAGTTTACTGTCGACATTGGTCTATGTGAGGTTGTGCAGTTGTTTGAAGGCAAGAAGTAGGGGGCAGGGATGGCCTTTGCAAGACATTTGTCTTCATCAATGGCATGTTGAAGGCTCTGGAGAAGATGTCGGAGCTTCTCCGCTCCGGGGAAGTACTGGATGACAAAAGGGAAGCAGCGCTCTGAAAACTAGTGGAACTAAGATTCGATTCCCAGCTTGGGTCTCTGTCTGTGTGGAGTTTGCGTGTTCTCCCCATGTCTGCGTGAGCTTCCTCCTGTTTCCTCCCATCATCTGCAAGACATAGTTAGGTGTATTGACCTGAACAGACGCCAGTGTCTCTTGACTAGGGGATTTTCACACTAACATCATTGCAGTGCTAATGTAAGCCTACTTGTGACAAATAAACAAACTTTACTTTTTACCTGTGACTAACTTTGTTCAAGTCCAGAGGCTACTGATTCTTAGAATAATTAATTTGAATCACAGAATGGTTATAGCGCAGAATAACGTCATTCAGACCATTAAATCCTTACTAGCTTTCTACAAGAATTAGTATTAGAATTAGTACGAGATTTAATTAGTCTCAGTAGCCCCAACCCCTCCCCTATAGTTCTGCAACTTAAAAAAAATTATTCAATTCCCTTTTAAATGTCATGATTAAATCTACGCGTGCGTACATGCACACAGTACACTCCAAATATTAACCATTCTTAACATTAAAATATTTTTCCCCAGGCCACCTTTGCCATTTCCCTGATCTTTTGTCTTTCACACATTTCAAAGTTGAAATACAGGCAATTAGAGGGGTATGAAGACAAAACCAGCTAAACTAAACTGGGAAATTAGGTAGAAGGGAGGGGATGCAACAGCAGATAGTCATAAAGATCTTTCATAACACTCAGCCAAGATACATTTCACTGAGAAAGGAGAATCTAGAAGACCAACTAAGGAAGCTAAGGATAGTGTCAAATTGAAAGAAAAAGTATACTATTCTTCAAAGACTATAGAAGATTGGACAGGATTAAAAACCAGCAAAGAATGACTTAAAAAATAAGGATGGAGAAATTAGAGAATGAGAAAGCTAGTTAGAAGTAACCAAAAAAAGGATTTGTCCTCCTGAGAGAGACTGTCTGGGGAATTAATAAGAGGGGCAAGGCAAACGGTGGAAATGTTGAACATAAATCTTGTATCAGCCCTTGTTGTAGAAGACACAAATAGCATTCCCAAATTACCTATAAGTCAAAATTAATAGAACATAGAACAATACAGCACAAACAGGTCCTTTGGCCCACAAGATGCACTGATCACATCTACCAATCCACAGACCTATCTATAACCCCCTATCCCATACGTTTCCATATACTCATCCAGAAGTCTTTTAAAAGACCCCAGCGAGTTTGCCTCAACAACCTCCGACAGCAGCCAATTCCATTCACTCACCACCCTCTGAGTGAAAAACTTACTCCTAACATCCCCTCTGTATTTGCTTCCCTGCACCTTAAATGTGTCCTCTCGTAGTGACCATTTCAGCTCAGGGAAATAGCCTCTGAGAATCCACCCTATCTATTCATCTCAACATTTTATAAACCTCTATCAGGTCACCTCTCAACCTACGTCTCTCCAGTGAGAAGAGTCCCAGCTCCCTCAACCTACCTTCATAAGGCCTGCCTCCCAATCCAGGCAGCATCCTTGTAAATCTCCTCTGCACTTTCTCAATAGCCTCTACATCCTTCCTATAGTGAGGCGACCAGAACTGCGCACAAAAATAAATAGAATCACCGAGAAAAGAATACTAAGAGAACTATTTGAATTAAAAGCTGACAAGTCCCCAGGATCTGCACCCTCGGGTCTGTGGCTATCAGACAGCAGATGCATTGGTTCTAATTTTCCAAAAGATTGTGTGTGTGGAGTTTGTATGTTTTCTCCATGTCTGTGTGGGTTTCCTCCCACTGTCCAAAGATGTGCAATTTAGGTAGATTGGGCATATTAAATTGTCCCTTAGTGTCCCAAGATGTGCAGGTTGGGAAGCTTAGTGAGATAAATATATTATGGCAATAGGCGGGGGGTGAAGTACACTTGAATAAGATGCTCTGTTGAAGAGGCGGTGCAGGCTCAATGGACCAAGTGGTCACCTTCTGCATTGCAGGCATTTATGATTCTATGATCAAATAGGAAAATGGTGAAAGTTAGCACTCTATTTCAGAAAGGGAAGCCGAAAGCAGGATATTACAGACCAGTTAGCTTAACATCTATCCTCAGGAAAATACTGGAATCTATTGAGGTGGATACAGCAGGGCACAGAAAACCTTCATTCAATTAGGCAGTCAACATGGTTTTTGAAATGGAAATCATGTTGCATTATATAATTAGAGGAAGTTACAAGCAACAAGGACAAAGGGAAACCTGTGGATATGGTGGATTTCCAAAAGATATTTGATAAGACGAGATTCTGATGAAGGATCATCCAGACTCAAAATGTTGACTCTATTTTCTCTGAACAGATTCTAACAGACCTGCTGAGATTTTCCAGTGTTTTCTGTTTTTGTTTCAGATTCCAACATCCAAAGTAATTTGCTTTTACCTTACACACTGAAGGACTCTGCTGTACACAGAAATCTGCATGTAGTGGTATATTTGTCACAAAACTTTAGTTTGCAGGTACAGTAAGTAATTAAGGCAAATGGAATGCTGTCATTTATTGCAAAGGAATGAAATAAATGAAAAGTAGATAAGTTTTACTAGTCGTACAAGAGGAATTTGAAAGTCATGATCTCCTTACAGGAAAAAGGATAGAACTGAATTAGAAGCAATTCAGAGGGGGTTTACACAACTGACTGATGAGGGATGAAGGGATTATCCAATATGGGGAGTTGGGTGGGTTGGGCCTGTACCCATTGGAGCTGAGAAGAGTGAGAAATGGTCTTACTGAAACAAAAATTTAAAGGTCTTTAAAAGTTTATTTATTAGTGACACAAGGGAGGAAAGGCGATACTAGTAGGGGACTCCACTGTGAGGGGTTCAGACAGGCGTTTTTGTGGACGCAGGAGAGAGTCGCAGATGGTGGTTTGTCTTCCTGGATCTGGGATCCAGAATGTTTCTGGACGCCTCCCAGACATCCTGAAAGGGGAGGGTGAGGAACCTGAAGTTATGGTGCATATAGGTACTGCAGACATAGGCAGGAAGAGGGAGGCAGTCATCAAAAGGGATTATAGAGAACTGGGTAGGAAGCTGAGGAGGAGAAAAGCGAAGGTAGTAATTTCAGGATTGCTGCCTGCGCCTCGGGAGAACGAGAACAAGAATCAAATGAGGTGGAGGATGAATGCATGGCTGAGGGACTGGAGCAAAGGGCAGGGATTCAGGTTCATAGATCATTGGGACCTCTTTAGGGGCAGGTGTGACCTATACAGTAAGGACGGGTGGCACTTGAACCCTAGGAGGACTAATATCTTGGCAGGTAGACTAGCTAGGGTTACTGGGGAGCCTTTAAACTAGAAAAGCTGGGGGTGGGAATACCGATGGGACGCTACATAAGGAGGTTAGTTCCCAGGTAGGGAAGGACTGTAGGCACTCTGAGAGGGGGGTTAGGCATGTGGTGGAAAAGGGAAATATCCTGACTGAGGGGCTGCGGTGTGTGTATTTTAATGCCAGGAGTGTAGTAAATAAGGTAGATGAGCTTAGGGCGTGGATTGCTGCTTGGGAGCGTGATGTGGTGGCCATTACAGAGACTTGGTTGTCTCAGGGACAGGACTGGGTACTTCAGGTGCCGGGATTCAGGTGCTTTAGGAGGGACAGGGTTGGGGGCAAAAGAGGAGGTGGTGTGGCACTGTTGATCAGGGACAGTGTCATGGCTGTAGAGAAGGTGGAAGACGGGGAGGGATTGTCTACGGAGTCTCTGTGGGTGGAAGTTAGGAACAGCAAAGGCTCGATAACTGCTGGGTGTATTCTATAGGCCGCCCAATAGCGGCAGGGAACTTGAGGTGCAGATAGGGAAACAGATCCTAGACAGATCTAGAAATAACAGGGTTGTCGTGATGGGAGATTTCAATTTCCCAAACATCGATTGGAATATCCCAAGGGTAAGGGGGTTTGGATGGTGTGGAGTTTGTAAGGTGTGTTCAGGAAGGTTTCCTGATACAGTACGTGGAAAAGCCTACAAGAGGAGAGGCTGTACTTGACCTGGTGCTTGCTAATGAGCCAGGACAGGTGTCGGATCTCACAGTAGGTGAGCATCTTGGGAATGGGGACCATAATTCTATCTCTTTCACGATAGCGATGGAAAGAGATAGGATCAGGCAGGCTAGGAAGGTGTATGTCTGGAGTAAGGGGAAATATGAAAACATTAGGCAGGTAATTGGAGGCATAAACTGGAAGGAGGTGTTCTTGGGGAAGAGTACAGAAGGGAAGTGGCGGTTTTTCAAGGAATGTTTGTCTCGGGCACTACAAGACAACGTCCCGAGGAGTCAAGGAGGTTCAGGTAGAACGCGGGAACCGTGGTGCACGAAGGTAGTGGTGAACCTAGTTAGGAGGAAAAAAATGGTATATAAAAGGTTCAGAGAGCTAGGGGATGTTAGGGATCTAGAGGAGTATAAAGTGTGTAGAAGGGAACTTAAAAAGGAAATTAGGAGAGCCAGAAGGGGTCATGAGAAGGCCTTGGCAGGAAAGATTAAGGAGAATCCCAAGGCCTTCTACAAATATGTGAAAAGTAAAAGGATGAGAAGAGAAGGGATAGGACCTATAAAGGGTGAAAGGGGAAAAGTCTGTGTGAATCCAGAAGAAATGGCAGAGGTGTTTAACGAGTACTTTGCCTCGGTATTCACAGTGGAAAGTGAACTGGGAGATTGCACTGCAGGTTTGTGGCAAACGGAAAAGATTGAGTATGTGGATGTTAGGAAAAAGGATGTGTTAGACCTGTTAAATTCTATCAAGATAGACAAGTCGCCGGGACCGGATGGGATGTACCCCAGGTTATTGTGGGAGGTGAGGGAAGTGGTTGCAGAGCCCCTGGCGATGATCTTTGCGTCATCCATGGAAACGGGAGAAGTTCCGGAGGATTGGAGGATTGCGGATGTGGTTCCTATCTTTAAGAAAGGGAACATGGTTAGTCCAGGAAATTACCGACTGGTGAGTTTGACTTCAGTGGTTGGTAAGCTGATGGAGAGGCTTCTGAGGGATAAGATAATATGAACATTTGGAGAAGTTTGGACTGATTAGAAATAGTCAGCATGGTTTTGTCAAGGGCAGGTCATGCCTTACGAGCCTAGTTGAGTTCTTCGAAAATGTGACTGAACACATTGACGAAGGAAGGGTGGTGGACGTAGTGTACATGGACTTTAGTAAGGTGTTTGATAAGGTCCCTAATGCAAGGCTTCTGGAGAAGGTGAGAGGGCATGGGATCCAAGGGGCTTTGGCCTCGTGGATCCAGAACTGGCTTGCCAGCAGAAGGCAGAGAGTGGTTGTGGATGGGTCTTGTTCTGCATGGAGGTCGGTAACCAGTGGAGTGCCCCAGGGATCTGTTCTGGGACCCCTGCTGTTTGTCATTTTCATAAATGACCTGGATGAGGAAGTGGAGGGATGGGTACAAGTTGCCGACGATACAAAGATCGGTGGTGTTGTGGATGGTCTGGAGGGATGCCAAAAGTTGCAGCGGGACATAGACAGGATGCAAGACTGGGCGGAGAAGTGGCAGATGGACTTCAACGCAGATAAATGTGTAGTGGTCCATTTTGGCAGGAATAATGGGATGAAGGAGTACAATATAAGGGGTAGGAGTCTTAGTTGTGTTGTAGAGCAGAAGGATCTCAGAGTCCGGGTCCATAGACTCTTAAACATTCTCCAAATGTTCATATTATCTGTCAGGCAGGGAGGAAATGGACGAGTAAGAGAGCCTTGGTGTACGAAAAGAGTTGATTTGCTGGTTAAGAAGAAAAAGGAGGCTTATGTCAGGATGAGGCTTGAAGGCTCAGGTAGTGCAATGGATAGCTATAGATTAGCCAGGAAGGAGGTAAAAAGTGAATTGAGGAGAGCTAAGAGGGGACACGAGAAGATGTTGGCTGATAGGATTAAGGAGAATCCTAAAGCTTTCTTTCGATATGTTAAGAATAGAAGATTGGTTAGGGCAAGATTAGGGCCAGTCATAGACAGCAGTGGGAAGTTGTGCGTGGAGCCTGAAGAGATTGGCGAGGCACTGAATAAATATTTCTCTTCGGTATTCACGCAGAGTGCTGGAAATGTAGCTGTGGAGAGCACTGAGGTACAGGGTTGCAAATTGGGGAGTATTGTAGTAGATAGGGAGGATGTGTTAGAAATTCTCGAGGGTTTGAAGTTGGATAAGTCCCCTGGGCCGGACGGGATTTACCCTAGGATTCTCTGGGAGGCAAGAGAGGAGATTGCAGAGCCTCTGGCTCTGATCTTCAGGTCCTCGTTGGTTACGGGTGTGGTTCCGGAGGACTGGAGGATGGCGAATGTGGTCCCATTGTTTAAGAAGGGGAAGAGAGACCTTCCTGGGAATTATAGGCCAGTGAGTCTTACTTCTGTGGTGGGCAAGGTATTGGAGAGAATTATTAGGGATAGGATTTATAGTTATTTAGAGAGAAATGAATTGATTGGGGATAGTCAGCATGGTTTCGTGAAGGGTAGGTCATGCCTTACTAACCTCATTGAGTTTTTTGAGAAAGTGACCAGAGAGGTGGATGGGGGTAAGGCGGTTGATGTAGTATATATGGACTTTAGTAAGGCGTTTGATAAGGTGGCCCATGGAAGACTTCTACAGAAAATGCAGATGTGTGGAATAGAGGGTGATTTAGCTAATTGGATTAGGAATTGGCTGGCAGATAGAAGACAGAGGGTGGTGGTTGATGGGAGATATTCATCGTGGAGTTCGGTGACAAGTGGTGTGCCTCAGGGGTCTGTTTTGGGGCCCCTGCTGTTTGTAATTTTTATAAATGATCTGGATGAGGGTATTGAGGGATGGATCAGTAAATTTGCAGATGACACTAAAGTCGGTGGAGTGGTAGATAGTGAAGAGGGGTGTTATAGTTTACAGAGTGACTTGGACAAGTTGCAGAGCTGGGCCGAGAGGTGGCAAATGGAGTTTAATGTGGAAAAGTGTGAGGTAATGCACTTTGGCAGGAACAATAAATGTGTAGAGTATAGGGCTAATGGTAGGGCTCTTAATAGTGTTGAGGAACAGAAGGATCTTGGTGTATGTGTCAATAGATCCCTGAAAGTAGGCAGTCAAGTGGATAAAGTTGTTAAGAAGGCATATGGAGTCTTAGCTTTTATTGGTAGGGGATTGAATTTAGGAGCCGCAGCATCATGTTGCAACTGTACAAAACTCTAGTGCGGACGCACTTGGAGTATTGTGTGCAGTTCTGGTCGCCACATTATAAGAAAGATGTGGAGGCATTGGAGAGGGTACAGAGGAGGTTTACCAGGATGTTGCCTGGTATGAGGGCAGGTCCTATGAAGAGAGGTTGAAGGATTTGAGGTTGTTTTCGTTAGAAAGGAGGCGGCTAAGGGGGTATCTTATTGAAGCATATAAGATAATTAGAGGTTTGGATAGGGTGGACAGTGATAGCCTTTTTCCTAGGATGGAAAAAGCTAGCACGAGGGGACACAACTTTAAATTAAGGGGTATGAGTTATAGGACGGATATCAGAGGTAGGTTCTTTACTCAAAGAGTGATTAGGGAGTGGAATGCCCTGCCTGCAGCTGTTGTAGATGCGCCAAGTTTGGTGGCGTTTAAGAGGTTAGTTGATAAGTATATGGATGAGAAGGGAATGGTTTAGTTAGGAGGGGCATTGCTTTTTATTTTGGTCGGCACAACATCGAAGGCCGAAGGGCCTGTTCTGTGCTGTATTGTTCTATGTTCTATGTTCTATGTTCTAAATCAGCCTCGCAGGTGGAGGAAGTGGTCAAGAAGGCGTACGGTGTACTGGCCTTCATTAATCGAAGAATAGAGTTTAGGAGTCAGGAGGTAATGATGCAGCTCTATAAGACTCTTGTCAGACCCCAGTTGGAGTATTGTGCGCAGTTCTGGTCGCCTCATTATAGGAAGGATGTAGAGGCTTTTGAGAGGGTTCAGAGGAGATTTACAAGGATGCTGCCTGGATTGGGAGGCAGGCCTTATGAAGATAGGTTGAAGGAGCTGGGACTCTTCTCACTGGAGAGACATAGGTTGAGAGGCGACCTAATAGAGGTTTATAAAATGTTGAGATGAATAGATAGGGTGGATTCTCAGAGGCTATTTCCCCGAGCTGAAATGGTCACTATGAGAGGACACAGAATTAAGGTGCAGGGAAGCAAATACAGAGGGGATGTTAAGAGTAAGTTTTTCACTCAGAGGTTGGTGAGTGAATGGAATCGGCTGCCGTCGGAGGTTGTTGAGGCAAACTCGCTGGGGTCTTTTAAAAGACTTCTGGATGAGTATATGGAAACGTATGGGATAGGGGGTTATAGATAGGTCTGTGGACTGGTAGATGTGATCGGCGCATCTCGTGGTCCGAAGGGCCTGTTTGTGCTGTATTGTTCTATGTTCTAAGTAGGCTTACATTAATAACACAATGAAGTTATTTTGAAAATCCGTAGTTGCCACACTCCAGCACCTGCTTGGGTACACAGGGAGAATTTATCAAGACCAAATGTACCTAATCAGATTGTGGGAGGAAACCAGAGCACCTGAGGAAACCCACACAGACACGGGGAGAGCTGCAAACTCCACGTCACCAAGGCTGGAATTAAACCCAGATCCCTGTGAGGCAGCAGTGCTAACTACTGTGCCACCATGCAACCCACATACAAAATCCTGAGGGGAATAACGGGGTGGATGGTGAAGGAATGTTTTCATTTATTGAAGATACTAAAACTAGCAGACAGTGTTTAAAAAAGGGGGATTAAAAGTTATGGCTGAGATAAGGTCTGGAGGTTAGAAGGTTTAGCAGGTAAAATATGTAGGGATATGGGAGTAGGGCCTAGGTGGAATTGGGAAGGGCCTCTTTCTGCACTATAGGATTCTATGATCTGTAAGAAAATACCTTTTCTCTGAGGGTTGTTACCGTGGCACAGTGCCGCACTGCTATCTCACAATGACAGGACCTGGGATCAATTCACGGATTGGGTAATTGTCTACATGGAGTTTGCACAGTCTTCCCGTGTCTGCGTTTGTTTCCTCCGGCTGCTCCAGTTTCCTCCCACAGTCCAACGACGTGCGGCTTAGATGAATTAGCCACACAAAATATGCGGGGTCATGGGAAGAGGGTTGGGGAGAAGGCCTGGATAAGATGCTTGGTTACAGAGTAGGTGCAGACTCAATGAGCCAAATGTCATCCTCCTGTGCTGCAGAGATAATAGGGTTAGTCTCTGGAATTCTCTTCCCCACAGTGTGGTAGAGGCTAGGTCATTGAGTATTTTTAAGGCTGAGTTAGGTGGGCTCTTGATTGACAACAGAATCAAGGGTATCGGAGGAAAGCTGAATTGACGCCACATTCATATCAAACTTGATCTTATGAAATGACAGCAGATTCAAGGAGACAATGGCCTACTCTTGTTCCTAATTTGTGTGGGTGTGTTTGCATGTGTCTCCTTGCCTTGACCCTCCCACTAATGGGAACATTTCTCACTATCTCTTCTGTCTCGAGCAATATTGTATTGAACTTGCTTTAAAGCAGTCACTTTAATTATGAGGAAGGTTGTTCTTCGAGGAAAAAGAGTTCATGGCTGAAGCTGACCAATTTTACTTTGTTCTTCAGCAAGGATAAACTGGAGAAAACTGGAGAAGTTGTTTATGGCCAATTATTTGACCTCATTATATTTATAAGCTGCTTGTTAATAACTCACTGCAGTTTAAGTTGTCCCCCACCACCTCAGTTGAAAATTGGATATGTTTCTTGCCCTCTCTTCCAAACAACCCAACATCCCAGCGCTCCCCAGTAAAGAGGCAACAAGATGAGTAATTTGTACATAACGGTTTAAGTCTGGACTTACCATATGCTACAATCCCAGCAGAATATGAAAGCATTTGGAGGCATTAAATAAGTCTCAAACTCAACAGACTGAAAAAGACAGCATAATCTTATTTCTTACAGGCAGCAGGGCTGACAGAAACGGATCTGACACTGGCAGTGAGAGAAAAGAACTGAAAGCAGCCATCTGCCATGTCAGTGTTATAGTCTGCACCTTGTGAGGATAGGAGAGCATTCACACCGGGACTCCAGGGGAAGAGAGACAACTGACAGTTTGTTGCTGCAATGTCAACGACACGATAGAATAAAAAGCTGCCACTCGCCTGTAACACAGCACCCAAGAGACTGAGCTACAAACTAAGATACTGTTTATTGTATCACACCTCAATCTATCATTGTACCCTCAGTCCCTACATGGTATGGGGAATCAATAATCTTTTCAGAAACACAGAAGATATGAGCAGGGGGAGGCCACTTGGCCCTTCGAGCTGATCCACCCATTCATTACAATCATGGCTGATCATCCAACTCAATAGCCCAATCCTGCTTTCTCCCCATAACCTTTGATTCCATTCACCCCAAGTGCTATATTCAGCCACTTTTTGAATGCATTCAATGTTTTGGCATCAACTACTTTTTGTGGTAATGATTTCCATAGGCTCTTTGGTGAAGAAATGTCTCCTCACCTCTGTTCCAGATAAGCTACCCTGAATCCTCAGACTGTGACCCCTAGTTCTGTATTTCCCCACCATCAGGAATATTCTTCTAGTCCTGTTAGAATTTTATAAGTCTCTATGAGATCCCCCGATTCATCTGAACTCCAGCAAAAACAATTCCAACAAGTCAATCTCATCTCATACATCAGTCCTACCATTCTAGCAATCAGCCTGGTAAACCTTTGCTGCACTCCTTTGAGAGCAAGAATGCCCTTCCTCAGAAATGGAGACCAAAACTGCATACAATATTCAAAGTGTGACCTCACCAATGCCCTGTATAGTTGCAACAACACATCCCTGCTCCTTACTTTGCAATGAAGGCCAACATGCCATTTGCCTTCTTTACTGCCTGCTGCACCTACATGTTTACCTTCAGTGACTGATGCACAAGGACTATCAGGTCCCATTGCACACTCCCCTCTCCCAATTTACAGCCATTCAAGTAATCTGCCTTCTTGTTTTTGCTTCCAAAGTGAATAACCTCACACTTATCCAAATTATATTGCATTTGCCATTGGTTAGTCTACTCACCCAACCTGTCCAGATCATTCAGAAGGATCTCTGCATCCTCATCACAGTTCACCCACCCACTCAACTTGGTACCATCTGCAAACTTTGAGATGTTGCACTTTGTTCCCTCATCCAAATCATTTATATATATTGTGAATAGTTGGGGTTCCAGCATTGATCCCTGTGGTGCCCCACTAGTTACTGCCTGCCAATTTGAAAAGGACCCATTAATTCCTACTCCTTGTTTCCTCTCTGCCAATCAGTTTTCTATCCATCTCAATATACTTGCCCCAATCTCACGCGCTTTAATCTTGCATGATAATCTCTTGTGCGGGACTTTATTAAATGTTTTCTGAAAGTCCAAATACACTACATTTACTGGTTCCCCCTTGTCAATTCAACAAGTTACATCTTCAAAGAATTCCAACAGATTTGTCAAGCACGATATCCCCTTCATAAACCCACGACAACTCTGTCTGATCCTGCCACTGCTTTCTCAATGCTCAGCTATAAAGCCTTTGATAAAGGATTAGAGAATTTTCCCCATTACCGATATTAAGCTTACTGGTCCATGATTCCCTTTCTATCTTGAAATCTATGATTTCTATCCACCTCCTTTTTGAGTATTAGAGTGACATTTGCTACCCTCCAATCTGCAAGGACTGCTCCAGAGTCAAGAGAATCCAGGAAGATGGCCACCAATGCATCCACAATTTCGAGAGCCACTTAGTTAAGTACTCTTGGATGTAGATTATCAGGTCCTGGGGGTTTATGTACCTTTAATCCCATCAAATTTCCGAGTACCTTTTCTCAGTTCCCTCAGACCTTCCCTCTCATTAAATCTTGCATTCTTCAACATTTCTGGCATCTGATTTGTGTCCTCTTTTGTGAAGACAGAATCAAAGTATGTATTCAGTTGCTCGGCCATTTCTTTGTCCCCCTATTATACATTCCCCAGTTTCCATCTGTAGGAGACCTACATTTGTCTTCACCAACCTCTTTCTCTTCACATATCTATAAAAACTCTTAGTGTCGCTCTTTATGTTCCTTGCAAGCTTACTTTCACACTATATTTTCCCCTTCTTAATCAATCTCCTGGTCCTTCTTTGCTGAATTCTAAACTACCCTCCAGACCTATTATTTTTTGTGGCCAATCTACGTGTTCCTTCCTTAGAAACACAGAACATTACAGCACAGTACAGGCCCCTTGGCCCTCAGTGTTGTGTCGAGCTACATCCAATCCCAAGATCAAGCCAACCCCGTCCCTACAATTCTGGAGTGCTCCATGTGCCCGTCTAGTAACAGCTTGAAAGTTCCTAAAGTGTACGACTCCACTATTATAGCAGGCAGTCCAATCCACACCTTAGATCAGACACTTCTCTAATTTCCTTTTGTAAGCTGTGGATTGGCACTCTTACCCATTTTGCTTTTGTGCCAGACAGGAATAAACAGTTGCTGTAGTTCCCCCATGTATCCCTTGAATGTTTGCCATTGTCTCTCCTCTGTCATTCCTTTCAGTAACTCTCTATCAATGCCAACTCACACCTCATATCCTCATAGTTTTTTAAATTAAGATTCAGCACCTAGTCTCCGAATCAACTACTTCACTCTCCACCTTGATAAAAAATTCTATCATGTTATGGCCCCTCATCCCTAAGGGGTCTCATACAGCTAGACTGGCAATTATTTCCTCCTCATTACACAGTACCCTGTCTAAGATGGCCTGCTCTCTAGCTGGCTTTTCCACATATTGGTCAAGAAAGCAATCCCGTATACACTCCAGGAATTCCTCCTCTATGGTATTGTGGCCAATTTGATTTGCCCAATCTATGTGCAAATTAAAATCACCCATGATCACCGATATTTCCTTATCACATACATCACTAATTTGATGTTTAATGACATTTCCAATATCACCACTGCAGTTTGGACATCTATATATGATACCTACGAATGTGCTTTGCCCCTTGGTATTTCTCAACTCTAGCCACGCAGACTCCATATTGTCAGAGCTGATATTCTCTCTCACTATTGTGTTAATTTCCTCTTTAACCAGTAGTGCCACTTCACCACCTTTTCCTTTACACCTGACCTTCCTAAATATAAGTACCTAGGACATTCAATTCCCACCCCGGTCACCTGTAGCCATGTCTATGTAATCCCAATTATATTGTATCCATTTATATTTATCTGTGCAATTAGTTCATTCACTTTATTGCAAATGCTCTGCACTTTAAAGCACAGATACTTTAAACTTATCTTTTTAACATTGTTTGTCTTGATCCCAGTATTTTTCTCTGTAGTCCTGTTTGAAATTTGTCTTTGGTTTCTCTACCTATCACTTTTCTTTTTCCCTTTTCTATCTTTTACTTTTTTCTTACTTCTTCCTTCTCTGATTCCTTAATAATTTCCCATCCTTCTGGCGTATTAGTTTAAACCCTTCCCAATTGCTCGAGCAAACACTCCCCGAGGACCAGTCCTGCCCAGGGAAAATCCATCCGATTTGTAGAAGTCCCACCTACCCCAGAACCTGTCCCATTGCCCCAAGATTCTGAAACCATTCCCCAACACCATCTCTTCAGCCACATTATTTATCCAATATATCCTGTCATTTTCTACTCTGATTAGCAACAGTAATCCTGAGATCACTACCTCTAAGATCCCAATTAGAATCATAGTATTTCTACAGTATAGAAGGAGGCCATTCAGTCTATTGAGTCCAACAACAATCCCACCCAAGCCCTATTCTCTTGGGAACAAGGGAGAAATTCATGCAGACACAAACAGAAGGTGCAAACTCCACATAGACAGTGACCGAGGCCGAGATCAAACCAGGTACCTGGCGCTGAGAGGCAGAAGTGCTAGCTACTGTGCCACCACGCCACTCCAAATTTGTCCAAAATCTGGATTTAATCAATTGGAACACACATTGATCATGATTATTTGGGACAGACAAATCTCATTAAATGATGGAATATGTTGACCCAATTTAAGAATCACTATGCCAAATGAAAAGTTACAAATGAAATACTTTAAATATTCAGTACAAATAGTCTATTGGTTACCTATTGACTAGGATAGCTTTTGAGCTTTAGATAGTGAGAATCTCATTGCTGTATTAAAAAGAGGAAACTGAATCCATTTCAATTATTAAATGTTTCTCTGCCGTGAATGAAGCTGAACCAAGACATATGGTCCATTGCATGAGGTCCAAAAATAAATCCATTGAAAGATTTTTTGAATTCCAACATTTGCTAACTTTGACAGGAGTAGATTTGTACTCCCTAGAGACAAGAGTAGTCAGACTTCACATGTAAAAGGAAAATGTACCAGCAATGTCTACAAAGACTGTTTTTTTAAAAGTCAATAATCCTTTGTTCTGAATCTCCCATGCTTCTTGGTGCAATCAACTGGAACATACATTCAAGCCAAAGAAAAGAGGACAGGTCAATGATATCTTCAATTTTTGAACTGAATAAATGATGATCCAGTGGTTTTTGTGAGAATTTCAGCAAATTGTGGCATTTGATGTGCATTGGTTTTCCCATGATTTATGACAATCTGCCAAATACTACACATATGCAGTGGGTGATAACTTCACAAGTAATCCAGCAGCCCAGGCTAATGCTCTGGAGAGCCAGATTCTAATTCCATCACAGCAGCTGGTAGAATTTAAATTCAATTAATAAATTCAGAACTAAAAGCGAGCCATTTTTGATTGCCACAAAAACCCATCTGGTTCAGTAATGTCCTTTGGGAAGGAAATCTGCTGTCCTTACCCAGACTGTTCTATGTGCGATACCAGACTGCATGGCAATATAGGTGACTCTTCAATGTTCTTTGAAATAGCAAAGCAAATATTTCAGTTGTATCAAACACTACAAACGTCTGAAAGGAATGAGACCAGTCAGAACACCCAACATCGACCTATGCTACGGCAAAGACAATTGAAAACCCCGGCTCTGTCACCCCTGCAAGTTCCTCCTTACCAACATACTAAAGCGCGTAACAAAATTGCAAAATACCTTACATACACACCCAACCAGGCCTTACAATGCCACAGGCATCCCATCAATATTCCTCAGTACGTTCTATTACACTGGCAAGACAGACCCACAAGATTTTTTGATTTGATTTATTATTGTCACATGTATTCAATACAGTGAAAAATATTGTTTTTAGTGCACAAAACAGATAAAGCATACCATTCATAGAGAACAAAATGAGACAGTGCAGAATTTAGTGTCATAATCACAGCTAGAGCATAGAGAAAAGATCAACTTAAAGCATAGTAGGTCCATTCAAAAGTCTGACAGAAGCAGGGGAGAAGAGGCAGTTGATACATGACCTCAGACCTTTGTATTTTGTTCCTGACAGAAGAAGGTGAAAGAGAGAACGTCCAGGGTGCATGGGGTCCTCAAACATGCTGGCTGCTTTGCCGAGACAGCAGCAATGTAGACACAGTCATAGAACATAGAAAAACTACAGTATAAACAGGCCCTTCGGCCCACAATTTGCACCAATCATATCTATACCTACTAGGCTTACCTATAACCCTCAATTCTACTAAGTCCCACATATTCATCCAGAAGTCTCTTAAAAAACCCTATTGAATCTGCCTCCACCACCACTGCCGGCAGCCGATTCCATGCACCCACCACCCTCTGAGTGAAAAACTTACCTCAATCTCCTCTGTACCTATTCCCCAGTACCCTAAGCCTGTGTGCTCTTGTGGCAGCCATTTCAGCTCTGGGAAAAAGCCTCTGAGAATCCACCCAATCAGTATTTCTCAACATCTTATACACCTCTATCAGGTCACCTCTCAGCCTTCATCACTCCAAGGAGAAAAGACCAAGCTCTCTCAACCTATCTTCATAAGGCATGCCACCCAATCCAGGCAACATCCTTGTAAATCTCCTCTGCACTCTTTCTATGGCTTCCATATCCTTCTTGTAATGAGGCGACCAGAACTGCGCACAGTACTCCAAGTGGGGTCTGACAAGAGTCTTATACAGCTGCAGCATTATCTCCCAACTCCTAAACTCAATTCCTCGATTGAAGGTCAGTACGCCATATGCCTTCTTAACCATATCCTCTACCTGCAAAGCTGCTTTGAGGGTCCTATGAACCCGGACCCCAAGATCCTTCTGATCTTCCATACTGCTAAGAGTCTTACCCTTAATATTATACTCCTTCATCTCATTTGACCTGACAAAATGAACCACCACACACTTATCCAGGTTTAAGTCCATCTGCCACTTCTCCGCCCAGTCTTGCATCCTGTCTATGTCACACTTCAACTTCTGACATCCCTCCAAACTACCCACAACACCTCCAATCTTCGTATCATCGGCAATGGATGGAAAGCTGGCTTGCATGATGGACTGGGCTACATTCATTTTGTAGTTCTTTGCAGTCTTAGGCAGAGCAGGAGCGATGCTACGTACAACTAGAAAAAATGCTTTCTATGGTGCATCGGTAAAAGTTGGTGAAAGTCATAGCTAACGTGCGAAATTTCCTTAATCTTCTGAAGAAGGGGGTTTTCTTAACTATAGTATTGACGTGGAGTAATGACACAATGGTATGTAGTTGGGAGAGACTGTCCCCCTCTACCTTTCCACATCCCCACATGCTTAATGATCAACCTGATTTCAAAGGAGAGTGTAGGACAGCATGTCAGGAACAGCCTGGTGTACCTAAAACTGAGCTTAGAACAGTTTTGTTGTAAAACTGTTGTAAACACCACAGGACGACTTAAATGCCAAAACAGAACAAGCAGATAATAAGAGACAATGCTGAGAGATCCTATAACTAAAAGATCAGATCTAAGCTCTGCAGTTCTGCTGCATCCGATTATGAAGGGTTGTGGACAATTAAATAACTAACATCCCATTCACCAACACCCTTTTCAGAACATTTTTTTGGGCACTGGTGGCACTTTGAAACTACATCATGACTTTGAAAGTATCCAGGAATGTGTGCTACTTCACAAAAGGGGTTTAATTTCAAATAAAACATCTCGCAAAGAGCAGTCTTTAGTCCATGGCTGGACACAGAGATAATTTATGAATTCTCCCTGAGAGTTCTGGAAATCAGTCAGAGCCCGCAAAGCCTATGGCAGCTCTGATTACATATATATAAAAGAGACAAAGTGTCAACGGGACCACAACACTTTAATGTCCTGGCTGGTGGTGAAACACTTGTAGACTATCGGTTTCCTCCTACTCTCCAAACATATGCAGGTTAGGTGCACTGACCATGCTAAGTCCCCAAGTGTCCCAGGATGCGTAGGAAAATATGCGTGGTTATGGGGATACAGCTCAGGTATGCTTATTGTTAGTGTAGACTCCTTGGGCTGAACGACCGCATTCTGCACTGTACAGGTTCTATGTTGGAGCAGCCCAGCATAAGTGTGCAAAAGACAAGAGAGAATCAATTCCAATGATCTTCAGGCAGAGGTGGCAACTGGATCACAGCCTTTTCCTGAGGTCCATAACATCAAAAATGCCAGTCATCAGCCAATTCCATTCACTCCACTGATATCAAGAAATGGCTGACGGCATTGAATACGGTGAAAATTGTGACGGCATTGATCCCGACAATATCTCAGTGATAATTCAGATGCTTTGGGCTCTCGAACTAGCCACACCTCTACCCGAGCTGGTCCAGCTCAGCTGCAAGACTAGAATCACAGGAGTATGGAAAATTGGTCAGGTATGGCCTTTCACCAAAAATCAGGACAATTCTGACCTTACCATCCCATCAGTCTACTCTCAATCAACAAAGTAATCAAAGGTGTCATCAACAGTGCTGTCAAGCAGCATTTACTCAGTAATCTGGTCTCTGACTTCAGTTTGAGCTCTGCCAGGTCCACCCAATTCCTGGGTGGGACATGCACCCGAGGGAGCATGAGAGATTTACAAAAAAAAATTACTTTTTTTTTAACATCCACAACAGTAAATAAAATCTGAAAGAATGTGACTCTACACTTTGAATAAAATTAACTTTCAATGCCAGAGAAGTTGGTTGGCAATAATTATGGCCTGT
Organism: Sphyrna mokarran; assembly: GCA_024679065.1. Classification (NCBI taxonomy): domain Eukaryota; kingdom Metazoa; phylum Chordata; class Chondrichthyes; order Carcharhiniformes; family Carcharhinidae; genus Sphyrna; species Sphyrna mokarran. The sequence continues at coordinate 4,383,616 of JAGIQG010000013.1, read as the reverse complement.
TGCACCATTGAAAGAATACTTTAACTAGAACGCAAAAACACTAACTTTGTGACCAATTCAATTCATACCCATGAGGCAAATACAGCAACTTCCTGCCACCCCATGTATTTGAATAGTGAGTCTCTCAGTGAGATACCAGTGGAGTAATTTCTATCGGAGCAGAGCAACATCCTCATTTCCATATTTCACCACATATGTGCAGGCACTTGAAGTTACTGTTCCATTTACATGTAAATAACACTGAGCTTTACTGATACCTTATACTGCAACTTCATGTCCGATCTTTTTCCCTTGACAAAAAACAGTAGAGAAATTCAAGCTCAAGGTCTTTCAGCTGGTCAGTGATAACTAGCTATTAGAAATAACTTGTTTGCTTCACAAGTGACACTTCTCACCCAAGCATTTTCCTAAAGGATATGCACAGTAAGTTGCTTACCATATATGGTCGTGGAGGGTCCCAGTGCACCCAATCGTACGTAAAGGCATTCTGCTCACGTATAACATATCGTGCCCAGGGAGAAATGCGATATAGCTGTTGTCCACTTTTAGTGCCTATTATCACCTAAGGGATAAAATAAAACATTCATTATTTGCTTGCCTCCCAAGTTATTTGACCGAGTAAATCAATACTTCACATTAGGTCTAAAATTCAAACATCACACTTCCAATTGGAAATTTACCTGTGCTCACTGCCCCAGATTGGCTCTCTGCCCAGAAACACCTCAGTTCTAAAATTCTTATCCTCATTTTCAATTACCTTCTGCTTTCCTTATCTATCTAATAATCCACAGCCCCAAACACTCCATCTAACTCTGGCTCCTAAGCATCCTGGTTTTAACTACTCCAACAGACAAAATTGACAACACCAGGATTCAACAGTGCCATGGCCTGGGACTCAGTTCCTCCCTCTGTGACTGAATCCTGAACTTCTTAACAACTCTCAGACCACAATCAGTACGGAAAGGCAACGACACCTTCTCCACGATCATCTTCAACACCGGTGCCCCACAAGGCTGTGTTCTCAGCCCCCTACTATAGTTCTTATACACCTATATTTCTGTGGCCAAATTCCCCTCCAACTCGATTTTCAAGTTTGCTGATGACATCACTATCGTGCATTGGATCTCAAACAATGACGAGACGGATACAGGAATGAGATAAAGAATCTGATGAACTAGTGCGGCAACAATCATCTTTCCCTTAATATCAACAAAACAAATCAATTTCAGAAAGCGTAAAGGAGAACAGGCCCCAGTGTACAGCAATATGGACATTCTCTCTTCCACCTTTTTCCATCTGGAAGAAGGTACAAAAGTCTGAGGTCATGTACCAACTGACTCAAGGACAGCTTCTTCCCTGCTACCATCAGACTTCTGAATGGACTTGCCTCGCATTAAGTTGATCTTTGTCTACTCTCTGGCTATGACTGTAACACTACATTCTGCACTCTCTCCTTCTCTTACTTCTCTCTACTCTCTATGATGGTAACACTACATTCTGCACTCTCTCACTTCTCTCTCCTTGGGGATCTTATAAAGACGTATAAGATAATGAAGGGGATGGATAGAGTAGAGGTTGAGAGACTCTTCCCGCTTAACAAAGAAAGCAGGACTGGAGGCCGCAGCCTCAAGATTAGCGGGGGGGGGTAGTTCAAATCAGAGTTGAGGAGGAATTTCTTCACACAAAGGGTGGTGAATCTTTAGAATTCTCTGCCTGTTGAAGTGGTAGAGGCTTCCTCGCTGAATATATTTAAGTCAAGAATGGGTAGGTTTTTTGACTGACAAGGGAATTAAGGGTTACGGAGAGAAAGCGGGAAAGTGGAACTGAATCACTGCAGATCAGCCATGATCTTATTGAATGGCAGGACAGGATGGCCTACTCCTGCTCTTATTTCTTATGTTCTTATGTTCCCTACGATGATATGCTTTGTATAGCGTGCAAGAAACAATACTTTTCACTACCTCAACACGTGACAGTAATAAATCAAATCATATCAAGTCAAAATCAAAGTTTCTTACGTATTTGTTGTACAATACTTTCATCCCAATCCATTTAGATCTGTAAATGAAATTGAGTAATAGACTAGATCATGTGGTTTTAAAATATACAACAGCAACGTGTGTCTGGTTGTTGGTGAAATAGTCAGGTAGGCAGGTGAGTGCATAGTCTGATTGCTCAGTGCTTTACTCCCTTGGCTACAGATTATGGTTATGGCTGTAACAATGTGTGAGCGAAAACAGTGGTTCTTAACACCGGAGAAACATCAACGTACTGCATTGGGCAGACCAACAATTTCAACACCTAATCACAGCAAAATAAAGGGGCAACAGCAACTATTAATGTTCAAAGAACAGAGGAGTGTGGGGTTAGCGCAGATAAAAATACAGATATAATGGGCCAAATGGCCTCTTTGTGTGTCGTATAGTTTAAATAATTCTATCCAAGCTGGCCGGTGGCGGGTGGCCTGGATGGTGAGCAGAGGGATGAAGAATCCTGATGGGATCCAGCTGGAGATAAAAATCACAAAATCTCAGTGCAGAAAAAAGCCATTTGGCCCATCAATTCTGCACCGACAACAATCCCACCCAGTTCCTATCCCAGTAACCCCACATTTTTCCCCTGCTAATTCTCCCTGACACGAAGGGGCAATTTAGCATGGCCAATCCACCTAACCTGCACATCTTTGGAGTGTGGGAGCAAACCGGAGCACACGGAGGAATCCCACGCAGACAAGGGGAGAAGATGCAGACTTCGCACAGGCAGTGACCTGAGGCCAGAATCGAACCTGCGGTCCCTGCTGCTGAGAGGCAACAGTAGTAATCACCATGCCACCTCTAAGGGGAAGGCTATGGAATGTAAGTAGGGGAAGGTTTGAATAGAGAGCAGAGATGATGGTGGCAGAATATTGCTGAATCATTGATTTGTGTTGGATATCACTGAGATGCAGCAAAGTTGCTAATGCTCAAAAATGCTGAAATGTCAAGGTGGTCCAAAATCCTTCGTACTTCAACACAGTTCCTTTAAAAGCAGAATTGTTTCATCAATATCTCCCACTGACATGAAGGAATCAGACTAAGAATTATTCAGTCCCAGATTACAGAGGAGATTAATTAGTTCTGTTCAAATGGTAATCATATAACCAGCACATAATTTGCAGTTCAACCACAACACTCTTGCTTGAGCTAAAACTAGTGAATGATTTATTTATTTAATCCCAATTCAATAAAAATGGACTCATATAACCCTTAAATCTGAGGAGACAGTAGTATTGTCACTGAACTAGTAATCCAGACACCGGGTAAGTCCCGGGAACATGGATGGCAAGGGCACAGTAGGTACTCTGGGTGGGGGCCTTCAATAACCAACATGGCTCGGCAGTACCCCCACAAACCGAGCTGGCTGAATCCGAAAGATGGTGAGGGAACCAACAAGAGGAAAAAACCCACTTGACTCCATTCTCACCAAACTGCCTGCCGCACAGCTCCACACAACTGTGTTCCCAGAGCCCTATTATACTCCTTATACACTTATGGCTATGTGGCCAAATTCTCCTCAATGTGATTTTCAAGTTTGCTGATGACATCACTGCAGTGTGTCAGATCTCAAACAATGACAAGACAAAGTACAGGAATGAGATAGAGAATTTGGTGAACTGGTGCAGCAACAATAATCTCTTCCTCAATGTCAACAAAACAAAGGAGATTACCATCAACTTCAGGAAGTGTAAAGGAGAACATGCCCCTATCTACATCAACGAGGACAAAGTAGAAAGGATCGAGAGCTTTAAGTTTTTAGTTGTCCAAGTCACCAACAACCTGTCCTGGTCCCTCATGCCGACACTATAGTTAAGAAAGTCCACCAATGCCTCAGCTTTCTCAGAAGACTAAGGAAATTTGGCATGTCAGCTGTGACTCTCACGAACTTTTACAGATGCAGCATAGAAAGCATTTGTTCTGGTTGTATCACAGCTTGGTATTACTCCTGCTCTGCCCAAGGCCGCAAGGAACTACAAACAGTTGTGAATGTAGCCCAATCCATCATGTAAACTAGCCTTTCATCCACAGACTCTGCAAAGCAGCCAGCATAATTAAGGAGCCCGCACACGCCAGACATTCTCTCTTCCACCTTCTTCTGTCGTGAAAAAGTTATAAAGGTCTGAGGTCATGTACCAACTGGCTCAAAAACAGCTTTTTTCTTGGGCCATCAGAATTTTGAATGGACTTGTATTATGTTGATCTATGTAAGGAGCACTGCTCCTTCACAAGTTCTCACTCACCAGATGAAGAAGCAAAGCTCTGAAACTTTGTGCTGCCAAATAAACCTGTTGGACTTTAACTTGGTGTTCTGAGACTTCTTTGATTCTCAATATCATAGATGCCAGTCTCAGCAAAATTGATTCACTCCATGTGACATCATAAAATGGTTGAAGGCATTGGATACTACAAATGCTAAGGGCCCTGCCACATTCTAGCAATAGTCCAGAAGATATGTATTCCAGAATTTGCTGCTGCCCTATTCAGGTGTTCCAATACAGCTACAACACTGGCATCTACCCAGCAATGTGGAAAATTGTCCAAGTACTCTCCCAGCTACAAATCCAACCTGGCCAATTACTAACGCATCAGTCTATTCTCAATCAGTTGAAATGATAGAAGAGATCTTCAACAATGCTATTAAGTGGCACTTGCTTAGCAGTAATCTGCTTACTAATATTCAGTTTGTGTTCCACCAGGGTCACTCAGCTCCTGATCTCACTACAGCCTTCGTAAAAACATGGACAAAAAGTTGAACTCCAGAGGTGAGGCGAGAGTGACTGTCCTTGACACCAAGGTGGCTTTTTAACAAGTTTGAGATCAAGGAGCCCTAGCAAAACAGGAGTCAATGAGAATCAGGAGGAAAACTCTCGACTGTTAGAGTCATACCTGGTCAATCAGTTCCAGGATATCACTGCAGGAGTTCCTCAGGGTTAGTGTCCTTGGGCCTATCATTTCCTGCTGCTTCATCAACGACTTCCTATCATAAGGTCAGAAGTGGGGATGTTCACTAATGGCTGCTCAATGTTCAGCACCATTTGTAACCCTTGTGATACTGAAGAGTCCAACTGCAGCAAGATCGGGACAATATTCAGGCTTGGGCTGACAAGTGGCAAATAACATCCGCACTACACAAGTACAAGGCAAGGATTATCCCCAACAAGGGATGACTGAGCCATTACCCTTTAACATTTAATGGCATTACCATTGCTGAATTCTCAATATCCTGGAGGGTTACCACTGATGTGGAGATGCCAGTATTGGACTGGGGTTTAAACTGAAATTAAGTAAATTGAGTGTGTGCCTTTATATGCCCTGTTTGTGAACAGAACTCCCACTTACCTGATGAAGGAGCAGCGGTCCGAAAGCCTGTGGCTTTTGCCACCAAATAAACCTGCTGGATTTTAATCTGGTACTGAGAGACTTCTTACTGGCATTACCATTGAACAGAAATTGAAATGGACCAGCCATATAAATACTGTGACTACCAGAGGCTGCCTATCACCGAGCTAGATCTTGGTGTGCAGGGAATGATACAATACACAGATTCAACATATTGTAGCTTGTGAAGAGGGGAGTGTAGACCTTCAAAGGATATAGACAAATTGGAAGAAAGGGCAGGTGAAATTGAATTTGGAGAATTTGGAGTCGGCACAACATCGAAGGCCGAAGGGCCTGTTCTGTGCTGTATTGTTCTATGTTCTATGTAATTGTGAGGTGATTCATTTTGGTGGGAAGAACATGGAGAGGCAGCATAAAGATTACAACTCTAATGGACAATCAGGAGCAGAGGGATCTGGGTGTATCTGTGCATAAGTCATTGAAGGTAATAGGACAGGTGGAGAGAACAGTTAATGAAGCACATAGTATTCTGGGCTTTATTAATAGAGGCAGAGTACTTGGAGGTAATGCTGACATATGCAGGACACTAGTCAGTTAGAATATTGTGTATACTCTGAGTGCCACACCTTAGAAAGGATGTGAATATACTGGAGGGAGCGAAGAGAAGTTTATAAGAATGGCTCAGAGAATGAGAAGCTTCAGTTACGAACACAGATTCAAGATGTATGGACTATTCTCTTAGGAAAGAAGATAGAACATGGAACATTACAGAGCAGAACAGGCCCTTCGGCCTTCGATGTTGCGCTGACCAATTATGAAAAAAGCAATGACCCTCCAAACTAAACCATTCCCTTCTCTCCATAAACTTATCAACTAACCTCTTAAACGCCACCAAACTTGGCGCATCTACAACTGCCACAGGCAGGGCATTCCACTCCCTAACCACCCTCTGGGTAAAGAACCTACCTCTGATATCCGTCCTATAACTATCACCCCTTAATTTAAAGCTGTGTCCCCTCGTGCTAGCTTTCTCCATCCTAGGAAAAAGGCTATCACTGTCCACCCTATCTAAACCTCTAATCATCTTATGTTTCAATAAGGTCCCCTCTTAGCCGCCTCCTTTCTAACAAAACAACCTCAAATCCCTCAGCCTCTCTTCATAAGACCTGCCCTCCATACCAGGCAACATCCTGGTAAACCTCCTCTGTACCCTCTCCAATACCTCCACATCTTTCTTATAGTGTGGGGACCAGAACTGCACACAATACTCCAAGTGCGGCCGCACTAGAGTTTTGTACAGTTGCAACATGACGTTGCGGCTCCGAAATTCAATCCCCCTACCAATAAAAGCTAAGACTCCATATGCCTTCTTAACAACCTTATCGACTTGACTGCCTACTTTCAGGGATCTATGCACAAATACACCAAGATCCCTCTGTTCATCAACACTATTAAGAATCCTACCATTAGCCCTATACTCTACACATTTATTATTCCTGCCAAAGTGCATTACCTCACACTTTTCCACATTAAACTCCATTTGCCACCTCTCGGCCCAGCTCTGCAACTTGTCCAAGTCTCTCTGCAATCTATAACACCCCTCTTCACTATATACCACTCCACCGACTTTAGTGTCATCCGCAAATTTACTAATCCATCCTTCAATACCCTCATCCAGATCATTTATAAAAATTACAAACAGCAGGGGCCCCAAAACAGACCCCTGAGGTACACCACTTGTCACCGAACTCCACGATGAATATCTCCCATCAACCACCACCCTCTGTCTTCTATCTGCTAGCCAATTCCTAACCCAATTAGCTAAATCACCCACTATCCCATACATCTGCATTTTCTGCAGAAGTCTTCCATGGGCCACCTTATCGAACGCCTTACTAAAGTCCATATATACCACATCAACCGCCTTACCCCCATCCACCTCTTTGGTCACTTTTTCAAAAAACTCAATAAGGTTAGTAAGGCACGACCTACCCTTCACAAAACCATGCTGACTATCCCCAATCAATTCATTTCTCTCTAAATAACTATAAATCCTATCCCTAATAATTCTCTCCAATACTTTACCCACAACAGAAGTAAGACTCACTGGCCTATAATTCCCTGGAAAGTCTCTCTTCCCAAGATGGCAAGAGGAGATTTGACAGAGGTGTTCAAAATCACAAGGGGGCTGGACCAGGTAGACAGAGAAAAACCTGTCTTCATTCATAAAAGGATCAAGAACAAGGGGACACAGATTTAAAATTATTTGTAAAAGAAGCAATTGTGATGCAAAACCCTTTTTCACACAGCAGGTGATTGGGGTCTGCCTGGATGCAGCTTCAATCGAGGCATTCAACAGGACATCAGATGATTACTTCAATGGAAGCAATGCGCACGTTATGAGGAAAGGCAAGAGTGGCACTAAGTTATGATGCTCATTTGGAGAGCCGATGAAGATACATTGACCAAACAGATTCCTTCTGTACCGAAACAATTCTGTGAAATTTGAGCTGAAAAGCCAACATCATAATACTAACATTTAGGGAAAGAAATCTACCAATCTTATTTGGCCTGACTTCGCCTGGATTCTAGAACCACTGCACTGTGATTGACTTTTAAATTGCCCTACTGTGAAACAGCCTCGTAAGCCACTTAATTTAACTGCATAATAAATAGTGGCCTTTTCAGTGAGACCCACATCTCAATAATAAATTTTTAAAAAAGAAACTTTTTTAGTTCTGAAATGCACTTTAGCTCAATCATTGAGAATAAAATCTTCCATCAATTAGTGACTGTTCTTCATGAAGTGAGACATCAAGGGAGCTTCTTCAGGAAGCACTTTGATGGGGAGAGGACAAAGGTTAATATGAAGCACAGCTGATCCAAAACAAGTGTGATAACTACAGCCTTTGATTGCAGCTGACAGAAACGAGAGATTGCAGCTGGAAAGGTAATAGTTATCGGTCACAAGTGTGCACTATAACCTCAAACAGAAAAGTTACTGCAGGATTCAGAGAGAAAAATAGTTCCGAATTTACCTGTTACAGTACAAAAACCCATCTGTCCAAAAACACAGACCAATATAATGCTGGAATGGAGGGTTTTATTCAAGAGAAAGCCAGAGGTTGTGACTAACCTCACCTACAAGGTCAAATACAAAACATAGAACAATGCTGCAATGACCAACATTTCGATGTGGGCATGAGGTTATTAAACTTCTGAGGACTGGAAGCTGTAAAGTGATAATTTGCCAAACTACAATACAAATATAAATCAAGATTGTAATTATGACAACTGCAAATTAAGGAACTGTCATAGTAACAATGTTGGATGTGTGTAGTTCATTCAAAACAATATACAATCCTCTTCCCCAGAGGAGGAATTCTCCCCAGTGTTCTGGGATAACCATAAAGTAAAGTTAATTTATCAATCACAAGACCTACGTTAACATTGCAATGAAGTTACTGTGAAATTCCTCTATTTGCCACTCTCCAGTGCCTATTCGGATCAATGTACCTAACCAGCACATCTTTCAGATTTTGGAAGGAAACTGGAGCACCCAACGGAAACCCACACAGACACAGGGAGAATGTGTAAACACCACATAGACAGTGATTCAAGCCAGGAATCAGACCCAGGTCCCTGGTGCTGTGAGGTAGCAGAGCAAACCACTATGCTATTGGGCCACCATTATCCCTCAAATTAACAATCCGAAATCCCACATGATCTGATAATAACCACAATGCTATTTGTGGGACTTTACTGCGCATAAATTAGCTTAGTATTGCAAGTGGCTACTAAAATTAATGTTAATATTTATTTATTAGTCACAAGTAAGGCTTATATTAACACTGCAATGAAGTTATTGTGAAATTCCCCCAGTGCCCCACTCTGGCACCTGTTTGGGTACTTCAATAATTGCTGAAAAAAACAGATATCTTTTGAAAGTTCTTAGTCTTGCTTTCATCTGGACAGTCACAAGAATATCAATAGTAAAGGGAACAACAATTTATTCTACATGACAGGAGTGCGCTATTTGGTTAGTAAGTGCATTCTGATTGACGAATGTAATGCCATGAAGATTAGTTATGTTATTACCATGGGGAATAAACCAGGATATGGCCGTCACCCAAGCTTTTGTTTACGTGAGAAAGGTGTAATATGTGGACATGCTGAAGGAATCACAGAGAGAGAATGGAGAACATTGAGCTGGGAACATGGGAGGGCACCCAAATGGGGCAAGGGTATGGGTCGGGGGGCAAGCTACAGGCTGGAGCTGGCGAGTTGTATAAACTCTGCAGGTCTGGAAGCATCTGTGGAGAGCTTTGAGTCAAAACAACTTCTATGAAAGTGTTATATTTCCATCTTTCGTCAGTTCAGTAGGAGGATCATTTGAAATTTTAACTTTCTCTCCACAAGTGTTTTTAGTCCTGATACCAGTGCCAATCTTGCTTGTCTGCTTGTTACAATCGTGCAAAACCAGGAGTCATAAATATAAGATAGACTCTAATATCCGAGAAGAAATTTTTCTACCCAGAGAGTGGTTTGAATGTGGAATTCAATACAAAGGTTGAATTGTGTAGCCTCGTTGTCTCTAAGGTGAAATAGCTACACACAGGGGAGAGAGAAAAGAACTGAATGATGTTTTGATAGAATTCAATAAGACAGTTGGAAGGAGATTCGTGAAGAGTGCGAACATTATAGAGCTGGAGTACCAGCACAGGCCAGCTGGGCCCAGTGATTTGTGATATAAATTCTGCATTACAATAGGTGGCAGGAGTAAGAAGCAGATGCAAGTTGCTATTACCACAAGCTGAAAATTAGAATTTGACTTGAATCACTCATTGACAATAACTTACATAATTCTTTGTAACGAAGTGAAATGAATTTAAGTGCCCTCAGCCAGCTCCTTGTGGAAAATGCTCCACACCCAAAGCTCTGACCTCCCCTCGATAGGCAAAACATTCACCAAATAAAGAGGGAAAACGTAATTCCTTCCTTCCCTAACTTGAGCATTGAAATATTTAAGACAATAAATCAAAGCAATCTGCAGAAATCAATTTTCACTGGCAATGAATACAGGAATCTCTCCTAAATTGCACGATCTGTCTCTAATACTTGTCAGCGAACAAGGGGAGAGTTTGATTACAGCACATTTCTATTGAAAGAATTGTATTTTTATTTCTCGTAGCAGCGACCAACTAACCAGCACCCTCTTCTCATACAGCACAGAAATATAGAAGATAGGAGCAGGGGATGGCCATTCAGCCCTTCAAGCCTGCTCTGTCATTCATCACAATCATGGCTGATTGTCCAACTCTTCAGCCTAATCCTGCTTTCTCCCCATAACCTCAGATCCTGTTTGTCTCAAATGCTGTATGCAGCCGCCTGCGGTATAAGGGTGTTGCTTCATTGGTATTCATGTGATTGTCCTGATGAATGCAAGACGAAAAACTTAGACAAGATGTGTTTTTGGAACAATGCTCAATATCTTTTTTACCACTTAGATTCAAACAGGTATGGTGATGGTTTCTGAAATATTGATTTAAAGTACATAGGATTTGTAAAATCAACTACTTCCTCTATTGTGAAGCATGTAAAGTTCAAATTTCTTTTTCATATATTTAACGTTCAAATAATTTGTTTCCTTCATTGAGTGAATAACACTGTTCCTTTGAAGTAGAAAGAACAGGTTGTTTCGTTTTTTTTGATGCATATGTTTAACAGAAGCAGGAAATGTTTGTATTTTCTGGAAATTTACCCCAGTTAATTCTGCATATCTGTCGAGTTTTGTTCAGCTTATCACAGGAGGCTCAACCCTAAAGAAGTGAATAGAAGGCCTTGTTTTGCCATTTATGCTGACATTCTGCATATAGACATTCAAAAGGCACTTGATAAAGTATCACAACAGAATTGTTAGCAAAATTGAAATCTATTAATGCGATGGTGGCAGTATGGCAAAGGGACAGAGAATCCAGAATCCAGGTGAAGTGCTGTTTTCCATTCTGGAGTGAACTATACAGTGCTATGTACTCCTCTTTTGGGTACATATTAATGGCCTGGACTTGGTTAAATAGCATATCATTTCAATATATGCAGATGAGACAAATCTTAGAAGTATAGCAAATAGTGAGTCATAGTTACATCATCTTCAGGAGGGCATAAACGTTCCTTCACTGTTGCTGGGTCAAAATCCTGGAACCTCCCTCCCTTACAGCACTGTAAGTGTTCCGACACCACATGGACTGCAGCGATTCAAGAAGGACCTCCTCAATGTTACAACCCCAGCTTTACGTTACTGCTGGACAAGTCAGGATCTAGAGTGAAACTGGCTTGACAGATCCCAGTGGTTTGCAGTGCTGCCTCACGGTGCCAAGAACCTGGATTCGATTCCTGGTTTGGGTCACTGTCTGTGTGAGTTTGCACATTCTTCTCATGTCTGTGTGGGTTTCCTCCAGATGCTCCGGTTTCCCCTCTCAGTCCAAAGATGTGCGGGTTAGGTTGATTGGCTATGCTAAAATTGCCCCTTAAAGTCCTGAAATGGATAGGTTAGAGAGGTTAGTGGGTAAAATATGTCGGGATATGGGGGTAGGGCTGGAGTAGGATTGTGATTGGTACAGATTCAATGGGCTGAATGGCCTCTTTCTGTACTGTAGGGTTTCTATGATTTTCTATAACCCAGGTTTAATTCCTTGCTTGGATCACTGTCTGTGTGAAGTCTGCACATTCTCCCCATGTCTGCATGGGTTTTCTCCGGTGCTCCAGTTTCCTCCCACAGTCTGAAAAACCTACTGGTTGAGTGCATTGGCCATGCTAAATTCTCCCTCAGTGTACCCAAACAGGCGCCAGAGTGTGGCAATTAGGGGACTTTCACAGTAACTTCATTGTAGTGCAATGTAAGCCTACTTGTGTCACTAACAAATAAACTTGAAAATCTTTCATTTTTTTGTTTAGAGACATAGATGAACAGTCACAGAACTGTCGATGATCTTTTAACAAAAGAATAAAAGATTTATTGAATAATAAAATATGAACTATAATACACTACCCCTTCACCCTAGCTACACCTTTACAGATATCTATGATTTATAAGAATAGCACAGATTACAAAATTTCCCTTATACTCTCTGTTCTCAGAAAGTGCACAGCCCATGTAAACTGACAGGCAAAATTCAGGCAGACACCTTACATCAGGTGATAGACGCTGCTTAAAACAACTTCTATGGATTTCTCAATTCCCCCCAGATACTGGTCACACCGTGAGCCAACTCCATGCGAGAGTTTTCCAACTCCTCTCTCAAAGAGCACACCTTGGAATTTCCTCTCAAACAACACTTTCTTTTAGATGCCTTCATCAAGGATTCACATCCAGGATTTCAAACTTCATTTCAGTATTCTGCCCTGGACTTCCCCCCAAGCATGTTCTCGCATCCATGCATTGCCATAGGTACCCAGCCATGCCAACAGAACACCACTACTTCACACTGTATTAAAGTGTCACCAACCTTTTGTTAACCCCAATATCTGGCTTCTCAGAAGCCAATGTCTCCAGGTTCGCACCTTACAGCTCTGTCTAACTGGGAGTTTCTCCTCTCTGCTCATCACTTTATTTAACAGAACCCTGTTTTTTATACCTTTACCCTCCTGAAACACTCTTCTGTCCCATTCCCTGGTTTCTTGGGCTTTCTTCAGTTACTGTGACTTGCTTTCTGTCCCTCTGTAGGGTCCTGTCTATACTGGAGTGCTTGTAGATTGCTCCTTGCCTCTGCATTATCTAATTCCAACCAAACTGGAGTAGGTCTTTGGTTGCTAAGTAACAACCTAGTTTTTTTTTCAAGTCTTCTATTTGCCTAAGGGGTCGTAAAATCTTCTTACAATGCAAGGATCTTAACAGACTTGCAGGCACTTCTTTTTTAATATGAAACTAAACTGAAGTTTTAACTCTTTCTTCACACACATATTTAGAAACACAACAGGGTGGCCAAGTGCTTAGTACTGCTGCTTCACAGCTTCAGTGACTCAAGTTCAATTCTTGGCTTGAGTGACTGTGTGCATGCTCTCCTGGTGTCTGCGTGCATTTCCTTCAGGTTTCCTCCCACATCCAAAGACATGCTGGTTAAGCACACTGGCCATGCTAAATTCTTCCTCAGTGTACCTGAACAAGGGCCGGAGTGTGGCAAACAGGGGATTTGCACAGTAACTTCATTGCAGTGTTAATATAAGCCTACTTGTGGCACAATAAATTTTAAGTTTAAACAAATTAAGTTTAAACTTGTACGTTATTTCTAACAAACAATACACTATTTATTTGTTTATATTTGTTTAATTACTTAAAACAATCTCTATTCCTAACACCACCATCTTCTCAAGAGCCATGCGGGACAAGCAACAAACTCTGGTCTAGCCAGCAATGCTCATATCCTGTGAAAGAATGAAAAAATACTGTCCACATAATTTCGTGAAGGACATTAAGATCTTGGAGAGGGTGCAGCAAAAATCTACTCGACTTATTTCAGGATTGGAAGACTTCAATTGATGTGGATAGGCTGGACAAGCTGGGTTTGTTCCGATTAGAGCAGAGAATGTTACCCCGAGACTGGATAAAAGTATTCAAAATCACGAACAGAACAAAGGAAAAAGGGCATAAAATAACTTTTTCCAGCATCAGAACGATTGGTAACCAGAGGTGGAAGATTTAAGGTGAATTTAAGGTGAAGATTTAAGGTGATTTAAGGTGAACCACCCAAAGGGTGGTTAGGGAGTGGAATGCCCTGCCTGCAGCAGTTGTAGATGCGCCAAGTTTGGTGGCGTTTAAGAGGTTAGTTGATAAGTTTATGGAAGAGAAGGGAATGGTTTAGTTTGGAGGGGCATTGCTTTTTATATTGGTCGGCGCAACATCGAAGGCCGAAGGGCCTGTTCTGTGCTGTAATGTTCTATGTTCTAAAAAAGAATGGGAGGGAGGAGATAACCTTTTTTAAAAACACACAAGTTATCATACTCTGGAAGATGCTGCCAGCTAATTCAATGGTGACTTTCAAAAGAGAACTGGAAAAGTTTATAGGCATATCACAAAAGAACAAGAGAAAGTCTAATCAGATCGACCTTACCAAGGGCTGATGGAGGTTCAGCGAGTGGCTGGCTTCTTTCTGTGCTGTGGAGCTCTAAGCTTTCAGAAAATATAGGAATACATCTGACAAGAGCTCAGAATGGGATTCCCACCATTTGTTGTTTGAACATGAACAAATATCCCAAGAGTACCGTAATATCCCTACTTTTTGGCAAAGATAGAAGTACAATATACACAAAGATATTTCATTTAAGAACAAAAAACAAAACAGCACAGGAAACAGGCCCTTCGGCCCAACGAGCCCGCGCCACCACCCCGATGTTCCCACCTCTATCTACGTTGCAACGAGATTATTGAAAGGGGGAGAGACGATGTGTGTGGAGCTGGGGAGGAAGATGGGAGAGAGCAGCTGATGATGGAAGGGGAAAACTAAAGTTGTTTGCTGGTGGAAAGGAAGTCAGTTCAGAACATTGCCATTTGCCCCTTGGCAGCCCCTTCTGTTGGGTGATGGATGTCACGAACCAAGATGTAAATATTGAAGTTATTAAAGCCAGTCACTTGTGCAATGTCAGTGTATAAATGCCAACACTATACAGATCAAATTCTTCTTCTGCCGCTTTCAAATAACTGTTGAAAAACTGTTAAACTAGCCAAAAGGGATTTTCCCATGTACGTGTTTGACATTCAGATATTTATCTCAAGGGAGCTGGAATACATAAAAGGTGAAGTTAGGTTACAGTTGTATAAAGCTTTGGCTAGACCTCCTTCGGGAATACAGAGTTCAATTCTAGGCATTGCGTTTCAAGAGAGGATCTACTGGCCTTGAAGAGTGGGGCAGATTTATCAGAATGATGCCAGGGATAAAATATGATGACAGGTTTCACAGCTTACGCTTGTATTCCCTCAAGTGTAGAAGATAAAAGAGGTGATCTAATTAAGGTGCTTAAGATGATTAAAAGATGTGATCGAGTGGATAAACTATTTTCTCTGCTGAGGGAGTCCAGAACAACAAGAGCAAAAGCTTCAGATTTGAGCCTTGCAGTTCAGGAGTGATGTCAGGAAGCACTTCTTCACAAAGTGGGGGTGGAAATCTGAGATTCTCTCCCCACAGAGGCTGGGAATCTATTTAAAATTTCAAGATCAAGATTAATAGCTGCCAAACAGAAGCTGCCAGGCAGACTGAATGCTCCTGGCCTTGTGGATTTATTTTGCATTTCCAACATCTAAAGTAATTCACTTTCACTAGTTCAAAGCTGGGCAAGGAGATTAAAGATTAAAAACCAAGGTACGTAGGATGTCACAATCTGGATTCCATCATAATCTAATCGAATGGCAGAATAGGTTCAAGGATCTGAATAGCCTCCTGCTCCAAATCGCTATGAAACTGAAGACATATTTTTCAAGTTACTGTGAAAATCCCCTAGTCACCACACTCTGGCACCTGTTCAGATACACTGGAGGAGAATTTAGCATGACCAATGCACTTAACCGGCACATCTTTCAGACTGTGGGAGGAAACCGGAACATCTGGAGGAAACTCACACAGGCACGAGGAAGATGCGCAGGCTCTGCACAGACAGTGATCCAGGCCAGGAATCGAACCCGGATCTCTGGCACTGTCAGACTGTAAGAAGTCTGACAACACCAGGTTAAAGTCCAACCAGTTTATTTGATAGTAATCCCACAAGCTTTCAGAAACACCGTTCCTTCGCCAAGTGTATACACCGTGAGACTGCACCATGTCACCTTGCCACCCGTTGTGTACATGATATTTAAAAGGGTTCATCTAGCTGATAACTGGTATGTCTTTCATTTTATTTTGTAAGGTTAACGTAGGAAAAGAAAAACATGAACGATCAGTTACAGCAGTGTTCTGTGAAAATAACTGCAGCGCTCATAAAATATAGCAGGTTCTCAGCTTCCAAGAGAGGGAGCTAAATCACTGTACTCTCAACCATAGCACCTGTACAAGGGCTAAAGAACAATTGGCTGGATTTGGTAACACCACAATCTCCAGAAAGAATGGTGACAATTGGTAGGTAATTCCCATGTGAATTATCCCTGGAGATCTCACTGCTGTTAAGTGTCTGTGATTGATTTTACACACAACAATTAGTATTCTGTAACTATCTTTTGTTCATTGCATTTTGCCGCTGAAATCATTTCACTTCTGTCAGGAGATTTTTCTGCAGCTTAAATCATGGGTTCTTTTCATTACAGTTCATAGCAACCTGTAAATAGATTCTGCAAGTACACTTTGTTTGCATTGCTGTTACATTTACTTCCCTCCTGTCCCAACCCCAGCCCTGCCGCACCCCTCAATCCTGGTTAATAATAGTGCCAATAGACACCACAGGAACTATAGCTAGACAAACAGTGTTACAATTGTCCTTTCATGCGATATCTGTGTAGGACAGAAAAGAGACAGTGTGCCACATCTAAATCAAGTACTAAATGAAACTAGTTTAATCCTGTTTTAGTCATATATAGACATATATACACAATGACAAAAAGGTACTATTACCATCCTCCCTCAAAGAGGAATTACACAATGTTCAAATTTTACACACGTACACACGTCTTGTTTTTCAAAGAACAACACAGCACAGTAACAGGCCCTTCAGCCCACCATGCCTGAGTCAGTATGAGTTTTCTATTCCGCTAATTGCCTCCCAGTCACGTGTCTATCAAGGTACATTCTGAACACTACTTCTAACATGCCTACTTCCACCACCTCACTGACAATGCGTTCCAGGCACCCACCCTCCTCCCTGTGAAAAACTTTCCCTGCATATGTCATCTAAACTCAAATTCAATAAAAATAAATTTGAATTAAAGAAAAATATCTGGAATTAAGAATCTACTGATGGCCATGAAATCATTGTCAAGAAAACCCATCTGTTTCACTAATGTTCCTTAGGGAAGGGAATCTGCTGTCCTTAGCCAGTCTGGTCTACATGTGACTCCAGAGCCACAACAATGTGATTGACTCTCACCTGCCCTCGGGCAACTAGAGATGGGCAATAAATGCTGGCCAACCAGCAATACCCACATTCCACAAATGAATTTGAAAAAAAATGCAACCTATAGTTAAAAAAACTGTAGTTATTACTATATTTACGAAAGCCTACCAACACCTTTACTTTCTCAGGAGGCTAAGGAAATTTGGCATGTCCAACACGACTCTCATCAACCTTTATAGATGCATCCTAATGGTTGCATCACAAACTGGTATGGTTCCTGCTGTGTCCAGCACTGTAAGAAACTACAAAAATTGTCAGTGAAGCCCAGTCCACCAACAAACCAGCCTCCCATCCATTGACTCTGCCTACCCTTCCCACTGCCTCAGAAAAGTAGTCAGCATCATCAAGGACCCCACCCACCCCCAGACATATTCTTTTCTACCTTCTTCCATTGGTAAAAAGATATAAAAGTCTGAGATCACATTCTAAATGACTCAAGAACTGCTTCTTCCCTGCTGCCATCAGATTTTTGAATGGGCCCACCTTATGTTAAGTTGATCTTTGTCTATATCCTAGTTATGACTGTAATATTACATTCTGCACTCTCGTTTCCTTCTCTATGAACAGTATGCTTTGTCTCTATACCATGCAATAAACAATACTTTTCACTCTATACTAATATACGTGACAATAATAAATCAAATCATCTCTCATCTTGAACCTACGCCCCCTTATAATTGACAGTGCCAACCTGGGAAAAAGCCTCTGACTATCCACCCTGCCTATGCCTCTGATAATTTTATAGACCTTTTACCCCTAACTTGCAAAACTTGGAAAGGATCTGGACTAGACTGGGCCCAAGTCTGAGGATAACCTTTCTCCAACAAAGACTAATTCTGACCTTCATTTTCAATCAAATTTTCCCCTTTACTCAGATGTGAACTTGTTTTGGAATAACTATTGGCACTGTATGCATATTCCAACTATTCAACTCATCAGACTAATTTGATTTTCCCAGACTTCCTCCTTCTTTGAGAATCTCTGAAGGTAAAATGATCTAAGTACAAATCTAATCTTTCCATTGCCAACATCTTGGCCAAATATGCATGAGTTCCACACATTTCCCCACTCCTCCTGGTAACCACTGCAATTACTTCTGATGATGTCCTGTTCACTTTAACCTCAGGGTTCAGCTTCAGATTTCTTCCTTTCACTGTAACCCTATATGACTATCTTTCTGCCTGGATTCTTTCTCTTTGACTGACTGTACTAAATGTGGCTTCAGCAATGAAAACACTGATCTAGACTACCCTCTAGGAAGTAACTCAGCTGGTGTTCTGCTAGTACTAGCGTGGGGTGTACTACAGTAAACAAACAAAAATTCTGCAGTTTAAGATCTAATCTTCTAATTTTCCTCTTGAATTTTACAAACACTTCCAAACTAAACTGAGATCTGTTGTCAGACAGTTCCCTCTGGGAACCCAACTGCAGAAACAAATTACCCAAAATATCTCGAGTTTTGCTCGTTGGTGTTTGATTCATCAGAAACTCCTCAGCCCACTTCGAAAGGCACTCACAAAAGAAGAGTTGTTGCCCTTCAAATCCTGCAAAATCTAAAAGCACTCTAGCTAGCTTTCCATTTTTAAAAAAATTATTCCTCCAAGGGCTATGGGCATTACTGGTGTGGCCAGCATTTATCGCCCATCCCCAATTGCCCTCAAGGTGGTGGTGGTGGGTGAGCCCCTTCCTTAAACCACTGGAGGTCATGTGGTGCAGATACACCCAGAGTGTTGTTTGGAAGGGAATTCCAGGATTCTTAACCATCAACAGCAATATAGTTCCAAGTCAAACTGGTGTGTGGCTTGGAGAGGTTCTTGTAGATGGTAGTGTTCCCACATATCCTCCACCCTTGCCCTTCAAGATGACAGAAATTTTAAGCTTGGAACTTACAATCAAAGGAGTCTTGATGAGTCGCTGCAGTGCATCTTGTAGATGATACGTGCTGCTCCTCTGTGTGTGCCGCTGATGAAGGGAGTGAAAGTTTAAGGGTGATGGATGGGTGGGTTGCTTTGTCCTGGATAGTATAAAGCTTCTGGAGTGTTAATGGAGCTGCACTCATCCAAGCAAGTGGAGAATAATCAGGCTTTGGGGAGTCAGAGGTGAGTTAACTCCCCACAGAACTCTCAGCTACTGACCTGCTCCTAAAGCCACAAGTTTTGAATATGACTGGACAGTTTAGTTTCTGGTAAATGGTAGCTCACTGGATGTTGATAAGGGGGGATTCAATGATGGCAATGCCAATAAATGTCAAGGAAAGATGATTAAATTCTGTTTTGTTGGTTGATAGTGATTGCCTGGCACTTGTGAGGCATATTTATCAGCCTAGATCTGAATGTTGCCCAGGTCTTATTGCATGTGGACACAGACGGCTTCCATCTCTCAAGAGTTGCCAATGTTAAACATTTAAAGGTTGTAAAGATACCAAATAGTTTCCTCTGTATAACATAGAACATAGAACATTACAGCACAGAACAGGCCCTTCGGCCTTCGATGTTGTGCCAACCAAAATAAAAAGCAATGCCCCTCCAAACTAAACCATTCCCTTCTCTCCCATATACTTATCAATTAACCTCTTAAACGCCACCAAACTTGGCGCATCTACAACAGCTGCAGGCAGGGCATTCCACTCCCTAATCACTCTTTGAGTAAAGAACCTACCTCTGATATCCGTCCTATAACTCATACCCCTTAATTTAAAGCTGTGTCCCCTCGTGCTAGCTTTCTCCATCCTAGGAAAAAGGTATCACTGTCCACCCTATCTAAACCTCTAATCATCTTATATGCTTCAATAAGATCCCCTCTTAGCCGCCTCCTTTCTAACGAAAACAACCTCAAATCCTTCAACCTCTCTTCATAGGACCTGCCCTCCATACCAGGCAACATCCTGGTAAACCTCCTCTGTACCCTCTCCAATGCCTCCACATCTTTCTTATAATGTGGCGACCAGAACTGCACACAATACTCCAAGTGCGGCCGCACTAGAGTTTTGTACAGCTGCAACATGATGCTGCGGCTCCTAAATTCAATCCCCCTACCAATAAAAGCTAAGACTCCATAAGCCTTCTTAACAACTTTATCCACTTGACTGCCTACTTTCAGGGATCTATTGACACATACACCAAGATCCTTCTGTTCCTCAACACTATTAAGAGCCCTACCATTAGCCCTATACTCTACACATTTATTGTTCCTGCCAAAGTGCATTACCTCACACTTTTTTTATAACATGCTCGACATGTTTCAACACATCTTCTACGTCTCTGTCTAACCCTGGCAACGATTGCTTCTTGCTGGACTCTTTGGGCCTGAATCTCAGCAAGTGGCAATCAGAATCCCTATGACTTGTTCTACCAACCCATCTACATGTGAAAAGAAAAATACATCTTCCCTGTTGGGGCTCTTAGCTCTGAGGCGGATGGTAATCTAGACATCACATCAGCATTACAATGATATCCCAATCGTCTGTAGCATTGCACTGATAAGCCGACAAAATAAAAGCCCATCTGTGAATTCAGGCTGCAGTTAAATTGGATACTAGAGATTCTGGATTCAAAATAGTCATCCTTTGATCATAAAACTACAACCGTTCGAATATTTATGAAAAATTCTGATACCAAAAATCAAAGACAATCCTCACATTCTGAGCATAATTTTGTTCTTCATAAAGCGAGGCATTACCTGCTAGTTTAATCACAATATACAAGCATTGTGACATCTACTAACTGATTTTTAAATAGTAGAACGCTTTGCCACCTCATCCAATTCAATGGGATACTTCTCTTCATGAGTTCATTCAATGGATGCAATAAGGCTGCCACATTTGTATGCATTTACCATACTAATTCATTAAATTCACAAGAGACCTGAGCTCAAAGACATTGAGGTTGTAGCACATTTCTTACTGCTCAAACATGGTAGAATACAACCCATCTTGGTCTACCAAACATTTCACATTTGTGTACCTTTGCCTAAACTCCCTGACTTTCCAAACATTGATGTACCTTTTTCAGCCTATCACAGGTCATCCAGATAGCATAACACTCCCCAAATGCCTTGCAAAATTTCGTTCATTACCACTTGAAAAATTCTAGGGCTAAAGAGACACCAAATGGCAGCCTATGAAACTGAAACAAATCCATGTATATGGGTACATAAAAATATCAGCCATGACCGAATGGCAGAACAAGCTTGATGGGCTGAATGGCCTAATTTTGCTCCAACGTCTTTTGGCCTTAACTACAATTACCTGAGAATTTCCACTGGACATGCTTGTGCTTCAGATCATAAAGGTCCCAACTGACCCCCTCAATGATCTGGTGCTGTTCAACAACCATATGAAGTTACTGGCATTTCCTCCAGCCAGTGTTTTCTTCAATTATATTCTTTCGACAAGTTCCTTGGCAAGATAATCTTTCTTGTGGCTATAGCATTGCCCTTCACAATTGGACAATTCTGTGCCCAATGCAGTTCTAAACACCGATGCTTTAGTAACATTGCTACTACTAACTGCTACTAACTCAGGTTGGGATTTATTTACTTCAGCAGGTTACTGGCAGTTGTTAACTCAGATTTCTTGAGTAATGTTCTGCCACATCCATGGTCAATGTTGTTTGGCAAGCTATGTTGAACATTAATTAAGGCAATATCAGTAACTTCGAGCAAGTCCATTTCTTTTAAACCACATACAAACAGGTTCTCATAAAACCCACACAGTGCAGAAGGAGCCATACAACCCATCGAGTCTGTAGCAACTCTCTCAAAAAGTACCTCACGTAGATCCAAGCTCCCTCTAAAATAACACTGAATGGATAGCTTCTTGCAAAGCCATGATAAATAATCCAATGCCTTCAGTGGACGACTAATCCTTAATCCAAACTGATAGCTTTCATGGCTTGGAACTGTAGCATGGTCATGGCTTACACAAAATATGCAACAATGGTGTGTCTTTTGGATTGAACAATTTCTGAAGTAGTTCATTCCCTCTGGACCTGTTTCATCCTCCCTCATTGCCTGATTATCAGCTGTATTATCAGGAACACTGAGAATACTATTAGCAGTAAAAACGTGTCTAGCTGCTTCACATAGGCACTGAAAGACTCAGTCATAATAGTCTTTTCAGTTGCCAAAAACACCTGCTGATGCAGCCATCTTCACTCCAAACATCCTCGTGTTCAAACAGCTTCTTCACCAACACTAGATTTTGAAAACTATTTCTCAGCAAATAAAAAAACTCAATTCCTCGACAGACTTGAGTAGATTCTCCAAATGTTGCCAGAAAATACAAAATCCTATCATTGACAGACTGCAATATCTTTATATGTCAGAGAAGAGATGGTGTACTACATGTAAATGAAGTACCAACTGAAACTGATTTAATCCAGTTTTGGCTATGTACATACATACAAAGGGTATTATTGCACCATTACACTCAGAATCCTTCTGCGCTAAGTATAAACGTTTGATGTTTGTAAATCACTACCATTGCAAATTACTTCTACACTCTATACCTCCCAGGGAGAGGGTGCTAAAACATGGAGAAAACCTTCTCAGTTTTATCATCTTGTTTTGACCTTTGAGATTACAGAAACATCCTGAGAAGCTTCACAGGAACAATTACAAACAAAAATGAACCCAAGTCACAGATTTGAGGCATCAAATTGAGATAAAAAGAAAAGGCAAGCTTCCAGCTACATCTTAGAAGGGGAAAGTGTAGTACAATGTAAACACTTTCACAGAGCATAGCTAATTAAGGTTAGACTCTCTAGAATGTACCCAGGCACATTCCCTAGACGGGATTGAGATTCATAAGGAGGTGTTGTTAGCAATTCTGGAAATATGAAAGCTCCCTGGGCCAGATGAGATTTATCCTAGGATTCTCTGGGAGGCTAGGGAGGAGATTGCAGAGCCTTTGGCTGTGATCTTTAGTCATCACTGGGGAGTACAGACAACCCTGGTAATTATAGACCAGTGAGCCTTACTTCTGTTGTGGCAAAGTTCTGGAAAGGATTATAAGAGATAGGATTTATAACCATCTTGAAAGGAATTATTTGATTAGGGATAGTCAACACAGTTTTGTAAAAAGTAGTTCATGCCTCACAAACCTTATTGAGTTCTTTGAGGTGACCAAAGAGGTGGATGAGGGTAAAGCAGTTGACGTGTATACGGATTTCAGTAAAACGTCTGGTAAGGTTCCCCACAGTAAGCTATTGCAGAAGATGCGGAGCATGGGATTAAGGGTGATTTAGCAGTTTAGATCAGAAATTGTCTAGCTGCAAGAAGACAAAGGAAGGTGGTTGATGGGAAATGTTCATCCTGGAGTTCAGTTACTAGTGATGTACCGCAAGGATCTGTTTTGGGGCCACTGCTGTTTTTCATTTTTATAAATGACCTGGATGAGGGCGTAGAAGGATGGGTTAGTAAATTTGCAGATGACACTAAAGTCGGTGGAGTTGTAGACAGTGCGGAAGGATGTTGCAGATTACAAAGAGACATAGATAAGCTGAAGGGCTGGGCTGAGAGGTGACAAATGGAGTTTAATGCAGAAAAGTATGAAGTGATTCACTTTGGAAGGAGTAACAGAAATACAGAGTACTGGGCTAGTGGTAAGTTACTTGGTAGTATGGATGAGCAGAGAGGTTTCAGTGTCCATATGCATAGATCCCTGAAAGTTGGCACCCAAGTTGATAGGGTTGTTAAGAAGGCATAAGATGTGTTAGATTTTACTGATAGTGGGATTGAGCTTTGGAGCCATGAAGTCATGTTGCAGCTGTACAAAACTCTGATGTGGTTGCACGTGGAGTATTGCGTGCAGTTGTGGTCACCGCATTAAAGAAAGGATATGGAAACATTGGAAAGGATGCAGAAGAGATTTACCAGCATGTTGCCTGGTACGGTGGGAAGGCCTTATGAGGAAAGCTGAAGGATTTGAGGCTGTTTTCGTTAGAGAGATTTGTGGATGCATTCTGGCCATTTACCTGAGTGCACTGGCCCACCCTGCCATGGGATGGAGACCAACACAAGAACTTTTCTCTTTTCTCTCTCACTCTTTTCCCTCTCTTCTTCGCTGTCTCTCTCTCTCAATCTCTTCTCCACTCACTAGTTTATAACCTGAGCTGCTTGGGCACTCAGTTGGTTCTCCAGCCGCGTAACTCTGCCTTTTTGTTTTTATATTACTGCCGTCATTATCGGTGTAATTAGATGGGACTTGGGCAGGTGGGTGCTGGGAATACCAGACGCTTGTCATTTGGTCACAGACACCCCTGCGCTCAGTTGCATTGGAATGTACACGCGAGCACTGTGTGAACCTGTATCTGTGTTTGTTTGCTATGTAAAGCACAAGAAATATTTTCAATAAACACATAACAAAAAGGGGAAAGCAGTAGAGAGGTTTAGGAAGGGAATTCCTAAAGCACAGCAATGAAAATTCAGGGTGTGCAAGAGGTCAGAATTGAAGGAATGAAAATGCTTGGGCTGCAGGGCTGCTGAATGTTACAGAGATAGGGTGGAATGAGACAATGGAGCAATTTAGAAAAAAATGTTTGAACACATTTCACATCTAAGCAGAGGTAGAGTCACTGAGTTTTACAGCACAGAGAGGCCTTCCATTCCATCGTATTTGTGCCAGCCATCTCACACTCATGTATTCTCATCCTATTTTCCAGTACTTGGTCCATAGCCTTGTATGCTGTGATGTTTTAAGTGCTCATCTATGCTTCTTAAAGGTTTTGATATGATTTGATTTATTATTGTCACATGCACTGGGATACAATGACAAGTATTATTTCTTGCGCTCTACATGAAGTACCCCTTTCATAGAGCATATGGGGAGAAGGAAAGGAGAGGGTGCAGAATGTAGTCTAACACTTATAAATAAAATTTCTACTTCCTGGTTAGTGACCCCTCCATTATGGGGAAAGGTTCCTTCCTATCCACTATCTGTGTCCCTCATAATTTTGAATCTCAATACCTCCCCAGCCTTCTCTGTTGTAAAGAAAACAACTGCAGCCTAACCAGATATCAAGGAACTGACAGGAGTAGCAGTATTCAGCTGGCATGAGGCATGGATTTAATCACTGCATGCTTGCACTGACTAGAGCTTATTTTTCAATCCTGGTTACCACACAAATCAGTCTTTTTAAACTCAATAGCGAATGTGAAGAAAAGAATGTTGATCCCAGTCAACAGACAGAGTGGAATTATTCTGTATTGAAATGACTTTGCCCAGGGGGTGCAGGTGAGTTAATGTTTCGCAACAGGACAGAGCAGCAATCATTTACATTTGGGATCCTGCCTGACTGATTCTCTTGACCAAAGGTCAGCGAAAAAAAAATAACATTCTTATTTGGGGGCAAAGGTGTTTCTAAGCTATGCTATAATTCCAAAAATAAAGTGCACTGACGTACATCAGCCCATTTTGGGCTCAGCAAAATAACCGTTAGATGAAGGAACAATGTGAACGAAACTGCAGCTCTGATTGCCAGAACAGGAGCCAATGTCTTGATTTTTAAATTCTCATCCTTATTTTCAAATTCCTCCATGGCCTTGTTCCCTCCCCATCTCTATAATCCTCACCAGCTCAATAATCAGAGATTCCTGTACTCCTCTAATCCTAGCTTTTTGTGCAAATGTGGTTTTGATTACTTCACCATTGGCAACTGGGTCTTCAGCCTAGACTATCAATTTCTGGAACTCTGCTTTTTTTCCCTTCTTTAAGATGTTCTTTAAAGCCTTGACTACACTCATGTTCGCAGGCCCCAATATCTCTTCAAAGTAAAGTTTATTTATTACTGTCACAAGTAAGGCTTACATTAACACTACGATGAAATTACCATGAAAATCCTCGAATTGCTATGCTTCGGTGCCTGTTTGGATACACTGAGGGAGAATTTAGGATGGCCAATCCATTTAACCAGCACATTTTGTTCTAGATTATGGCAGGAAATCCTACACAGTAAGAAGTCTGACAACACCACATTTAAGTCCAACTGATTTATTTGATAGTGTGAGTTTACTATCAAATAAATCGGTTGGACTTAAACCTGGTATTGTCAGACTTCTTAATGTGTTTACCCCACATCTCGACATCAAATCCTACACAGACAGGTGACTCAAGCCTGGAGTCGAACCTAGCTCCCTGACACTGTGAGGCAGTAGTGCCAACCACTGTGCCACCGTGCTGCCCCGTCATGTGGCTTGGTGTCACTTTTGTTTGATGACGCTATTCTGAGATGCTTGGAGGCAGTTTACTATGTTAATGATGCTATATAATTGCAAGCTGTTGATGCTTTAAGGAAATTTCCAGAACACCTGACTTTGAGGTGCTGACAAAAGAATACTAATAATGCAATACTAGACAGCAATTCTTCAGTTTCCAGATGAATGTACAATATTATGCAGTTCTCAGCACAGACAGTTTTCAAAATCAGCCAAAGGAAGCCTTCCAAAGAGAAAGATGCTGTGGGAAGAATTTGATTAACAATAAAGACAGTTCTAGGTTTTAGATCAGTGAGCTGTGAAGACAAGCTAAGGAATCTCAATCTATTCTCATTCAAAAGGGAAAGAGATATTAATGAGAAAGAATAGATTGAAAGATTTTTTTTTGGAATAATGAACAGATCAATAAAATGGAGAGAGGGAGCTTGCTGTGCCAATCCAAAGGTCATCAATTTAAGGAGGAACTTCTTCACATTCCGATGACAAATTGTGGAATAGAATAACTCAAGATACTGGCACTCGCTCAATCAAAGATTCAGAAAGGAACAGAAAATACCTGCTTCAGCAAAGAGTAAAAGATCAGAGCAAACCCCAGTAACTGGTTATCAAACAGGGGGAGGCAATGGACTAATGATATTATCACTAGGCAATCACTCCAGAAACTCAGCTGATGGTCTGGGGATGCAGGTTCGAATACCACCACGGCAGATGGTGAAATTTGATATCAGTAAAAAAAATCTGGAATTAAGAATCTACCAATGACCATGAAACCATTGTTGATTGTTGGAAAAACCCATCTGGTTCACTAATGATCTTTAGGGAGGGAAATCTATCCTCCTTAGCTGGTTTGTCTACATGTGACTCCAGATCACAGCAATGAAATTGACTCTCAACTGCACTCCAAGAGCAATTAAGGATGGGCAATAAATGCTGGCCAGCCAGTGACACCCATGTTCCATGAATGAATAAAAATATAATGTCACTGGCTATCAAATACATGAGAATCTCAATGGGTGACCAGTAAATTTGACAAAGAAGTTTGAACTCCCAGTTATTATGCACAAGATTTCATACTTTAATCAAAAATTTACTATGCAAGTTAACACTTAATTAACATTAACACCACCATATTTTGCAAACTGCCAGCAATCTATCCTTATGTCAAACTAGCATATCTGGGGTATACCAGATAAAGATTACAGACAACTCCCATCATTCACAACCCCCTATATTGCGAAAGTCTCAACATCATTTTCTCAGTTCTATTTCTATTCCCACCCAAAGTTTACCTGTACTCGAGGCTTCTGTCTCACTTCCCAAGAATCAAACTTACGTGTGCCACAGTTCTCAAGAATTCACTTTGATTCTCCTCAGTGCTCCTGTATGGCCAAATTCTGCTACAACTTTATTTTCAAGTTTGCTGATGACACCATTGCAGTGGACTGGATTTCAAATAACGACAAGATCAAGCACAGGAAAATGATAGAGAATCTGATGAACTGGTGTGGCAACAATACTCTTCCCCTCATTGTTGGTAAAATGAAGGAGATAGTCATCAACTTCAGGAAGCGTAGCAGAAGGTATGCCCATTTGCATTAACAATAATGATGTGGAAATGGTCAGAAGGTTCACATTTCTAGATGTCCAGATCTGTCCTGGTCCCTCCATTCTGATGCTATAGTTATGAAAACCCATCAATGCCGCTACTTACTCAGAAATTGGAAATGCCCGTTGCATCTCTCACCAATTTTGAGATGTGCATCCTGGAAAGCATCCCTTCCAGATTTATCACAGCTTGGTACTCCTTCTCTGATCAAGAAACTACAAAGAGCTGTAAGCATAACCCAGTCTACGACCAGTTTCCCATCCACAGATTCCGTCTACAATTCCCACTGCCTTGGGAAAGCAGCCAGCATAATCAAAGACCCCACGCACCCCGGGCATTCTCTCTTCCATCTTCTTCCATTGGGAAAATGATACAGAAGTCTGAAATCACGTGCCAACTGACTTAAAAACAGCTTCCTCCCTGCTGCCATCAGACTTTTGAATGGACCCGTCTTATATTAAATTTCTCTAAATCCTGTGACTGTAACACTACATTTTGCACCCTTTCCTTTCCCCAATGCACTCCATGGGTTGTATGTTTTGTCTGTATGGCAGGCAAGAAAGAATTCTTTTCACTGTATACCAATGCATGTGACAATAATAAATCAAACCCTGCTATTTTCCAAGGTACGAGATCTTTCATGAACCTTCTCTCATATCCAGTTAGCAAAATACTCCACCTTTCTTTCAATCTTTCATGATTGTGGACAATTCAACTTAAGTTTGGGCCTCATTGCATTACTGCTTCCTGAGCCAGCATCTGAAAGCATCCTTAGCTCCTGATATGGTTCAGTCTGGTTTAAAATGACCCCCTGCTGGCAGTCCTTCCTCCTCTGACCCCAGCAGCTAACTTTTTTGCGATTTGTGTACAAGGACATCCAGATTTGTCTGTCCCACAGAATTCTGTGGTGCTCTCCATGTCTGCGTGAGTTTTCTCTGGGTGCTCCAATTTCCTTCCACAATCTGAGACATGCTGGCTGGATGCACTGGCTGTGCTAAAATAATATTCTGCTTTCTAATTCTTTCCTTTCCTATGGACAACTTTACAATATAGTCCATCTGCCAATTTTTTCCTCACTCACTTGACTTATCTGTACCCCTTTTCAGACTCTTTGTATCCTCCTCACAGCTCGCTTTCTGAACTATGTCATAAAATGTGCCTGGCAGAATGAGGGAACTGACGAAAATCATTAGATGTAGATAATAAAAGGTTGAGGCTCCAGCACTGATTTCTGTAGCATTACATTAGTTACAGTTTACCAACCTGAAAATGATCCTTTTGTCCTGACTCTGTTTTCTATCCATGAGGCAATCATTTACCCATACTAAAATAACACCTCCAATATTTGTTTTGAGTTGTGCCTTCTGGAAACCCAAGTTTACTGGTGACCATCTATCCACAAGGCACAGCACAACTCAGCAAACTGCATATATTTGTCAAATAAAATTTTCCTTTCAAAAAGCATATCAGTCTAGCCTGAAGGTGTTAAGATTTTTTAAATGTCGTGCTACTACTGCCTTAATAATAGTTTCTCACATTTTCCCCAATAACAGATGTTAGACTAATTGGCCAAGAGTTTTCTGCTTTCTGTCACTCTACTTTCTGGACTAGTGATGTTATATTAAATCAGATGAGACCTTTCCAGAACCTGCGACATTTTGGATGATTACATTTACTCTGCAGTCACTTGGTTAAGACCTGAGGATACAAGTTATGAGGCCAATAGGATTTCTCATCTTTCAACCCAATATTACTCCATGTACTTCTTCCCTAGTAATCATGATTGATTTAAGTTACTCCTCTCATATCCTTGCTTTTCTACTAGTCTTGGGATATCTTCTATGTCTTGGAAGATAGAAAAGGCATTGGGTTTATTTATCTATTTGCAGGATGTGGGCTTCACTGGGCCAGCAGTTACTGCCTAACCCCAGGATGTCGATATTGGGGATTCAGAAATGGCAGAGCTATTGAATGTCAACAAGAGATGGCTAGATTCTTTCTTGTTAGAGATGGTCATCACCTGGTAGTTCTGTGGCCCAAATGTTTTTTGTCACCTAATTGACCAAGCCTGACTATTTGTTTAGATCTTGCTGCATATGGGCAATGACAGAATGCTTCAATACTTGAGTCATCACAAACAGTCCTGAACATGGTGCAGACAACATCCACACTTTGGACCTTTTTAATGAAACAGCTGCAGATGGTTGGGCCTCAGTCACTGCACGTGGAACTCCTGAAGCAATATTCTGGGCCCAAGATGACTGACCTCTAACAATTGTTAGATATAACCCCAACGAGCAGAGAGTTTTGCCAATTCATGTGAACTTCCAATTTGCGAGGGCTCCTTGATGTGACACTCAACCAAATGCTGACCTAACGCCAAGGCAGTTACTCTTATCTCACTGTTAGAGTTCAGCACTTTTGTCCATGTTTGAACCAAGGCTGTAATAAGTCAGGAAGCGAGTGGCCCTGGTGAAACCCAAACAGTCAGTGAGCAGGTTATTGCTGAGCAGGTGTTGCTTGAAAGCATTACTGATAACTCCTTCCATCACTTTACTGATGATCAAGAGTAGACTGATGGGGCAGCAAGTGGTCAGGTTGGATTCATTCTGTTTTTTGTGTACAGGACATTCCTGGGCAATTTTCCAAAATTGCCAGTGAGATGCCAGTGTTGTAGAGTTGTGAAACATCTTGGCCTGAAGCACAGCTAGATCTGGAGTTCAATCTGCTATACTACTGCTACAATGTTGTCAGGACCCACATAGCCTTTGCAGTATCCAGTGCTTTCAGACTTTGATATAATATGGAGTGAATAGAATCGACTGGAAACTGGCACCAGCAATAGAGATTCACATGCGGAGACTGAAATGGATCATCCACTTGGCACTTGTGGCTGAAAGTGGTTGCAATTCATTCAGTCTTGTTTTTTGCATTGATATGGTGGGCTCTTTAAGCACCAAAAATGGAGATATCTGTGGAGCCTTCTACTGTGTGTAGATTAATTGTTTTCTCCCTCACCTCCTGATTCAGACCCAATCCAGCAGCTATGTCCTTAAGGATACTGCCCTGTCAGTAATGCTGACACCAGGCCAATCCTGGATGGACACAGACACAAAGAGTTTTTGTTCCATGCTGCTTCTTTCAATTAGTTTTCAACATGGAAGGCTACTGATTCATCATCTAAGGTGGGGAGTGCAGGATTAGGCAGCAAGTGATCAGAGTTCATATTTAGAATACCTTGGGCAACCGTCCCTCTCAACAGTATGCATTGTGTCTCTGCCTCTTGGGATGGTGATGTTCAGAACATCTGTAAGGTACAGTGTGATGAATCTATGTTGCTTGACTAAATTATAAAACAGTCTTCCCAATTTTGGAACAAAACCCAGATGTTCGCAAGGATGACTTTGCAGGTTTGGCAGGACTGGGTTTGTTGTTCCCACGCCTAGGTGGATGGTGATTCTCCAACCAGGTTCATTCCATTTACACTTCAAGTGGTTTGATACAACTGAGTGGCTTTCTAGGCCTTTTCAGAGGGCATTTTAAGAGTCAACCTATGGGTCAGGAGACACATGTAAGTCAGGCCAGGTAAGGACATCAGTATTACTTCCCCAAAGGGGATAGAGCCTGAGTGGGATTGTTGGCGATGCATGCTTGATGGGCCAAATGGCCTCCTTCTGCTGTGTAGGGATTCTATGACTCTATTCTATAATTCTAATGAACCAGGTGGGTTAGATGACAATCAAAATTGGTTTCTTTCCCTTAGTGATAGCCAACACACACACTGTGTCACTGTGTCCCCTGATTCTCCTGGACCTCAGGCATCCTACTGGTGTCTTCCACTATGAAAAGTGATGCAAAGTAACTATTCAGTTCCTCTGCTTCCTATTATTACTTCTCCAGCCTCATTTTCCAATGGTCCAGTGGCTACTTTTGCCTCTCTTCCCTTGTACACGTTAAAAAAACTCATCTTCCTTTATATTACTAGCTAGCTTACACTCATATTTCATCTTCTCCCCATCTTATTACTTTTTTAGTTGATCTTCTGCTTGCTTTTAAAGGCTTCCCACTAATTCTTGCCACTTTGTATGCTTTTTCTTTTGCTTTCATGCTGTCCCTGACTTCACACGTCAGCCATGGATACCTAAGTCTTCTCTTAACATGTTTCCTTCTCCACGATGAATTTCCATTGTGCCTCTCGAATAACCCCAATAACTCCTGCCATTGCTGTTCCATTGTCTCCCCTTCTAGGCTTCCTTTCTAATCAACTCTGGCCATGTCCGCCCTCATGTCTTTATAGTTATCTTTATTTAGCTTTAATACCATTACATCTGATTCCAGCTTCTCCCTGTCAAACTGCAAGGTAAATTCTATCATATTGTGGTCCCTGTTCACGAAGGGTTCCTTCACCTTAAGTTCCCTAATCAAGTCTACTTCATTACACATCACCAAATCCAGAATTGCTTGTTCACTAGTAGACTCTGTCACAAGCTGCTCCAAAAGAAATGTCTTAGACATTCCACAAGTTTCTTTCCTTGGGATCCACTACCTGATTTACCCAGACCACCTATATGTTGAAGTCTCCATGATTATTGTAATATTGCCTTTTTTTGTATGCCTTTTCTATCTCCTGATTTATTTCCTGCTCCACATCCTGACTACTGTACGTAACTCCCATCAGGGTCTTTTTATCTTTGCGATTCCTCAGCTCTATCCACAGGGATTCTAAGCCTTCTGATCCTATACTGCTTTTTGCTACTGATTTAATTTCTTCCTTACTAACAATGCAACCGATAACCCCACATATTTATGCTACTAGTCCTCCTGACATTAAGTGGCAATTTAGCATGGCCAATCAATCTAACCTGCACATCTTTGAACAGTGGGAGGAAACTAGAGCACCCGGAGGAAACCCACGCAGACACGGAGAATGTGTAAACTCCATACAGACAGTGACTCAAGATAGGAATCAAAGCCAGGTCCCTGGCTTTATGAGGCAGCAGTTCTAACCACTGTGCCACCCCCATCTCTTTACACAGTACCAAGTCTAAAAAAAAGTTCTCATTTGTTTGTTAGTTATCACGATGGAGAATGTTAAGAGAGCAAAAAAAGACTGCCAAGGCCATCAATATTCACTCTGTTTACTCATGGTTAAACATCAACTCTTGGGGAGACAGCAAAAGGAACAAACTGACACAGCAAAGTAAATTCATACATATGTATTCAAACTATGAAGTTTCAAGTACTTGGTTGAGCAGCTGAGGAGACTGAATTATATTCCAAAATAAGATGGGCAAGACTGAAAATCATTTATCTTAAATCCTTGATATAGAAATCAATTATTCCAAAATAGTGCAATAATGAAGAAGCTAATTTTATGACTAAATTTTAAGGTTAGCTAGGGAATTGGAACGTCAAAGCATTACTCATCTTGAGCAGACAGTTCAAGGCAATTAAACCTAATTAAAGCACACTGATTACTCGACGATAATCATCAGACTCTAACAAGAAAAAAGCCATTCACAAAGCAGGGTTCGGTGTTAGCTGTAGCTCAGTAGGTAGGACCCTGGATAATCAGAAAGCCCACTCCTGTGAGGTGACCACACAATCTAGGCTTACAGTCAGAGTACTGCAAAGTTGCAGGAATTGTGTTTCTGATCAGAAGTTAAACCAAAGCTTCCCTCTGCCAAGTGAACGTAAAAGTTCCCATGGCACTATTGTTTGAATAGCAGGTTAATTCGGTTTCAATCAATATAATTAAAACAGAAGATCTCGTCATTAGCTCATTGTTTGTGGAAGCTGGCTGAGTGCAAATTAGTTACTGCATTTCAACAGTGCCTCCACTTCAAAAAGTATCTCATTGGCTGCAAACTGCTGAAGAGCTGAAAGATGTTACAAAATACAAGTTCTTCTGCTTTCTAAGCTGACCCCAGCACTGAGTAGAATAGCATGCGGGAAAGAACGTAAAAAATATATACCGCATTCTTCATACAGATTTTTGCTGCTTTACAATCTGTCACTCGAAAATTTGTTACCAAATAAACCAAGTGTCTAATCGATTAACAGCACAGGAAGCAAATACATTCTCCGCAGTCAAGTAGAGTTTGGCAATTTCAGTTGCACTCAGCATTAGGTACTCAACAAAGACAATGTTCTAACGGCTTAACTTAGCTGGCACAACACCAGATTCAGGGTGATGTTGGTTCAGACAAGCTGACTGAAGCTGATACTCAAATTTACTGTGGGAGCGCGGCACAGCTGCAGCGTGACGAGGGAGCGTGGCACAGCTGCAAATCAACGAGGGTGTGCAGTATTGTGGGAGTGTAATGGGGGATGCGATATTGTTGGACTGTAATAAGGGAACAGTGATCTGGTATAACTGAGTGACATACTGGGTCCTTCACAGAATCGTAGAATCGTTACAGTGCAGATTAAGGCCACTTGGTCCATCATGTCTGCATCAACTGCACTGAGTCAACTGCATTGCTATGGGTTTGCAGACACGGGCCAGACCACATAAGGATGTCAGTAATTGTTCCCCAAAGGACATTAGTGAACCAAATCAGTTTAATGATATTTCCATTATTCAGACTAGTCTTTAATCCTAGATCTATTAATTAAATTTAAATTAATGGAAGAGTAATCAGAAGATATTGTAGCATAATGCACCTCACTGGGCCATTTCAACACGTGCTTAGAATCAAGTGATCAAGAACATTAAATAATTTTCCTATTTAATCATTTCCTATTTTTTTAAATTAGAGTGCTTTGTTGAAAGTTGTGAATATTAAGAAACATCTCAGGAATCTGAAAGGACACGAATTCTCAAGCACTTCCACCAGAAGCTGATCCCATTCCATTGTGTTCTTCAGAAACTCACATGCAGCACCTCATGTTGTTTATGTATCTGCACTCCGCCGCACTGTCATCTCTCCCAGCCGGCTTGTAATGTACCTAATTGTATCCCCCTGAAGTTAATCCAGCCTCTTCACAGCTGAGCTCAGCAATTTCAAACAAAGGAACATTAATCGTAAGTTTGCTTTTTAAACAAGTGCAGAGAATGGCACTCATTCATGGACACTGGAGCACATTCTGTATTCTGAAATTGACTATGAAGTCAGGGCAGGCTTCAACACGCTCATTCTGATATATTTCCAGCACCTTCAATATTTTGCATTTTATTCATCCTTCTCCTCGCTTCACACATTCTTAGCAGTGTTCAGTGGGATAAAAGGGAGGAATGGAATACAATTCAGACAATACAATTCATACAGCATCAATACAAATATTGTGTCACATCTAAATTCACTGCCTCAAGTTGCTCCTGACCAACCTTGTGTTGAATCACTTAAAACATGATCTCATGGCACCTCCACATTTCCTGTGACAACATCGAACACTCTCTTGAAACCTTGCTGATAACACTATCCACAACGACAGCCCACCTAGTTTGATATTCAGCACTGTTATATTACACTGAAAAGTAAAATACAGTCATGAAATGCTCACTCTAAAAACAGACTGACTGTGAAATGGGCAATTCTCAAATATTGGCAGCTTCTCTAGCCCTGCAAAGAACACATCTTTTGAAAAGATCAGTTGACATTTAAAGGGCAGTATAAAAAGTTGCAAGCGCAGAGCTCCTCTACAGGAAGGGAAAAGGAACAGGATAGATAGAAACCTTCAGATTTATGAATAAAAATAAATAAAGCAACCAAGTGCAAAACTAGATGGTGATGATGGTGCAACAAGTATGAATCTATTGTGTCTTAGCTCTAGTTAGATAAAGCTCTGCTCACAACCCATCTGGAGTACGGCAATCAGTACTGGGCTCTTCACCTCGAAAAACAGTAAGAAGTCTCACAACAGCAGGTTAAGGTCCAACAGGTTTATATGGAATCACGAACTTTTGGAGTACTGCTCCTTCATCGGGGGAGAGCTCCTTCACCGGGGGAGAGCTCCTTCACCTGATGAAGGAGCAGGGCTCCGAAAGTTCGTAGTTCCAAATAAATCTGTAGGACTTTGACATAGTGATATGCGACTTCTTACTGTGCCCATCCCAGTCCAATTGTGGTACCTCGACCTCACACTTCGAGAAAGTTAGGTTAGCCTTTGGAGGGCTAAAGCATTTTGCAGATAGCATTGACGACGATTTATTTCCTTCAATATCACAGATTAAGGGGTAACCTAATTGAGATGTTTAAGACAGTTAATAACAGTATATAAAGAGAAATTACTTCCTCAGGGAAAGGAAGCATAACCTCCAGATTGAAGCTTGGGATGGTGTCAGGAACCTCTTCATTCAAAGGACGTTGGAAACCTGGAGCTCTCCCTCATAAAACTAATGTTGTGATTCAGGGAGGGGGGTTGTTGGGGAAAGGCCTTATAAACCAAACTTGATAAGATAACAAGGGGGTACAGAACTAAGGTAGATAGAAGGGGATAGGACACTGGACAGCCATGGTCTAACAGGTGACCATGGGCGAACAAGTCTGAGGGCTGACTGACCTCCTCCTGTTCCTGGGCTACTTCCCAGCCTCAAAACAACCTGTCATCCAAACTAAAGCTCTCAACCACCTCATTTCTTTTCAGGGAAAGAATGCTGTTGATTCTTGATCTGTCGAGTGATGCTATTCATTACGGTCAGGGCAAATAGATTACAACTTATATGTAGATCAAAGTTAAGAGAAGGCAGAATTTTCACACCCCTCACTATTTCCTTTTCCAAATAGGTCACGGAGTAAAACAATGTCACAGTGGATTGGAACAGAAAATGTTGGAAAATCTCAGTAGGTCGAACAGCATCCAAAGTTAAAGTTAAAAAAGTGTATTTATTAGTCACAAGTAGCTGACATTCACACTGCAATGAAGCTACTGTGAAAATTCCCTAGGTCACCAAATTCTGGCTCGGGTACACTGAGGGAAAATTTTGCCTGGTCAATGTGCCTAACCAGCACATCTTTCGTAATGTGGGAGGAAACCCATGTAGACATGGGGAGAACATGCAGATTCTGCATAGGCAGTGACCCAAGCCAGGAATCGAACGTGCGCCCCTGGCACTTGAGAAAGCAGTGCTAACCATTTTGCCGCCCCTGTGGAGAGAAAATAGAGCTATTGTTTTGAGTCTGGATGACTCGTCATCAGAGCTGACAAAGGATCATCCAGACTCAAATTGTTAGCTCTATTCTCTCTCTGCAGATATATCAAACTTGCTGAGATTTTCCAGCATTTTCTGTTTTCATTTCAGATTCCAGAATCCATAGCATTTTGCTTTTGCCTCAGTGGGCTGGAGGTTTTGGAAGAATTGTGTCAACATTAATATGCAATAATGGTTGATGGGAGATATTCATCTTGAAGTTCGGTGACAAGTGGTGTACCTCAGGGGTCTGTTTTGGGGCCCCTGCTGCTTGTAATTTTTATAAATGATCTGAATGAGGGTATTGAAGGAGGATTAGTAAATTTGCAGATGACACTAAAGTCGGTGGAGTGGTAGATAGTGAAGAGGGGTGTTATAGTTTGCAGAGAGACTTGGACAAGTTGCAGAGCTGGGCCGAGAGGTGGCAAATGGAGTTTAATGTGGAAAAGTGTGAGGTAATGCACTATGGCAGAAATAATAAATGTGTAGAGTATAGGGCTAATGGTAGGATTCTTAGTAGTCTTGATGAACAGAGGGATCTTGGTGTGTATGTGCATAGATCCCTGAAAGTAGGCAGTCAAGTCGAGAAGGTTGTTAAGAAGGCATATGGAGTCTTAGCTTTTATTGGTAGGGGGATTGAATTTCGGAGCCGCAACGTCATGTTGCAACTGTACAAAACTCTAGTGCGGCCGCACTTGGAGTATTGTGTGCAGTTCTGGTCCCCACATTATAAGAAAGATGTGGAGGCATTGGAGAGGGTACAGAGGAGGTTTACCAGGATGTTGCCTGGTATGGAGGGCAGGTCTTATGAGGAGAGGCTGAGGGATTTGAGGTTGTTTTCGTTAGAAAGGAGGAGGCTAAGAGGGGACCTAATCGAAACATATAAGATGATTAGAGGTTTAGATAGGGTGGACAGTGATAGCCTTTTTCCTAGGATGGAAAAAGCTAGCACGAGGGGACACAGCTTTAAATTAAGGGGTGATAGTTATAGGACGGATATCAGAGGTAGGTTCTTTACCCAAAGGGTGGTTCGGGAGTGGAGTGCCCTGCCTGCAGCAGTTGTAGATGCGCCAAGTTTGGTGGCGTTTAAGAGGTTAGTTGATAAGTATATGGAAGAGAAGGGAATGGTTTAGTTTGGAGGGGCATTGCTTTTTATATTGGTCGGCGCAACATCGAAGGCCGAAGGGCCTGCTCTGTGCTGTAATGTTCTATAAGACTGAAATTTAATCAAGGTGACTTCATAAACCATCAGAGAGAAACTCAAGTGGGTTGTCAATGTCATTGGAGATTTAATTATAAGCTTTTACTTACTCCACCATTTCCAATACGTTGTATATGTTAACAATAAACTGAATGCATGCTAATGGCTGCAAAGCTTTGGACAATACTGGCTGCCGGAATGATGCACCTTCCAACATTATAACCAAGATTAAAATCTGTAATAATATGCAATTTTGTCTGACTGTTTAGATTAGTTTGTTTCTGATCTGCGTCTGCAAGTTGAGGACATTCCTGTATTCACTGAAGATGGCTTCAATCAAATGGATCAAAGATTGAGGGCACTTGGTACCTTAACATTGCAACAAAATGTTCTAATTACATTTATTGATGGGTTTATTTGATGTCCAGTGCCTCAGTTTAGCTCTTGGCACAATTTCAAAAGTTGAGATCTTGTTCCACTTTGTGATTTAACTTTACTTTGTCTTTGTTTCAGACATAGGGCAGCATGGTGGCACAGTGGTTAGCAGTGCTATCTCACAGCACCAGGGACCCAGATTCCATTCTGGCCTCGGGTCACTGTCTGTGGACAGTTTGCACATTCTCCCAGTGTCTGTGTATGTTTCCTCCGGGTGTCCAGTTTCTTCCTACAGTCCAAAGGTGTGGGTTAGGTTGATTGGCCATGCTAAATTGACTCTCAGTGTCAGGGAGATAATTAGCGGCGTAAATACGTGGGGTATAGGAATAGCATCTAGGTGAGATTGTGGTCAGAGCAGATTCGATAAGCCAAAGGGCCTTCTTCTGCACTGTAGGGATTCAATGATTCTATGATCAAATAATCCTTTTGAACTATAATGAGATGGGGAGGGGGGACTCAGACGCAGGTGGTGTACGATCAATAGAAAATATTCAGTAAGAGATGGGAATGCTATTGAGGATATCATAGGAGAGAGGATGGAATTGGTTGAGTTTATTAATTTAAGTGCAAATGTTTTTGTAGGTCTTTGCTCAAACTACAGTCGTGAGACTGTACAATCAATTTATAATTGCAAGTTAGGCAAAATCCCTCAGGAAATGAAGGATCGTAATCAGGGAGTCAAGACGCACAATATTAAAAAAAACACATCAAAGTGTCCACTGCCCAACCATCTTCATCTGCGCATCAATGACCTTCCTTCCATCATAAGGTCAGAAGTGGAGACATTTTGAAGAGGTGATAATCAATGAGGGAAGGATTGTAGTTCACAAGGACTTTAATAAAACTGGCACAAAAACTAAAATCGCATGGGATTCGTTATGGGTGGACTAGATGGATACAAGACTGGTCTGCTTATATGAGACAGACAGTAGTGGTAGAAGAATGGAGATTTGTAGCTAGTGGTGTTCTGCAGGGATCAGTGCTGGGACCTCAGCTGCTTATACTATAAATGATCTGGAAGAAAATGTGAGGCTCTGATTAGCAAATTTGCACATGATACGAAGATTGGAGTTCCTGATAGTGCCAAGGATTGTCAGAGGATACAACAGGATAGATCGGAGACTTGGGCACAGAAATGGCAGACAGAGTTTAATCCGGAGAAATGCAAGGTGATGCATTTAGATGTGAATTATACTATAAATGGCAGGACTCGTTGGAACATTAACATACAGAGGGATCTGGGCATGCAGGTTTATGGTTCCTTAAAAATGGCAATACATGTGACCAAGGTGAATAAGGCAGCATATGGCGTGCTTGTCTTCATCAGCTGTGGCATTGAGTACAAGAGTTGGGATAGCACGTTGCAGCTATATAAAACATTGTTAGCCGGATTTGGAATAATGCATGCAGTTCACCACACTACCAGAAGGACATGGAAGCTTTGGAGAGTGTGCAAAGAATGTTCCAGCAGGATACTGCCTGGTTTTGAAGGTGTTGGCTGTGAGGAAAGATTGAAGAAACTAGGATTGTTTTCACTGGACAGAGAAAGGCCAGGGGAAGACCTGATAGAGCCATGCATAGAGTGGATAGTCAGAGGCTTTTTTCAAGGATGAAACTGGCAATTACAAGGGGGCATAGGTCAAAGATGATGGGGGAAAATTGAAAGGAGATGTGCAGGGAAAGTTTTTCATGCAGATTTGATTTCACATCATTCACATGTATTAGCATACAGTGAAAAATATTGTTTCTTGCACACTATACAGACAAAATATAGCATTCATACACAAGGAAACAAGAGAGTGCAGAATGTAGTATTACAGTCATAGCTACGGTATAAAGAACAATCAAAAGATCAACTTAATGCAAGGTAGGTCCATTCAAAAGTCTGACAGCAGCAGGGAAGAAGCTGTTCTTAAGTCAGTTGGTATGTGACGTCAGACTGTTGTATCTTTTCCCCCCACTGGAAGGAGCCAGTGCAAGTGCCATACCAAGCTGTGATACAAGCAGAAAGAATGCTTTCTCTGGTGCATCTGTAAATGTTGATGAGAGTCACAGTTGGCATGCCAAATTTCCTTAGTCTTCTGATAAAGTAGAGGCATTGGTCGGCTTTCTTAACTATAGTATCAGCATGAGGGGGAACAAGACAGGTTGTTGATGATCTGGACACCAAAAAACTTGAAGCTCTCAGAGTGATGGGTGCCTGGAAGGCACTGCCAGAGGTGGTGGTGGAAGCAAGCGCATCAGCAACATTGAAGACGCATCTGGATGGGTACATGAATAGGGAGGGAGTAGAGGGATAGGGACTGAGTAAGGGCAGAAGGCCTTTTCTTTTTAAGTTTAGTTAGGGCATCATGATCAGCACAGACTTGGATGGCCAAAGGACCTGTTCCTGTACTATACTATTCTTTGTTTTTATTTGATATTCGGCACCATTCTCTCAAGTACTGAAGCAGTCCAGGTCCAAGTGCAGGAAGACCTGGACAATATCCAGGCTTGGGCTGACAAGAAAGATTTTCACTACATAAGTGTCTTGCAATGACCATTTCCAACAAGAGAGGATGTAACCACCGCTCCTTGACATTCAATGGCATTACTGTCACTGAATACTCTACCAGCAACATCCTGAACTAGACAAGTTATATAATACTGTGTCTGCAGGAGGCTAGGAATCCTGCAATGGATAACACATTTCCTGATTCCCAAACTGTCCACAATCTACAAAGCACAAAGTCAGGAATCTGACTTGAGGAGTGCAGCTTCAACAAGCTCAACACCACCCAGGATAAAGCAGCCAACTAATTGGCACCCCATCCACAAACATTCACGCCCTCTAATACTGCAGGAATTCACCATAGCAGTACCTTCCAACCCACAACTGCTGCTACCTAATAGGGGCAAAAGGCATCTAGAAGATCCCTTCCAAGCCACTCACCATCCTGACTTGGAAATATGCTGCCATTCCTTCATTGTCGTTGAATCAAAATCCTGGAACTTTTTCCCTCCCAACACTGTGGATGTACCTACACATCAGGGATTGCAGCAGTTCAAGGCAGCAGTTCATCACCACCTTCTCCAAGGGTAATGAGGGATGGGCAACAAATGCTGACATCCACATCCCAGAAATTAACTTAAAAAACATGAGATGCCAGGTCTGTCATTCAATACTTTCTCATAGGGCCTGTATACTTATCATTTTTAATCTAATTTCTGGCAACCCAAGTCCAAAGTATAACACTCCTATCTTTCGAAGGATACAAAACAGGAGGACAACACTTGTTCCATCATAGCTGTAGCAGCATGTTAATCTAGCTATCCTTTCAGTCCCAGTTCTATACTCCCCCCCCACCGCCGCCAACCCCAGCTCTGCAACTTACCTTTTTAAGGATTTACCCAAATCCCTTTTAAAATTACCTTTGATTCTGATTCCACCACTCTTCAGGCAGTGCATTCCAATGAAGAGCTTTCCATGAACAATTGATAGCCTTGAAGATTCAGGTGATGTTTGCTCCCAGTCTTCGGAAAGCAGCTTGAGTATCAATTATACTGGGAGCCAGCACAAAGACACTTAGAGATCCTCAGACTCCAAATCGCAACACCATCAACAGAGGCACAGAAGTAGATTGTAGTTAATGAAATTGTCAGACAGCATCTGTGAGAGTTAACACTTCAGATCCATGATCTTTCTCAAGTACCTATCACGCCATTGATGCTGCCGGACTTGCTGAGTGCTTTCCAGGATTTGCTGATATTGTTTCGGATTTACAACCTCTAAAATGCTATTATAAAACTGTCAGTGAAGACACTGAGCATAACAAGAAATAGGAGCAGCTGTAGGTCATTCGACCAATTGAGCCTAGTCATTCAAACAGATTCTGTTTGATCTTCGACTCAGCTATACCTTATTGCCATGTTCCCCGATTCCCCAAGTACTCAAAAATCAACGTAATCATCTCCAACATAAATATACTCATCAACTAAGCAGGGTACAGAATTCCAAAATGTTTGCAATTCTTCAGAGTGAGGAAATTTAGAACCTGGGAAAATTTATGACACAGAAGGTGACCATGTCTGCATTATCCAAGAGCAGCTTAACCCCACTTTGCAGCTGTTGGTCCATAGCTCTGCAGCAATATTTTTTTGATGTAGTGAGGTTTTTGAATCACAAGTTAACAGGCAAGTACAGCAGCTGATTCGGAAAATGTACGTTAACTTACATTACAAAAGGGACTGGAAGACTGAAATCATCTTACTGCAATTAAACAAGATATTGGAGAGGTCACGTTTGAAATACTGCATGCACTTTTGATCTCCTTTCTTATAGGAACATATATTTGCTCTGGAGACAACTGAAATGAAAGTATGCCAGACTGTTTCTCGGTTTGAAGGATTGTCTTATGGAGAGCAATTGAGTAAACCTGGCCTATATTCCTAGGAGTTGAGACGAATGGAAGCTGATTTAAGCGAAACATAAAATTTTTAAGGGCAAAAGCAGTGAAAAGTTTTCCCTTAGCTAAGGAATCTAGAACTTGGGGTCAAAGTCTCAGCATAAGTGGTCATTTAGAACAGAAATGAGGAATGTTTTCTTCACTCACAGGGTTGCGAATCTTTGACTTCTCTGCCCCAGAGGACTGTAGACGCTCAGTTAATGAGTATATTCCAAAATGACCAATCCATTGATATCTTCTTGTAATCTACAGCCATCAAACATTTTACGTAGAATTAGCAAATTTCTTAATCATGGCCCATACCTTCAAATCATTGCTGTATAGCATGAAGAGGGATGGACGCAGTGCTGAGCACTTCAGAGTCTCAGTGGATACAGACTTTCGATCACATAAAAATCCATCAATAATTACTTTTTGCTTTCTGCCACATGACCTTAGATCCACATTGTCCCTTACTTTTCAGTCTGCCAAATGGGACTTGCAGCTTGTTGCTAAAATTCATGAGAAGTAAATCAAACATACCACCTGTATAGGCCTTCCTTTTTAGTTCTTCCAAAAAATTCAATCAAGTTAGACACCATCTTCTCTTAACCATCAATGCTGACTGTCCTGCATTGACCTGTGTTTTTCTAAACAGCAGTTATGACCATCTCGCAGAATTTAATTCATTAACTTGCCCATCATTTAGGGTGAGTTGACTAGTCTGTAATTAATCAGATTGCTCCATCCTCTCGTTTTGAACAACTGATAGTGATCCCTCCAGTCCTCTGGCTTCATGCCTCTGGCCAGATAAGCTTGGATTA
This sequence comes from Sphyrna mokarran, assembly GCA_024679065.1. NCBI lineage: Eukaryota > Metazoa > Chordata > Chondrichthyes > Carcharhiniformes > Carcharhinidae > Sphyrna > Sphyrna mokarran. Next base: position 4,339,315 of record JAGIQG010000013.1, on the reverse strand, counting down.
TAAAGATCAAAACGTCCATCATTATCCTCCACTGCTTCTGACTTGATGGAGATGAAAAAAACTTTGAGGGGAAGAGATAGAGTGGACAAGGTCAAATTGTTTCCCTTGGTGGACAATTCTAGAGAACCGCAATGTCTTCCCTTTCAACAATCAGTTCTTCATCCAGACACACGGAACAGCCATGGGGACCAAATTCACACCTCAGTATGCCAACACTTTCATGCACAGTTTCCAACAAGACACCTTCACCGCACAGTGCCTTCAACTGATGCTATACACTAGATATCTCAATGACATTTTCTTCCTTTGGCCTCATGGTGAACAATCACTGAAACAACTATATGATAACATCAACAAGTTCCATCCCACCACCAGATTCACCATGCACTACTCTCCGGAATCAGTTGCATTTTTGGACACACGCATCTCCAGCACCTCACAGCACTGCATGCCCATGGATAACCTCACCTTGCTCCACTTCTCCAGCTTCCATCCTACATGTGTTAAAGAAGCCATCTGCTAAGAGACAAGCCATCTGTGTGCACAGGATCTGCTCAGATGAGGAGGATCACAACAGACACCTCCAGACACTGAAAGATACCCTCATAAGAACAGGATATGGTGCTCGACTCATCGATCAACAGTTCCGACGCCCCACAACGAAAAACCACACTGACCTCGTCAGAAGACGACCATGGAACACAGAGAACAGAATACCTTTCGTTGTTCAGTACTTCCTGGAGTGGAGAAGCTACAACATCTCCTCCAAAGACTTCATTGATCATTGATGAAGGCAAACATCTCACCAAGTCCATTCCCACACCCTCACTTCTTGCCTTCAAACAACCGCACAACTTCAAACAGACCATTGTCCACAGCAACCTACTCAAACTTCAGGAGAACAATGACCACAATACCACACAACCATGCCACAGCAACCTCTGCAAGACATGCCAAATTATCTACATGACAGCACCATATTCTTGCAACTCGGTCAACATTGTCTATCTGATACGCTGCAGGAAAGGATGTCCCGAGGCATGGTATAGTAGGGAAACCATGTAGATGCTACAACAACGGATGAATGAACACCACTCGATAATCACTAGGCAAGACTGTTCTTTTCCTGTTAGGAAACACTTCAGTGGTCATGGGCATTCAGCCTCTGATCTTTGGGTAAGTGTTCTCCAAGGCAGCCTTCACAACACATGACAGCGCAGAGTCGCTGAGCAGAGACTGATAGCCAAGTTCCACACATGAGGATGGCCTCAACTGGCATCTTGAGCTCATGTCACACTATCTGTCACTGCTCCCCTACCCCGCCCCCTGACTTGCAAAATCTCATTAACTGTCTTGTCTGGAGACATTATATTCTCTTTAGCCTGTGCTTAATGCTCTCTCCACTCACATTGTCTGTACCTTTAGGACTTGATTAGCTGTAAAGACTCGCATTCCAATCATTACTCTGTAAATTGAGTTTGTGTCTTTATATGCCCTGTTTGTGAACTGAACTCCCACTCACCTGATGAAGGAGCTGCGCTCTGAAAGTTCGTGGTGGTTGCTACCAAATAAACCTGTTGGACTTTAAATTGTCAGACTGCTTACTATTCTTTGACATCCAGGGTGTCTAGATTTGAGAGTCTTTTCTTTCAGGTCCATTCTGTTTCTTTGATTTGATTTATTATTGTCACATGTATTAACATACAGTTAAAAGTATTGTTGTGTGTGCGTTATACAGAGAGCATACAGTTCAGAGACAGAGAAAGTGCAGAATATAGTTTTACAGTAATTTCTGGGTATAGGTGCATTCAAAAATCTGACAGCAGAGCAGGGAAGAAACTGTTCTTGAGTCGGTTGGTATGCGACTTCAGACTTTTGTATCTTTCGCTCCATAGATGCTGCCAGACCTGCTTAGTTTACCCATCATTTTCTGTCATTATATCACTTTCCAGAACATTTATTGCACTCCTGCTAAGCTAATTATATCCTTCCTTGGGTATACTGTACATATCGCTCCAGCTGTAGTCTTACCAAAGTAACTCTTATCCTCCAATCCCTTTGCATTAAAGATAACATTTTTTTTCCAAATTATTTGCATATAAGCTTTGTAATTTTTGTGCAAGAACACTAAGATTCTCCCCTCACATCACCAAATAGGAATATTTCCCAGTCTGTCCTCATTTAAAAATATATTGGGCTTTCTATTCGTCCTACCTACCATTTTGATTTATTATTTGTCACATGTATTAACATACAGTGAAAAGTATTGTTTCTTGCATGCTATGCAGACCAACATACCACTCAGAGAAGGAAACGAGAGAGTGCAGAATGTAATGTTAAAGTCATAGCTAGGGTGTAAAGAAAAGTCAACTGGATGCAAGTTAAGTCCATTAAAGTCTGACAGCAGCAGGGAAGAAGCCGGTCTTGAGCGAGTTGATAGGTGATCTCAGACTTTTGTATCTTTTTCCCGACGGAAGAAAGTGGGAGAGAAAATGTCCGGTGTGCATAGGGTCCTTATTTATGCTGGTTGCTTTGCCAAGATAGTGGGAAGTGTAGACAGGGTCATTGAATGGGAAGCTGATTTGTGTGATGCACTGGGCTACATTCACAACCTTTTGTAGTTCTTTGGGGTCTTAGGCAGTGCAGGAGTCATACCACGCTGTGATACAACTAGAACGAATGCCAAAGGGGATAATTCCACAGTTCTCACATGATGCATTTTTCCATGGAGCTTTTGAAGTTCTGCAAGTTGAAACAGAATTGATATAATTACACAAATTTACGTAGACCACTAGCCTGGAACTAGTTGCACATCATCCTAGTGCTGTAAATGCTCCCTGAAGACACAACCTGTAATTGTGCAGTTCAGCGCTTCACAGTTCAAATGGACACAATACACAAATTATTCACGACCATTCTTTACTTAAATCCTTAGTGATTCAGGGAAGCTGAAAGAAGGGCTTTGCGTTAGTGAAGATGCCACAGCACAGGCCACAGCACCAGGAAAACATACAAGAAAGACACAGTTTTCATGTTAAAAGATATGATTCCTGTTCGTCTAATAAAATTTGAAAAGTGCGGGGGATTAGTGACAGTGTAAAAATAAAACTGGGAAAAAAAAAATGCATGCACAGCTGCTATTGGCCAACTAGGTGTTGGTTCTTATTGATGGCAATCACCATTGTCATACAACAACACAGCAGAGGAGGCCAGTAAGTCCATTGTGCCTGTGCCAGCTCCTTGAAGGAGAAATCCAATTAGTCTCACTCTCCTTCCTTTTATGATAGCCCTACAAATTTACTCTTTGAAATATCTATCCAATTCCCTTTTGACAGTTACTATCGAATCTGCTTCAACCACCCTATCAGGCGATACATTCTAGATGTTAACAGTTTGCTGCATAAATTTTTTTTCTCCCATGTCACCTCTGGTTCTCTTGCCAATTATCCTAAATTTGTATCCGTTGGTTACCGAGTCTCCTGCCACTCGAAACAGCATCTCCTCATTTCACATTCAAAATCCCTCATGACGTGCAAAACCTCTTGAATTTCTCCATTGCAGCTTTTCCAGTCTCTCGACATAAATACAATTATAGATTTCAAACAGATCTAGCAACTCAAGATACAGCAACTATCCAGGTGCTATGGGGCATCTGCAGCAACAAAATTGTACTTAGGCACAATCTGTAATCTCATGGACCAGCATATCTCCCACTCTGCCATTACCACTTAGCCACAAGAGCAACACTGGTTCAATGACAAGTGCAGAAGGGCATGCCAGGAGTAGTACCAAGCATAGCTAAAAATGAGGTGTCACCCTGATGGTCCTTACCGAAGAGGACTATCTGCACGCCAAACAGCATAAGTAGTAAGTAATTGTCAGAGCTAAATGATTCCATAACCAACAGATCGAGCATTTGCAGCCCAGCCACATCAAGGTGTGAATGTAGTAGACAATTAAACAACTCACCAAAGAAGGAAGCTTCACAAATATTCCCATCTTGATGGGGGAGTCTAACATTAGTGCACAAGATAAAGCTGAACCATTTATTACAATCTTCAGCCAGAAGTGCAGAGTGGATGATCCATCTCACAGTCTCCTCCAGACATCCCTGACATCATAGGTCAACACTCAGAAAATTCGATTCACTCTATGTGACATCAAAAAACGGCTGAAGGGGCTGGGTACTGCAAAGGCTACGACCCTGGCAACAGTACTGAACATTTGTGCTCCAGAACATACTCTCCCTTACCCCCCACAAGCCAAGTTGTTCCAGTATAGCTGCACCATTGGCATTGACCCAGCTATATGGAACCCAGGTGTATCCTGTACACCAGTATGCAAAAGAACAGGACAAATCCAGCCCAGCCAAAAACCACCCCATCAGTCCACTCTCGATCATCAGTAAAATGATGAAAAGAGTCACCACCAGCACTAACAAGCAGTAATAACCTAGTCAGTGGCACTCAGTTTGGGTTTTGCCAGGATTACTCAGCCCTTAACCTCATTACAGCCTTGGTTCAAAAATGGACAAGATAGCTGAATTCCAGAGGTGATATGAAAATGATTGCCCTTGACATCAAGGTAGCATTTGACTGTGTGTGACATCATGAAGCACTAGCAATACTGGAATCAATGAGGGAAACCTCTGCCGATTGGAGCTATACCTGGTACATAAGATGGTTGTTTGAGGTCAATCATATCAGCTCTAGGACATCTCTGCAAGAGTCCTTCAGGGTTAGTATCCTAACCCAACCAACTTCAGCTGTTTCATCGATGATCTTCCCTCCATCATAAGGTTAGAAGTGGGGATGTTTGCTGATGATCGCATAACGTTCAGTACTATTCGTGACTCCTCAGATACTGAAGTCAATGTCCAAACACAGAAAAATCTGGACAATATCCAAGCTTGGGCTGACAAGTGTCAACTAACATTCTTGCCAAGTGCCAGGCAACAACCATCTCCAACAAGAGAGAATCTAACCATCACCACTTGACATTCAATGGTGTTACCATCCCAAACCACCACTGGGGTTAACATTGATCAGAAACTGAACTGCACTAGTCATATACGTAAGATCAGATCAGAGGCTAGGAAGCTAGCAGCAAGTAACTCACTTCATGACTCCACAAACCCTGTCCACAATCTACGGGGCACAAGTGAGAACGCTGATAGAATAGCGTTTCCTTGCTTGAATGAGTACAGCATCAACAACATCAAGAACTTCTATTCAGGACAAAGCAACTTGCTTGTTTGGTACCTCACCCACAAACATTCACTCCCTTCACACTGATGCATTACAGCAGAAGTGGTGTGCGTATTACAACAATTCATCAAGGTTCCTTCGACAGCATCTTCCAAACCAACAATCACGACCACCTTAAATATATGGAAACTTGCTCTACATATCAAATGTAAACAGAAAATGCTCAAAACAACAAAAAGGTTTTGCAGCATCTTAGGACAGAGAAACAGATCAGAGGCTAGGAAGCTAGCAGCAAGTAACTCACCTTATGGCTCCACAAACCCTGTCTACAATCTACAAACATGAAAGAATACAAAAACAGAAAATGCTGGAAAAATTCAAAGCTCTGATAGCATTTGTGGAGAGAGAATAGAACCAACGTTGAGAGTCTAGATGACCATTCGTCAGAATTGGGCTCTGACAAACGTCATCCAGACTTGAAAGGTTAGCTCTTTTCTCTCTCCAGGGATGCTATCAGACAGGCTGAGATTTTCCAGCATTTTCTGTTTTTGTTTCAGATTCCAGCATCCGCAGTATTTTGCTTTTATCTTAGTGTGATAGAATAGACTCCCCTTGTATTTCAATGCGCATTCATGAGGTTTTTTTCATCAGTTTCCTGACATCTGCAGATTCAGTTTTTTGTATTCCCAGTTTTTCAGTTCTATTCCGCCAGAAAGGAATTCTTGTAATTGTTATGGTTTTGTTAACATTATTTATCACCTAGAAGACACAGAGATTACCGATCAAACAACAAATTTCATTGTGCACACTATCAGTCATGATGTAGAGATGCCGGTGTTGGACTGGGGTAAACCAAGATTCCTGTTAAGACTGTCCTCGTGTGCAGAACTTGGCTATCAGTCTCTGCTCGGCGGCTCTGCGCTGTCGTGTGTCATGAAGGCCCCCTTGAAGAATGTTTACCCGAAGGTCGGAGGCCGAATGCCTGTGACTGCTGAAGTGTTTGCCCACAGGAAGGGAACTGATGTTTGTTCCGCACACGAGGACAGTCTTAACAAGGATCTTGGCTTCATGTCATACAATCTGTAACCCCCATGACTTGCCTGGGTTAGCAAAAAACGTCACTTACTGTGCTGTCTGGAGACAATACACATCTCTCTAACCTGTGCTCAGTGTTCCTTTGTTAGCCACTTTAAGACTTGAATAGCAGGTTAGATGTAAGGATTTGCATTCTAATCAACAATCTGTAAACTGTCTGTGCTGATGTGTGCGCTTTTGGGGACCAGAACACCTCATTCGCCTGACAAAGGCGTAAAACGCCAAAAGCTTGCAGATTTACTATCAAATAAATCGGTTGGATTTAAAATTGGTGTTGTCAAACTCTTACTGAGTACACACTATCAGGCACAGTGATAGTGGCTGGGTTACGGAGAAAGGGGGGCTGACTAGGTCACTAAGCCACCAAGATTATCCTGGAAACTCCAAGAAATCCTTGTTCATCTTCAGGAACCAACTGCTGAACAATCCTGGAAAAAGAATCACCCAGCAACCAACAAAATAAGTGTCTTTTTTTTTCAATTTTCTTTGAATTCTGAAGTTATTAGAAATGGGAAATAAGGCTGATTGATTTTTGACTGTTAGTCAATCGAGTCAAGAGATGTCCATCTGATGTCTCATCAAGCAATGGGAAGATAAGAATCTTATCAATTGAAATGTTGTACAATCAAGAATAAAAGCGTGGAGGCTGTGACAATGGGAGGTGGCAGGTCACGCAATGAAAACAATCAGGAATAAGAAAACAAGAGTAGCCAATGCAAGGCGACATCTCCAGAGATTCATGCCAAATTTGAGCCATGTGTGTTGAAAGGTTTAGGGGTTGATAAGTAGTACCTGGCAGAAAAAAAAATTTTAGAGCACCAACATAAATATAGTCCCAGCTTTGACAACTATAATATGAATGTAGGTCAATGTAAATAATACAACACACAAAGCCATCATAGCTTTTGATCTTTTTTTCTGAGGCAGTTCTGCCACTTTTTAAAAAATGGGAATACATCAAATCACAAAAATAGTGCAACGCAAATCTTTATTTGCCAGGAAAACAGAAATCTGCTGAAAAGAATAGGGGAAGGCACAAAATCAAAATCTGCAGATGAACTGTCACAAAATATTACAGACAAACTCCGTCACCAGAAACAACTTGGGCTTTGCTCTGCCCAATCTGTCATTAACAGTCTGTGGCTCCCCTCTATGCCACACTGTCAAGAGACACATCAGTGAAAAACGTTAAAGGAGATGAAGGAGTGGTAACATACTGCACGCCAAGATAAAAGGTTAGAAAATATACATAGGTAAGATTTCAGAAGTCACAAAAGCCAAACATAAAGAACATCATAAACCATATATCACGCGTGGAACTGACAGCAATAATAACAATAGTACAGACTTCTGCAAACGGAAAAGATTTTCTCCCATATCGTGTGTAATGAAAAGAAGATTTGATGCTTTTTAGATAACACAGGGAGGGATGATGAGCATGTCACACTTGGTGCAGGATAGGTTATAGCACATGAACTGAAACTAGCAGAGCTTGGGGAGTGGGAGCCCAACCTGGAGAGTAATGGAATGAGCTACCCAGTCTAGTGGTGTCAAAGGGCAGAGGTGGGGAGCAATGGGTGGAGGCAAGGTGCCATAGGAAGTACGTTGTTCATTTTTGTTGAATCATAGGTTTGTCAGAACTTTATTCCATTTCATTTATTTCAGCCAGACCGCACTATACCAAAGCACAAAGCTCGCACCCTCCATGGATAGCCACCTAGGCATAGTAGGTGAACAATGCTATCACAGGTTCCTTATTCCTCAATGGAAAAATAGCTGAAGGATGGTTCTCGCTCTCACTGGCTGCAAAGGCAAGGTAGTCCCAGCCATTGCAGCTCGACAGATCACAGAAACTAACCACCACCCATTAAGATTGTGTGGACAATGATGTTGCCCCAAGAGCTCTGCCGAATTCTGCAGTAATGAACAATTGGTGTTGAGGACAGAATGGTGAACCTGGGAGTCCCTCATCAAGAATTGGCACAAAGGCCACAGATGCCTGAAAGTCGTTGGACACTGTTGGGATAGAAGCATCTTTGAGCAGCAACACCTGAGACTGAGCAATCTTCTTCAGGTACTCTCTGCTCACTCCAACTGGGAAAGGGGCCAGAAAAGATGCCATAGAATACGTTAACCCACTCTCTACAAGCTGGGGAACCTACACCCCATGGGATCACTATCTTTGTAATTCAAAAAAAAACTTTAAATTTTGCAACTTGGAATGTTTGATCACGCATGAATAATCTCAAACGGGACACAAGAGTGCAGGAAGAAGAATTGCAGTAGTAACACGAACAATGAATACTCCAAATTGACCAGGCTGCCCTCAGTGAGACCCACCTTCCTAAGGAAGAGTAACTGAATGAACAAACAAGGGAATATAAGGAAGGAACTACTCTCATGTCCACAGGGTTGGCATTACTGTCTGGAACAGGATCTTGGATGAAATGCCACAATTTTCCAGTTGCAAAATTTAAAGACTCAAAGATACTTCACCTCCAGCTCAGCAGTAACCAGAATGTCACCATCAGCACTTCAGCACTAATCCCCAACTCCGATGAAGATTTGTTTTATTTATTCTTGTCACATTCTTGTTATCCTTATTATTTATTCTTGTCTTGTTCTTGTTAATTCTTGTTTGGGAAACAGATCCTAGACAGGTGTAGAAATAACAGGGTTGTCGTAATGGAAGATTTCAATTTCCCAAACATTGACTGGAATATCCCAAGGGTAAGGGGGTTTGAATGGTGTGGAGTTTGTTAGGTGTGTTCAGGAAGGTTTCCTGACACAGCACGTGGAAAAGCCTACGAGAGGAGAGGCTGTACTTGACCTGGTGCTTGCTAATGAGCCAGGACAGGTGTCGGATCTCACGGTAGGTCAGCATCTTGGGAATGGAGATCATAATTCTATCTCTTTCACGATAGCGATGGAAAGAGATAGGATCAGGCAGGCTAGGAAGGTGTATGTCTGGAGCAAATGGAAATATGAAAACATTAGGCAGGTAATTGGACGCATAAACTGGAAGGAGGTTTTCTTGGGGAAGAGTACAGAAGGAAAGTGGCGGTTTTTCAAGGAATGTTTGTCTCGGGCACTGCAAGACAACGTTCTGAGGAGTCAAGGAGGTTTAGGTAGGACGCGGAAACCGTGGTGCACGAAGGTAGTGGTGAACCTAGTTAGGAAGAAAAAAATGGTATATAAATGGTTCAGAGAGCTAGGGGATGTTAGGGATCTAGAGGAGTATAAGGTGTGTAGAAGGGAACTTAAAAAGGAAATTAGGAGAGCCAGAAGGGGTCATGAGAAGGCCTTGGCAGGTAAGATTAAGGAGAATCCCAAGGCCTTCTACAAATATGTGAAAAGTAAAAGGATGAGAAGAGAAGGGATAGGACCTATAAAAGGTGAAGGGGGAAAAGTCTGTGTGAATCCAGAAGAAATGGCAGAGGTGCTTAACGAGTACTTTGCCTCGGTATTCACGGTGGAAAGTGAATTGGGAGATTGCACTGCAGGTTTGCTGCATACGGAAAAGATTGAGTATGTGGATGTTAGGAAAGAGGACGTGTTAGACCTGTTAAATTCTATCAAGATAGACAAGTCGCCGGGACCGGATGGGATGTACCCCCAGGTTATTGTGGGAGGTGAGGGAAGTGGTTGCAGAGCCCCTGGCGATGATCTTTGCGTCATCCATGGAAACGGGAGAGGTTCCGGAGGATTGCGGATGTGGTTCCTATCTTTAAGAAAGGGAACAGGGATAGTCCAGGAAATTACCGACCGGTGAGTTTGACTTCAGTGGTTGGTAAGCTGATGGAGAGGCTTCTGAGGGATAAGATATATGAACATTTGGAGAAGTTTGGACTGATTAGAAATAGTCAGCATGGTTTTGTCAAGGGCAGGTCATGCCTTACGAGCCTAGTTGAGTTCTTCGAAAACGTGACTGAACACATTGACGAAGGAAGGGCGGTGGACGTAGTGTACATGGACTTTAGTAAGGCGTTTGATAAGGTCCCACGTGCAAGGCTTCTGGAGAAGGTGAGAGGGCATGGGTTCCAAGGGGCTTTGGCCTCGTGGATCCAGAACCGGCTTGCCGGCAGAAGGCAGAGAGTGGTTGTGGATGGGTCTTGTTCTGCATGGAGGTCGGTAACCAGTGGAGTGCCCCAGGGATCTGTTCTGGGACCCCTGCTATTTGTCATTTTCATAAATGACCTGGATGAGGAAGTGGAGGGATGGGTTAGCAAGTTCACCGACGATACAAAGATCGGTGGTGTTGTGGATGGTCTGGGATGCCAAAAGTTGCAGCGGGACATAGACAGGATGCAAGACTGGGCGGAGAAGTGGCAGATGGACTTCAACGCAGATAAATGTGTAGTGGTCCATTTTGGCAGGAATAATGGGATGAAGGAGTACAATATAAGGGGTAGGAGTCTTAGCTGTGTTGTAGAGCAGAAGGATCTCGGGGTCCGGGTCCATAGGACTCTTAAATCGGCCTCGCAAGTGGAGGAAGTGGTCAAGAAGGCGTACGGTGTACTGGCCTTCATTAATCGAGGAATAGAGTTTAGGAGTCAGGAGGTAATGATGCAGCTCTATAAGACTCTTGTCAGACCCCAGTTGGAGTATTGTGCGCAGTTCTGGTCGCCTCATTATAGGAAGGATGTAGAGGCTATTGAGAGAGTTCAGAGGAGATTTACAAGGATGCTGCCTGGATTGGGAGGCAGGCCTTATGAAGATAGGTTGAGGGACCTGGGACTCTTCTCACTGGAGAGACGTAGGTTGAGAGGCGACCTGATAGAGGTTTATAAAATGTTGAGAGGAATAGATAGGGTGGACTCTCAGAGACTATTTCCCCGAGCTGAAATGGTCACTACGAGAGGACACAGATTTAAGGTGCAGGGAAGCAAATACAAAGGAGATGTCAGGGGTAGGTTTTTCACTCAGAGGGTGGTGAGTGAATGGAACCGACTGCCGTCGGAGGTTGTTGAGGCAAACTCACTGGGGTCTTTTAAGAGACTTCTGGATGAGTATATGGAAAAGAATAGGATAGGGGGTTATAGATAGGTCTGTGGATTGGTAGATGTGATTGGCGCAACTCGTGGGCTGAAGGGCCTGTTTGTGCTGTATTGTTCTATGTTCTATTAATAGGCTTACATTAACATTGCAATGAATTTAAGAATACCTTCCTGCACACCCAGTCGCCGTGCTGTGGGAGTATAAAGGTTAGTGGGTTGGACTACTAATCCGCACTCTATCCTTGAGTCCACGGTTCGAACCTGCATGCGCACTGCTGATGAGCCCCAACAAGGGCGAAACAGCTGTCCAGTGCTTCGCAATTTGTGACTGGGAAAAACTTGTTTCATTGCAATGAATTTACTGTGAAAATCCCCTAGTTGCCACACTCCACTGCCTATTCGGGTATAGTAAGGGAGAATTTAGCATGTCCAATGCACCTAATCATCATGACTTTCGGACTGCGGGAAGAAACTGGGGCACCCAGAGTAAAACATGCAGACTCTGCACAATGATCCAAGCCAGGAATTGAACCGAGGTCCCTGGTGCTGTGAGGCAGCAGTGCTAACCACTGTGCCACTGTGTTGCCCAATTCAATACCATCAGATATTAAGCAAAAGTTCCACTTTGGCCTTTAAGAACTGACTGCCATCCCATAAGGAAGGAAGGATCATACTTTTAGGGAACTTTAGAACATAGAACATAGAATATTACAGCGCAGAAGAGGCCCTTCGGCCTTCAATGTTGCGCCAACCAATTAGGAAAAAGCAATGACCCTCTAACCTAAACCATTCCCTTTTCGTCCATAAACTTATCTACTAACTTCTTAAACGCCACCAAACCTGGCGCATCTACAACTGCCACAGGCAGGGCATTTAGTTTGGAGGGGCATTGCTTAGTTTGGAGGGGCATTGCTTTTTATATTGGTCGGCGCAACATCGAAGGCCGAAGGGCCTGTTCTGTGCTGTAATGTTCTATGTTCTATTCCATACCCTTACCACCCTCTGGGTAAAGAACCTACCTCTGACATCCGTCCTATAACCACCACCCCTTAATTTAAAGCTATGTTCCCTCGTGCTAGCTTTCTCCATCCTAGGAAAAAGGCCATCACTTCCACCCTATCTAAACCTCTAATCATCTTATATATTTCATGCCAGGATTGGCCATGACTCTGATTGCCTAAGAGGAATCCTCCAAGATTATCCCTCCACTGGGAAAAACAGGGTGGGCAAAGCCAAAGTTAATGATAGCTTCCTTCTGACAAAGTATGTTCAGCATGGCCTCATTACAATTAACAGTCTCCTGTCAGAAGGTCAAATACAAAACCACATGGAGGCATGTGAGATCAAAGCATTAGCACTTCTTGTATTATATCATTGTTTGGGTCAAAGATCTTTTTCCTAGGATGGCGAAAGTTAGCACGAGGGGACATAGCTTTAAATTAAGGGGTGGTAGTTGTAGGACGGATGTCAGAGATAGGTTCTTTACCCAGAGGATGGTGAGGGTATGGAATGCCCTGCCTGCAGCAGTTGTAGATGCACCAAGTCTGGGGGCGTTTAAGAGGTTAGTAGGTAAGTTTAAGGATGAAAAGGGAATGGTTTAGGTTAGAGGGTCATTGCTTTTTCTTAATTGGTCGGCGCAACATCGAAGGCCGAAGGGCCTGTTCTGTGCTGTAATGTTCTATGTTCTATGATGTTTGTATCACTTGATCCATGGAGAAAACTGATGCCTGCTTGACAGATCATTGACCTGTTAAATTGGTTATAAACATCCATCTAGCACCAAGACATCATAGGGCCCAAAAGTCCAAGAAGATGATGATCGATGTGCTAGTCCTGGTTAAAGTTAATCAGATGTGCAATATTCATGTAGTTTACTTAACTCTTGATGGTGCCTTCTCATCTGCCCAACAGAGCTATTCAAGGTACAGCTCACAACCTTCCTGGAAAACCTTCACACATCCATCTCAATTCCACAATAGTGGATTGAGTAGAATCAGCTGTACCCAAACCATTGGGTTGGATCATCATTACTGGATCAGTTTGAATGAAAACAATGCTGAAATATGTGACCTGCTAGGACCAAAACAGCAGCCTTCACTGTCTGAGCAGCCCAAGATCACAAGTCAACAAGGCAGCATTTCAACAGCTCACCCAAAAGACAAGTCTAGAAAATAAAGGATGTCCATTGAGAAGAGAAAGCCCAAAAGATCCAACAACATTCTGATCACTCTGACATGCAAATCTTTTTTGAATCCACCAGGGCCATAGGTCAAAAGGACAAAACCTTCTTTGGTTATAGTACAGTGTTTTGCTTCGTACAGATGACTATGTCATCCATCAATATTGGAAAGAATTTCAGCAACTCCTGAACCATGAATCAACAGCAGCAGCTGGTGCACTCCAGGTTATCCATCTACCCCCAGTACCCTGTGGTAGAATCAAAGGGTCAACTCATCATTCATGGGAGAGTTACAACAGGCAATTAAAGGACAAAAAACCCAACAAAGTCTGTAACCCCCGATGATATTACTACTGTGCCATCTTAGCAGGAATGTCACTGGTCTCGAAATCCAGAGGCTCAAACTAATGTTCTGAGTACATGGGTTCAAATTTCAACATGGCAGCTGGTGGAATTTAAATTCAATTTAAAAAAAATCAAGAATTAAAAATCTGGTCTCAGTAATGGTGACCATGAAACCATTGGTGATTGCCATGGGAACCCAAGTGGCACACTAACATTACAACTATTCACTCATCGCTGCAACAGTCCATTGCAGACGCCATCTTACAGGCCCTATGCTCAACCCTAGATACCAAGAGCACTTATGTCAGACTCTTATCTATTAATTACAATGCAACCTTTAACACCATTTGCCTAACAAAACTCATTACCAAATTCTGTGTTACAGGAACGAGATAGAGAATCTGGTGAAATGATGCGACAACAATAATTTCTCCCTCAACGTCAGTAAAATGAAAGAGATAGCCAGGAATTAGGTAGGGCTTCTCATTTTGCCCCTCCATGGTCAACACCATTAAGAGTAGCATTCAAGCAAGTCAATTAGTTGAAGATCTCAGTCCAACTCAAGATTAATTACATTTCCACAGGCATTCAACATATTCCAGAGTAGACTGAGGCTTCATAGGTGTAAGGTAATCTTAGGGTGACCACTGATAGAGCCCAAGAATACTAGTCACTTCCCTGTCAATCTCCATGCACCCACAAAAACCCCTACAAACACAGATTAAATGTTATTATATAAATTCCTAGTGAAAACATAATTAGGCCAATACAAGCTGCAACTTAAGTGAATTAACAAAGTTTTCAAAAGCATTCTGTGTGTAGAATAATGTAACATGATTCTTTATGAATCATTTATTCTTGGTGCTTCAAAAATCAGTTTACATGTAATTACATCAGTGCCGTCAGAATGAGAAAATCACAGAAAACAAGATACTGAATGTATGGCAAGATCATAGAGCATTGCGAATTACCCCGACCCTTAGCCCCACGCAGTGAAGAGCAGCAGCCAGGTTGGGGATAACAAGACTAGCAGATGGAAGAATCAGTCACACAGGAGACTGAGCCCAATGCATTCCACCAGGGGACAGCACACACTGGTACGCAATCCCTGATGCCAGAGATTATGCATCGTTACAGATCATGCTCTGGAAGGTTTATTTTCCAAATCCGGGAAAAGGTGGGCCAAATTTTCAAGGCAATAATGAAACAACGGTGCAATTGAAAGGCTGGATGCTTCAAAGGAAACAATACCAGAAATAAAAGCATCCATTATCACCTAAGGTACAAAGTAGCTGAAAACCAAACAATCCAGTATAAAATCAGACAAATTATCATCCGACATTTTAGTGGTTGTACAATGGAATGATAATCCATCAAACGGGATTTAGTTTTAAAAAGATGTTGAATTGTCAAACACCACCAACCAGTCCACTAATGACCTCTACGTAGAATGCACTAGATTTACAACACTGAAGCAAATATGTTTCCACATGACCCTTCTCCCATTCTTCATTTCACCCTATCAAATCCTTCCATTCTTTTCTCCCGGATGTGTTTATCGAGCTTCTCCTTAAATGTATCAGTATTTGTCTCAACCACACTATGTTGGCATGTTCCACTCTCCTGTGTTCACATGTTTCTTGAATTACTTATTAGTTTACTGATTTCCTTAAATTCATGACGACCCCTCCCAACAAAGATAGCAAAATCTTCTCAACGACTACTCTTTTGAACCTATTCATAATTTTAAATACCGCTTTCAGGTTACCCTTCCTAAGATAATATAGCTCTGGTCTGTTCAGTCTTAGTCTTTCTTGATTATTTGAATTCTTCAGGTCTGGTATCATCAGAAGAAACCCTGAAGTCAGGGATCGCGTGTAGAAGTGGGAACATCGAGGTGGCGGCGCGGGCTCGTTGGGCCGAAGGGCCTGTCTCCCGTGCTGTTTTGTTCTTTGTTCCACTACGTGTGACTCTAGCCCACAGTACCATGGCTGATTCCAAACTGTTCTCTGAAATGGCACAGAAAGCCACTCAAGTTGCATCAAAATCTGGCAACTAGGGATGTATAATAAATGTGAATCTTAAAAATAGTGGCCTATATCTGTAGGAGGGAAGCCAAACGCATGTAACTGCTTTTAGACCCCCACACTTGCTTCAGTATCCTCACAGAGGAATACACCAAGTAATTCACAGTACACAAATTTAGTTTTCCTCAAACTCCATAAGTAAAGCAGTTTTAGTTATGCATTTTTCACTGTTCAAAATGTTTAACATCCCATTCAACAATTACCAGTATTTTTTCTTTTATTATTAATAATCAGCAAAGAGTCAAATTCAGCTGAATTAAATCCACCCATCCAGTGAGACACCAGTGCAGGCTTCTTCAGGCAGAGGGAGCAGTGCAGGAATTGATGCACCATTCAGTGGACTGAATTGATATAAAAAGCTTGCAATGTCACCCAGTAATAAATTTAAATTATTCAAAGATGCACTTCTTTTTTTAGAAAAGGAATGAAAACTGTTCTCTATCTAATTCCCTTCACAAAATCATTCAAGTGACAAACTGTAAATTTTAAAGAATCTTTCAGCTGCTTCATAGATCATGCTGGACCTACAATGGAACACTAAGGTAAGTAATAAAAGACTTGCACTACCAAAATGACACTTACCACATTAACCTTTCTAACCTCTAACTTGCTTGTATGTAAACAGAGCATATATGACAGAGGGAGGAATACATTCTGAATAATATGTAATAAAGAGATCCAAATGTCCCTGCAATCTAGATGCTGGAATACATGTCTTCTGTTATCAGTAGTAGGATCCTCCGTTCAGATCAACCATGATCTCACTGCCAGAACGTGCTCAAGGGGCTGAATGGTCTCCATCTCTATCTACCAATTAAATTAATTTGAGCAGTATCAATCTAATCTTTACTAAATATCTCTCATATTCTGCTTGGACCAGTGAGATGTATCAGTAAAGCTTCTAAGTTTCACAGAATTTTAGAACACCACTGAAATTGTACGGCTTTCCTTTGTGTAGAATCTTTAACATTGTAAAACATCCCAAGGGTTTGCAAAGAAACGAAACCAGATAAGAATTGAGAAAGAAGCAAAGGAGGAGACTTCGGGACATGTACAAAAAGCACAGAAGAGTCTTAAAGGAGAACAAACATACGGAGAGAAATTTGGGCCCAGACAGCAGTAACATAGCTGCCAGTAACAGAGGAACGAAACAGGTCCAAGTTAAAGCACAGGCATCTCAACAGCAGCAATAACTTGTATTTATATAATGCCTTTATTAAAAAGCAGTTCACAAGAGCACTATCAAAAATTTCACACCAAATCCCATGCGTAGATATTAGGCAAATTAATTTGTCTTTAAGGATCACCTTAAAGATAGAAAGAGGAGTCGAAACATTCTAAAACTCGGTCCTCAGCAACTGGAGGCACATCTCTAATGGCAGGACAGAGGACGTGGTGATACACAAGGTGAATGGGGCATTTATCTCAAATGCCTGTATTTGTATAGCCCATTCAAACATCCCAACATGCTACACAAGATCACCAAATTAACAAAAGTTGACACTAAGACACATCATGAAATTCCTGAACATGTGAACTATAATTTGGTCAAAGAGACAAATTTTAAGGAATGACTAAAATAAGAAATGAAAGATAAGCAAAGGAGATTTAGGGAGGAAATCCCGAAGCTTCAAGTAGAGGCAGCTGAAGGCACAGCCCACCATCTGTGGAGTGATTAAAATCAGGGATTTACTAGAGGCCTGAATTGTAAATGGCGGATATCACCAAACTGTTGTAGGGCTGAATGAAATTGCAGAGATAAGGAGGTGCAAGCTGACATGGAGACATTTAAAAACAAGAATGAGAATTTTAAAATCAGACATCAATGAAAATCAGAGAGCACAGAGACAATGTATGCTGCAAATTAGGTTGAGTTTAAATTCATGGAGTGAAAAATTGAGAGGCCAGCCAAGAGAGCACTGAAACATTGGAGCCTGGAGGTAACAAAGGCATAGATGAGGGTTTCAGAAAGAGATGGACTGAGACAGGCAGTGGAGATGAAGTAGGAAGCTCAGCTACAGTTCAAACAGGATGCCAAGATTGCAAGCAACCTAGTTCAATTTGAGTCAGTGGCCAGGGAGAGCAATGAAATCAGTGGCAAGGAAGTGGAATTTGTGATGAGGTCTTTCAGATGTTAAGTGGGAGAAACATAGATCCTCAGTATTACGATGTATTTGCTTGTACATGCCCATTAGTGCTCCGGGTTTGAAGAAAACAAGAATTTGTAATCTGCTCATCCAATAATCTGGCCATTCTAACTGTAATTATTAATTAGAGTAAAAGCAAAATACTGCAGATGTTGGAATGTAACACAAAAACAGAAAATGCTGGAAAATCTCAGCAGGTCTGACAACATCTATGGAGAGAGAATAAAGCCAATGCTGTGTACTTAGTGGGCATTATTTTATCATCCAGGAAGCCTCACACACACATACACACAGGTAAATAGAGAAAATGATAGTTTATAAATGCTGCCAGACAATCGTACATAGATATCATTGTTGCTTTCACTCTCACTTCAGAGACAGAAGACTGCAGATTTGAATCCAGAGTCCTGAGCACTAAACCTTTGTTGATATTGTCACAATAACAATTTGCACTTAAACATCACAGTACGTCACAATACTATTATCAAATAAAGTTGCACTTCAGTGCAGTACTAAGTGAGCGGTACAGTTCCAGAGTTACCACCCTGCAGATGACACTTTGAACAATTCCATCAGCCTTCACAGGTGGAAAAAAAGCAGAGGGATTCATCCTGGTGAACTGGCTGTTTACCATTTAACCCAAATCACTAAAACATGTTATCTGATCATTTATTGCATTGCTATCAGTGGAGTTTTGCCATGAGCAAAAAGTTTTGCCATGAACATAAAGTTTAAAGTTTATTTATTTATTAGTCACAAGTAAAGCTTATATTAACACTGCAATGAAGTTACTGTGAAATTCCCCGACTTGCCACATTCCGGGTCAATGCACCTAACCAGCATGTTTTTCAGACTGTGGGAGGAAACCAGAGCTCCCAGAGGAAACTCATGAAGGCATTGGGAGAACATGCAAGCTCTGCATAGTGACTCAAGCTAGGAATTGAACCAGGTCCCTGGCACAGAGGTAGCAATGTGAACCATTGTGCCAACACAGTGATAACACTTCAAAATGCCCTTCACTATATAAAGATGAAATAATAATGCAGGACTTTCTTTTTCCTTTCTACATTATAAAGCATTGTGTGACACTGAAGCAAACACATTACTCCATCCAAATCCCAATGAAGCCTCCACAAATCACCACTGTGCAAAGAGATGATATATACATCTACCGGTCATCCTTCCAGTTGCCTGTGAAGTCCCAGTAGATAAGGTCCACTTTTAAAGTTTCTTCAATTAATAGGAACCAACTGTAATCCCTCACTGCACGACACAGGCAGTTCAAATTGCAGTCAACATGCAGAAGAATAAGCATCACAGCATAAAAGCAGGTGAAAAGTATCCAACCCCTCAAGACTGGTCGAAATCCTTGATTCCATCGACCATCTTGGATCTACTCTGTACTCAAAATCTCAATGTAAGCTAACATCTACTGTTCTTTCTGGAAAAGAGCTCCATACTTCACTATTCTTTGCATCGAGTGTTTAATTTCTTTGATTTATTATTGTTACATATATTAGCCTACAATGTAAACTACTGTTTCTTGCGCGCTATACAGACAAAACATACCACTCAGAGAGAAGGAAATGAGAGAATGCAGAACGTAGTGTTACAGTCATAGCTAGGGTGTAGAGAAAAATTAATTTAATGCACGGTAAGTCCATTCAAAAGTTTGACGGGAGCAGGCTGTCCTTTGAGTCCGTTAGTACGTGACCTCAGACTGTCCTGATTTTAAAATTATGTCACTTTTAACTGGACACTCCCAGTAGCAGAGAAAGTTCGACATTTCTTTTAAAATAAGAACTCAATCAGGTCATTTTTAACCTTGTATACTACAAGCCTTGTGTTACAGACTCAAGGGGATTATCTTAAAAACAGCCTCGATGTCTTCCCTTATGACACATCCATAAACAGAAGGCGTTTTTGATTTCCCCCTTCATCCAATCCTCTATAATAATCCCAATGCAAACCTGAGAAACGGTGAAATTAGTGGGTTAATTTACACAGAATCAAAGACATGATGGGTTATCGCAAAGTCAGTACCGATACATTAAAATAAGACAAGAGGGTTAAGGAAAAGAAAATACAGGGCAAATACCACACACAAAATAAGCGTGACTTAATTCCAAAACTTCACAGTCCTTGGAAGAAATTCCTCCTCATCTATATCTTAAATGAGTGATCCTTTATTATGGAACAATGTTCCCTAGTTTGAAATTCCCCTACAATAGGAAATAACCTCTTAGCATCCAGCTTGTCAAGCCTAGTCAGAATCTGACATGTTTCAATAAGGTCACTGCTCATTCTTCTAAATGCATATGAAAATAGGCCCAATTTCAAAGCTCCACTGCTTTGAGCTTTTCACCACTGAGACAGCAAAGGGCTGGGTAAATTGCAAAGAAAGCAGTCAAGAGCAGCATAACAAACATGGTGGCAGCAGAGAGCTGTGAAAGAGGACAAAAAACCGGCAGACTGCCAATTTTAATTCTCAGGGCGAGTAAATTTGAGACAATCGGAAGCTGTATTTTTCACACGTCAGAAGCCTGATTTTTAATCTACAGGAATTAGAATTTTAATGAGTAGCAGTCTGAATTTTTGGTGTTAGAGGCCTAAATGTGCGGAAGGTCTGAATATTTAATATTTTAATATTTGAACTCCTGAATTTTAAAGCATCTGATGGTCTGAATTGTCAGTGACGCAGAGCAGAGAATTGCATTTAACAGTTTGGTGATACGTATAGTGTATGAAGAGTTATTTCTTTAAAAAATTATCTGTGTTTAACCAGCAGCAGTTGTGTGTGCGCGTGCACGTGTATATAATTGGGGGGGGGGGGGAAGAGAGAGATGGTTATGGTTATATATTTCGTACACTGCCCTCACCCGTATAAATGTCTATATTGGAAACATCAGTCGGGAACAGTGCTTGTCAAGTCACTGAATTCCTGAGATGTTTGGAATGATTTAGATTGGTACTCTAATAAATATGGAAATTTTATTGAAGGAATTGCTTTTGGTGGACTTATGTCCTCACTCATGATTCTATCTAATCCAAAAGCAATTTAATCATGATCAGCCCTTCTCGTTCTCTTCTTGTCGCCTGTGGATCTACTGACTGCTCAATGAAGTTGGACACCTCCATTCCAAGGTTTTCAAGGACAACTTTTCAATTTAGCAAATTCAATACCATCATTGGGTTGATTTAGCAAACTGATGCCAACAATCAAAAATCTAAGCTGGTACATTTCTTGCCTGGTGTTCTTATATTCATTGCAATTACCATCAAGGTCAGATACATGGCTGCAGTATCTTCACTTCCAATGAAACAAAATTAAAATGCTTCTTCGTCGACTATTAATGCACAAGATCTCTAATTACATTATTGGGCATTTTTAATGAGTCCAAAAAAAGAACAATTGCACACATCCTCACCATTCTAGTTTACTAAAATCCCAGTGATGACGATGAAAAAATTAAAAAGTTAGTCAATTTCACATGATGTTCTAATTAACAGATGATTCGTCTCAATTCCATTAGCTCTGCCTACATAAGCATTCTTTCTGATTGTATCACAGCTTGGTATGGTTCCTGCTCTGCCCAAGACTGCAAGAAACTACAGAAGATCGTGAATGCAGCCCAATCCATCACACAAACCAGCCTCCCATCCATTGACTCTGTCCACACTTCCCACTGCCTCAGCAAAGCAGCCAGCATAATTTGGGAGTCCACGTGCCCTGGACATTCTCTCTTCTACCTTTTTCCATGAGGAAAAAGATACAAAAATCTACAAAAGCCACTCAATCTACTTGCACTCCCCTGCTTATTTCCTCATAGCCTGTGAATTTTTTTAAATCAGGTAATTATCCAAATGCCTTTTGAAAGGCACAATTTGATCTGCCACCATATTCTCAGACACCTTCCAGATCCTGAACACTTTGCTGTGTATAAAAGCCTTTCTCATCCTGCGTCTTTGCCAGTCAACTTAAATCAATGTCCTCTCTTCTGATGAGGGCAGTTTCTTCCTATCTGCTTTGACCAACATCCTCATGATTTTGGACACTTGTTTCAAATCTTCTCTCAACCTTCTCTGAGGAGAACAGCTGCAGCTTCGCCAACCTATCCTCGTGATTTCCATCTGTGGAACCACTAACTGCATTTGAAATATTTCTGAGACACCATTTGATCCGGTATAATTAAACTCTTTATTTTAACTACAGAATCATTTGTTCAAATAGCAAAATTGATGGTATGAGCAATGTGAATCTAATTAGACTGGAAGCAGTTCAAAATAGTTGGGATAGTTCAAGAAAACAATGGGGTTTTCAGCCTGTTAGTCTTCCACTGGACTGAACTCACAGCATCAAGCCATTGCCTGCCTGTGGAGTCTGTAACACATGTGAGAAAAACAATAGTAACACATAAAACACATTGGTCACCTTTCTGTTTTCTCCAGAATAGCACAGTAATTAGTAGATTAAAAATGTAAAGCTAATTGGCTCAGTGAAGGTTCACAGATCTTGGGTCACGGATACAACACTGCTGAAGTGATGTGGATGGCTCGGTAATAATTGCGAGCTTGTTAAATAATACCAGCAGCAAAATGCAGCATCTACCAGAACTACATTCACACGTACCTGTGTCAGCAATACTCATGTGCAATTATGTCTTGGACAGTGAAACTTTTTTAGATATGTTGCATTGCAACCGCTGCATAGGGAAAATAGGGGCAGAGGGCAAACATTCAGAATAACAGCTCAGATCTTTCATCCAAACTTCTCATAAGACACAATAGCAGAATTAAGCTATTCGGCCCATCGAGTCTACTCCGCCATTCAATCATGGCTGATATTTTTCTCATCCCCATCGTCCCGCCTTTTCCCATTAACCCCTGATCCCCTTATTAATCAAAAACCTATCTATTGCTGTCCTAAAGACACTCAATGACCTGGCCTCCACAGCCTTCTGCAGCAAAGAGTTCCACAGATTGATCATTCTCTGGCTGAAGAACAACTTCTTCATCTCTGTTTTAAAGGAGCGTCCGTTAGCCTGACGTTGTGCCCTCTGGTTCTAGTTTTTCCTACTAGTGGAAACACCCTCTCCACACCCACTCTATCCAGGCCTCGCAGTATCCTGTAAGTTTCAATAAGATGCCCCCTCATTCTTCTAAATTCCCCTCCCATTCCAGCACTAACTGGGCTATGGTTTCTCTGCGGCTATCCTATATTCAACAGCTTGTAAACATTGCTGATCTATAGCGTATTGCATCACAACAAGCCAACCCAACTTCACCAGACTTCTGTTCTTTCATAGGTTGCGACTGCCACTGGTAAGGCCAGCATTTTGTTCCCTTTGAGCTGAGACTATTTCAGAAAGTAATTAAGCATTATTGTGGATCTGGAGTCACACATGGGCTCAACTGTATAAGAATGGCAGATTTCCTTCCCAAAGGGACATTAATTAGGTCCATGGTTATTCTGGCTGGGACCAGTGTTTAATTGCAGATTTTTATTCATTTAAATTTAAATTCCACCGGCTAAGGTGGTGGGATTTCATTCCATTCAGAGCATTAGTTTGGTCCTCTGGATCACTAGTGAAAGTAGAACTAGGGGGCCTGGCCTCAGATTTAGGACTGAGCTGAGGAAGAACTTCTTCACACAAAAGGTTGTAAATATGTGGAATTCCCTGCCCAGTGAAGCAGTTGAGGCTACCTCATTGTATGTTTTTAAGGCAAAGGTAGATAAACTTTGAACAGCAAAGGAATTAAGAGTTATGGTGAGCAGGTGGGTAAGTGGAGCTGAGTCCATGAAAAGATCAGCTATGATCTTATTGAATAGCAGAGCAGGCTAGAGGAGCCAGGTGGCTAACTCCTGCTCCTAGTTCTTATGTCCAGTGACACTGCCATTGCATCACCATCTCTCCTGAAAAAAGCCACATGTATACACTTTCCAGCAGCAATTATTGATTAGTATCAATGATGTGGAAATACTGGCATTGGACTGAGGTGGGGTGAGTCAGGTACTCATCTGATGAAGTAGCAGCTCTCCAAAAGCTCATGATACCAAATAAACCTGTTGGACTTTAACCTAGAGGTAATAAAAGCAAATTACTGGAGATGCTGGAATCTGAAACCAAGAAAGAAAATACTTGAAAATTTCAGGTCTGATAGCATCTGCAAGGAGAGAAAAGACTTGATGTTTCGAGTCCAGATGACCGACCCTTTGTTAAAGATTGAGAGACTTGTTACTGTGCTTAATATTCAGAAATAACAGTGCCAATTGCTATTTCTTCTTTCTAATCCAGAGCACAGTGTTCAATTTCAATGTGTAGAGATGCTGGCATTGGACTGGAGTGAACACACCTGACGATGGAACACCATTTCCAAAAGCTTTTGAGATTACTATCAAATAAACCGGCTGGACTCCAAGCTGGCGCTGTGAGACTTCTTACTCAATTTCAATATCCAGATCACTGCCCAAAGATCAGCAAACAAACCAGACCAATGCCCTCCTCTGGTTACTTAATTACTAACTCTTATTAGAAAGCATGCCATTGTGCATCAATATTAAAGCAAAATACTGCAGATGCTGAAGGTCTGGAATAAAAACAAAGTGCTGAAAAAACTCAGCAGATCTGACAGCGTCTGTAGAGGGAGAAACAGAGTTAATGTTTCAGATCCAACATCACTCTTCTTTGAAATTAATTTTACTGCACCTGTCTGGTGAGAAATTAGTCAATCCTGCAGTATGTCTTGGACTCAACCTTCTAATGCACACTGGTTAGAATCACGTAAATTTTAAAATGTTCTTGTGTCAAAGTGCAAAACAAAGTAAATCATTAGAAAACAACAGTTACAATAACAGATGACACTTCTACTGAAGATTTTACTCAATAAAAAATTGTAAAGGACACGTCACAGGAGCATTAAAAAAACATTCTTCAAAACTCTTGGAATACAGAAACAATCAACTCAATCTCTCCTCATAAAATAATATTACTATCCAAGGAATTAATTTGGTAAACCATCATTGCATTCCTACCAAGGTAAATACATCTTTCCTTATAAAAGAGGATCAAAACAACGCAAACACTCCAGGTGAGGTCTCACTGAGGCCTTACATATCAGCAAGATACCTTTACTCCTGTACTCTCATCCCTTTATTAGGAAGGTCAATGCACCATTTGCCTTCCCAATTGCTTGCTGCACCTGCCTGCTAGTTTTTAATGAATAATGAACAAGGACTTCAAAGTCCCTTTGGACAAACGCACTTACCAACATCTTACTATTTAAGAAATACTCTCTCTGCCTTCTCATTTCTTCTACTAAAGTGAATAATTACATATTCATTCACATTATATTCCATCTGTCATGTTCTAGCCCATTCACTTAGCCTGTCCAAATCCTCCAAAGTCTCCTCACAATTTACACTTCCACTCTGTTTAGTGTCTCAGCAAATTTGGAAATTATGCAATTAGTCTTCACATCCAAATCATATAGATTATGAATAGCTGTGGAACTAGTACAGATTCTTGCTGTTCCCCACAAATAGCTAGCCATCCTGAGAATTATCTGTTTATTCTTTCTGCTTCCTATCTGATTCTCAATTCATATTCGATTTTTCGCACCAATCCCATGCATTCTAATTTAATCATCTCCACATGCTAACCACCACGCTGCCCGATTTTTCCAACAACTGATGTCAGACTAACAGGTCTGTAGTTTTCCAATATCCTGCTGGTTAGCACTGCTACCTCACAGCCCCAGGTTCAATTCCCGAGTCCCTGGCACAGTGAGAAGTCTCTACGTTCTCTATATGTTTGCATGGGTTTCCTCCCACAGTCCATAAAATGTGGCTGGTGCATTGGCTATGCTAAATTCTCCCTCAGTGTACCCGAACAGGTGCTGGACTGTGGCAACTGGGGAAGTTTCACAATAACTTCATTGCAGTATTAATGTAAGCCTACTTGTGACACTAATAAATAAACTTACTCAATAGCAGGGTTATATTTGTTACTTTCCAACCTGCAGGCACTTTTCCAGGGTTTAAAGGAGTTTAAAAAATAACCACCAATGCATCCACTGTATCTCGAGTCACTTCTTTCAGTACTCTGGGATGAAGTTCATCTGGTCCAAGAGATTTATCGACCTTCAATCCAATTAACGTTTCAAGCTCCA
Organism: Sphyrna mokarran; assembly: GCA_024679065.1. Lineage (NCBI taxonomy): Eukaryota > Metazoa > Chordata > Chondrichthyes > Carcharhiniformes > Carcharhinidae > Sphyrna > Sphyrna mokarran. Next base: position 4,313,089 of record JAGIQG010000013.1, on the reverse strand, counting down.
CCTATTTACTTATATTAGTTTTTTGTAGTTCCTCAGTGAGAAAATACTATAGCCTGGATCTCAGGCAACTGAGAACACGGCCACAAATGATGGAGCAATTAAAATTAGGGGAACTTAGGGCCCAAAATTGGAAGAGCTCAGGTATCACAGAGTTATGTTTCTAGAGGAGGTTACAAAAATAGAGAAGAGGCAAAATCATGGGATTTGAAAAGCAGAGCTATCATTTTAAATCAAAGTTTTGCTTAACTGGGAGCCGATGTTAGTCAGTTAGCACAGAAGTGATAAATGAACAGGATTTGGGGAGAGTAAGGATATGGGTTGCAGTCTTTAAGATAACCAACTTTACAGAATGCAGAATAATTGAGGTCAACCAGACTGCTTTGAAACAGTAAGTCTCGAGGTAACCACATCACATGCAAAACTGATCCAGTCTCTGTGTACTAACTTCAGCATGTGGCATCAGTGCCAACTGTACAGTTAGCTCTACAACTCTGGTCATCAGCCAGTTCCCACGTGAAAGGATTCCTCAATCCAATAATCCGGTGCACTAATATTCATTTCTGTGGTTCTTTCGCTGTTACAATCCAGAGGTATAAGATTTCCATTTTCTATTCCTCCTCACTTTTAGTAGTAGAGTAAGACACTAAGGACATTCCTCCCCCAAGTCTGAATGAAAATAAACTAACCTGCTGAGTTAATCGTCACACAAATTCGCAATACTCGGAAATTGGATCTTACAAGCTGAAGGTTCGAGAAAACATGCCATAGGCTGTTTGAAAAAATAATTCAAAATGCCTTCTGCATTTGCGTGAGAAAGGAAGTTCAGTTTGTTTTTGTTTAGTTTAGTTTAATTTATTTATTAGGGTCACAAGCAGGTTTATATTATCAGTGCAGTGAAGTTACTGTGAAAATCCCCTAGTTTCTAAACTCCAGAACCTGTTCAGATTAACTGAGGGAGACTTTAGCACGGCCAATGCACACAACCAGCACGTCTGTGGATTGTGGGAGGAAACCAGAATGCCCAGAGGAAACCCACACAGCCATGGGGAGAACATGCAGACCTCTGCACAGACAGTGATCAAGGCTGGAATTAAACCCGGGTCCATGGCACTGTGAGACATCAGCCCTAACCACCGTGCCACTGTGTTTGCTTTTCTTTTTGATCCTGCTGTAACAGCAGATTACCAATTTTGGATCACACAAGACAAGGTCCACTTGCAGGAACTGCGGTCTATTCACTGGCAGAGCTTGGTTGCAACAACATTTTCAAATTTGCACTTCCACTAGCAGGACTGTTGGAAATACTCAGCAAGTCTGGAAGTATCTGTGGAGAGAGATAGTGTTAATGTTTCAAGTCAAATGTTTCAATAAAGAATAATATTTGACACAAAGTTTTTCTCTTCACCAGGCCTGAAATTTTCCAGCACTCTATTCTTACTTCAGATTCCAGCACCTACAATATTTTTCTTTTTTTTGGAAGAAAGCTTTTGCTTTGGAAGCAATGGATGAGCAGAGGTCAAAAACCTCAGGAAAAATCTCAAGTATACATCCTACCACAAGGGCACCAAGCAATCCTCCTTGCAACATTTGTTTGTTATGCCATCAATATTTTTATGAAAACATCCGCAAGTGAATATTTCAAGATTTCAGCCCATTTATCTATGGCGGTTCTTGGTGTGATACAGATTTAAAAATGTTCTCATTCAGTAAAGTTTCCTTGAATCATCGCCAGGAAATTCTCTCATCCGAAAGCTAATCTATACCTGCTGTAAATTTAATGCCTCATCAAATCTCATGCCTGCCAGTCTCATCCAACAAGCACTGGATTCATTGTTTTCCTAACCTCTTCACAGTTCTGATTTTGATTTGATTTATTATCGTCACGTATTAACATACAGAAAAAAGTATATTTTCTTGCATGCTATACAGACAAAACATACCGTTCATAGAGAAGAAAACGAGAGACTGCAGAATGTAATGTTACAGTCATAGCTAGGGTGTAGAGAAAGATCAACTTAATGCGAGGTAGATCCATTTGAAAGTCTGACAGCAGCAGGGAAGAAGCTCGAGTCAGTTGGTATTTGACCTCAGACTTTTGTACCTTTTTTCCTGATGGAAGAAGGTGGAAGAGAGAATGTCTGGAGTGTGAGAGGTCTTTAATTATGCTGGCTGTTTTGCTGAGGCAATGGAAAGTGTAGAAGAGTCAACGAATGGGAGGCTGGCTCACGTGACGCATTGGGATACATTCACGACCTTTTGCAGTTCCTTGCAGTCTTGGACAGGAATAAGTTTCTTCTGTTTTTTGGTCCCACCTCTCAATAATTTTAAAGATGATTGTCACACCATTTTTGAAGATTGATCACCATTTTGGTTGCAATTGTGCATCTTCTCCTCAAGTGCTGATAGAATAGACCTATGTGGAGGCTTTGATACAGAGTTTGAAACAGTGTGTTTGACTCTGGCGTAGCAGCGAGTAAAGCACATCTACTGAAGCAGCCTGGATTTGGATATTCTAATGACATGTCAACAATCAACAAAAGTAGCCGTGGAGCGAGAGACACAAAGGGCAGCCGCTCAAGGCAAAAATTAGGCATTATTTTTACTGGTGACAACTGGCGTCCTCACCATGGGAAGACAGGGGTCATGTACCATTTGTAAACCATAAGACAAAGGATCAGAATTTGGTCATTGGGTCCATTGAGCCTGCTCCGCCCTTCAATTTTGGCTGATATATTTCTCATCCCCATCCTCTTGCCTTTTCTCCATTACTCCTGACACACACACACCCCCCCCACCCCAGTTATTAATCAAGAACCTATCTACTTCTGTCTTAAAGATACTCAATGACCTGGCCTCTACAGCCTTCTGCAGCAAAGAATTCCACAGATTCAACACTCTGGCTGAAGAAATTCCTCCTCATCTGTTTTAAAGGATTGTCATTTTAATCTGAGGTTGTGTCCTCTGGTTCCAGTTTTTCCTACTAGTGGAAACATCCTCTCCACATCCACTCTATCCAAGCCTCGCGGTATCTTGTAAGTTTCAATAAGATCACCTCTCATCCTTCTAAACTCCAACCATTACATACCCAGAGTCCTCAACCACTCTTTGTATGACAAGCTCTTAATTCCAGGGATCATTCTTATGAACCTCCTCTGGACTCTGCAAAGCCATGTAGTTCCTTAGATACAGGACTCAAAATTGCTCACAATACTCCAAATGGGGCCTCATATAGATCAGAAATACATCCCTGCTCTTGTATTCTCGCCCTCTTGACATGAACGTTAACATTGCATTCCTAACTGCCATTTGAACATGCATGTCAACCTTAAGAGAATCTTGAATAATGACTCCTAAATCCCTTTGTGCTTCTGACTTCCTCAGCATTTTCCCATCTAGAAATTAGCCTATGCCTCCATTCCATTCAAAATGCATAACTTCACACTTTTCCACATTGTATTCCATCTGCCACTCCTTTGCCCACTCTCCTAACCTGTTCAAGTCCTTCTACAGTACCCGTGCTCCCGCAAGACTATCTGTCCCTCTACATATCTTTTCAAACTTAGCAACAGTGCCTTCAGTTCTCCTTCCAATTGTTAATGTATAATGTGAAAAGTTGTGGTCCCAGCACTGACCCCTGAGGCACATCACTAGTCACCAGTTGTCACTCTGAAAAAGACCCCTTTATTCGTCACTCTCTGTCTTCTGCCAGTCAGCCAATCCTCTGTCCATGCCAGGATCTTAACCTTAACACCATGGATTCTTAACTTATTTAACAGTCTCTTATGCAGCACCTTGCCAAAGGCTTTCTGGAAATCTAAATAAATCACATCCACTGGTTCTACTTTACCTAACTTCCTTGTCACCTCGTCAAAGGACTCTTAACAGATTTGTCAGACATGACCTCCCCTTGACAAAACCATGCTGACTCCATCCTATTTTATCATATAGTTCCAAGTAATCCACAATCTCATCTTTAATAATGAACTCTTAAACTTTGCCAAGACTGAAGTCAGGCTAACCAGCCTATAATTTCCCATCTGCTACTTCCCTCCCTTCTTAAACAGTGTTACATTAGTTACTTTCCAGTCCTCTGGAGCCTCCCCTGGCTCCAGTGATCCCTGAAAGATCACTACCAACGCCTCCACAATTTCCTCAGCTATCTCTTTTAGAACCCTGGGGTATAGTCCACCTGGTCCATGTGATTTATCCATAGCCCACACTGACAATTCAATTAAAGCAAGCCAGCCGCAAGAAAAAAAAAATCAGTCGCGACATGAGAGATTTCCAAAGAATTTTATAGAACTCTTCACAATAAAAATGTAAGAAAGAAGAGCAGCTAATTTGACTTTCATGCCTGTTGTGCCATTGAATATAAACATGGATAATCCTCTATCTCAATTACACCATCCCCTTACCCTTTGATTGCTTCATTAGGTAAAAATCTACTAAACTTTGGTTTGGGCACTCACAACAAATGAGCATCCACATCTCTCCGGAATACAGAATTCCAAAGATTCACAACCATTTGAGTGAAGAGACTTTATCTCATCTCATTTCAAAACTGCTGACTACTTATCAAAATTCTGCAGTGAGGAGAAAAGTTTCCCAACATTCACTCAGTCAAACTATTTAGACTTTTGGAAATGTACATATAGCCTGGTTCTGAAGAGTACAGAAAGGCATTCCAAGAGCAGCACCAGGCAAACTAAAAATGAGATCCCAACCTGGTGAAGCAACAACACAGGATTCTCCAATTAACAGATCAGATCTAAACTCTGCAGTCCTGCCATACCCAATCAGAAATGTTGGTGGAAAATTAAACAACCAATGGAGAAAATGGAACATTAATATTCCCATCCTGAACAATCAAGAAGCCCAACATTGAAACATGGCCATTGGTCACCCAGCCGAATTCCATTTTTCAGCATTGGGTCTGCAGCCCTGCAACTTACAGTACCTGAGGGACAAATCCAGACACGCTTTATGTGACTTGAAGATTTCTGCCTCTACTACTCTTTTACAGGAAGTGAGTTCCAGGTTCTCTCACCCTCTGGGTGAAAAAGAATTTCTTCATTTCTTCCTCTAATCTTTCTAGCAATCATTTTAAATCTATGCGTCTAATGTCTGGTAAATGAAAAGGCTTTGCCCATCCACTCTATTCAAGTCCCTCACCATTTGTAGATCTCAGAGTTATAGTCATTTTTACAACATGGAAAATGGCCCTTCAGTTCATGCCGCCTAGTTTTTAACCATTAAGCCAGTCCCAGTTGCCAGCATTTGGCCATATCTCTCTATACCCATTTTACACATACAATAGTCTAATTACTTTTTGAAAGACCAAAACTGTACCCACCTCCACTATTACCTCTAACAGATCATTCCAGACAATCAGCACCCAGCCTTTGCTTGAAGAAATTGCCCTTCTGGCCCCTTTGTATCTCTCCCCTCTCACCTTAAACCAATGCCCTCTAGTTTTAGACTCCCCTACCTTTGGGAAAAAAAACTAACTACTGATCAACGTCCCTCATTATTTTATAGAGCTTTAGAAGATCACCTCAAAGTCTCCTACACTCAAGGGATAAAAGTCCCAGCCTTTCCCCATAATTCAAACCATCAAGTACCAGCAGCATCCTAGTAGATATTCCCTGTACTTTTTCTCGTTTAATAATACCCTTTCTTTCACAGGATGACCAGAACTTTACACAGTATTCCAAGTGTGGCCTTATTAATGTCTTATACAACTTCTACAAACCAGCCTTGTACCAAATGACACTTGGCATTCAGGTCTCAGGTGTTTTTTTTGTGCAGTGAGTTATTCTGAGGCTAGTGGCTATTATTCTGTAGGCTGCAAGATTCTAACAATGTCACTGGACACCAGTTGGTGTGTGGAAAAAGAAATACTACCTTGCTGTTAGTGAAAGAAACAAGCTTATTCTGTGGCAGTGAGTACAGATTCAGACACTGGTTATTTCTCTTTGCAAACATCAGGAAGTGGGAATGTTTAGAAACATAGACAGGGATCATGGGTGGAAGAGGGAACGTCGAGGTGACGGTGCGGACTCGTTAGGCCGAAGAGCCTGTTTCCCATGCTTTGTTGTTCTTTGTACAGGATGTCCCAACTGCTCCTTTCAATGAAACCAAGCATGCTGAATGCCTTCTTCACCACTCTGTCCACCTGTGACTCTGCTTTTTAAATTTGAATCCAAGCACAATTGATCCTTGCTTCTAGTTTCTATGTTTCTTTCCATGTTGCCTAAGTATTCTGAAATACTTAACTGCCAATCTTTCTCAGCCTACAATCACATCTCTGCAAAGGTTATTAGAAACCTAATCAATTTTATCTATGCAATTATCTCAAACATTTTATTGTAAATGCATCAAGCATTCAAAAATAAAGTATCAAGTATGCATTCAAATATTTCTACCATCTCATTTGTCCATTTTTAAATCTCACTTTTCCATTCCTACCCTGGGGGTCACATTCCTTAGGTTGACCTTTGACACTCTATACTTTTTGTTCAGCCATTTCTACATTCCAATCTCTTGATGAATGTTATTACACCTTCCTCAGCTTCTCCTACAACAATTTACATTCCCTTTATCTTTTTGTCTTTGACATCTTTGCCAGTTACACAAACCATCCCACCAGCCCCACCCTCACAGTATAAATCTTGCCCTTTTTTTTTGTCCTCAGCTCTATGAAGGGTCATCCAGACTCAAAATGTCAGCTCTATTCTCTTTTGACAGATGCTGTCAGACCTGCTGAGATTTTTCAGCATTTTCTGCTTTCGTTGCAGATTCCAGCATCCATAATATTTTGTTCTTCTCTTATGCATTCAAACATAATGCTTTAAGTTTCCCTTCAACCTTTTCTTTCCTTGAAAAAGAATCTCAGCCTGTTTAGCTTTCCTGAATAAATACATTCTGGTAACAAACAGCCCTGTGAACGTTTATTTCACCTTCCCCAGTGACTTCCACAATATGGAGAATTATGCACAGTATTCCAAGTATGGCTGATTAAGATTAACACATGTAAGAATTTGAGATCCTGGATATGTAGAAAAAGTAATTAGCCTTAATATGAACATGAACACATGACTAGCATTTAATTCTTTTCTAATTTAAAATACCCTTAAATTTAAAACATTACCAGGAATAATTCTAAAAATTGTCTCCACCTAATCATATTTAATAACAATCACCAATTCAATGTTCAAAACAGTACATTCAAGTCGGAGGAGGAGCTGGGAGAGGTAAAGTTGAAGTGGGTGGCACACAGATGATTACACTCCTGCCAAAGACATATTTTCCTATTTGGTTTGCTTGCTTTGCTATGTAAAGCTCAATGTGGGGAAAGCTGTGAGCTATCAAAATCAGCAGAACAGCGGAATCACTGAGTTCTCAAGAGCACAGGGTGTAATGTGATGGTACTATAATTAAACAAATAAAGTCATTTTTTCATTTTGCCTCGCAAGCTATTCACTGCATTTTCCATAATAGTATTTTAGGGGCATCCAACACAGCTTCATAATATGATGAAGTGGTGACTGAAGTGATGAATGAGGGAAGCCCAGTACACTGTCTACATAGACTTCCGCAAAATTTTTGACAAGGGACCACACTAAACAAAACTGCAACCTCCAATACTGGTTGTATACCTATAATAATGATTTAGGTTAAGAGACAGAGCAATGTGTCTTAGTTTGCTGATGACACAAAGCTAGGTAAGAATGTAAACTGTGAGATTGACACAAAGGCTGTGAAGGGATTGGCAGTAACATTGCAGATGGAGTATAGTGTGGGGAAACATGGTTATTAACTGGTAATAAAAATAGAAAAGTAGAATTTTATTTTAAACATGAAATATGTAAGTGTTGATGTTCAGAGACACTTGGGTATGCTCATTTAAGGATATTAAGTTAGCAAACAGGCCCAGTAAGCAATTTTGAAGGCAAATGGTAAATTGGCCTTTATTGTAAGGGAATTAGAATACAGGAATAAACAAGTCTTGCTATACAATGCTCTGATTTTTGATTTGATTTATTATTGTCACATGTACTAGCATACAGTGAAAAGAGATATAGACAAAGCATACCATTCATAGAGAAGGAAATGAGAGACTGCAGAATGTAGCTTTACAGTCATAGCTAGGGTGTAGAGAAAGATCAACTTAATGCGAGGTAGATCCATTCAAAAGTCTGACAGCAGCAGGAAGAAGCTGATCTTGAGTCAGTTTAGATTTTTACATCTCTTGCTGTAACTACAGATGGATTAGTGTGTATGGTTTTGATCTCCACATTTAAGCACCGACTAGCACTGGAGGAAGTACAGGAAAGTTCACTAGTTTGGCTCCTAATATGAAACATGAAAAGAGGTCGAGTAAACTGCGCCTATTTTCTCTGGAGTTAATGAGAGATGATCTCATTGCAACCTATAAGATTCTGCAGGGGCTTGACACAGGTTTTTCTGCTGGCTGGAGAACATCGATATCCCTATACTCAAATCCTCATACTGTCAAGGTTAACAGACCTTTTACCTTCTTTACTGCCTGCCGTCCCCGTGTGCTTACTCTCAGCAACTGATACACAAGGACACCAAGATCTTGTTGCATATCCAACTCTCTCAATTTACACCCATTCAAATAATAATCTCCTTTCCTATTGTTGCTATCAAAGTGGATAATCTCTTATTTATCCTAAAGGTGGCCAGAGACCAGTGACAGGACTTATTTTGCTCATGCTGAATGAGAAGGAACAGAAGTGTTGGGATTAAAATACAAAAACTGGAGAAAGCCATTTAGCAGTTGCCCTACCATTCACTGAATGTATAGCTGATCTGTATTTTAACTTCATCTACCAATCTGTATTCCATAACTTTATCCTTGCCTGACAAAATCAAGTAAGAAGTCTGACAACACCAGGTTTAAGTCCAACCAATTTATTTGGCAGTAAACTCAAAGTAGTAAAGTAGTATAGTAAAGTCAGTTTACTATCAAACAAATCGGTTGGACTTAAATCTGGTGTTGTTAGACACCATTGGATTTGGTGCTGGGCAATGAGCCAGACCAGGTGTTAGGCTTGGAGGTTGGTGAACATTTTGGTGATAGTGACCACAATTCGGTTACGTTCACCTTAGTGATGGATAGGGATAGGCATGAAGCTGGGGGCAGTAGTTATAGCTGGGGGAAGGGTAATTATGAGGCCATCAGGAGAGAATTAGGGTGCATAGATTGGACTAGGAAGCTACAGGGACTGGGAACATCTGGAATGTGGAGCTTATTCAAGGAGCAGCTGCTGCGAGTCCTTGATAAGTATGTCCCTGTCAGGCAAGGAGGAAATGGTCGAGTAAGAGAACCTTGATGTACGAAAAAAGTTGATTTGCTGGTTAAAAGGAAAAAGGAGGCTTATGTCAGGATGAGGATTGAAGGCTCAGTTAGTGCAATGGATAGCTATAGATTAGCCAGGAGGGAGCTAAAGAGGGAATTGAGGAGAGCAAAGAGAGGACATGAGAAGACTTTGGCTGATAGGATTAGGGAGAATCCTAAAGCTTTCTTTAGATATGTTAAGAATAGAAGATTGGTTAGGGCAAGATTAGGGCCAGTCATAGACAGCAGTGGGAAGTTGTGCGTGGAGCCTGAGGAGATTGGAGAGGTACTGAATAAATATTTCTCTTCGGTATTCACGCAGGGTGATGTAAATGTAGTTATGGAGAACACTGAGGTACAGGGTAGCAAACTGGAAGGTATCGAAGTAGATAGGGAGGATGTGCTAGATATTCTCGAGGGTTTGAAGTTGGATAAGTCCCCTGGGCCGGACGGGATTTACCCTAGGGTTCTCTGGGAGGCAAGAGAGGAGATTGCAGAGCCTCTGGCTCTGATCTTCAGGTCGTCGTTGGTTACGGGTGTGGTTCCGGAGGACTGGAGGATAGCGAATGTGGTCCCATTGTTCAAGAAGGGGAAGAGAGACCTTCCAGGGAATTATAGGCCAGTGAGTCTTACTTCTGTTGTGGGCAAAGTATTGGAGAGAATTATTAGGGATAGGATTTATAGTTATTTAGAGAGAAATGAATTGATTGGAGATAGTCAGCATGGTTTTGTGAAGGGTAGGTCGTGCCTTACTAACCTCATTGAGTTTTTTGAAAAAGTGACCAAAGAGGTGGATGGGGGTAAGGCGGTTGATGTGGTATATATGGACTTTAGTAAGGCGTTTGATAAGGTGGCCCATGGAAGACTTCTGCAGAAAATGCAGATGTATGGGATAGAGGGTGATTTAGCTAATTGGATTAGGAATTGGCTAGCAGATAGAAGACAGAGGGTGGTGGTTGATGGGAGATATTCATCTTGGAGTTCGGTGACAAGTGGTGTACCTCAGGGGTCTGTTTTGGGGCCCCTGCTGTTTGTAATTTTTATAAATGATCTGGATGAGGGTATTGAAGGATGGATTAGTAAATTTGCAGATGACACTAAAGTCGGTGGAGTGGTAGATAGTGAAGAGGGGTGTTATAGTTTGCAGAGGGACTTGGACAAGTTGCAGAGCTGGGCCGAGAGGTGGCAAATGGAGTTTAATGTGGAAAAGTGTGAGGTAATGCACTATGGCAGAAATAATAAATGTGTAGAGTATAGGGCAAATGGTAGGATTCTTAGTAATCTAGATGAACAGAGGGATCTTGGTGTGTATGTGCATAGATCCCTGAAAGTAGGCAGTCAGGTCGAGAAGGTTGTTAGGAAGGCATATGGAGTCTTGGCTTTTATTGGTAGAGGGATTGAATTTCGGAGCCGCAACGTCATGTTGCAACTGTACAAAACTCTAGTGCGGCCGCACTTGGAGTATTGTGTGCAGTTCTGGTCCCCACATTATAAGAAAGATGTGGAGGCATTGGAGAGGGTACAGAGGAGGTTTACCAGGATGTTGCCTGGTATGGAGGGCAGGTCTTATGAGGAGAGGCTGAGGGATTTGAGGTTGTTTTCGTTAGAAAGGAGGAGGCTAAGAGGGGACCTGATCGAAACATATAAGATGATTAGAGGTTTAGATAGGGTGGACAGTGATAGCCTTTTTCCTAGGATGGAAAAAGCTAGCACGAGGGGACACAGCTTTAAATTAAGGGGTGATAGTTATAGGACGGATATCAGAGGTAGGTTCTTTACCCAAAGGGTGGTTCGGGAGTGGAATGCCCTGCCTGCAGCAGTTGTAGATGCGCCAAGTTTGGTGGCGTTTAAGAGGTTAGTTGATAAGTATATGGAAGAGAAGGGAATGGTTTAGTTTGGAGGGGCATTGCTTTTTATATTGGTCGGCGCAACATCGAAGGCCGAAGGGCCTGTTCTGTGCTGTCATGTTCTATATTCTATGTTCTTACTGTGTTTACCCCAGTCCAACACCAGCATCTCTACATCATGACAAAAATCAATCCATTTTGGTCTTGAAAGCTTCTGCGGAAAATTGCTTTCCTTCCACAGCATTATCCAAAAGTCACAAACTGCCCTTTATCTAGAATATTCGCAACTCCCTGAAAGTTGCCAGAACTGCAAATTGGTCTGTGGAGTCACCAGATGTAAATTAACAAGTGATCATTTTGCTACTAGAAAAACTGGAGCACTGCAGAGAATTAACCATTGAACTTTTCCACAAAAAATAACTACTGGGTTGGAGAACGACTGTGTTCAATACTGAGCTCACTGCCATCCCCTCCTCCACTACCCTTCAAGGGAAACACTGGAGGAAAAGCTACTTTATACAGAAAAATACCTCAATTATGTTTTGCAAATAAGCAGTGTGACAAAAATCCTGAAGTAACAAAGCTGTTTATTGATGCTGAAAACATTACTGTCAAGTAAAATTACATTGTAAAATGTTCACCTTAAGCTTGGATCCATGGGGGATTGGGGATGAACCGTCCATTCTGGGTGGAATGTGCAGTTCCCATTTTCCAAACGGCAGCTTTTTGTAATGATGTGAAGTAGAATTCCAGCCATCTGGTGGAAAAAAGTACAGAATTTTGATACAGTTAGCAAATGATCAAAATGAATTGCCCAAAGCTCACACATGCAAGTACTTGTGACAAGTACAACGGAGGTAGAACAGAAAACTGGGGATAGTCAGGAAGCAAAGACTTAGTAATGTGAGGCTTCATTTTTTTTAAAAACTCTAGATATCAGTTCTGGTTCAGTATGAAACACTCTGGCATCCAAGTCAAAAACACATCTTCCTCCAGAGGAGGAAGGCAGAGGTTTTGTGGTAATGCTATCAGACTCGTAATTGAGAGCGCATGCTAACACCAGGACAAGGATTCCAATTCAGCTACTGGCATTTGAATTAAATTAATAAAATCTGGGGATTTAAAAAGCTACTTGTGATAACAGTGACCACAAAACCATTGCCAACTGTCAATAAAGACTATCTAGTTTACGAATGTCCTTCCAGGAAGGAATTGTGCCATCCTCACAGGGTCTGGCCTATATGTAACTCCAGATCCACAGATTGACTCAAATACCCTCTGAAATGGCCCAGCAAGTCACTCAGTTGCATCAAATCATGACAGAAGTCAATAGAAAGGAACAAAATGGATAGATAACCTGGCATCAAGCTTGGCAGTGAAAACAACATTGCAGGATTGACAGGGTTAGGTTTGTCAAAAAACTGCTGACTAACATCTGGGGCCTTGTACCAGTATCTATAGAGCTGCCCCACAGACTGGTCAAGTAACAGCTTCAAATAGACAGACCTTACAAAGTGTCAGATGCCACCATCAGCAGTCCTGCTACGTCCTGTCCCATGGTTGGGTGTACGCAGCCGGGAGGCGGCGACGGCGCAGCGGTGTGCAGCCGGGAGGCGGCGGCGGCGCAGCGGTACACAGCGGCGCAGTGGTACGCAGTCAAGTGCTGGTGGTGCACTGGTACACAGTCAGGAAAAAGATTCCTTGGGAGTTCTCAACATCGACTCTGGACATAATGATATCTTGTGGCACCAAGATAAACATGGGCAAGGAAACCTCCTGCTGCCTGCATGTACTATACACCACCCAGCTAAACTCACATCCCTTGAATGAATTGACAAGAGATTCTTCTCTCTCTCTCTCCCCCCCCCCCACCCTCCCACCACACACACAGCTAATGAATCAGTACTCCTCCGCATTGAGCACCATTTGGAAGAAGCACTAAGGTTGGCAAGAACAGAGCATGTACTCTGGATAGGGGACTTCAATGTTCATCACCAAGGGTACCTCAATAGCACAATTACTGAACACATGCTGAACAGCGCAGCTACTGGGCTCTGTTTTACTGTAGGAAAGTAAGTGAACCAACAAGCATGAAAAACCCAGCACGATCAACTTGCATATAAATAGCATAAGTAGCATGCAGTATTCAAAGCGAAGCAATCCCACAACCAACACATCAGACCTAATTCTGCAGTCCCACCACATCCAGTTGTGAACGGTGGTGGACAATTAAAAAACTCATTGGAGGAGAAGGCTCCACAAATATCCCATCCTCAATGGTGCAGAAACCCAACACATTCATGCAAAAGACAAGGCTGAAGCATTTGCAAATACCTTCAGTTAGAATTGCTTTGTAGATGAACCATCTCAGCCGCCTTTTAAGGTCACCAATATCACAGATATCAGTCTTCAGCCAATTTGAATCACATTACAACAATCTGGCAATAATACTGAAGACATGTACTCCAGAATTGCCTTCACCCTTAAACAAGCTGTTCCAGTATAGCTATAACACTGGCATCTACCCAGTAATGTGGATGTCTACTGAAAGCAGGATAAATCCAACCAGGCCAATTCCCAGCCCATCAGTTTACTCTCTATCATCAGTGAAGTGATGGAGGGGGCTGTCAACAGTACTATCAGTTGGCAATTTCTCCGCAATGACCTGCTCATAGATACACAGTTTTGGTTCTGCTGCAGCCACTCAGCTCCTGACCTCATTAAAGTCTTAGTCCAAACATGGAAATGTAATAAATCTTCAGAGGCAGAAGTCCTTTCACCAAATTCCCTTTATTTACAATTCCAAAAGCAGTACAGAGCATTAACAATCAGCAATCTACCTTCAGGAGTGCCAGAAGAACTGACACTCCCAATTAAATACGAGGAACAGACTCCCTAATTGGCCCATTAATTGACACCTTAATAAGGGAATTCATATTTCAATAGGCCAATCTCAATGGCCTGATCAAAATAATGACAAGAAAAAAAAGAGCTGAATGCCTGAGGTGAGATGAGAGTCACTGCCTTTTACACCAAGGCAGTATCTGACCAAATATAGCACAAGGATATCGTCCTTTATTTCCTTAGACATCCATCACTGCAGTCCCTTTTCCTGCAGTCCTTTCTTTTTACTGGTATATACTTTTGCTCAGCACTGTGAAAGATCACTTTGAAAGTCCTCTGTCATTCCTCAGTTGTTCCACCATCAAGTTTTTGCTCCTTGTCTACCTTAGCCAACTCCTCCCTCATCCCATTGTAGGCTCCTTTGTTTAAGCACAAAACACTGGTGTTGCATTTTATCTTCTCATGCTCCATTTGTATTTTAAATTCAACTATACTGTAATTACTTTTTCTGAGAGGATCCTTAACTGTAAGATTATTAATTATTTCTGTTTCAATACATAGGACCAGGTCTAGGATAGCTTGCTTCCTAGCAGGTACCACTACATACTGTTCAAGAAAACTATCGCGGATGCATTTTATGAACGCCTTCTCAAGAGTGCCTTGACCGACATAGTTTGACCAATTGACATGTAGATTAAAATCCCCCATGATAATTACCATACATTTTTACATGCATCAGTTATTTGGTCCTAAATACTGACCCATGGGGAACACCAGTCTCCACTTTCACCTGTCTGAAAAACAATTAATACAACTGAGAGCAGTGGTAAATAAGTGCCAGAATTCTGTTGTAATGTCAAGACACTCAGTGCAGCAAGGTTTAACATGGAACCGGAGAATCACAGTACCTAAGAGTCACATGGGGAGACAATGGCATAGCCATAGAGAAGCGGCGATGTTGTGGTACTGTTACTGGACTAGCTATCCAGAGACCAAAGTCCAAATCCCCCGCCATAGCAGATGACAAAATTTGAACTCAATAAAAATCTGAAATTTAAAGTCAAATAATGACCATGAAACCGTTGTTGGTTGCCATCAAAGACTATCTGATCTGGCTTACATGCAACTCTAGACCCATAGCAATGTCATTGACTCTTCACTGCCCTCTGAAATGACTGTGTGGAACTCAGCTTGACAGAAATTCAGGATGAGCAATAAATGCTAGACCAGCCAGCGATACCCAGTGACATCCAGAAATGAGTTCAAAAAAGATTCAAAAGACAGAGCCTAGAGCAAACATTCTAAAAGTTAGTAGCTTGCGTGGGTGGAGACAGCATCATGTATGACCATACCTTGAATAATTGAAGATCAGCAATAAATAGTTCATATTTAAACATACAAGTGTCAAAGTTTTATCACTGTGATATCTCAGGAAGTGGAGATGCCAGCTGGGGTAAGCACAGTAAGAAGTTCAAAGATGTATGAGTTAGGTTGATTGGCCATGCTAAAATTGCCCCGTAATGTCCTGAGATGCCTAAGTTAGAGGGCTCAGTAGGTTACAGGGATATGGGGGTAGAGTGGGATTATGGTTGATGCAGACTCGATGGGCCAAATAGCCTCTTTCTGCACTTAGGGGTTCTATGATTCTGTGATACAAGGGGGCACAGGTTGAAGAAGGTGAGAGGGGTAAAGTTTGAAGGAAATGTGCAAGAGAGGTTTTTCATGCAGTGTGTGGTGGGTGCCTGGAATGCGCTGCCAGAGATGGTGGTGGTGGTGGAAGCAGGGACATTAGCAACATTTAAGAAGCATCTGGAAGTTACATGAATAAAGGGAATAGAGGGAAACAGACTGAGTAAGGGCAGAAAGGTTTTTTTTAAGTTTAGTTAGGGCATCATGACGAGCACAGGCTTGTTGGAAGGCTGAACTTTTCTTTGTTCTTTGCAAGTAGGCTTACATCAACACTGCAATGAAGTTACTGTGAAAATCTTCTAGTTGTCTCACTCTGACGCCTGCTTAAGTACACTGAGGGAAAATTTAGCATGGTCAATGCACCCAGCCAGCACATCTTTCAGACTATGGGAGGAAACCCATGCAGACACAGGGAGAATATGCAGACTCCGCACAGGCACTGACCCAAGCCGGGAATTGAAACAATGTTATTGTTGTTGTGGGGCAATAGTGCTAACCCACTGTGTCATCCCACATGGTGGTTATCAGAGGGAACAGCATCATCATGCAAGAAGTCTTAGGACGACTATAGTGAAGATAGCTCTAATTCTGAAAACAAGGCAAGGACATTGCAAAGTCCACATCATTTTGAGGCCTTGAACTTTGTCCTTTAGTTTTCTGATAAAAGATGGCTAAGATGTTATTTCTGGGAATCGGTTATTTGCAGTTTTGGGACCAATCCTGGTCAGCATTATAAGCAATCATGATCACTGTTACTGACCAATCCTAATCTCATTTGACATGATAGAGAATGGAAAGTTAGGAGTTTGACACTTAAAAGGAGAGAGACAGAGAGAGGGAGATAGCAAGGCAGAAGAGGAATCCCAGGACTTGGGGCCATGCATTGGAAGACACAACTGCCAGTGAAGCAAAGAAAGCCAGAATTAGAGGAGCACAGAGACTTTGAAGATTTGCATGGCTAGAAGAGGTTAGAGAAAGGAAAGGCCACAGAGAAACTATGAATAAGCAACATATGCACAACGGGCCAAATAACCATCTCCTATGAAAGGTTTAAGCCCTCAAGGTAGCATTTTTCCTCTTCCTTTCAAAGCCTCCGCAGGCTTTCTCAGAAACACAAGCACTATATCATGTACACTCCTACATGTAGTATTATAATTGCCAGACACAGAAACAAGGCTCATTTAAAATGTTCTTTATTACTACGCAGCCTATATTTTCTGGAATTGTATGTTTTAATATCTTAAAGGCATCTAACAAATGGTGGGTAGTTTGTTGAGAAATTGAAGAACATGTAAGCTTTTCTGAAGGCTTGCTGCATGACAGCTCCAGCTCTGTAGCATGATTATAATTTCTGTTTGATTGTTTTTTTTGTAGGCAAGTTGTCTGCTGCACATGCTTTACATTCTCCTGTTTCTTTAAATTTCATCCTACTTATTGGCAAGATGACAGTTCTACAGATGCCAATCACTTTCATATGAGAACCCAGGCAGCATCAGCTATTCACCCATTAAAATGGCTGCAATGAAAAAAGGAAGGTAGTTGTATTTTTACTGCTCCTTTAGTACACGACCATCCCAAGTACTTGAAATCTCTCATTCTCTTGAAATCTCAGGCAGTGTGCTCTTTGCTGTCCCACAGGAATTATAAGGGGAGTAGATCGTGCAAAGGTCCGTTGGTTTAGGTGAGACTTTCCAGTTCTGGGATGAGAGGGGCCAGAAAATCCTCCCCCTTGTGTAAATGTTTTCCTTCCAACATCCCTGCTCCTTTTACCAATCATCTTAAATCTGCCTCCTGTGATTACTGACTCTGTAACCACTTAAAACTGTTTTTCCTTTTCACTCACTTAGGACCACTCCCAATTTTGGACACCCCTGTCAAAATCTCTTCCTGACCTCCCTGCTTTAAGCAAAGCAACCTCAGATATTCCTGTCTCTCCAAATAACCAGTTGTTATTTGAAGAGACAGAACCATTTAAGCAAATCTCATTTACACCTTGCCCAAGGCATTACCATCCTTCCTCAAGTGTGGTGTCTCGAATTAAACATGATACTCCAGCTGAGGCCAAACTAGTGCTCTGTAAAGGTCCAGCAAAACCTTTGTGCTCTGACAGCTCTAATTATAAAACTGAACATCTGATAATTCTTTATTATAGCCTTCTGAACTTGCCTTGTTGCCTTCAAAGACTTGTCTACAGAAACGCCCAGGTCTTTGTTTATGACAGTCTTTTTAAAATTATACCTTTTATTTTATATCACCTCACATTCTTACCAGCAAATTATATTTTACACTTTTTTATGGTAATGTTCACCTGTCTCACCTCTGTCTTTTTCACTGATCTGAAGTCAGTACTAGCCTCTTCATTTTTTTTTTACTACATTTGAGTTTTTTTACCATCTTGCAAATATGGAAATTTGATTCAAGTCCAGCCCATTATCATGTCAAAAAGAACAGTGATGTTAATACCAACCACTGGGCTGTACCACAATGTACCACTCTTCAGTCTGAAGAACAAATGCACACCACTTACTCCCTGCCATTTATCCCTTAGCCAAGTTTGTACCCACTTAGCCACAGTCCCTTTAATCCCACGGATTTTTTTTAAACAGCAGGTTTATTGTGTGACATTTTGTCCGACAACTTCTGAAAGTCCATACGCAAAGCATCAACCCACTATCTTAGAGGGGACACAGGTTTAAGGTACTGGGGGACAAGTACAGAGGGGATGTTACAGGTAAGTTTTTCACTCAGATGGTGGTGAGTGAATGGAATCGGCTGCCGTCGGTGGTGGTAGAGGCGAACTTGCTGGAGTCTTTTAAGAGACTTCTGGATGAGTACATGGGATTAAATGGGATTGAGAGTTACAGATAGTTCTATGGCCTGGTAGGTATGGGTATGATCGGCGCAACGTGTGGTCCAAAGGGCCTGTTTGTGCTGTAGTGTTCTATGTTCTATGTTACCGTTTCCATTATTTTGGCGAGAAATGGCATAACAAGCTCAAAAGAAAAAGTTTTCAAAAGAATATTCAAACTGGTGAGCACTTTAGAGAATCGTGAAGAAGAGTGAGTTGAAGAAGGAAAGCAGTTTGGGAAGATAATAAAAAAGTAATGATGGAGTAAAAGAATATGAACACAAAAGAAGTTACAACGAGACCAGAGTTCAGAAGGGGCAGTTGCAGGGCTGGAGAAGGTTAGAGATAGGAAAGCAATGGAGGGATTTAAACACAGTGAGAATTTTAAATTCAAGACAAAGCTGGACCTGATGTTGGCAAAGACCTGAACAAGTGAGACAAGGCTTGGGATCAGACACCAGCAACAACAGTTTGGTGCAGATGAGGAACTAGTCTGGGGAGGACTGGGTAACTGAGAATGTAGGAAGGGAAGGCATGGAGGATGGTTTCAGGTTCAGCTGAGCTGAGTTTGAACAGAAGTGAGCAATATTGTTAACCTGGATGTCAGGTCCTTATGATCAAATGGATCGGGAGACCAAAGTTCAGATCTGGATGCAGCACCTTAATTACAAACAATCAAACATCAGTTTCTGCAGTCAGTTGCTTTCTCAGAGTGGGAAGGAAGATAAAACACAACATCCAAATTTGTTATAGATTTCCAAACAACTGACTAAGGAGCAGGTCTGTGAAGATATCAAAGTAATAATGCATGGCTCTTCAGAAGGGGAGTACAGCTCAAATTCTACTAATCAATCCCTTATATCACATGCCAATGTTACAACTAAGTCCATTAATCATTCGCCTCCAACGTTGTTCTTTTATAAACGCCATCCTCATCTATCAATGCAATCAGACTATCGTACATTACACTGTTATAATTCAGGTCAGAAACTTCAAAATGTTTTAAGAAGACTGGGCAAGAAGAATGTTTTAAGAAGACTGCAAGACTGGGCGGAGAAGTGGCAGATGGTCTTCAACGCAGATAAATGTGTAGTGGTCCATTTTGGCAAGAATAATGGGATGAAGGAGTACAATATCAAGGGTAGGAGTCTTAGCTATGTTGTAGAGTAGAAGGATCTTAGGGTCCGGGTCCATAGGACTCTTAAATCGGCCTTGCAGGTGGAGGAAGTGGTCAAGAAGGCGCCTTCATTAATCAAGGGATTGAGTTTAGGAGTCAGGAGGTAATGATGAAGCTTTATAAGACACTTGTCAGACCCCACTTGGAGTATTGTGCGCAGTTCTGGTCGCCTCACTATAGGAAAGATGTGGAAGCTGTTGAAAGAGTGCAGAGGAGATTTACAAGGATGCTGCCTGGATTGGGAGGCAGGCCTTATGAAGATAGGTTGAGGGAGCTGGGACTCTTCTCACTGGAGAGACGTAGGTTGAGAGGCGACCTGATAGAGGTTTATAAAATGTTGAGAGGAATAGATAGGGTGGATTCTCAGAGGCTATTTCCCCGAGCTGAAATGGTCACTACGAGAGATCACAGATTTAAGGTGCAGGGAAGCAAATACAGAGGGGATGTTAGGGGTAAGTTTTTCACTCAGAGGGTGGTGAGTGAATGGAATCGGCTGCCGTTGGAGGCGAACTCACTGGGGTCTTTTAAAAGATTTCTGGATGAGTATATGGGAATGAATGGGATAGAGGGTTATAGATAGGTCTGTGGACTGGTAGGCATAGATGTGATCGGCGCAACTCGTGGGCCGAAGGGCCTGTTTGTGCCGTAGTGTTCTATGTTTAAGTCTGTCTACATCATAAGTTTTGTACTTTGAATTTGGCGAAGATAAGCATGAGATGCTTCACTTCGGGTATGATTCAAATGACCCAATAGAGAGCTTTGATCAAACAAAGTTTATATAAGCATACAGTTAATATGTATACTCATTTTCTTTCCAATAATTTTTTTCAATACAAACAAAAATGATAATATATAACCCTTAACAATATATCTAAAACTTCCTATAGTCAAAAATCCTTTTCACAAATTCAACACAGCAGAGACAAATACTCATGTGACACTGGAACTGAGTTCTTTGGTTGGAGAATTGAAACCTGCCCCCTGGACACATCCAGAACACTTCAAAGTTAGAGCAGCTTCCCAGAACACCAGGGAAACACTTTGGTCACGCCATTAACAGCAGATGTTGGGAGGGAAGAAGCCTTGCTTTCAGCTAGCCAACAGAATTTCCAAAACCAGGGAGAAAGAGAAACTTTTTTTTTTCAACTTAATGTTTCTCTAAAACTAACAACTGCAGCCAGCCAAAATAGAAAATGAAAGCTTCAATTTACGAGGAAGAAAAAAACTCCAAAATACATGACATTCCTCCAATCAATGCAGAGTCGTACAAGATCACAGAATAAGAAGAAAAGATTGCAGTTTGCTCCCAGGGATTTAAAGTAACAATAACATCCTTAATTACCCTCACGAAGGTCATTGTCTTGAACCGCTGCATGTGATGTCCCTACACCCAAAGGTGCTGTCAGGAAGGAAATCCTTGATTTTTACCCAGTGACAGGGAAGAAATGATGTTATCGTTCCAAATCAAAATTGTGAGTGGCTTGTAAGAGAATTTGCAGGTGGTGTTCCCATGCATCTAACATGCGTCTTGTAGATGGTGAACAGGTTTGGGGTGTCAGGAGGAGAATTACTCATTGCAGAATTCCCAGCCTCTGACTTGCTCTTACCACTTATGTGGCTGGTTCAGATCAATTTTTGATCAATGCTAATCTCCGAGGTTGTTGTCAATGATGGTAATGTCATTGAATGTAAAAGAGAGATGCCAAGTTTTTCTCGCAATACAAGTGGCCGTTGGCTGGCACTTCTGTGATGTGGCATCTTTAGAAAGTATCGATGAAAGAAGTTCCAACCTAAAATGCTGTGGACCATCACAGTCAATCCCAGACTTTGTGCTGCTTTTAAAACTGCTTGCTCCCAAAAAAAGCACCACCAATTCTGTACTATAATTCATGTAGCTGTAGTACCAAAATGATTGCATAGGCAGGAAATGCTCCCAGAATAAAGGAGGATTCAAAAGGAAATAAAACACTCATCAGTATTCAACAAAGGAAAGCCACTTGCATCAAAATTGATATAAACAAGGCTTGTGTTGAGTGAGTGCATTGGTCTTGTGGGAAACAATGCAGCCATATCTCCAAGGACACGTACAACATAATCTTTCAGGTACTTACAGCAGCAAAGGTTGTATTTTTAACCATCATGTTTCGGTAATGAGAGAAAATCCTCTTCTGATGGGTCAAGTTGGTAAATGTTCTGCTTAGGGTGTATGATGAGGCTGGTTAAGCTCAGTACAACTTTGCAAGCATATTGCCAAATTTGGAATGATGTATCATACATATCACTGATGGAAGTGGGGGAACCAGGTTAGATGAGCATTGAAAAAAAAAGTAAAGATTCGTCCCATCTGGGACTTGTAGTAATTCCACAGAAGTGAACATCCCATCAAGTTACTTTATTTATACCATACATCTATATGTAACCAGTTCTCCAGTTGCTCCCTGCTGAATGCAGGCTGGAAGTCTGACTCACCTGCATTAAATAGGGAGCATGAGGCTCCCTGATTTAACCATCAATTAAGACATCAGATATTCATACCCTAAGCAGGCCAACCTCATTAGTCTGGCTGAAGTCATCACACGGTTTAACAGAGATGGCTAATCTTACTTCCATTCTATAATGGGTTGTGGGTTTTGAGCAAAAAAATGTGATTTGCACATGTTGATTCAAAGTAATAACAACAAGATTTATTCTAAGAGCTGTGGCCTGTTCAGAGTACAAACTGAAATGCGTTCCAGCTATTGTTCCTTTCACTACCACATGCATCATCTTCCCCATCACAGGATCATTTCTGATAGGTCTCTGAACTTGAGAAAGTGTAACAGGCAAACAGTCTGCTAGCAAAAAATAGAGAACATTCTTTTATATAAAAAAATGAGTAACAACGGTGAGCAACGGTTGAGATTCATCGGCTACATTCATCTGAAAACATGCTTGTGAAAGATCAATCTTGCTGAATTCTGCCTATTTGATAACCCAGCAAACCAACCTTCAATTAAAGAATATTAATATTGATCAGTGCACAACACTAGTTTATGGTTGTTTTAAAATCACCACAAATAAGAACTGAACCATCTGGTTTCAGGAAAGGTACAATAGGGATAGCCCAGTCGCTCGTTGCAACCTGCTCTGACACATCAGTACTAACAAGTTATACTAATTCTTCGTCAACCTTGGAACAAATTGCTTATGTCACTGTCCTTTGAGATGTTTGGGTTGATTACTCGGCTTTGAGTTTCACTTGAACTCCCTTCATGAAGCTAAATGTCTCTTTAAATATATTCTTTTATGTTGTAGGTCTGTTTTGACATCAACCAATCCATTGACAGCATTCCAGTTAAACTTGATCATTTCCAGCCCTGATCTCCCAAATAGAATTGGAAAATTACTACGACTGCATGGAGACACAAGCCATGTTTGTCCACTCACCCCTCGCTGACCATGATGTAACCTTTTAATGGCATGGTTTCTTCTGTTTATATCCTTAAAATCACATCAGCTGGTTTTAAAGAAGATGCTTCAGTTTTTGCTGGTGTGTAGTTTCAGGAATTAAAGATACAACAGCACCTGTATCATCCTAATATATTTCCACTTAAGTTGAGAATCACCCAGAATGTGTGATTCACCCTGTATGATTAAGACATTCAACTGGAGCTCTCAATCATATTGCAGGACATTTTCATCTTCACAGCCGTAATTCTTCCATGTTGCAATTTCTTCTTATAGAATGCAACTTCTTGAGGGTACCCAAATTCTTCTTCTAACTTTTTTTCAGGGGAAGCTGGTGTAGCCCAAACAGCTTTTGCAATGCAATTTCTATTGCCACAATGCACAAATTGCTAAATGTCCTATTTTGGCACATATGTGATGTTTGCTGCTGTTTTGACTTCTTACGGATTGTTCCCAACTTGTGAATCTTCATTCCTGCGTCAAATTGTAAAGCCTCTTTAGTATCCGGTTCCATCAACATGCAATTTCTATTGCTATCTTTAAAGTCAAAGCCTCTCCAGTAAGCGATCTTCTTTGGATAGCCTCATTTTGGAGACCACAAACTTGACAATCTTGAACAATACCTTCCAACAAATCACCAAACTCACACTGTTATCCCAACCTTTCTAAGGTTACCACTAACTGAGCAACGCTTTTGCCTTCAACATCGTCCTGCAATGATCAATGTGATTGGAAGGTAATGCTCTTTAAGAATCTTTGGCAAGTCATCTTAAGGGTTTGGTTGCTGATTTGCTAGATAAACCAAGCTCCAGAGCTGATTACAGGTTTTACTGCTCACTGTATTGAGAAAAACTGGTATAAGCAACTCATCTGCAACCTTATTCACTTGCTCAAAATACTGAATCCACTCTGCATAGGAACTCCCTGATTCATTTTCTTCATTCAAAGGACCCATGGATCCTAACTGACCCACCATTTCTCTTGCAGTATGAGTGATTCGAGTCATCATAGAATCTACAGTGCAGAAAGAGGCCATTTGGTCCATCAAACCTGCACCAACAACAATGCTACCTAGGTCTTGTCTATCCCCGTAACCCCACGTGTTTACTCTCCTAATCTCCCTGGCATTATGGGGCAAATTATCAAGGCCAACCAACTTAAGCTGCACACCTTTAGACTGTGGGAGAAAACTGGAGCACCCAGAGAAATCTACACAAACATGGGAGAGTGTATAAATTCCACACAGACAGTGACCCAAGGCCAGAAGTGAACCTGGAGCCCTGGCGCTGTGCTAACCACTGTGTCACCATGCTGCCCCGCTCGTCTGCTCAATATATATTTTTTTACTGTTTTCCCAGTACCCTGGAGACAGTTGACGATTTTTTTTTCTTGAAATGACTCCAGCTGCACAGCAAAGCATTTCTTCTTTTCAAATGTGCCAGATACCCTGCTAGAATCTCATCCTTCTCTGATTGGGGAAAGCATCCTCTTTTAAAACCACACAGAGAGCCTGTTTTTTACTTGGCCTCCCTGCAATGACACTTCCATCTTTAATCCTGTTGTTGTTTCTCCCCAGAGGAGTGTTTTTTACCTTAGGGTCTTCACACGATGTTTGCAATGGCACATTGTAGCCAATTTTCTTTTTGTGTAATGTCTTAAATAGAAATGGCTAATCTTACTGCCACTCTATAATATCCCAACTATGTTAGGGGTTGTGGGTTTTAAACAAGAAAAAATGTGGTTTAGACACAGATTCAAAGTAACAACAATAAGGTTTATTCTAAGAACTCTGGCCTGTGCAGAGTACAAACTGAAACTAAAACATCAGCCTTTGCAACACCCTAATGACATCACCAATCAAACCATGTGAACAGCTCTGAAAGGAATCATACAATCTTTTAAATGCATAGCACATTTTCTCTCTCTCTCTATATATACACATATATATATATATACACATATATATATTCTTTATCATATACATATTCCATCTTTTCTGTAGCCTCTGCCATTGGCTCACGACTGTGCCACCATAAATTCAATAGCATTACATCTGCTGAATAAACAGTTACCATTGACCAGAAACTGACCTTAAACAGCCATACAAATATTGTGGCTGTAAAATAAGAATGATGTTAGAAAGTCCGCAGTGTGTAACTCTTCCGCTGACTCCACAAAATCTGTCCACCATCTACAAAGCACAAGTCAGGTATGTGATAGAATCGAGAGTATTCCATCACTCCTCAACCTTTGGTTAAGATCAAATTTCAGATCAAGCCCAAGATCAGATGAATGCTTATTTTTGTCAACTTGGATTTTATGTCTCACTTGTGAAGGCCATGAATTGGATTGAATTTGAATTAGTTTTTGAAGCAAGCAAGGAGATGGATTCAGGGTTTCTCACTTTGTAATTGGCTTTCTAAAAGTAATACTCTCCATCTGCCTGGATGGATGCAATACACAAGCAGCTCAACACTATACAAGGCAAAGAGCCCGCTTGATCAGCACCCCATTCACCACTTTAAACATTCATCTCCTCTGCTGCCAAATACAGTAAGAAGTTTCACAAGACCGGATTAAAATCCAACAGGTTTATTTGGTAGTAAGCACCACTAGCTTTTGGAGTTTGCCCCTTCATCACTTGAAGGATCGTGTTTACTACCAAATAAACCTGGTGTTGTGAAACTTCTTACTGCGTTCACCCCAGTTCAATGCCAGCATCTCCACATCATGGCCAAAGCAGAGACAGTACTGCTGCAACTCGCCTTCTTGAGCACCTTTCAACCTGAAATCTCTACCACCAAGAAGGATTCAGCAGATTTAATGGGGACACACTCCTGTATCTTCTCAACGAGGCCCACGTCATCGACTTGGAGCTGAACCGCCATTCCTTTGTTGCTGGGTCAAAATCCTGGATCTCCTTCCCTAACAGCACTGTAAGGGTATCTACACCACATGGACTGCAATGGTTCAAGATGCAGTTCACCATGACCTTTTTAAAGAGTAGTTAGGAATAAATAGAAAACAATAGAATTATGCTGGAGTTATTAGTGACAGACACAGCTCAGAGATATGGGCTGGTGCCAGGCTATTGAAGGACTGCAAAAATTATAATTTTGTTCAAAACCTTGCAATTATAGGACAGTTTATCACTGGTGGCAGGATAGCTTTCAATAAAAATACTTCACAAGAATGTTAACAGCCGCTTGAACTTATGCCAACACTAACAGTCAAGGGCAAATTTGACAAACTTAAGTGAGGTTTTAGATGAGGTATTAGGATGGATAGAGGCAGCACTGCCCTCATCTATTCTATTACCTCACCTAAAACCTGTACAATCAACTTTTAATCATCTATATGTATAAAATGTATAATCATCTAAAACATCTGATAAAGTAACACTTAAAGTTTGTTAGCAAAATTAAAGCCCATTAAAGCAGCAGCAGTAGCATGGATACAGGCTTCAGTACTAGGGCTATTGCTCTTCTAAATAAACATAAACCAGCTTGGAGATTCAGCACAAAATTTCAAAAGGTAACAACACGGCTAACAAACAGCTAGAAAAATAGCAAAGACTTCAAGAGGGAAAAATAGCAAAAGACTTACAGACTGGTGATGGGTGAATACATGGCTGATGAAATTCAATACAGTAAAGTGTGATGTGATACACTTATTAGGAAGAATAGAGAGGAAGAAATTAGGAAGAAATTCAAGCAAAATAGGTCATTTTTAAAGCAAGTGCAAGAACAGAGAGAACTGCGGGTGTCTATGCATCTTGGGAATGGTGTAGCGATACTGTCACTGAACTAGTAATCCAGAGAACCAGGGTAATGTCCGAGAATCTAGCTGGGTTCAAACTCCACCATTTCTGACGTTTAAGTCTGTAAGAGAAACAGTGCTTGAATTGGAACTAATTAGAGTAGGTTAGCAAATATTTGTATATTGCCATGTAATAAAAGCTTCCCAGTGTGTCAACAGAATCAAATCTTAAGTGAAATACCTTATCCTCACATTAATGCCAAAATAGCAAATAGTTGGGGTCCAGTTTAACTTCATAATACACCCTTGGGTTTCTGGTCTCATAGCCTAGACATCTAAAAGATGCACTACATGAACCCAAAATTACTTCACAGCACCTGTCATGGAACAACTATAAAGTATGATGCCATGAGTCTAACTATATCAAGATGTTGCTGCGAGATAGCTCTTCCAGTTTGAGGCACAAATCCCAGGTGTTAGTAAGTAGTACTTTTCAGGATCAACAGAGCTGCTTAAAGTTTATTTATTAGTTACAAGTAAAGCTTGCATTAACACTCCAATGAAGTTATTGTGAAATTCCCCTGTCACTACACGCAGGCACCTGTTCATAATCAGTGCTTTCAGAATATGGAAGGAAACTGGAGAAAACCCACACAAACATGGAGAGAACATGCAAACTCCACACTGACAGTGATTCAAGCTAGGAATCTTGGAAACACAGGTCCCTGACACTGAGGCAGCAGTGCGAACCACTGCGCCACCATGCTTACTTTTGTTGCTTCCGGCGCCTAGAACACAGCGGATGGTCTCTCATTTTGTTTCTTTTTATTGACTTTCTGGTAGTTTGATACAACTTAAATAGCATTTCAGAGGGCGTTTAGGAGTGAGCTTATACTGAAGTGGCTCAAGAGCCAGAACAGGTCAGGTCAATGTTGGTCATCATTAGTCTTTTAATTCCAGAATTTTGTTGACTGAATTCAAATTCCACTATCTATCTATGTGAGATTTAAACTCTCTGGATTACTAGTCCAGTAACAATGCATCTACACAACCACCTCCCCCATTCTGAAGCTGCAGATCCCGAAGCAGAATTGAAGTCTTGAGAATATTAATTGGAAATACAATTGTAAGTCCATCAATTCAAGATTAGCCAAATGATTTGGCACATGCATCAGTAAAGAATACCAGCAACAACAGCAGATCAACTTCAATTTTGCTCAGGCTCCTTGATGCCAAATTTGAGCAGATGCTGCCTTGACGTCAAAAATAGTCACTCCAGGTCACCCCTCAAGTTCAGTTGCTCGAAAGCTGTAATGAAGTCATGAGTTGAGTGGCCCTGACAGAATCCAAACGAATGTTGATGGGCAGGTTAAGTGTTGGGTAATTCTTGCTGGAATATGGACAGGGTTCCTTCGCAATGTCCAGTGCCTTCAAGCCTTTTCTTGAAATCACAAAGCAAATCAAACAGGCTGAAGAGTTGATTTCTGGCTTGGTGGTAATAATAGAGCAAGGAATATGCTGGACTATGAGGTTACAGACTGAGATTGCACACAGTTCTGCTGTTGCTGATGGCTCAAAACATCTCATGGATGCACAGTTGATTTGCTCAATCTATTCAAAACTCTCAGGAATGCGACTGAACAACAAAAAGAGAAAGATCAGTAACGGGATCATTGTTGTTTCAAACTTATTGTAATAATTTAAACTTTAGAATTAGAAACAATGTCTGAATTTGCAGATGATGCCCAGTTGGAACCCCATATAGTGAGGACTATAAATTACAATTTAAATAAACTTGCAAAAGGGATATTTCATTGGCAAATGACTTTCACTATCAATCAATGCATTCATGTGTTAATGTTATACTTTGGCAAAAAAAAATAAAGTGCATATTACTTAGATTTTCTAAGTGGGGCAGAGGAGCAAAGGGATCTGGAAGCACAAATACACAAATCATTAAAAATAGTAGTGCAGGATAATAGGGCCATAAAAAAAGGCAAAAAAAGCAATTTGGTTTGTTTCTATGGAAATAGAATTTAAAATTGTTATTTTCAGCCTGCAACAAATTTGGATGATGGCATCTAATTCTCAATACCATATCATAAACAGATGGAGACAATGGAGCAAGCACTGATAAAGTATACAAGAATAAGGCCAGGGACGTGAAGTATACCTATCAGGAGTAATAAACAGGTTCATGTGTTGCACAGAACCCAATGTTGAGGCATAGTCGCGACAATCCCAGGCAGTGGAAGCACTCAAGTCAAAACCTCTTTTATATGGATGATATCACCATCTTCTGTTCAGATTCACCATCAGTAAGTGAGCTGACGATCACCTGCGACCAGACTGAATTGGCCTCCAGAGCCAAGGCAAGTTGTGGCAAAAGCAAAGCCACGTTCTTTGGGAGATGGGCTGACTAATTCTTTGCTCCCTTTATCATCAGGTCAGACTGCCTCAAGGAGCTGGAGGGATGGTTTAGAAGGACCAAGGCATGCATTAGAAACTGGACTAAAACAAAGCCTAGGCACGAGAGTGACCACTCTCTCTGATTTGGGCAAGAATCTGGTCAGCAGATGTGAGGAGCACTCAGCGTTGTTTTGTGTGTTCTGGCAGATTACTCGGTCCTGCACTACAGCAAACACATGACCCATTTGGAGGCCAAAAGTGGACCATATTCGCACAGATACAGTATATAATCCTCTAGATAAAAGGGGGAAAAGAATGTATCCAACATTGCCTCATCCTGATGGCCACCTTGGTGTGTGGCTGCTTCAAGCTGCACATTGACCCTTGGCACTCAAACACCAAGTGCCACTATTTGCCAAGGTCCTACCCGTTCCCAGTGCACTTAAGGATGGGTCTACTATATAGGTGCAGAACATTCCTGGTAGCTGGAGTATACTGTATCATTTGTTCCTCATGGGAAAAGTCTATGCAAAAAACATCTTTGATCATGAGTCCATTGGGCAGTGTTCTGCACGTTAACGTGCTTGAGGCTTTGGGGGATAAGGAAAAGAAGTTCCTATCAGATGGATCTCTGAGCTGACTGTTAAAATCCTTTTGGCAGAATGCCCCAATGGCAGAACTTTCAAACCAACACCAATAAGTAACTTGGCTGGTGATGAGAAAGGTCCTCCCTCACAGTTCCTCCTACATGTCTAAGAGTGTCACACCATCGAGGTGGCTGTGGTGGGAAAGAAACCATTGTCCGCCACTTTGTGGAATGTGCCTTCAAATAAGTCTGAAGAGAGATGAGGTGGTATTGGTTGAGGTTCATTCTGAGCAGCTCTGTGACTGCCCTCTATGCGATGTTCTCAGAAACACACAAACATCAACTGCAGCTGGACAATCATCAACTTGGTGAAAGACATTTCTGGTTTGCCCAAAACCTGATGGTCTTCCAGCGCAAAGTGCTGTCCTCAAATGAATGTTGTGGACTGGCATATTCCAAAGCCCAGGAGTACGAACTGAGGGATGCTCTAATGCTTGGATCATCCACTACAACAGCACAATGGGGAAAGTTTGCTAACTAAGATCTTTCAGCCATAGTTTGAAAAGAAACCCTGGGGCTGTATGATTGACAGCGACTATAAAGATCATATTACGTGTCACAATTGCACTGAAGCGTCTCCAAATGCAGCATGAAAATGTGACTGTCATTCCACTGTGATGATCACTTTGAAATATTTTGTGATGTTCTTTAGTAATCTATAGGATGGGTCCCTTCTCTTCTGAAAATAAATGGCTAAGGAATGACCTAATAGAAATCTTTACAATTATGAAAGTTTGAATGAGGTTAACACAGGGTTTATTACCTCTCCAGGGCAAGAGTGTAATTCAAGATCTCCTATATAAGATAATCAGCAAGAAATCCAATAGGGAATTCAGAAGAATTTCTTTACTCAGAAAGTGGTGAGAATGTGGAACTTGTGACCAGACGGAGAAGTTGCAGTGAATAGTCTAGATGTATTTAAGGAGTGGTTAGACAAGCAAATGAAGGAAATGGAATGGAGAGCTGTGCTGATAAGTTTAGATCATAGAATCTCTACCGTTCAGGAGGCCATTCATCCCAATGAATCTGCACCGATCACTGTCCCACCATGGACCTATTCCTGTAACCCTACACATTTACCCTGCTAATCCTCCTAACACTAGGGTCAATGTAGCACGGGCAATCAACCTAACCCGCACATCTTTGGACTGAGAGAGGAGACCAGAGAGCTGGAGAAAACCCACACAGACATGGGGAGAATGTGCAGACTCCACACAGACAGTGACCCAAGTCTGGAATTGAACCCACGTCCTGAGCAGAGTGGCAGTTATGCTAACCGCTGTGCCGGACAATATTAATCCATCATGCAACAACATTGAAACAGATCTGATCATCATTACAATACCGAGAGAAGTTTGGCTGCACAGAAGTTGGTTGCTGCATTTCCATCAATAGTGATAACATTTCAGAAGTATAGAACATAGAACATGACAGCACAGAACAGGCCCTTCGGCCCTCGATGTTCCACCGACCAATATAAAAAGCAATGCCCCTCCAAACTAAACCATTCCCTTCTCTTCCATATACTTATCAACTAACCTCTTAAACGGCACCAAACTTGGCGCATCTACAACTGCTGCAGGCAGGGCATTCCACTCCCGAACCACCCTTGGGTAAAGAACCTACCTCTGATATCCGTCCTATAACTATCACCCCTTAATTTAAAGCTGTGTCCCCTCGTGCTAGCTTTCTCCATCTAGGAAAAAGGCTATCACTGTCCACCCTATCTAAACCTCTAATCATCTTATATGTTTCGATTAGGTCCCCTCTTAGCCGCCTCCTTTCTAACGAAAACAAACTCAAATCCCTCAGCCTCTCCTCATAAGACCTGCCCTCCATACCAGGCAACATCCTGGTAAACCTCCTCTGTACCCTCTCCCATGCCTCCACATCTTCCTTATAATGTGGGGACCAGAACTGCACACAATACTCCAAGTGCGGCCGCACTAGAGTTTTGTACAGTTGCAACATGATGCTGCGGCTCCTAAATTCAATCCCCCTACCAATAAAAGCTAAGACTCCATATGCATTCTTAACAACTTTATCCACTTGACTGCCTACTTTCAGGGATCTATTGACACATACACCAAGATCCTTCTGCTCCTCAACACTATTAAGAGCCCTACCATTAGCCCAAACTCTACACATTTATTGTTCCTGCCAAAGTGCATTACCTCACACTTTTCCACATTAAACTCCATTTGCCACCTCTCGGCCCAGCTCTGAAACTTGTCCAAGTCTCTCTGCAAACTATAACACCCCTCTTCACTATTTACCACTCCACCGACTTTGGTGTCATCCGCAAATTTACTAATCCATCCTTCAATACCCTCATCCAGATCATTATAAAAATTACAAACAGCAGGGGCCCCAAAACAGATCCCTGAGGTACACCACTTGTAACCGAACTCCATGATGAATAATTTCCATCAACCACCACCCTCTGTCTTCTATCAGCTAGCCAATTCCTAATCCAATTAGCTACATCACCCTCAATCCCATACATCTGCATTTTCTGCAGAAGCCTTCCATGGGGCACCTTATCGAACGCCTTACTAAAGTCCATATATACCACATCAACTGCCTTACCCCCATCCACCTCTTTGGTCACTTTTTCAAAAAACTCAATAAGGTTAGTAAGGCACGACCTACCCTTCACAAAAACATGCTGACTATCCCCAATCAATTCATTTCTCTCTAAATAACTATAAATCCGATCCCTAATTATTCTCTCCAATACTTTGCCCACAACAGAAGTAAGACTCACTGGCCTATAATTCCCTGAAAGGTCTCTCTTCCCCTTCTTGAACAATGGGACCACATTCGCTATCCTCCAGTCTTCCGGAACCATACCTGTAACCAACGACGACCTGAAGATCAGAGCCAGAGGCTCTGCAATCGCCTCTCTTGCCTCCAGAGAATCCTAGGGTAAATCCCGTCCGGCCCAGGGGACTTATCTAACTTCAAACCCTCAAGAATATCTAGCACATCCTCCCTATCTACTTCAATACTTTCCAGTTTGCAACCCTGTACCTCAGTGTTCTCCACAACTACATTTACATCTCCCTGCGTGAATACGAAGAGAAATATTTGTTCAGTGCCTCTCCAATCTCTTCAGGCTCCACGCACAACTTCCCACTGCTGTCTCTGACTGGCCCTAATCTTGCCCTAACCAATCTTCTATTCTTAACATATCTAAAGAAAGTTTTAGGATTCTCCTTGATCCTATCAGCCAAAGTCTTCTCGTGTCCTCTCTTAGCTCTCCTCAACTCACTCTTTAGCTCCCTCCTGGCTAATCTATAGCTATCCATTGCAATAACTGAGCCTTCAAGCCTCATCCTGACATAAGCCTCCTTTTTCCTTTTAACCAGCAAATCAACTTTTTGCGTACACCAAGGTTCTCTTACTCGACCATTTCCTCCTTGCCTGACAGGGACATACTTATCAAGGACCCGCAGCAGCTGCTCCTTGAATAAGCTCCACATTCCAGATGTTCCCAGTCCTGTAGTTTCCTAGTCCAATCTATGCACCCTAATTCTCTCCTGATGGCCTCATAATTACCCTTCCCCCAGCTATAACTACTGCCCCCAGCTTCATGCCTATCCCTGTCCATCACTAAGGTGAACGTAACCGAAGTGTGGTCACTATCACCAAAATGTTCACTAACTTCCAAGCCTAACACCTGGTCTGGCTCATTGCCCAGCACCAAATCCAATGTAGCCTCACCTCTAGTTGGCCTATCTACATACTGAGTCAAAAAACCTTCCTGCACACTTTGTACGGAAACTGACCCCTCTAACGAGCTAGAGCTATAGCTATTCCAATCAATATTAGTAAAGTTAAAGTCCCCCATAACAATTACCCTATTACTTTCACTCCTGACCAGAATTGACTTTGCAATCCTTTCCTCAACTTCTCTAGAACTTTTAGGAGGTTTATAAAAGACTCCCAACAGGGTGACCTCTCCTTTCCTGTTTCTAATCTCAGCCCATACTACCTCAACAGACAAGTCCTCATCAAACTTCTTTTCTGTCACTGTGATACAGTCTTTGACTAATAATGCCACTCCTTGTATTGAAATGCAAGGTTGCTTGTTTCTTTTATGAGCCAATTAATTTCAGCAAAGAAGACAATAGGTGGAAGATGAAAGTACCATGACTCATTAAAACTATTCATACACTGGAGACCAAGCATCTCAGCTTCTTGCAATGCCACAATCCATACTGTTTATACAGTACATAGAAGAGCTCGGACTGATTGTCAAGATGCAGTGGTAATTTTAAGTGAACTATGTTTGCATTGTTGGATATTAGAAATAAGGTACAGGTTGAAGTGACTTTAATCCAGTATTTTTGATTTGATTTATTGCCACATGCATTGCGACAGTAAAAAATATAGTTTCTTGTGCGCTATACAGACAAAATATGCCGTTCACAGAAGACACTGGGGAGGAAAGCATGCAGAATATAGTGTTACAGTCACAGCTAGGTGTAGAGAAAGATCAGCTTAATATGCGGTAGGTCCAAAAGTCTGATGACAGCAGGGAAGAAGCTGTTCTTGAGTCGGTTGGGACATGACCTCAGACTTTTGTACTGTTTTCCTGCAGGAAGAAGGTGGAGAGAGAATGTCCAGGGTCTGTGGAATCCTTGATTATGCTGTTGTTTTTCTGAGACAGCGGGAAGTGTAGATGGAGTCAATGGATAGGAAGCTGGTTTGTGTGATGTACTGGGCTCCGTTCACGACCCTTTGTATTTTCTTGTGACCTTGGACAGAGCAATAAGTAATACCAACTGTGAGAGAAAAGGCAGCTCTCACTGCTCTCATTAGAAAAGGCAGCTCTCACCGCTCTCGTTAGAAACAAAAGCAGAACAATGCAGTAATCGGCCACAAAGCAAATCCCAGAAACTAAAGAACAGCTAGTACTACACACCAGGGAATGAAAAGAAAAATTACAGTAAGATCGAAGTCAAAGAAAATAAAAGGGAACTGAAATTCGAACAAGGTACTGTTCAATGAAATTAAAGACAAAGCTGAAAGGTGCAGACATGGTGAATTTAATTCAAGAGCCAATTATCTGAATCGTAATTTGGTGATCTTAACACAGCAATGTTCTACTGGAGCTGGGTACCTGAAAGATGGTATGAATGCATGTAACAAGAGGATTTTCGCAGCAACTTTACTGCAGTGTTAATATAAGCTACTTGTGACACTAATAAATAAATAAATAAACTTTAACTTAGTTCAAGACAAAGGAATAGTGAACAGAGAGCTGGAAATTCTGAAATGGATTCTTGATGAAAACAGCTGAGAGAAGGACTTGTTTGGAAGAGTATTCTAAGGTGGGTCTTTTCAAGAGTGGAATTCGGAAAACAATTATGTGGTAATTATTGGGGAGGATTTGAAGAGAAATCCATTGAAGTTTGATTGGGTAGCATCTGCCACTTGATTTCAGAGTGGACTGTGACTGACCAGTTTGCTTATTGGTTTACAGGGACTTAGTATTTACTGAGAATATTATAGCACTGGATGTATCCTGCAACCTCTGTTATCTTTAAAAATGAAAATTTGTGAAGGTAAGTGGGAGTGATAAATATTTTTAAAACAAGAGGATAACCAGAGAAAAAGTGGGGCCCAATAAAAACCAAAGCGACAATATGTCGTACTCAATACAGATGAAAAATATTAACTGGAGAAAGACATTGCTGCTGGAGATTTCAGTTGGGACAATGAAGTTTTAGAGCAAGAGTAAAATTAATAGGGAGTAATTTGATGTTTTAGCAGGCATAAAGATGCATAAATCCCCAGGGCCAGATAAGATCATCTCCAGCTGCTATGAAAGACAAAGAAGGAGACAACAAAGGCTCTGACGGAGGTATGTGAATCATTGCTGGCTACAGGTGAAGTGCCAGATGACTGCAAGGATAGCTAATGTGGCATTTTTATTCAAGAAAAGCAACAGGGATACGACAGGTAATTACAGACCAGTTAGTCTAATGCCAGTGGCCAAGAAGTTATTCGAAAAAATTCTGAGGAACAGGATTAATCAACATTTGGAAATGCAGGGATTGATCAGGGATAGTCAGCACAAGAGTTGCTGTTGGAAAACCCTGTCAAAATTCATTTAATAGAGGTTTTTTGGTAAATGTAGCTAAATACATTCATGAGGTTGGCACAGTTGATATAGTACAGGGATCCAAGGCAAGTTGGCAATCTGGATCCAAAATTGACTTATTGATAGAAGACAAAGGCTTGCTTATATAGAGAGCTACTTCTGAGATTCGCAGCTAGTGGCCAGTGCGATACCACAGGAATAGGTGCTGGGACCCTTGCTGTTTGTTATATACATAGATAATTCGGATTTAAATGTGGAAAGTATAATTAGTAAGTTTGCACATGGTATGAAAACTAGTGGTATTGTTGGTAGGAGGAGCATAGTCTTAGGCTACAGATACTGATCCACTGGATAAACTGGACAGAGCAATACAAGATGGAAGAGTGTGAGGAGATGCATTTTAGGAGGTCCAATGAGAGTAGAATATACACAATGGACAATAGATCCCTAGGCAGCATCAAGGAATACAGGGGCTTTGGTGTATAGGTCCATAGATCCCTGAAAGTAGCAACATAAGTAGATAGGTAGTGAAGATGGCAAACACAATCATAGAATCCTACAGTGCAGAAAAAAGCCATTTGAACTATCGAGTCCATACAGTCCCACCCAGGCCCTATCCCCATAAACTCATGCATTTACCTTAGCTAATCTCCCTCACAGTCAAGGGCAATTTACACAGTCAATCCACCCAATCTGCACATCTTTGGATAATGCTTGCCTTCACTAGCTAGGGCATAAGATATAGGGACAAGGCAGTCTTGGTAAAACATGGCCAGGCCACAGACGAAGTAATGTGTACAGTTATGGTCACCATACAATTAGAAGGACATAATTGCACTGGAGAAGTTGCAGAGGAGATTAAACAGAATGTTGCATGGGATGGAAGGTTTCAATAATGAGGAGGGACTGGATATGATGAGTTTGTTTTCCCTGGAGCAGAGGAGATTGAAAGGGGATCTGATAGAGATATACAAAATTATGAGGGGCATAGAGAGAGTAGATTATATGAATCTTTACCCCATGGCACAGCTGTCTAAGACCAGAGGACATGGGTTTGGGTTGAGGAGTAAGTAGTTTAGAGGGGATCTGAGGACGACTTTTTCACTCAAAGGATGATGGAAATATGGAATGTGCTGTCTAAGAGGGAGGTGGAGGCAAGTACTCAAGCAACATTTAAGTAGTATCTGGATAAGCAGTTAAATCGCCAAGGCATACTTAGTAGGCCATGGACTGAGTGCTACTAAATGGGATTAGTACAGATTGGTATTTGATGGTTGGCATAGACATGATGGGCCGATGAGCCTGTTTCAGTGCTATAGTCAAACTTTTCATATTTAATAAACTGTTTTGTTATTAAAAGCAATTGACATGCCTATGACTCTTATTCATTCATGTTTTCTAAAAGATGTAAAAGTTACGGTCTTTTGAGCCAGGATTCCATTGTTAGACCGTCCTATTGTTGGAAATTCAATGCTTCAGAGTCAGACTTGAAGGTTCAACAAAACAGCTTTATTTGGACAGAGCTTTGGGAGAAGTGCTGGCACTCCGCAGTACTGGCAGCCGTCTTCTCAACTACACAATGGCAGTTGACCATCTTTTATACTTTTTAGATAATAGACATTAGCTGTTAGCACATTGTTACAAGTTCAGTAAACAGATATAGACATCAACAGTTAACACTTTGTTAATAAGCAGTCAGGTAAGGACGTTGATAATTTACACATCATTGTACATAAATATACCTACTCTACGCAGTTATGTCCTCTATCAATGACTGGTTTTGTTATATACATTTACATCCCCATTAGTGGCTGATCTCATTATCAACCTCTTTGTTTTGGGTCTGCTCTTATCTCAAGTTTTCAGATGCCTCAAGGTCTGGCCAGTTTCCTGCAATGATTTCAACACTACAGGTTTAACTCTGTGTAAATGTCTGTGCCTAAAGTCAGTGCTTCTTAACATCCCCTCCCAGAGTCCATTGCGTGTGCCAGGTAACCATTTTGTCTTTTGTTTTGATTTCACTCCAACATTCCGATCCAGTCGTATCAACTGGGATTCTGACATTCTGTAGTACCTTCAGCCAAGTGTCTCAAAACCTTTTTACAACAGTGTTAAAAGCCAAACACCAAACTTTACATAGAGTTACATGGGTAGATGGCAAAGGCTATGTCAAACAGGCAGGTTTTACCAAGTTTCCTGAAGGAGGAAAGCGAGGTAGAGAAAGGAAGAAGAGTTGAGGTAGAATTCTGGAGTTTAGCCTCAAAACTGAACGCCGTGTCTGAGGGAGGGGCAATTTAGCCTCGAGATGTGCAAAAGATCAGAACTGGAGGAGAACTCCCACTTTGGAAGGTTGTGAGACTGTTTCAGGTTAGTAGATTTATTGGTGTCTTGGAGATTCCCAATTTTAGATACATCTTGAATGTTTGATCACATGGTCTCTTGCTTCCAAACACCCAAAAGCTCCTGCCATTGGTTACCCATTACTCAGAGGGTAGTAAGGGCATGGAATGCCCTGCCTGCAGCAGTTGTGGATTCGTCAAGTTTGAGAGCGATCAAATGGTCAGAGGATAGGGATATGGATAGCATTGGAATAGTTTAGGATAGAGGGTTATAAAATTGGTTCCATTGGTCGGTGCAACATTGAGGGCCGAAGGGCCTGTACTGCGCTGTAATGTTCTATGTTCTATGTACTGCCCTGCCTGTCTTCAGCCAACCAGAAAACAATCGGTTCTTCACTAATTGACTTGGAGACTGTCGATTGTAAGTCAAACAGCCTTCATTTCCCATACCCAATCTTTTATAACCAGTAAATAGAAGGGATTGGAAGATTTTTTTTTTGAAGGAACACAACGTTTGAACATTCCTTGAAGCCAGCTTTACAATGTTATCTGAGATTTCTTTTCCTGGCTTGCTCACTGAGGCATCTGAGAAATTAGCTTTTCCATTGCTGGAGACATCAAGGCAATCCTAGAGTGTTGTCAAGTATAGAAATCACTGAAACTCTACAGTACAGAGGCTACATGTCCCATCGAGTCTGCACCAACAACAATCCCACTTAGGCCCTATCCCTGTAATCCCACACATTTACCCTGCTAACCCCTCTAACCTACGCATCCCAGAACACTAAGGGGCAACTTAGCATGGCCAATCAAACTAACCCATATATATCTGGACTGATCATGAACATATAACCTGTTCACTCTGACCAACAGAAAGTACATTGTTTGCAGCACTCTACTGTAAGTGTAAGTGTAAGAGTAAGTGGAGTGATCAGCAAGTTTGCAGACGATACAAAGATGGCTGGACTTGCGGATAGTGAGGAGCATTGTCAGGTGATGCAGCAGGACATAGATAGGCTGGTAGCTTGGGCAGACAGATGGCAGATGGAATTCAATCCTGATAAATATGAGGTGATGCATTTCGGGAGAAAGAATGTAGGGGGGAGGTATATGATAAAGGGTAGACCTATTAAGAGTATAGAAACGCAGAGGGACCTGGGGGTACAGGTGAACAAGTCTCTGAAGGTGGCAGAGCAAGTGGAGAAGGTTGTGAAGAAAGCATATAGTATGTTAGCTTTTATAGGAAGGGGTATAGAGTACAAGAGCTGGCCTTTAATGTTGCAGTTGTATAAAACGTTGGTTAGACCTCATTTGGAATACTGCGTCCAGTTCTGGTCGCCTTACTACCGGAAGGACGTGGAGACTCTGGAGAGAGTGCAGAGGAGGTTTACCAGGATGCTGCCTGGTATGGAAGGTCTGAGTTACGAGGAGAGATTAGGCAAATTGGGACTGTTTTCCTCAGAAAGACGTAGACTTAGAGGAGATCTGATAGAGGTGTACAAGATTTTGAAGGAGTTAGAGAGAGTAAACAGGGTTAAGCTTTTTCCTAGAATGGACTCAAATAGCACGAGGGGTCACTGGCTTAGGGTGAGGGGGGTAAGGTATAATTTGGATGCTAGAGGGAGTTTTTTCACAGTGGGTGGTGGGGGTATGGAATGCGCTGCCAAGTAAAGTGGTGGAGGCAGATACTCTGGAGTTATTTAAGAAATACTTAGATGGGCACATGAACAGAATGGGAATGGAAGGGTATAGAAAACTGATTTAAAATAGGGATCATGAGCCTTGGGAGTCCCTGGGAAGTGTGTAAATAGATGATGATATTGATGTACTTGTTTTTATCCTACAGGTGCTTTGGTCCACCTTGTTGTCTAACGAGGGGCACACACGCGATGGGTCGTGAGAGGGCTGCTCTTGGACCTTTTTCGAGTATTCTACTGCTTCACATCGTTAGTGTATGCTTGACCTGGACCATCTGATGGGCAACACGACAGCTCAGAGACTATCGCTGTGCTGTGCAGATACATGGATTTGGGCCTGTCTCTGTGGGAGTTTGCACATTCTCCCCGTGCTTGCGTGGGTTTTTTCCGGGAGCTCTGGTTTCCTCCCATATCCCAAAGATGTGCTCTTAGACTAATTAGCAAAACAAATTCTCCCTAAATTGTCTCAAATTTGGTTTTTAATCCGTAGATCTATAAAAATGGACAGGGATCGCGGTAGAGGTGGGAACATCAGGGTGGCGGCGTAGGCTCGTTGGGCCGAAGGGCCTGTTTCCTGTGCTGTTTTTGTTCTTTGTACTTGAGTGTTGTATCTAAAACTTGTTGTAAAGGACCATATTATTGGATATCTTTGATTGTCCCAAATGAAACTATAAGAAAATAACTTGGAATACCAGTCTAATTTATGAATTTTTGTGGCTCCCAACATGAAGTGGCTAAAGCAAACTCTCAGCAAACTAAGTCTAAAAATTGCGAGAACGTGCCAAAACTTGTTGTCAGCATTGATGCATTTTTCACACTTTCAAGAGTCATTCTGCAGAGTAAGCAGAAAATAATCACAGAAAAATGCAGTGTTCCCCAAAGGTAGCTTATGCCAGGAGTTAAATAGAATAATAAGTCTGAGACAGAGTAACTCTTCTCAATGTTCAGCTCTTGGAAACATAATGTGAACATAAAATCTCACACCTTACAAATTATACAGAATTCCAGCCAACTTGATTCCCTGTTTCAGCTTAGAAAAAAGGGAACATCAAAGCTCGATGAATGTGGATGGACCCGATCATTGTATTAAACAGAAACAGAAAATACCGGTAAAAATGCAGTAGCTGTGGCAGCATCTACGGAGAGAGAGAGAAGAAGCAAAAGATTGCAACCTGTATGACCTTCAGAGCTAAATGGAGGGAGAAATGTAATGGATTTAAACTGTATGAGGGGATGAAACAGTTGGATCAAAGTAGAAGGTCAGTGATTGGTGGGAGCTTGCATTATTTAAAAAGATTGCACTGTTGCTTTAAGAGTTGGTCACATGATTTGATGGCGATGTCATTAAGGCGTTTGCAGAGGCTGTTTACTTTCAGTTTGCAATCTGTACAGGCAAGAATTCCTGAAATAGATCTAATTTTAGCGAGTTTGAGACAAAAAAGTGAATGAAACATTCTGTAAAAGTAAAGCTAAATGTGAGATAATAAATAACCTTTATTTTTAAACGCTCAAAAAGCTTGCTGCTGGAATTATTTAATTGGGGCATTCACTCAGAACAAGAAAACACATACCTTTTACATACAAATATACTAATCATGGGCAGTAAAAAGAAACAAATTCTGTCCCGCAGAAGTGCAATATAATTCAATAAATTGTTTGCAAATTTTAATTATTCATGAAGCATAAACATTTACTAGAGGGGATTACAAGAGCCTTGGATTAATTAGTCACCTTGATGGTTTATTTGTTGTAATGTTACATTAGCCCAAAAGTTCAAGAACAAGTGAGTGAATCATTAATTATTTCCAAAAGGAAAATCAAATAATAAGCACAAGTACCAATATATTTATTTGATGTTAGACAACAGAAGAACAATTCAAAAATTTATTCCCCAGTGTTGAAGTCAGTGCTTTGAAACTAAATTTTAAATATTAATATATTATCAATTGGAGTATTTGGATCAAATGTCTTTGATCAGTACTCTACCAGGACAATAATACAGCATCATAGAAATCTCTAGCACACGGATCAGCACTTACCCCATGTACTGGGTGCTCAAAGGTGCTTGCAACTATGCCCTATTCCTCTCCTTTCTAAACTTTTCCCACCAAAGTAATCATCTGCTTGTCTTTTTAAAACAGTTTTCCGTTACAGTCCCCCACTGTTTCTGATCAGGAATTGCATGAACTAAAACCAATGTTTTATGAAAATAAGTTTCTTCGGGTTTTTTTTAGTTTATTTATTTACGTCACAAGTAGCTTTCATGAACACTGCAATGAAGTTACTTTGTAAATCCTCTAGTTGCCACTCTCCACAGTATGCAGAGGGAGAATTTACCAGGGCCAACTCACCTAATCTGTACATCTTTGGTCTGTGGGAGGAAACCAGAGCATCCGGAGAAAACCCATGCAGACACAGGGAGGATGTGTAAATTCCATATAGACTGTGACCCAAGCCGGGATTTTAATCCAGTCCCTGGTGATGTGAGGCAGCAGTGCTAACCACTGTGCTGCCCAAATCTCTCCCCTCATGCATAAACATTTGATCTCAAATACATGACTTTCAGTCAACATTCCACAAATCACAGGTAGAGTCTACACTGTTTATCACATCTACATTTTTGAGCACCTCAAGCAGTATGCAACACTCTCTCTTTGCAAATTTAAAATGTTGTAGCTCTCCTCATCTCTCCTCCTGAAAAATCCCTCCACCATTTGCTGGATGCCCTAAACCAGACAATGTCCAAAATATGAAAATTTAGCAGTACTCTTTGGTTCTGCACTTCATACCTACCATTCAAAATATTTAGCTTGCCACCTTGGTTAAATTTGCAGCCATAAAAGATAAACTTAGTTAAGATTTTGTTTGATGGATAAGGTAGCAAAGTGTTTGTGCTACTGGACTAACAATCCAAATGCTTGGACTAAAGAGAGAGAAAAATATCTCACCACAACATCTCAAAGTTAAATTCAGTTCATTAAATAAATGGGAATAAAAAGCCAGCATCAGAAACAGTGAGATTGAAAATCCAGTAGGTTTGTCACAATAATCCATTAGTAATGCTCTTCCGGAAAGGAAATTAGTCATCATTACCTGTTCTCGTCTGCAAGGGATTTCAGACCCATTGCCATGAATTGCCTCTTACCTCAT
The DNA here is from genome assembly GCA_024679065.1 of Sphyrna mokarran. Classification (NCBI taxonomy): domain Eukaryota; kingdom Metazoa; phylum Chordata; class Chondrichthyes; order Carcharhiniformes; family Carcharhinidae; genus Sphyrna; species Sphyrna mokarran. The sequence continues at coordinate 4,269,761 of JAGIQG010000013.1, read as the reverse complement.
ACAATCCCTACAGTGCAGAAAAGGCCATTTAGCCCATTGAGTCTGCACAGTCTGTTCAGACCAAGGTCAGAAACTCCAAAGCATTTTGTGAAGATCGTCAAGGCCTAAGTTTTACATTTGATTTTGGCATTAGGGTAAGCATGAAGTATTTCACTCCAAGTATGATTCAAGTGACCCACTGAGAAGATTTTATCAAAGTTTATTTAAGAACAGTTAAAATATAACAAGAAGAATTAGCATAACCTTTACTAATTACAAGACTTAAATATGATGGAGTATAATTCTTAACAGCTTGCTATCTCTGTTGTTCCAATTTAAAACATATACCCTTTTTCAGAATTAGTCAGCAAGTATGACTAATTCTGTTTACTATATACATAGATGATCTGGAGGAAGGGGCTGTGTAGGGTAACGAAATTTGCTGATGACACAAAGATGAGTGAAAAGCAAATTGCGTGGAGAGTGTGGAAAGTTTGCAAAGAGATCTAGATAGGTTGAGTGAGTGGGCGAGGACCTGGCAGATGGAGTATAATGTTAGCAAGTGTGAGTCTATACACTTTGGTAGAAATAATAGAAAGATTACAATTTAAATGGTGAAAAGCTGCAGCATGCCACTGTGCAGAGGGACCTGGGGGTCCTTGTGCACGAATTACAAAAACCCAGTCTGCAGGTGCAGCAGGCGATCAAGGAGGCAAATGCAATGTTGGCCTTTATAGAGAAGAGGATAGAATATAAAAGTACAGAGGTCTTGTTGCAACTGTACAGAGTGCTGGTGAGGCCGCAGCTGGAGTACTGTGTGCAGTTTTGGTTGCCACATTTGCGGAAGGATATATTGGCCTTTGGGGGAGTGCAGAGAAGGTTCACTAGGCTGATATCGGAGATGAAGGGATTAGCCTAGGAGGAGAGATTGAGTAGACTAGGTTTGTACTCGTAGTTTAGAAGGCTGAGAGGGGATTTTATAGAAACAAGATAATGAAGGGGATGGATAGGATAGAGGTAGAGAGATTCTTCCTGCTTAGAAAGGATAAGCAGGACTAGAGGCACAGCCTCAAAATAAGGGATGGGGGGGCATGGTTTAGATCGGAGTTGAGAAGGAACTTCTTCACTCAGAGGGTGAATCTTTGGAATTCTCTGCCCGTTGAAGTGGTGGAGGGTACTTGGCTGAATATATTTAAGTCACGGCTGGATAGGTTTCTGATAGACAAGAGAATTAAGGGTAATGGGGAGAAAGCGGGAAAGTGGAACTGATCCACTTTAGATCAGCCATGATCTTAGTGAATGGCGGGGCAGACTCGAAGGGCTAGATGGCCTATTCCTGCTCCTATTTCTTATTTACGCTACATGATGCTGGATTTTCAATTTCTTACACTTCTAGACAGAGATCCCAACAGCGGTTTTCCAACAAGGATACATCCTCAAAACACCAAAATCTCAGAGTTAAACTCGTCTCCGGCCGCTTCCAGTCTCCAGACTTTAGAGAGAGGTAAAAAAGAGAGAGATTGTGCTCCCTCTGAACTCCCAGCAGCTTCTAAAGCAGCAACACTTAGACAGCAAAAACTCCAACTCCGGAGAGGGGGAAACCTTTGCCGTCTCTCTCAAAGCAGCTTCTGAAAAACAAAACTAAAACTGGAATCCTCTTGAAACCCTAACTGTCCCAGTTATATGACCTGACCTGTCAATTACCACATCAAGCTTGACTTTGCCATCACAGGGGATCACTAAAACAACAGAATACTGCATCAGTTCACATTAAAACAACCATGTTAATTATACTGCTTCAGTAATAATGGAGAACACCAGCTGCAGACATCACGTCTCTGACAAAAATCCCAAGGACTGTTCAAAACATTTTGTAGAAAATATGTTCAAAATATATTTCTTAAAGGCACAGTATCATCAGAAGACTCAGTATTTTTCCAACTCCCTCAGCCCCGCCCTTTCCCTGTAATTCCACACATTTATCATATATAATTCCCCCTAACATATATATTTTGGGACGCTAAGAGACAATTTTAGTGTGGTCAATCCACCTAACCTGCATATCTTTGGAGTGCAGGAGGAAACCAGAGCTCCAGAGGAAACCCACGCAGACACAGGGACAATGTGCAAACTCCACACAAAGATGAAATTGAACCCAGTACCTGGTCGACTCAGTTACCCTTCTAAAATATCAAATATACTTCCTGCAGGAACATGAGTTTTGTGACACTTCTGAAGAGCTCCTCCCAAACTTTCCTCCACATGATATTTTTTTCGTAATTGTCTCAGGCATTGTGAGCTGGTCAGTGTTTACTGCCCATGCCTAAATGTCTCTATACTTAAACTTCATAAGACAATTAAGAGTCAAACACAGTGTAGGACTTAAGTCAGGAAGGACAGCAGTGTTGTGAACAATTTCAGTGAAACAATTGGATTTTTATAGTTGTCCAATAGCGTTATGGTCATTTTTATTGATTGAAGTTTTTGTTTATTGCCAGAAATTTTGAAACTAAAATCAAATTGCTAAACTGTCTATGGCAGGATTTGAAGAGATGACTCATTAGTTCCTCCAGATTATTTGTCCAACAACAGAACTGCTGAATCACTCAATGCTCATTGTTTGGGTAGCTTGTATGTCACAAGGTCAGTATTCAAGTTTTAATGCATGCACTGTCTGATCAAAATAGAAAATGAAATATATTAAAAGTTCTTAAAAAAATTAAGCCAATTTATTTTCCCCACAAGATTGTCAGAGTAATCATTGCCGAGACAAAACTTCACAGTCCAAGCAATTCAAAAAGCAATAAAGCAAGGAGACAATGAATAGGTACATAAAATAAAGTTCACTTCCATGTAAAACAAATATTAAAAAAGAGATTGACAATATAATTTATATTCACTGTTTACACCATCTGTGTGAATATTAACAATTCCTGAATATTAATGTTGTATAATTTACTGTAATAATCACAGTGCACGCACAAAAATGGAACTCTCAAAAAAAAAATCACTCAATCTGTGCCAGTTAATCGCGTAAAGTGGGCTGCAGAGATAAGCAGCCATAGAAAACTGGAAACAGAGATTGACACAGTGAGACTCCAGTGTTGTTACATTTTCTATCCAATGGGAAAATAAGCTCCCAGCTGAACCAAACATCTAAGGGTAATTTATTTCATTATATTATTTAAGTCAGCTCGGTAACACTTTCTGATTTGGAAGGTTCTGAGTTCAAGTCCGTAGCATTGACCTCCGATAAGGAGAATAGTGTCAGACTTGAAGAGGATTTGAGACAGTCTAGTGAAATGGGCAGACAAGTGACAGCTGAAATTTATTGTAGAGAAGCGTTAACTGACTCTTTTCCACAGGAAGGATGACAAGAGGCAATATAACATGAAGGGCAAACAGGAGCAAAGAGACCTGGGGACACATGCACAAATTGTGGTAGATTAAGAAAGTGGTTACGAGCACATACAGGAGTGATGGGGAACCGAGAGTAGTGAGGGGGCCATGAGTGGCCATCCTTCATCTCAATGGGCCATAAGATTGAAATTGAAAATGTCCACGAACTACGACTCTTGAATAAGATTGGAGTGGACACTCCAGGCTCCTGAGTTCCTGTCAGGGAACACTTCAGCAGTCAAGGGCATTCGGCCACCAATCTTGGGGTAAGTATTCTCCAAGGCTGCTTTCAAGACACATGACAGAGCAGAATCACCAAGCAGAGACTGATAGCAAGCACTTCAGGACGGTCTCAACTGGGATCTTGGATTCATGTCACACTATGTGTAACCCCTACCATTTGGTGTGGGGTTGCAAAATCCTACTAACTTTCCTGGGCTTGAGATAATTCACACTTCTTTAACCTGTGATTATCCCTTTCTCCACTTAGATTGTCTGTACCTGTAAAGACTTGATTACCTGCAAAGACTTGCATTCCAACCATTATCTTGTAATTGTGTCTCCGTCTATATCTGCCATATTAAATTAAGGGGTGGTAGTTATAGGACAGATGCTAGAGGTGGGTTCTTTACTCAGGGGGTAGTAAGAGCGTGGAATGTCCTGCCTCAGGCAGCTGTGGACTCGCCAAGTTTAAGGGCATTCAAATGGTCAGTGGATAGGCACATGGACAGCATTGAAATAGTTTCGGTTAGAGGGTCATAAAATTGGTTTCATTGGTCTGTGCAACATCGAGGGCCGAAGGGCCTGTATTGTGCTGTAATGTTCTGTGTTCTATATTTGTGAACCCAACTCTGCACTCACCTGAGGAAGGAGAAACATTCCAAAAGTTCATTATGCTAAATAAACTTGTTGGACTTTACCTTGACATTGTGAGACTTCTTACTGAATAAGGTTGAATACATGCCGCTGGGTCAAAATCCTGGAATTCCCTCTCTAATGGTACTGTGCATCAACCCATTTGCACATGGACTGCAGCTTCTCACTACCACCTTCTGCAGGGAAACTAGGGATGGGTACTACATGCTGACCTATCCAGCAACGCCCATTTCCCCCGGATGAATGAAAAGATATTTCATAAGTTACAGAAAATGCTTAATTATTCATATATAAATAGATCAACTTCAAGTGTGGTTAAAAACAAAATAGTTACATTGATTGGCACGGCTCTCAATGTTGTGAGCAATCAGCAAATACTGCATTTCGCTTGCCCTTATTTTATGTGCAAATCACTTCAGTCATATCAGTAAGAAAAAACGCTACGCAGATGGAAATCTGTGAAATATTGCAACTCTGCACGTGGGAAATAATCAACAAAATGTCTCATGTGCCACACTGAACCCTGATGGATAGCATCTGGTACCCAGACCACTGGCTACTTACCATAGGCAAGGAGACCCTAAGAACCCCATCACGACCATCTACACAGAATGAAATATGACAGGGCAGACAGAGTAAAAGATCCAGCAAACACTCCAAGTAGTAGTTATAAATCTGACATACCAAATTCGTATCTTTGAATGAAGCAGGTGTTCCAAGGCTTGGTCCCAACATGGAATCCACACTGCTGCTATCAGAATAATTCATGGGCACTGAAAGTTCAAAACAGGCTCAGTAATTGGGAGGCTTAGCACTGGGACAACTAGAAAAAGAGGGTTTCCAGATATACTCTTCTGGTTTACAAAAAATTTCAAAAAATCAGATTAGTACGTTACTCCATGCAGTTGGAGCAGTTATCAATGGCCTAAGTATTGAATCATAAAATCTCTACATGCAGGAGGCCATTTGGCCATTGAGTCTGCAATGGCCACAATCCCATCCAGGACGTATCCCCATAATATTACTTATTATCCTGCTAGTCCTTCTAACACTAAGGGACAATTTACTATAGCCAATCAACCTAACCCACGTGGAAGGAAACTGGAGTACCCAGAGGAAATCCATGCAGATGCGGGAGAATGTAGTAACTCCACACAGACAATCACCCAAGACCAGAATTGAATCCAGGTCCCTTGCGCTGTGAGGAAGTGGTGCTAACCACTGTGGTTAGCACCAGTGGTGCAGCTGGGATTTTGATCCGATTGTCACATACAGTATTGCTTCTTGCATGCTATACAAACAAACGACACTGTTCATAAAGGAAGGAAGGAAGATGCAGAATGTACTGTTACTGTTATAGCTAGAGTGTAGAGACAGAACAACTTAATGCGAAGTAAGTCCATTCAAAAGTCTGACGGAAGCTGGAAAGAAGCTGTGCTTGAGTCGGTTGCTACGTGACTCAGACTTTTATATCTTTTTCCCAATGGAAGGTGGAAGAAGAGAGAATGTCCGGGGTGCATGCGGTCCTTAATTATGCTGGCTGCTTTTCCAAAACAGCAGAAAGTGTAGATAGAATCAAGGAATGGGAGGTCGGTTTGCATGATGGACTGAGCTTCGTTCACAACCGGTCTTTATCAGAGCAGAAGCCATACCAAGCTGTGATCAACCAGCAAGGATGCTTTTTGTAATGCAGTCAATAAGATTTCAACTGCTCACAAAATCCTACAACTAATTGATTTATATTTCAGGGTTCACAAAACATAATTATAGTCAGGGTAAAAATTTAACAAGCAAACTTGCAAGAAGCAGGATTCACTCATCAATGCTCTATACAGGTTGACAGAAAATTGCAACCAAAGAATTTTGAGGGATGAACTGATTCATGATTATATAGAAGATGGGGTCCAAGATGGGGCTCCATCAGGTCTTTGCAGACAAGGAAATACTGAACTCTATTCAAAGCAATACAAAGAGAGCGATAGACTGAGCTCAGAAACAGGATATTTGTTGTGAGAGAAGATGAGGTCCCAAAGAAAATAAATGAAGCCATTCAGTATGCAGGCCACAAGCAGGAAAGTGCACCAAAGCAGAAGTGGTGAAAACAAGGAAAAGCGTGTCAACTGCCATCTTGAAATGTTCTCCACATACCACGAGAAACCTGCACAAGTTTAAAACTATTTGAATGTCCAAAAGGCTGACAACCTGCAAATAAATAGCAACAGCAAACCATACACGAGAACCACACAGTAAGAAAGTAACTTTCCTAAGGGAAATAAAAAACAGAAAATAAATAGATTGGCTATGCTAAATTGTCCCTTGGTTTCAGGGGGACGAGCTACGGTAAATGTATGGGGTTATGAGGATAGGGCCGGGGTGGAATTGTGGTCAATGCAGCCTCCATGGGCAAATAGCTTCCATCTGCACTGTAGGATTCTATGAGCATTAGACTTCTGTAATGACACCACATAAATTCTAAATTAGGCACAGGCTATGAGTTTCTCATCTGATGACGTAAAATAGTTTAAGGGCAGTTTCCTCCAGGTGCTCCAGTTCACTTTCTCAATCCAAAGATGCGTAGGTTAGCTGGATTAGCAGGATAACTGCGTGGGGTTAAGGGAATAGGGCAGCGGGTAGTCTTGGGTAAGATGTTCTGTTGGAGACTCAGTGCTGATTTGATGGGCCGAGTGGCCTCTTTTTTGCACTGTAGGGAATCCATGATTCCTCTATGATTGAAAATAATTTTTGGTAGTAGCTTTTTAATAAACTAACCTTTATCTGTACGAGACATTGGTAAGGCCACACTTGGAATAGTGCACAGTTCTGGTCATCCTATTGTAAAAAGGATATTATTAAAGAGTGCAGAAAAGATTTACTAGGCTGCGACCTGGTCTTGATGATGAGTTATAAGGAGAGCTAGATAGACTGGGATTTTTTTCTCTGAAGCCCAGGAGACTGAGGAGTGATCTGATAGAGGTCTATAAAATAATGAGGGGCACAGATTAGCTAGATAGTCAATATCTTTTCCCAAAGGTAGGGGAGTCTAAAACTAGAGGGCATAGGTTTAAGGCTAGAGGGGAGAGATACAAAAGGGCCCAGAGGGGCAATTTTTTTTTTTTAACACACAAAGGGTGGTGAGTGTCTGGAACAAGCTGCCAGAAGTAGTAGCAAATGCGGGTACAGTTTTGTCTTTTAAAAAGCGTTTAGACAGTTACATGGATAAGATGGGTATAGAAGAAATGGGCCAAATGCGGGCAGTTGTGATTAGCTTAGGGGTTACAAAAAAGGGGCAGCAAGGACAAGTTGGGCAGAAGAGCCTGTTTCCATGCTGTAAATCTCTATGACTCAATACATTACACTACATTCTTCATCTATCAAGTTACAGAATCCAGGCAGATCACACAAACTCATCGGCCAACACAAATGTTTTGTGAACATTTTACCTGAAATAAAATGTTCACAAAAGGTTACAATTGCAAAGGCAACAGTTCAGTTCACCCCTGCAAGGATGTAACTTAAATTAATGGAACACAAGGTTCTCCTAATAACCTGAATAAATGAGAGTCTGGACAAATCAGCCAGGAGTATATCATTCACCAAATTAGATGCACCAGCAGATTTGGGCAGTTGCCTCTTGATGAACAACATAGAACACTACAGCACAAACAGGCCCTTCGGCCCACAAGTTGTGCCAATCATATCTATACCTACCAGGCCATAGAACTATCTGTAATTCCCAATCCCATTAAATCCCATGTACTCATCTAGAAGTCTCTTAAAAGACCCTAGTGAGTTCGCCTCTACCACCCTTGACAGCAACTGATTCTATTCACTCATCACCCTGAGTGAAAAACTTACCTCTAGCATCTCCTCTGTACTTGCTCCCCAGCACCTTAAACCTCTGTCCTCTTGTAGCGACCATTTCAGCCCTGGGAAATAGCCTCTGAGAATCCACTCTATTTCATTCAACACCTTATAAACCTCTATCAAGTCACCTCTCAACCTTCATTTCTCCAGAGAGAAGAGACCTAGGTTGAGAGAGCTATCTTCATAAGGCATGCCCCCCAATCCAGGCAACATCCTTGTAAATCTTCTCTACACCCTCTCAATAGTTTCCACATCCTTCCCATAGTGAGGCGACCAGAACTGCACACAATACTCCAAATGGGGTCTGACAAGGATCTTATAAAGTTGCAGCATTTCCTCCCGACTCCTAAACTCAATTCCTCTATTAATGAAGGCCAGTACAACAAATGCCTTCTTGACCACATCCTCCACTTGCGGGACAGATTTAAGAGTCCTATGGACCCGGACCCCAAGATCCTTCTGCTCCTCAACACTGCCAAGACTCCAACTCTTGATATGATACTCCTTCATCCCATTGGTCCTGCCAAAATGGACCACCACACATTTATCTGCATTGAAGTCCATCTGCCACTTCTCCGCCCAGTCTTGCATCCTATCTATGTCCCACTGCAACTTCAGACATCCCTCCAGACTATCCACAACACCACCAACCTTCGTATCATCAGCGAATTTACTAACCCATCCCTCCACTTCCTCATCCAGGTCATTTATGAAAATGACAAACAGCAAGGGTCCTAGAACAGAACCCAGATTGCTGACTGTTTTTATTGCAATATTTAGTTGTTATTGCTTTAATAGATCACTATCTGCAATTGCATCCACTCCTGAAATTTTCTATGTCTTCAATCCTAAAAGGCACCGAAGGTGGAATATACCATTTGGATGACATGCTTATTCATCACTCCGTAAGTCTTTCAAGATGCAGGCCCAATGCTGAGCTCATCAAACCAATGATTATATAATGCCTCTGCCATAATAGTTTACCCACTAAAAAAAAGGTGATCAGAGAGTTTTTGTAATCTAAGAATATTACTGAGCTTCAAATATTTCTTGCCATGATCAACAAAACTAGGAAGTTCCTGTCAAATTTGGCAGTGGACAATAAGCTTTTGAGAAAATCAAAAATCTTTTAATCTCTTCTGAATTCTATTTATTTATTAGTCACAAGTAGACTTACATTAACACTGCTAATAAAGTTATTTTGAAAATTCCCTAGCCACCACACGGACAACTGTTCAGGTACACTGAGGGAAAATTTAACATGACCAATGCATCTAACCAGCATGTTTCTCAGACTGAGAGAGGAAACCCCTGCAAACACAGGGAGAATGTGCAAACTCTACACAGACAGTTACCCAAGCTGGGGAATTGAACCCAGCTCCTGGCACTGAGAGGCAACAGTGTTAACCATTGTGTTTTGACCCAAAACTACCGACCATGGCTGAAGCAGTTAAATTGTCAGTGGTGTTATTTCAAGAACTGAGAGATGGTAAACATAGACCAATTTATTACCCTTCAAGGTCACTTACAAGCAGAGAAAAGATATACTGCAATTGAGAAGGGATTACTGGCAGCAATGTGGACATGTGAGAAATTCTCAGACTACTTGACGGGATTGATGTACAAATTTGAAACAGACCACAAGCCACTAGTTACTCTTCTGAGCATGAAAAGATTGCAAAGGTCCCATCTAGAGCCCAATGGTTCAGATTAAAATTAATTAGATTGGATTGCAAAACACAGAAAGGGAAGTACTAGAAGACAGCAGATGCACTATTGATAATACCAGCTGAAGGATCATACGAATTAGGAGCAAAAGTAAACAAATTCAGCCCTTTGAGCCTGCTCCGCCATTCAATCAGATCATGGTTGATCTTCCCCTGGTCTTAAATTCACCTCTTTCCCCATATCCCCTTATCCCTTTTTTATTAGAACCAATATCAAAGATTTACATTTCATCAAGCTAGGGGAAGGGTATACATCTCTCATTACTCAAAGCCTTCCAGCTACTGTAAAGAGGAGGAGATATGCACAGTAGCAAGATAACAAATCTGGCCATATAAGAAAATACTGTCTAGGACAGCCAGACTATGCTCCTAACAACCCATTACCATTTCAAACAGAAAAAGCACCTCACATTCATCAATGATCTCAAACTTTTTAAATGATTGAATAATGATTCTGAGAAGACTTTGGTTTAATATTCTTCAATGATATCACCAACGTCATTTGGGGAAAGCAAAATGTTGTGTAAGATCCCAGCGATCATTCTGACGGCCAGGCCTTACTCATTCTACAGAAGAAATTAGTTTGAATTGATTGTTCACTGCACATGTAAGAAAACAGCAAAAGAGTCCACTATCACATTCTACTTTTCCATTAAAGCTACGAGAGCTCCTTGGAATGGATTCATTTGATTTGCAAGTCAAGATTTTCCTCATCATTAATTACTACTCAATGTGAATTGAAGTGAACAGACTGGTTCCACCTTGACAATATGCAGTCATTCAATCACTGAAGAGATTTTATTCAACAAACCTGGACATTGTGGTGTCAGGCAATGGTCTGCAGCTTGCTCATAAACTGCCCCAACTTTTGTGAAGAAATGCAGATTCATTTATGTAACAAGTTCAGTTTGTCATCCTCAAGAAACCGGAGAAGCTGAGGGAGGCATACAAGCCAGAGACCATCAAGAGTGAAGATTTTGCTCTTCCGAGTTATTAAAACTCACCCATACAAAATGCTTTCTCACCAGTGTTGGTAACGGAAAGGAAACGAGAACACAACTTCCAGCTCTACAACTTATTATCTTGAATAGCCACGAGGGTGAAACAGTGTGAGGAAGAGCAGAGAAACAAACAGGCTTGCAGCTTTAATTTCAGGCACAAACCATTAGGCTCATTAGTGCTTTCAAAGTTTATTGTCACAAATAGACTTACATTAATACCGCAATGAACTTAGTGTAAAAATCTCCTGGTCACCACACTCTGGCGTCTGTTCAGGCATGCTGAGGGAAAATTTAGCATGGTCAATACACCTAATCAACACATCTCTGGGCAGTGGGAGGAAATCAACGCAGACATGGGGAGAATGTGCAGACTCGACACAGACAGTGACTCAAGTTAGGAGTCGAAGCCGAATCCCTGGTGTTGTGAGGCAATTGTGCCATCGTGCCACCCCTATGCCACTGTACTGCTAAAGCCCAGGGTGAGATCATGGATACCAAAGCAACATAAAGAAGGTATAATAAATGAAAAAACTCCTCAACCAAGAATAAGAAAGACCAAGGCACCACATGGAGAATCCATAGCATGATGACAACCTTGGAAAGAAAATCAAAAAGAAACTGGGGCCTACTACTCAGATTCTGATGGAGAAAAAGAAGAAACAAGGAGTAGGCCATTTAGCCTGTTGAGCCTGTCCCATCATTCTATTAGATGATGGCTGATCATCAACCTCAACGCCATTTTCCTGCACTGTTCCCATATCCCGTGATGTCATTAGTATCAGAAAATCTATTTCTGTGTTGAACATGCTCAATGATTGAACTTCCACACACTTCCACAGAATTTCAAGCATTCACCACCCTGAGTGAAGAAATTCTTCCTCTTCTGAGTCCTAAATGATCTGCCCCTTATTCTGAAACTGTGCTCTCTGGTTCCACACTCACTAGCAGGGGAAACATTCAACCTACATTCACCCTGTCATGCTTTAAGTTTCAATTAGGTTACCCCTCATTCTTCAAACTTCTAGGGATTACAGGCCAGTTTCTTCAATCTTTCATTCGGTAACCAACCTACCATACCAGGGATTAGTCTACTGAACTTCCATTGCACTCCCTCCATGGCAATTGGATTCTTCTTTGGATGAGACCAAAGCTGCATAAACTACTCCAGTTTATGCTGTCTCACCAAAGTGCTAAATAATCGCAGAAATGCATTTCTCCTGCTGCATCAAATCCCTTTGCAATGAAGGGCAACTACCATTTGCCTTTCCCATTGCTTGTTGAACTTTTGGTGACTCATTGTGATGAGTTTTTTATTTGAGAGATCATGTTTGTAAATCTGTGGACGCTAAAAAAACTGTGCAGACGTGTGTACAGGATTAAGTAAATAGTGGAAGGTTATTGGAAACAGAATGTCTGTGAGGTCCATCTTCCGTCGGGAAAAAGATACAGAAGTCTGAGGTCACGTACCAACCGACTCAAAAACAGCTTCTTCTCTGCTGCTGTCAGATTTTTGAATGGACTTACCTTGCATTACGTTGACCTTTCTCTAACCCTAGCTATGACTGGAACACTACATTCCATACTCTCTCATTTCCTTTGTTATGAACAGTATACTTGTCTGTACAGTGCACAGGAAATAATACTTGTCAAAGTATGTTAATACATATTTCAATAAACCAAATCAGATTAAACCAAGAGCTGTAAGGTTAAAGATATAAGGCTGATGCATTTGTAATGTGTGGGTACGGTGAGTTTGAGTTACAAGTTGGATCTAAAATTTGCATGCGAGTTAAGTGGGAAACTTCATTGTTCAGTTCTTGAATTTCAAAAATGAGTTCAGAGGTGGCAAGGTTTGCATCTTACAAATGTTCTACAAATTAACAGGGGAATATATATTAAATTTTATTGACTTACAGACAAAACAGAAAATATGGAAGATTTTATATTTGGAACAGTTGAGTCAAAGGGATGTTTCAGGACAATGGAAGTCAAGATGAAAGAGGGAAAAGATATTTAAGGAAGGATGTTTAATTGTGTTGGTGCAGTTGTGGGAGAAAGCCCTGAAAAGTGAGCTGCTGTGAATTGGAGGCAGGCAACTAGTGTTAAGCCAGAAGCATCTTTATTTCAGGAAACAGTTGGTTTCTGAACTCTCTTTTGGAACTCTACATCAGTGCAAGCACTTGAGGAATCATGCTGTATATGTAGGAACTCACCAAAGCTCCTTACGCAGCATCATCCAGACCCACAAGCATTATCAAGTAGAAGACGAGGGCAGGAGATACCTGGGAACAGCATCACCCGGAAGTTTTTTTTTTCAAGCCATTCACCATTGTAACTTGGAAACATGTCGACTTTCCTTTCCTGTCACTGGGTCAAAATCCTAGAATTCCTTCCAACCAGCACCGTCAGTGCACCTTCGCCACATGGACTGCAGCAGTTCAAGAAAGCAGCTCACCACCCTATTTTCAAGGGCAATTAAGGATGGACAATACAAGTGAATACAAAATTTAAAAGCCTTAATAAAGTGGTAATCATTCCTTAACTTGGGTAATATTACTGAATTTTTATAGTTAAAATTTATAAGGGAGTTATTGCCGAGGAGATCATTTACTTGGATGCTTTCGATGAAGCAGGTTTTTTGGGTTTGTTCCGTAAGACTGGTTTAACTGTGTAACTTTAATCTTGGTTACTTATTTTTTCCTTTTAATTAAACCTTCTAATTTTTAAAAGTCTGAAGAATTCACTAGAGGTCAGCAGCTTGTTTTTACAATAAGAAAAAGTTCTGATCAGTGAGACAGACCTCAGTCTGGAGTTTGGCTTGCTCAGCAACATCTGGTCATAATACTCAGGACCAAGGACACCAGATCCCTTTGGACAACAGCACTTCCCAATCGCTCACCATTTAAGAAGTACTCTGCCTCTGTTTTTTATCCAAAAGTGATGACTTCACACTTATTATACTCCATCAGTCATGTACTTGCCAAATCATTTAGTCTGTCCAAGTCCCCTTGAAGAATCCTTCATATTCCTCACAGCTTATATACCAACCTAGTTTTGTCTCATCAGCAAATTTGGAAATCCTACATCAGGGTTCAAATCTATTTTAATTTGAAAATGATGCCATCAATAAAGTCCACACCCCTTTGTTTCCTTTTAAACTTCCTACTTCCCACGGGATGGAAATGTCACGCACCTTTCCGACAGCCTGCTTAAAGATGCACAGACACATGAGGGGGAATTCAAGCCTAAAATTATCCTTCCAATCTTGCCATCACAACTAGGTATTTTTGATGGCTGCATTTCATGACATTGCTATTCCTGACCAGAATGAAGATGATTGGGTAATTGCCCTGTCAATCACATACAGATTACCCTGCTGTAAGTAACTGGGACTGATTTTACACACACAATTTGTATTCCATAAGTATTTTTCATTCACTGCATTTTGCTGGTGACAAAATCTTGCTTTTTTTTTGCAAGACTCTGCAGTAGTTTCAGCTGCTGTTCGCTGTAGCAGAGGCACTGTTTGAAATAAATACCGTTGGTTGAGTTAATAGACCAATTGCTCTGAGTCCTGTGTAAATCCCAGTTTGTCTGGCTAACACAATGACAACAACACACATTTTATGAAAAGGAAGTTTAACAGAGTGTCACAGCTTAATAACACCTGGAATGGTTGATGAATGAATCCACTCAATTTCACTCCAACTTATGAATGGAATGTTTACATTCCCTCAGCCCTACTCTTTACTTATTCTTATCCTGCAGTCTGAATCCTTTTTCTTTTTTTGGGACCATCAGGGCTGCATAACTTCATAAGATATAGCAGCAGAATTAGGCCATTCGGGACATCGAAACATGGCTGATGTGTTCCTCATCCCCATTTTCCTGCCTTCTCCCCATAACCCTTCGACCCATTACCAATTAAAAATCTGTCTAACTCCTCCTTAAATTTATTCACGGTCCCAGCATCCACTGTACTTTGGGGTAGCAAATTCCACAGATTCACAATCCTTTGGGAGAAGTAGTTTCTCCTTAATTTTGTTTTAAATTTGCTCCCCTTATCCTAAGACAATGATTTCTCATCCCAGAATGCCCCACAAGAAGCAGCATCTGCTCCGTGTCTACTTTATCCAGACCTTTTATCATCTTGTATACCTCAATTTGTTCTCCCCTCATTCTTTTAAATTTCAGAAAGTTAGGCTCAAGTTATTCAAGCTCTTTTCATACAACAAACCCCTCATCTCTGGAATCAATTTAGTGAACTTCCTTTGAACTGTCTCCAACACCACTACATCTCTCCTCCAATAAGGGAATCAAAACTGGTGCAGCCTCATCACTGCCTTGTATAGTTGCAGCAATACTTCCATACCTTTATATTCTACTCTATCTATAAATGCCACCATTCCATTCACTTCCTTTATTATCTTCTCCCACATAAAAGATCTGATAGAATTTCATCTAGGACCCTTACTACTACGTGATCCCAAATCAATATATCCCCCAACAATCTGCCAGCCTGTATAAATTGCTTATGAATGAGTTCTCAGAGTTCTCTATTTCCATGAGGACCAAGAACAAAACTGCTCCTTCCTCCCAAAACCACAGCCGTCCTCCCCCACCCCCTTCTGAGTGCCTGTGCAAACCCCATTCCTAATATGCTCCACTGACAACCTCCCCCATCCTGCTACCCCTGTGTCGGTGTGCATCCCTTTCCAGTGAAAGATATGGGTTCCCTTTGACCCACTTATTCGCTCGTATGTCATGCACCATTGCTGATCTTCAGCTTCCCATCCTCAGCCTTCCTCTTCCTTCCACTGTTCCTCATCCTTCTCCACCTCCTTGCCCCTTCCCCCCATCTTCCTCCTTCCCTCTTTGTTCTCCTACCTATTACCCTTGCAGAGCCTTCCTTGCCCTTCGCACCCCCTGCCCCGCTCCAGTCGAAATTCTCATTTGCAGAAGCAGAAGTCTGCATCAGTCCCTCAGCATCATGGTGTCCTTGTGGAATACAATGTCAGCAGTAGACATCTGCCTTTCACAACATCAGACATATTACCTGTCAGAGTCTAAGGGCGGAGGCAGTATGAGTTTAGCAGCACAGAGATATCCCTGTAGGCAACACTGGCAAGGAGCAGGAGGAGATTAACTCAACAGCTCCAGCAGTGTGGTATTGACCATAACAAGAATAGCACTATACTATGGCAGGTAGTTTATATATGTTACATTCGCCTTAAATTCATGAGCTCTAACTTGTCCACGCCACTCTTTTTCAAACAGGTTTGAAGCTGACATAATTTACCTCTGACATGAGGAGGTTCCATGGAACAGCTGTTGTTCTGAGCGCTTGTGAGATTTAAGTGAATGCAAATAGCATTGATGCTGCTAGGCAGTGAATAATCCGTCATAACACACCATCGGGAGAATTACAAACTTCTTTATGCCAGTGAGTTTGACTTTTCCCCTTGCCGCTACATCCTCTGCTGCCTCACACTACAGAACTTGCCAAAGGCAGGAAGGGAGAAACCCCACCCATTAACCCTGCCCCCCACTCCACAGGGGTTGCTAACCCCTCTGAGTATTTCCAGCATTTTCTGTTCATATACAAGCACAACTTACTGTTATCTGAAGCTTGAAATTAGTATCATACTAATTCACTATAACAAATGGATCTGTGTTATTCTGCAAAACAGCAGAATTTGAAACACAAGAAGTCATTCAGCCCATCATATCAGTGCTGACTCTCTAAATAACTAATTCATCTAATTCATTTCACAGAATCACGGAATACTACAGCACAGAAGAGGTCCTTCGGCCCATCAAGTCCACACCAACCTATGAAAGGCTCTGACTTACGCATCTAATCCCTCTTGCTAACATGTGGCCCATACTTTGAATGTTATGATGTACCAAGTGCTCAACAGATGATTTTTAAAAGGTGTGAGGAATCCCACCTCCATCATCTCCCTCTGGCATGCATTCCAGACTGTCACCACCCTCTGAGTTTTTCCTCAAATCCCACCTAAACCTCCAACCCCTCACTTTTAACTTATGCCCTTTCATAATTGACGCTTCAGTTAAGGGGATCAGCCACTCCCTATCCACTTAGTCCATGCCTCATCTTCCTGCAATCCAGCACATTCTTCCTTTTCAGGTAATAACCCAATTCCCTCTAGAAAGTCTTAAATGAACTTGCCTTCACCACTCTCTCAGGCAGTGCTTTCCAGACCCAAACTACTTGCTGATTCAAGAAGTGTAACTCCTATCACTATTAGCCAATTACTCAAAACTGTCCCCTCTGGTTCTCCATTTTTCCAACAATGGGAAAAGTTTATCCCTACCTACACTGTCCAGATCCCCATAACTTTGAATACGTCTCATCAAATCTCATCCCTTCTTTTCTCCAAGGAAATTGGAGCTAAGAGCTAGCTAATTGGATTAGGAATTGGCTAGCTGATAGTAGACAGAGGGTGGTGGTTGATGGAAATCATTCATCATGGAGTTCGGTTACAAGTGGTGTACCTCTGGGATCTGTTTTGGGGCCACTGCTGTTTGTAATTTTTATAAATGATCTGGATGAAGGTATTGAAGGATGGATTAGTAAATTTGCGGATGACACCAAAGTCAGAGGAGTGGTAGATAGTGAAGAGGGGTGTTATAGTTTGCAGAGAGATTTGGACAAGTTGCAGAGCTGGGCCGAGAGGTGGCAAATGAAGTTTAATGCAGAAAAGTGTGAGATAATTCACTTTGGCAGGAATAACAAATGTGTAGAGTATCGGGCTAATGGTAGGGCTCTCAATAGTGTTGATGAACAGAGGGATCTTGGTGTATTTGTGCACAGATCCCTGAAAGTTGGCAATCAAGTCAAAGGCATACGGAGTCTTGGCTTTTATTGGTAGGGGGATTGAATTTCGGAGCCGCAACGTCATGTTGCAACTGTACAAAACTCTAGTGCGGCCGCACTTGGAGTATTGTGTGCAGTTCTGGTCCCCGCATTATAAGAAAGATGTGGAGGCATTGGAGAGGGTACAGAGGAGGTTTACCAGGATGTTGCCTGGTATGGAGGGCAGGTCTTATGAGGAGAGGCTGAGGGATTTGAGGTTGTTTTCGTTAGAAAGGAGGCGGCTAAGAGGGGACCTAATCGAAACATATAAGATGATTAGAGGTTTAGATAGGGTGGACAGTGATAGCCTTTTTCCTAGGATGGAGAAAGCTAGCACGAGGGGACATAGCTTTAAATTAAGGGGTGGTAGTTATAGGACGGATGTCAGAGGTAGGTTCTTTACCCAGAGGGTGGTAAGGGTATGGAATGCCCTGCCTGCTGCAGTTGTAGATGCGCCAAGTTTGGGGGCATTTAAGTGGTCAGTGGATAGGTTTATGGATGAAAAGGGAATGGTTTATGTTAGAGGGTCATTGCTTTTTCTTAATTCGTTGGTGCAACATCGAAGGCCGAAGGGCCTGTTCTGTGCTGTAATGTTCTATGTTCTATGAAAACAGTCTCAATCACATAGCTACATTTACTCTGCAATCATTCTTGAATATTTTCTGCACACTCTAATGCCTTCACATCCTTCCTAAAGTATGATACTCAGAATTAGGTGCAATACTCCAAGTGAGGCCAAACCAGTGCTTCGTACAAGTTCATCATCAACTTCTTGTTTTTGTATTTTATGTCGCTATTAATGAAGCCCAGGATGCCATATGTTTTATTAACCATGCTCACAGCCAATCCTCCCACTTTCAATGATTTATGTATATATACACACAGGTCCCTCTGTTCCTGTATCTCTTTGGAACAGTATCCTTTGTTTTGTAGTCTCTCCACATTCTTCCTAACAAAATGAATGACATCACATTGCTCTGTATTAAATTTCATCCGCCAGTTTTCTAGCTATTCTACCAATCTATGTCCTTTTGAAGTTTTACATTATCTTTCTCACAATACTTCCAAATTTTGTAATCTGTAAATTTTGAAATTGTGCCCAAGATTAGCCCATTTGCCTGATGCTGTGATGCCTGTCTAAACCCTATTTGCTTTGTCCTATTCCCACAGCCTCAGTGTATACCTTTCATGTGCTCAATCACTTCAATGTTGTACTCAATAGCTACTTGTAATAAAGCATCCCACATTTTCATAGCCTTTTGTGAAATATTACTTCTAATTTTCCCTTTTAATTCTGCCACTAACGATTCTGAGCCCATGCCTTTTTGTCAAACGATTCAACCAACTCATATTCAAATCCTTCTCAAAATATTTAATGCTTTTAAAAACGTCCGTCGACCTTGTTTCATAACTATGTTTCTCTTTCAAATGATAATTCAAATGAATCTTTATAGAACACTTTTATAGACACTCGGCAAGTGGCGGGCGGGGAAGGTATCAAGAAAAGCTGGCCCTAGCTTGCAGTATATCGCACCTTTCATAGCCTCAGGATCACCCTCGCTGACAATAATATCAATGATATAATGTAGGCAATGCAGCTGTCAATTTGCACATAGAAAGGTCTCACAAACAAGAATGTGATAATGACTATGTAACCTGTTTTAATGATGTATGTTGTGACATAAATGGGCATCAGGGAGAAATGCCACCTCTTAATTAGGCTTTTTCCCCCAGAAGAAAATCCAACAGCAAAAAGTTCATCACCTAGGAATTTACAGTTTAAGCAAAGGAGAAAAATAGAACTTGTTAAACCACTAAAGGGCAATTTTGATCCTGAAAATTATTAACTGCACAAATCACCAAGTCAATAAATACAAGTTGGTGCTGAGCAATTTGGACGTCGAACAACTTCTAAGGAAGAAAAGTTTGGTTCTGCTTACTCTGCTATTTAATACTGATTAGTCATTAACTAGAACCTTCAAACAATATTTGCCTTTTTCAATTCTCCCAGGATTGCAGCACCACATTTAAACAAAAGTAATCTGCAGTGATATCAAATCCCACAGCTTTGTCTGTGCATCCCTGTGGGGAGCACTTTATCATACACATAATCAAGGAATAGAAACTGCACCTTCTGATCCTGTTATACACTTCGAAACATTCCGAGGATATAATAATCACTTGCATTTACACAGATCTTTAATAATTCTTTGATTCAAATGTACCATCAAATCGAAGCATTTCCCAGGATCATTGTCAAAATTTGATACTGAACCAATAAGGAGATATTAGAACTGGTGACCAAAAATCTGGTCAAAAAGATAGATTTTAAGGAGCATATTATGGGAGTAGGATGTAGAGAGGTTTAGAAAAAGTCCTCCATAGGCAATTGAAATCATGCTAGCAGCAATTGAAAAATGAAATCGGGGAACGTGAAAAAGGCGAGAATTGGAGAAGCACAGAGACTTCACGCAGTTAGGGACAAGTGAGTCTCTGGAGGAACTGAACAATGTTAAAACTGATGCATTGCTGGACTGGTCTCCAATGTGGGTCAGCTAGCACAGAAGTGATAGATCTATAGAACTTGGTGTGAGAGGATAAGGGCAGCAAATTTTGGATGCCATTGAATTTAGACTACATTAAAGTTAAGATGCAGTCAGGACAGGATTGGAACAGTCAAGTTTAAAGATAACCAAGGGTTTCATCAGATGAGTGGAAATTGGGTGAAATCAGGCAACATTTTGGAAATGGATCAGCTTTGACAAAGGATCATTTAGAACATAAAACATTACAGCGCAGTACAGGCCCTTCGGCCCTTGAGGTTGAGCTGACCAATGGAACCAATTTTAAGACCCACTAACCTAAACTATTCCAATGCTCCATATGCCTATCCACTGACCATTTGAACACCCTTAAACTTGGCGAGTCTTTTCAATTTGGACTTGAAACGTCAGCTTTTTTCTTTCCTTACAGATGCTGCCAGACCTGCTGAGATTTTCTAGCATTTTCTCTTTTGGTTTTGGAAATTACAGTAGGTGGTCTTGATGTAGCACAGATATATAATTCTGAATCAAATGGGACACTGAATCATAGAGTTTGCAACCACAATCTTTCAGAGGGGCCTGGGATGATGAAAAGCTTCAGCAGCATGCTTTTGTTTCAACAATAGTCAAGCTCCAAACCACCAAACCACTGCTTGGTGGTGTTCCCCAGGATTATGATGGCCTCTATTCTTGATGGACATTAATGACCTGAACTTGGGTGTAAGAGCACAATAATGACCCTATCAAATGGTACAAAACATGCATTGTACAAGGAGCAGAGCGAGAGACAAGAGAATGGAGACAGTTGATGGAATAGATGGACATATTGGCAGGTGACATTTAAGAGAAACATAAGGAAAAATATTGCAGTAGGAAGGAAACGCAAACACAAAGTAAATTGAAGGATGCAGGTGCTGACAGATCGAGTGATATTCACACATCAGTCATTAAAATGGGCAAAGCAGGCTGAAAAAGCAGTTAAAACACATTGGATATGCTTTATAAATAGAAGCACAACATATAAAACAAAAGAAGCTGGTATGATCTTTATCAGACACTGGTTCAATCTCAACTGGAGTGTTTGTTAATTTTGGACATCAGTAAACATTAGAGGGGGTGCAGAAAAAATTCACTGGAATGGTCCCACAGATGAAGGCTTGAGTTGTATGGATAGATTAGAGGAGCTGGGGTTGGAGGAGGAGGCGGAATGGGAATCGGATAGATGCTCTTAATATCATGAGATAGCTAGATGGAGAGAAACGGTTGCAACAGAGGATCAACCATGATTAGACTGGATGGCAGGACAAGCTTGAAGGGCTGCAGAGCATACTCCTGCTGCTGTTTTCCACACTTCAATATTGTTCATAATCCCACACTATGCAAATATCTGTCTGACTTTCATATGCAATCTGAATGTCTTATGGCATTGAAAGGCCTTAAGACAAATCCAGACATATACATCATTAAATGTAACAAAGGGATGGGAACAGCTATGCCTAACATGCTTGATGTCAATAAAATGCATATCATTCTTAATGACAGGTCTAAATTTGTATCCGTTGGGCCTGCTGTTCAACATCACCAAACAGCCTTACTCAAAGATAAGCTCAAAGAAAACGCTTACATTGAGTAGTCACACAATATACGAGGGGATTTGCCCTCATGGATCACTGCATACACGTACATATGGACTGCCCTAGATAGGCAAAAGTCATGTCCCTTTATGCCCTATCTTATCAATGAGCAGCCCTGCATAGCCAAATGGTTGACTGAATTTTTACAACCTGTTTCGAGCAAATTTTCCAGATACACAGTGAAGGATTCCTTCACATTTGCGAAGACCATAAAGAACTTGCATATTGGTAGCAATGCTGTGTCCAAGCGCCCATTGGATAAAGCTACCCTATTCACCAATGTTCCACTTAAGGAAGCCATATACATTTGCAGCACCACATCATGGTAATCTGGACCCTCCATTATCGTATGAATAACTATTCAATAACTACGTGCAGCTATGATCAACTTTAACAACACCATGTGTGCCATAATAGATGGTGTTGCTATGGATTCCCACTCGGAGCAACTCTCATAAACATGCGTCTTTGATGGAATGACATCTAAGCTCCTACCCCTTGCATATTTATTGTATGTGGATAAATAGTTCACTATATTTAAATCTACAGCTTTGAATATTTATTTTGTGTCAGAATGGGCTCCATCCTGTGCAAAAATTCACTTTCAAAATGGAGCAGTCAAATGAACTCTTTTTCCTTGATGGATTAGTTGCGAAATCTGCCAGTGGGTTCTCTTCCACAGTTCACCACAAGCCTACCTTCACTGATCAATCCACGCATTGGGATTCTTACAGATCCACACGCATTTTCATAAATAGGGCCCATGCTATTTTCTGCAAACACAAGCTTGACATTGAAATAGAACACAAGACAGCCTGTGGTATGACGGCTACTCTGATCAGATCATATCTCTCTCTGTATATCAGGCAAACTCATGAAAAGGCCTAAGGCTGTCACTTTCAGCCCTGAAAAGTGCCACAGGCTACCTCATATCACCCTATGAAGGGCAAGGAATCACAAACATTCAAACAACAGGTGAAGCTAGCTCTTTCACTGCTACTACGCAATGGAAACACGAGCAGCATTTGCCACTAACCATGTTGCCATCAAGCCAAAAAGACATTCTGTTCTACCAATCACATAAATGAGTAATGATAGGTAATGATAAATGAGAAAATAGGTATGAAAGCCATACATCCCAAAGACAGGCAAGATCATATCAAACAGCCCTTCCACTGTTCACAATGGGCAACCATGATGTGGAGATGCTGGCATTGGACTGTGATAGGCACAATAAAAAGTCTCAACATCAGGTTAAAGTCCAACAGCTTTATTTGGTAGCACTGCCCCTTCATCAGGTGAGTGGAGGATTGAGTTCACAAACAGAGTGTATGTAGACACAGACTCAATTTACAAGATAATGGTTGGAATGTGAGCCTTAATAGATAATTATGTCTTTACAAATGCAGACAATGTAAGTGGAGTGCCACTCTGTCTTCAAAAAATAATTTTTCACAGTAACTACATTGCAATGTTAATGTAAATTTACTAGTGACACTAATAAATAAACTGTAAACTTTTTTGTGATTGTCCTAATGAGTGTCAAATGAAAGCCTTTAACAAAATGGCTTTTGTCAAAAATAATCAAGTTCTGTACTACCAAACAATTGTAAGATGAAAATCTTTTTATACAGCACATCGTATAAATCTGGAATGCATTGTGGTGGAGGCAGATTTAATTGGGGTTTCAAACTTCTGAAATAAAAGAATTTGCAAGGCCGATCAGTAAGAGCCAGGAAACGGGACTGGATGCAACGCTCTTGCAGAGAGTCAATGTGTGTTCAATAGGTAAATGGCGACCTTGTATCCTTTAATCATTCAATGACTCTACTCCAGCCAAGGTCAAACCAATAATTTACAAAGTCAATCAAAAACAGCAATTTGAGTATGACTTCCACTCCATTTTATGAAACTGGCAACAAAGAAGAATATTTATTTGTAAACATGGTAAAATGGTACAGCCGGAAGCATGTTAAGCGTTAAATTTATGCAACCTGGAAAATCAACACTATTCCAACTGCACAGACACAAATTAAATTAAAAAGATACCTCAAGTATCTGGTTCACTTCCAAAGTGAATGAAAAGCAACAAAGTGAAAGATAATGAATACCAACTAATGAAGTACTCCAATTCTCAGGATGTTTCGTTTTGACATGGTCAGCAATCTCAGCTAAAAGAAAAGACCACAAGGGGGTTTTCAACTGCTGCTTGGATCAGAAGAATCAGCAGATTGAACATGCAGATTCAGCACAATTCAATCCAGACATCAGGGACTTGGTACAAATGAAAGGATATATTGTTGACGATGATGCGGGTTTCAATAGGACCAACAAAGGCAGAGGCTTGATTCACATATCAGAAACTGCATCTGGTAGACTGTGGGTGCTGAACACAATTCATTGGGAGATGTTTAGGAGCAACAAATCCAGGATGACACCAGGCTGCAGTTGTGAGGAGGCACTGATGCTTGTCTTTTTATTAGTTAATTTTTTTATTCATTCATGGAATATAGACATTGCTAGCTGGCCAACATTTATTGCCCACCCCGAGGTGCCAAAGCCAGGTCAGGGTCAATCACATCACTGTGGATACACGTTGGCCAGATCAGGTAAGGATGGCAAATTTCCTTCCCTAAAAGACATTAGTGAACTGAATGGTTTTTCCAAGAATCGACAATGGTTTCATAGTCATCAATAGATTCTTAATTCCAGACTTTTTTTATTTATTGAATCCAAATTCCACCATCTGCCATGGCAGGATTCGAACCTGGGTCCCCAGAACTTTAGCTGAGTTCCTGGATTAATAGTCTAATTATAATACCTCTAGGCCATCGCTTTTCCAATTCAAAGAAGATGGGAATCACTGGCTGGCTGGCATTTTTTGTCATCCCTAGTTTCCCTTGTTCAGAGAGCAGCTGAAAATCAACCACATTGC
Organism: Sphyrna mokarran; assembly: GCA_024679065.1. NCBI lineage: Eukaryota > Metazoa > Chordata > Chondrichthyes > Carcharhiniformes > Carcharhinidae > Sphyrna > Sphyrna mokarran. Next base: position 4,244,923 of record JAGIQG010000013.1, on the reverse strand, counting down.
TATGACTCTGGAATCACATGTCTGCCAGATCATGTAAGGAAGGCAGATTTTCTTCCCAGAAGAACAATAGTGAACCAGACAGGTTGTTCCGACAATCAGCAATGTTTCATGGTCCTCCAGTAGATTCTTAATTCTATGCAGTTAATGAAATGGGATCTGAAAAAAAAATACTCCTTCCATGCATAACAGCCTCAAGGAGCTAAATAGCCTATTTATGTTCCAATGATCCTGACCAAATTCCTACTTTGTGCAAACGGGGTGCACACGAGATTGTTCAGGAAAATAAGGGTAGATGTTGCAGAGCTATGGTCACAATTTATCAGATCATTCTTAGTATAAACAGCAATGATAGTGGATTAAAGAAATGCAAATGCTGCTATCTTGTTCAGAAAGAACAGGATTGAGTCCAGCTACAGGCCAGTGGTTGGAGAAACTTTGAGACATTATTAATTGACATTCCAAAAGAAAGCATTAACAAATGTTAATGTTTCTTTGCTTAAGAAAAGTTACGTTTGAGCAATTTCACACGTGTGTGTGTGTGTGTGTGTGTGTGTGTGTGTGTGTGTGTGTGTGAGAGAGAGAGAGAGAGAGATATATACATATAAGTTGATATTGTACTACACAATAGACTTGCAAGCAAATCAACACCTGTGGCATTAAAGAACAATGACAGTATTAACACTAAATTGGTTAAGGACAGAAGACAGGGGTAAGCAATTATTTGTCAGAATGGAGGGATGTGGGCTGTGGGGTCCCCAGAGAGTACCACTGTCCTTTTTGAGATATATTAGTGGCCTGGACTGGGTATGGAGAACATTATCTCTAAGTTTTTAATGAGATGAAACTGGAAATGTATTCAATAGTGAGGAGGATCGTGACAGACTTGAGGGGAATAAACTTATGACACGTTAGACAAACCCATAAAGAAAATGACATTAAACACGAAAGTGGAAAGCAATTCATTTCAGCAGGAAGGATGGTGAGAGGTAAAATCGATTTATTCATTTATTATTGGCACATTTGATATAATTTGATTTATTGTCACATGTATAGGGTTATAGTGGAAAATGTTGTTTCTTGCCCTCTATACAGGAAGATGATACCATCATTCATAGCATACATAAGGGAGAAGAAAAGGAGGGTGAAGAATATACTGATGGTGGTAGTGTGATGGACTGGGCTACATTCACAACCCTTTGTAGTATCTTGCGGTCTTGGTCAGGGCAAGAGCCATATCAATCTGTGATACAACCTGTAAGTGGTCTCATCACCAGATTAAAGTCCAACAGGCTTATCTGGTAGCACGAGCTTTTAGAGTGTGTCCCTTCACAAGGAGAGTGCCAGGGCACTCATCTGATGAAGGGGCAGTGCTCTGGAAGCTCGTGCTACAAATAAACCTGTTGGACTTTAACCTCATGTTGTCAGCCTACTTATTATGCCTACTCCAGACCAACACCGACAACTCTACAACATGATACAACTAGGAAGAATGCTTTCTATGGTACATCTGTAAAAATTGGCAAGAGTCATAGCAGACATGCTAAATTTCCTTCGTCTAAGAAAGTAGAGGTGTTGGTGAGCTTTAACTATAGCGTTGAAATGGTGGACCAGGACAGGTTGTTGGTGATCTGGACACCTAAAAACTTGAAGCTTTCAACCATTTCTGCTTCATCCTATTGATGTAGACAGGGCCATGCCCTCCACTATGCTTCCTTAAGTCAATAACTATCTCTTTCGTTTTACTAACATTGAAGAAGGGATTACTGTCGTCGCATCATTTCACCAGATTCTCCATCTCTTTCCTGTATTCCATTTCATCATTGTTTGAGATCTGACCCATTACAGTGATGTCATGACCCATTACGATATCAGCAAATTTGACAATGAAGTTGGAGCTCAGTTTGGCCACACAGTCACAGGTACAGTAAGGGGCTGAGGACATAGTCTTGTCTGACACTGGTGTTGAGGATGAACGTATTGTTCATATTGTTGCCTATCCTTACTGGCTGTGGTCTGTGGGTTAGAGAGCCCTGGATCCAGTTGCAGAGGGAAGCGCCGAGCCTTTGGCCACAGAGTTTGCAGATGACTTCTGAAGGGATAATGGTGTTGAAGGCTGAGTTGTAGTCAATGAATAGGGGTCTAACATAGATATCTTTGTTATCTAAGTGTTCCAGAGGTGAGTCTAAGGCCAGAGAGATGGCATCTGCTGCAGACCTGTTGTAGCGATAGGTGAACTATAGTGAATCAATGTACTGGGATACAATAAATAATATTGTTCTTGCAAAGTATTACAAAGCATATCATTCATAGAATACAAAGGGGAAAAGGAAAGGATAAGGTGCAGAATGTAGTGTTACATTTACAGACAGGGTGAAGAGAAAGATCAGTTTAACGTATGATAAGACCAGGAAAGAAGCTGTTCTTGAATCAGTTGGTATATCACCTTAGACTTTTATATCTTTTTCCTGATGGAAGAAGGTGGAAGAGAGAATGTCCGGAATACATGGGATCCTTGATAATGCTGGCTGTTTTTCTGTGACAGCAGTGTAGATAATGTCAATGGATAGGAGGCTGGTTTGTGTGATGATTGGACTACATTCATGTCACATTATAAACACCTGAACTCATCTAATCCCATCTATCAGCATTTGGCCCATCACATTGAATATTATGATTTGAGAAGCGCTCATCCAGGCACTTTTTAAGAGAAGTAACCCGTCTCTACCACCCTCCAGGCAGTGCATTCCAGACTGTCACTACCCCTTGGGTTAAAAAATATTTTCCTCACATTCCCCCTAACCTCCTGCCCCTCACTTTGAACCCATGTCCCTCGTGACTGACCTTTCAACTAAGGAGAACAACTGCTCCTTAACCACTCTGTCCACGTCCTTCAATCTTGTACACCTCGATCAGGTCATCCCTCAAGTCTTCTCTGCTCCAACAAAAACAAGCCAAACTCAAACTTCTCATTATACTTAAATATCCCATCCCAGGCAGCACCCTGGTGAATCTCCTCTGCACCCTGTCCAGTACAATCACAACCTTTCGATAATATGGCAACCAGAATTGCACACAGTACTCTAGATGTGACCTCACTAAAGTTGTATACAACTCCAACACGACTTCCCTGCTTTTGTAATGTATGCCTCAATTGATAAAGGCAAGTGTTGCATATGCCTTTTTTACCACCCTACTAATGTGTCCTTCAACTTTCAGAAAGCTGTGGACAAACATCAAGCTTTCTAGTATCCTACAATTCATTGAGTGCTTCCTTGTCAAATTATTCCTGCCAAAATGCATCATCTCACACTTTTCAGGGTTAAATTCCATCTGCCACTTACCTGTCCATTTGACCATTCCGACTATATTTTCTTGTAGCCCAAAAAAACCCCACCTTATGTTAACTAAGGTGCCAATCTTTGCATCATCTGCAAACTTACTAATCCTACCCTCACATAATCAATGTCATTTATATAAATGACGAATAATAGGGAGCACAACACATTCCTGTGATACACCACTTGACACTGGCTTCCAATCACTAACACAGCCTTTTGTCATCACCCTCTGTCTCCCACAACTAATGATGTAGAGATGCCGGCGTTGGACTGGGGTAAACACAGTAAGAAGTAATGTGGTGTTTTCAGACTTCTTATTGTGTTTCCCACAACTAAGCCAATTCTGAATCCACTTCATCAAATTATCCTGTATCCCGTGTGAATTTATCTTCTTTATAAGTTTCCTATGTGGTACTTTGTCAAAGGCTTTGCTGAAATCCATATAAACTATATCAAACGCACTATCCTTGTCTACACATCTGGTCACCTCATCAAAAAGTTCAATCAAATTTGTTAGGCATGACTTCTCTCTGACAAAGCCATGCTAACTATCCCTATCCCTAATTAAGTTGTGCCTCTCCGAGAAGAGATAATTGCGCTCCTTCAGAAGTTTCTCTCATAGTTCCCCCAGCACTGACATGACATTCACTGATTTGTACAACCATTCTTAAACAGTCGAATCAAATTAACTGTTCTCCAATGGTCTGGCATCTCTCCCGTGGCCAGAGGGAAATTGAAAATTTGGTTCTGAATCCCTCCAATCTCTTTTGCATTTCACAACCGCCAACGGCGCAATTCATCTGGTCCTGGATATTTACTCACTTCTAAGGCTGCTAATACCTTGTCCTTCCCCAACTCAATTTACTTAAGAACCTCTCAGTCCCTCTTCCTGAATTCTATACCATTGTCCTCATTTTCTTCAGTGAAGACGGATGGGACGTATTCAACACTCCACCAATATCCTCTGGCTCCACCTTGCTCCCTAATGGGCCCTATCATTCCCTGGGTTATCCACTTTCATTATTCATAGACCTATAGAATATCCTAGGATTTTTCCTACTTTTATCAGCCAGAGCTTTTTCATATCCCCTCTTTGTATTCCTAACTGATTTCTTAAGCTTCACCTGCACTTTCTAAACCTCACCAATGTCTTCACTGATTTGCTTTCCTTTTAATCTACACCTCTTGGTGCAGATGTAGCAACACAGGAGAGTTTCTGTTCCCTAGATCTAGAATACCTGGTGCTGAAATGCCACTACTACTTTCCACCAAATTCACCTCTGTTATCCTGAGAGCAGTTTACGTCCCACCCTGTGCGGGCATGAAAACAGTGCTGAACTAAATATATACCTTCACAAATAGCCTTGAGACGCAACAACCTGAAGCCTTGTTCGTCATGGCCAGAGACTGCAACCAGGCCAAGCTCAAGAGTGCCCTACCAATATGTCTCCTGTTCCACCAGAGACCCAAGCATCCTCACCCATTGCCATAGACATATCAAACATGCTTACTGCTCTGTACAGTATACAGTAACAGACTTCATTAGTTACTACATGCCAAATAAGCTAATCCACATGTTATCCAACTGGAAACCAGGGACAAACAGGGATATTCACTGCGTGCTGAAATCCGGGTCTGAGACATTCGAATCAAATAACCTTGACCAATACAAGAAATCTAGAGACCATCTTCAGAGGTCCATCAAAAATGCCAAGATTCAGTACTGGACCAAGCAAGAGTCCCTGGTTAGCCATACAGAGTCCCATCTATTACGGCAATGTCTGCCAGAGGTAACAAGTTACAAGATGAAGGAATGTAAAATCGCCGACAACAATGCACTCCTCCCCAGTGAGCACAATCCATTCTATGCTCATTTTGAGCAAGTGGTCAGCAAGAGCACGCCTTCCACCCTGGAAGCCTCATCTGAAGTGGTATCCGAAGTCACCATAACAGACATCAGATCAACTTTCTTGAAAGTCAACCCAGAAAGTCTGCCCAAATAGGGTACCTTGACAAGATCCTGCACAGACCAGCTGGCGGAGATATTCACAGACATCTTTAACCTGTCCTTACACCCTACCTACTTCAAAAAGACGTCCATCATCCCAGTATAAAGAAAAGGCAGAAAGCATACCTTAATGACTATCATCCAGCGGCTCTGACATGCATTGTTATGAAGCGCTTCGAAAGGTTAGTCATGGCAATTGCTAACATCCCATAGAATACATCCTTTGTGGTTGCATCACAGCTTGGTACAGGTCCTGTTTTGTCCAAGATCACAAAAAAACTAAAAGGTCATGAATGCAGCCCAGTCCATCATGCAAACCAACCTCCTGTCCACTGACTCCGTTTACACTTCCCGCTGCCTGGTGAAAGCAGTCAGCATAATCAAGGACCCTGCACATCCTAGATCAACTCTCTGCCACCTTCTTTAGTCAGGAAAAAGATACAAGAGTCTGAGAACACGCTGTAGTCTACTCAAGAACAACTTTTTTCCCTGCTGCCATCAAACTTTTGAATGGACTCATACTGAGTTGATCTTTCTCTACATCCTAGCTATGATTGTAACACTAATTCTGCACCCTCTCCTTTCCTTCTTCCCTATGTACTCTAAGAAGGGTATGCTTTATCTGTGTGCAAGAAACTACTTTTCACTGCATAGTCATACATTGACAATAATAAATCAAATCAAAGGAGTTGCAGCAGAATTTGGCCACTAAACTAAATGTTAAAATTTTAGAGCAAGTGCAACAGCAAAGACTGACTGCTTACATGCATCTATACATAAACCTTTGAAGGTGGCAGATAACTTCAGAAGTCCAATACCAAGGTGAAGAGGATATTTGCCAGAATAGTACTGGGATGAAAGATTTTAATAATAAAGAGACAAAGGAGAACAATTTTCCTTTTAAGTATTTGTTCAAATCTCCTTTTGAAAGTTATAACTGAATTCATGTCCTCTGCACTTTCAGCAAATGCCTTCCAGATCACAGCAACACTGTGAAAACTGTTCATGTCCCTGCTGGCTGTTTTGCTAAACAGTTTAAACCTGTGTCCTCTGATTATTGTCTCCTGTTATTGGAAACATGTTCTCTTGATCTTACAGTCTCAAAACCACTTTTTAAAATGTGTTCATGGGATTTTGACATCGCTGGCTGGACCACGATTTATTTCCCATCCCTGGAGGGCACTTAAGTCAACTGCATTGTTGTGGACCTGGGATCACACACAGGCCAGACCAGATAAAGCTGGCAAATTTCCATCTGAAAGGTCATGAGTAAACCAGATGGGTTTTTCTGATGATCAACATTGGTTTCATGGTCACCACGGTCAAAGGCTGCTGCATAAGATAAAGGTGCATAGTTTTATGGGCAATGTATTAGCACAGACAGAGGATTGGTTAACGAACAGGAAGCACGAAGTGTGGATAAATGGATGATTTCCTGGTTGGCAATCGGTGACTAGTGGCATGCCTCAGGGATCAGTTTTCGGACCACAATTGTTTATGATTTACATAGATGATTTGGAGTTAGGCATGAAGTATGGTGTGTCAAAAGTTTGCAGACAACACGAAGGTGAGTGGTAGAGCCAATTATGCTGAGGACACAAAGTCTGTAGAGGAATAGAGATAGTCTAAGTGAGTGGGCAAGGGTCTGGCAGATGGGATACAGTGTTGGTAAATGTGAGGTCATCCATTTTAGTAGATATAACAGCAAAACGGACTATTATTTAAATGGTTAAAAAACTGCAGCTGTGCAGAGGTACCTGGGTGTCCTTATGCAGGAATTACAAAAAGTTGATTTGCAAGTAAAGCAGGTAATTAAGAAGACAAACGCAATTTTACCCTTCATTGCTAAAAGGATGGAGGTTAAAAAGAGGGAGGTTATGTTGCAGCTGTAGAAGGTGCTGGTGAGGCCACACCTGGAGTTACCATGTACAGTTTTGGTCTCCTCACTTGGAGTGACGTACTGGCACTGGAGAGGGTGCAGATGAGATTCACTAAGTTGATTCCTCAGTTGAGAGGGTTGGCTTATGAGGAGAGACTGAGTAGAGTGGGGTTATACTCACTGGAATTTACAATAGAAAAATATGTAAAATAGCGAAGAGAATAGATAAGATAAAAACAGGGAAGTTGTTTCCACTGGCAGGTGAAACTAGAATTAGGGGGCCTGGCCTCAAAATAACATCATGATGTAGAGATGCCAGCGTTGGACTGGGGTAAACTCAGTAAAGTTTTACAACACCAATTTTAAATCCAACCAATTTATTTGATAGTAAATCAGCGAGCTTTCGACACAATGGCCTTCGTCAGGCAAATGCAGTGTTCTGGTCTGGAACACTGGAACAGACCAGAACACTGCATTTGCTTGACGAAGACGAAAAGTCGAAAGCTCGCTGATTTACTATCAAATAAATTGGTTGGATTTAAAATTGATGTTGTAAAACTTTACTCAAAATAACGGGAAGCAGAGTTAGGACTGAGTTGAGGAAGAACTTCTCACAAAGGGTTGTAAATCTGTGGAAGCAGTTGAGGCAATCGCATTGAATGTTTTTAACATTCTAAGAAAGATAGATTTTTGAAAAGTAAAGGAATTAAGAGTAATGGTGAGTGGGCGGGTAAGTTGAGTCAAGTTCACAAAAAAAAAAAACAGCCATGATCTTACTGAATGGCAGAGCAGGTTCAAGAGGCCAGATGGTCTACTCCAGCTCCTAGTTCTTATGTTCTTTTTAGACTTTTAAGTCCAGATTTTTAGTGAATTCAAATTTCACCATCTACCGTAGTAGGATTCAAACCTGAGCCCCCAGATCCCACTGGATCTCAGATTACTCATCCACTAACAATACAACTATGTGACTGCCCAGCAGATCTTCCATCCTCCCTCCCTAAGGGAAATAATCCTGGTTTCTTCAGACTTTCTACATTACTGAAGACTCGCATGCCAGTATTATTTTAAAAAATTTCATCCGTATCCTCTCCAAGGTTTGAAAACTCTTTCTGAAGCGTAATGCCCAGAATTGGACACAATATCACAGCTGAAGTCTAATCAATGATTTACAGAAGTTCTCTGTAACTTTGATCTTTTTTTTTAAATCAATGCACATATTCAAGAAGTGGAGGTGCCAGCACTGAGCTGGGGTGGGCACGTAAGAAGTCCAACAACACCAGGTTGTAGTCCAACAGATTTATTTGGTACCATGAGCTTTCAGAGCACTACTCCTGCATCAACTGTTTTTTTTTTGCTCCAAAGACTGAAACTACTTGATGATTAACACAGCCTCCCTTTCATCCTGAATGGTCAATCTTGCTTCAATACTGACCCATTATGATCTCCCTTCCCCAACTCTCTCAATTTCATTCCTCCATCAATTCTATCCTTGCTGTCTCAAACCTTTTCATACTTCTTCTAGCTCCAAAGTGTTGTGACACTCAATGCCACAGGAGCAGCACAGTGGCACAATGGCTAGCACTGCTGCCAGGGACCTGGGTTCAATTCCAGCTTTGGGTGACTGTGATTCTCCCTGTGGTGGTGCAGGATTCCTCCAGGCGCTCTGATTTTCTCCCACAGTCCCAAAGATGTGCAGGACAGGTGGACTGGTTATGCTAAATTGCACCTTAGTGTCCCAAGATATGCAGATTAGAAGGATTAGTGGGGTAAATGTGTAGGGTTACAGAGTAACATGAGTTGGTGCAGACTCGATGGGCTGTATTGAGGATTTTTTTATTCATTTGTAGGACATGGGTGTCCGCCAGCATTTATTGCCCATTCCTAGATGCTTGAAGGCACTTGAGAGTCAATCACATTGCTGTGGCCTTGGAGTCACACGTAGGCCAGAGCAGATAAGGATGGCAGATTTCCTTCCCTAAAGGACATTAGTGAACCAGATGGGTTTTTCCGACAATCTAGAATGGTTTCACGGTCATCAGCAGATTCTTAATTCCAGGTTTTTTTTAATTAATTTAATTCAAATTCCATCATTTGCCACAGCGGGATTCAAACTCAGGTCCCCAGAATATTAGCTGAGTTTCTGGATTAATAGTCTAGCAATAATACCATTAGGCTATCACCGCCCTCTAATTCTATAAATGGATACTATCAAACGCTCCCACCCCCTTCAAGAGATTAACAAGCATCTTTAGATGTTATACATTACGTTAAAATTATATAGAATTTACAGCATAAGACCATCTAGTCTATGTCAGGTTTACATATACTCTACACCTTAAGCTTGTCTGCTTAATCTTCTACTCCTTCATTCCTTCTGTTTTTCTAGCTTTCCCTTTAATACACTAATGGCAGAAGTGTCAATTATGAGGAGGCACAGGTTCAAGATGGGAGGGGGAAAGCTTAAGGAAATGCGCAGGGGAGGTTTTTCATGTAGAGAGTCGTGGGTGCCTGGATCATGCTGTCAGAAGTGGTGATGCAAACAAGTACATTTATGAAGTATCTGGATGGGTGCATGGATAGGGGAGGAATATGGACCTAGTTATAGGACAGATGTCAGAGGTAGGTTCTTTACACAGAGGGTGGTAAGGGTATGGAATGCCCTGCCTGCTGCAGTTGTAGATGCGCCAAGTTTGGTGGCGTTTAAGAGGTTAGTAGATAAGTTTATGGATGAAAACGCAATGGTTTAGGTTAGAGGGTGATTGCTTTTTGTTAATTGGTCGGCACAACATCGAGGGCCGAAGGGCCTGTTCTGCGCTGTAATGTTTTATGTTAAGTAAGGGCAAAGCGTTTTATTTTAGTTAGGGCATTACGATCAGCGCAGAATTGCAGGGTCGGAAGGCCTGCACCTGTGCTGTACTTTTTTGTTTTCCTAAGACCCAATGACAAAATGCTTTGGGATTTTTGCTTTTAATTACAGGGGTTCGAGAAATGCAAGCTGAAACCTTTGTACTTGAACGCAGCAAAGATCCAGAAAAGAAAAAGCCTTAAAACAAAATCTAATTGAACAATAGGTGGTAAAATGGTGGAGTAAGGAAGACCTTCTTCTCCTTTATGCTTTGCAAAACACATAAATACAACAGTTAAATTAAACTATCCATAACCTTTAAATTCACTTACCATTGGGAGATTAACAGCAAACCCATTATTGACTACTCTGGGGTGTAGGAAAGAGAGATGTGGAGGAGGGAGCTTAAAGCTAGCTGCTCTACAGGACTAACAGTGAGAAGTGTTTTCAGAGATGAGATTGGGGGTTAAGAGATCAAACTAATGTAATTAAGTGCTCAGTAGAATGAGATATTCCACCAGATCTAATCATCAAAATCAGACCAGTTCCTCAACAGATTAAAATCAATATGATTCAAGTCAATCAAAAAAAAAATCCCAAGGCTCTGCAATATCAAACAAACACAAAGCATAGAATCAACAGCAGACACCATCACTGGCATTAGTGTGGATCAGTCATCTCAAACCTGCTCAATGAGGTGATAAATTGAAATCATTTCAACAAACATATGATCGTGGATCTGAACTTCCTGTAGGCAGCAGGTGCTATACATCAGAACATGCAACATTCCTACCTGAGCAACAACTTGCAGTTTATAGCACCTTTAATGGCGCAAACATCTCCAAGATGTTTAACAGGAGCTTAACAGCACAAAAAAATTGATACCAAGCCAAAGAAAGTGGCATTTGGGCAAATGGCCAAAAGCTGAGTCAATTAGTTAGATTTCAAGCTGCATCTTAAAGGAGAGGGGTAACAAGGTTTCAGAGGGAGTTCCAGTGTGAAGAATTTCTCCACCATTGGTGGCTGTAAGATCTGGAATGCTCGACAGGCTGAAATGCATCAGAAGAGTTCTCAGTTTAGGGTTGCAGGTGGTGAGAGATAGGCCATGGAAGAATGTGTTCAGCATAGACGCAATGTGTTGCTAAGCCTTTTCTGTGTTGTAGACCTCTGTTACTCGAGAGGATGGGAAATTTAAAAATTGAGATATTGATAAACAGAGGCAATTTTGTTTTTATTCATTCGTGGGACATGGGCATCGCTGGCTGGTCAGCATTTATTGCCCATCCCTAGTTGCCCTTGGAGGTTGGTTGTGAGTCAACAACATTGTTGAGGCTCTGGACTCACATTTGGGCCAGACCAGGTTAAGAACAGCAGATTTCCTTCCCTAAAGCAAATGGGTTTTTATGACAATCAACAATGATCTTGTGGTCATCGGTAGATACTTAATTCCGGATTTCTTTAATTGAATTTAGATTCCACCATCTGCCATGACGAGATTCGAGCCTGGGTCCCCAGAACTTTAGCTGAGTTTCTGGATTAATAGACTAGCAATAATACCACAGGCCATTGTCTCCCACGTAGGTCAGTGAGTAAAAGGTGAATGCAAATTGGTGCAAGTTGGTATGTAAAGCAACATTTTTATATTAGCTCAAATCTATGGACAATGGAAGAGAGGACAGGGGAATGATAGGCACATGTGCTTACTGTAAGATATTCATCTGTAAGTGCTTTAATAGTCTGAATTTTAGTTATTTCAGGGGAGGAGAGGTGTCACAGTGGAAAGTAATTTCCACAGGTGTCAAAGTAATTTCACAGTGGACATTAATGATATCCGCTCAAGAAACAAAAATACCTCCAATCTATCATGAGTAACGCTATATTTACAAATAAAGTTTTACACATAATAGTCTAAATTTTGACAGTTATCTTAATCCTGAACATATTCCTTCAATATCAACTTATGCAACCTTTACTTTGTTCAAACACATTATCAGAGTTATAATGAATAAATGAGAAAGAGACACAATAATATTCCAAATTACTTTGGAGGATACATGAGGATATAGATCAGTTGGAGACTTGAGCAGAGAAATGGCAGATGGAGTTTAATCCGGACAAATGTGAGGTAATGCATTATGGAATGCATTGTGTCTGTCTCATACAGATGGGAAATATATAGTAAATGGCAGAACCCTTCAGACTATTGATAGGCAGAGGGATCTGAGTGTACAGGTGCACAAGTCACTGAAAGTGCAATGCAGGTAGAGAAGGTAGTCACAAAGGCATGTGGTATACTTGCCTTCATTAGCTGGGAATTGACAAATCATATTGCAGCTTTATCGAATTTTAGTTAAGCCACACCTGGAATATAGTGTTCAAATTCTGGCCATCACATTACCAGGAGGATGTGGAAGCTTTGGAGAAAGTACAGGAAAGCTTTAGTGGGACATTGTCTGATATGGAGGGTATTAGCTATGAAGAGAGGTTGAGAAACTTGGTTTGTTCTCACTGAAGCAACGGAGTCTACAAGATCATAAGGAGCATGGACAGAGTGGATAGTCAGAAGCTTTTTCCCCAAGGTGGAAGAGTCAATTACGAGGGAACGTAGATTTAAGGTGCAAGGAGCAAGGTTTAAGGGAGATGTATGAGGCAAGATTTTTTTTTCTTTTACACAGAGGGTAGTGGGTGCCTGGAACTCGCTGCTGAAGGAGGTACAGAAGCAAATACAATATGAGTTTTAAGGGGCTTCTTGACAAATACATGAATAGGATGCGAATAGAGGGACATGGTCTCCGGAAGGGTAGTGGGCTTTAGTTCAGTCAGGCAGCATGGTCAGTGCAGGCTTGGAGGGCCGAAGGGTCTGTTCCTGTGCTGTAATTTTCTTTGTATCTGATGCCACAGCATTTTCAAGAACACTTCCATATTTCAAACATGACATTAATAGCTCAGTAGTAGTGAAGGCTCCTACCAAAACTTCATAACATTACCCCTGAGTCACCATCAGTTATTTACTAAGACTAAATCAGATTGCATATAACGTCACTTGAGCTGAGCTTCAAACCCCATTAGGCACCAGAGCCATATCTTTCCTCCTCTGGACCTCAGCCCTCTGTCCCTAACTCACTGCCTCATATCTACCCTTCCATTATTTCCACCCCTTTAACGCCCCCTTCACCAGCTTTTTGAATTCTAAACAACATGAAGTCTAACTCTCTCAAAACTCTGCTATATATATCCTGTTCCATCATTGCTGCCCCAATAAACACAGAATTCAAAATAATCTTTTTCATTCCTGGATCTCATCGAGGTCATGCATTTTTCTCTGCTGTTGATGGATTTTAATTGCTTACAAGAATCAAAAAGAAATGTTCCAACTATTTATCTTGTCTAACTGGTCTTGGAAATTTAATGTTTCTTTTTGCCTCTCCGGGGAGACTGGCAACACACAGATGGGAAATTTCTTGGCCTGATCCATAAGATTTCACAAATGTAAGAGACAGGCAAGATGGAACAACTGACCTTTTTCTGTCCATCATGTTTATCTGTTTGCATTCAAAGAAATCAGTTAAATAACAACGTAGAAGTTACACAGGATCAAGCCATTCAGCCCAATACGTCTATATTAGCATTTACTTTCCATGCTAACATTCCCAAGCGTGTTTGCCCACTCCTTCATTCACCTGTCCAAACTAATCTCAAGCATTCAATAGCTTTTGCCTCAACAACTAACACTGGAAGTGAGCGTACAAAGACATTGCTCATGCCTTCTGTTCTTAATCAGATAAATTACATAGAGCCTTTAATAGTTAGAATTCCAAAAGCTCTTCACAGGAGCAATTACTAAGCAAAACTTTGCAATGAGCTGCAAAACAAATTATTAATGCACGAGCAACTCTTGGTCAGAAATGGCTTTAATAACCATCTTCAAGGAGGACACACAGAGGCAGAGGCATCACCGCTCTGTCCCTCATTCATCTGCCTCCTAATTATCTCCTATTACATCAACCTCTCCAGGGGAGTTAGGACCTTGGCAGCAAAAGGCACAGACACCAATGGTGGATTGATTAAAGCCAAGATTATTCAAGAGGCAGCAAAGAATTGAAGGAATCGCAGAACTGTTACAGTGCAAGATCAATCTCAGAATCCCTAAAGTGCACCAGCTTTCTCAGGCACACCTCATACTCTATTCCTGTAACCCCACACATTTACTCCGCTAATCCCCCTAACCTACACATCATGGGACACTAGAGGGCACTTTAACGTGGCCAATCCACCTAACCTACACATCATTAGACTAGTTCTCCAAACGAACATCAACACCCAGTGCCATTCCCTGTCTTCTCCCTGTATCTCTACGTGCTGCTTCTATTCAAGTAATTATCTAATGCCCTCCTGAATGCCTCAACTGAAACTGAAGGCGTTGGTACATTCATTGGTTGCACAGCTGCAGGAGATTGATTACACAGAGATAAGGAGAGGCAAGCTATGGAGATATGTAAGAGAAAGCATGAAAATGTTAAAATAAAGGTGGTCTTAACCAGAAGCCAGTGCAGGTCAGAAAGTACAAGGTGACAAATGAAGAAGATTTTGTGCAAGTTAGGACACCACAGGCAGCAGAGTTTTGGAAGCCAGCCAGGAACTAGTTGGCACAGTCCGACATAAAGGGAACAAAGGTATAAATTTTGTACCTATGATCACTCTTTCCAGACTCAACAAATACTTAACAGTCGATTTCTACCCACCATTTTCCATTCAAAATTTTTTAAAGTTATTAATACTGACCCATAAACTGCAATCTTCTAATGAATAGAACCCAATATTTCTTCATATTTAATTCTCTATGTGCCAAGCAGCAAACAAACTAGTGCTGCATTATTATTCTTTTTAATTGGCAATACTACAACATTGTATTCAAACAGAGGTCTCAAGTTTTATAAAAGGGAGGCGATAGCCTAATGGTATTATGACTACGTCATTAATCCAGCAACTCAGCTAATGTTCTGGGGACCCAGGTTCGAATCCCGCTACAGCAGATGGTGGAATTTGAACTCAAAGAAAAAAATCTAGAATCACAAACCTATTGATGATCATTGTCGGAAAAACCCATCTGGTTCACTTTTGTTCTTTAGGGAAGGAAATTTGCCACCCTGACTTGGTCTGACCTACACGTGACTCTAGAGCTACAGTAACGTGGTTGACTCTCAACCATAATATGAGCAATAAATGCTGGCCAGCGAGCAACACTCATGCCCCATGAATGAATTAAAAACAAATTATCCCTTGGGATTTATATTCCATACTTCACAGCCTTTTCAAGCAGTGTTGCTGCCAGCACAGTAGCACAGTGGTTAGCACTGCTGCCTCACAACACGAGAGAGCAGGGTTCAATTCCAGCCTTGGGTCACTGTCTGTGTGAAGTTTGCACCTTCTCCCCGTGCTTGCATGGGTTTCCTCCAGGTGCTCTGGTTTCCTCCCACAGTCCAAAAAACGGACTGGTTAGGTGCATTGACCGAACAGGTGCAGAGTGTGGTGACTAGGGGATTTTCATAGCAACTTCACTGTAGTGTTAATGTAAACCTACTCGTGGCAATAAATAAACCTAAAACTTTAAATATCCTGTACCCCCAAATCCATTTTTTGCACTCTGCTGTCATTTAATCTTTCATGATGTAAAGATGCCGGCGTTGGATTGGAGTGGTAAGAACTCAGTAAGAATTTAGCAACACCAATTATTAATCCAACCGATTTATTTGATAGTAAAAAAGCGAGCTTTCAACACTCCCGTGTCTTCATCAGGCAAGTGCAGTGTTCTGGTCTGCAATAGCACACATCAGCACAGACAGTCAGAAATTGCTGATTAGAATGCGAATCCTTACATCTAACCTGCTATTCAAGTGTTAAAGTGGCTAACAATGTGTGTGAAGGGGATCCTGAGCATTGTTAGAGAGTTGTGTATTTTCTCCAGACAGCACAGTAAGTGAGGTTTTTTGCTAACCCAGGCAAGTTACGGGGGTTACAGATAGTGTGTCATGAAGCCAAGATCCCTGTTAAGACCGTCCTCATGTGTGCGGAGCTTGGCTATCAGTCTCTGCTCAGCGACTCTGCGCTGTGTGTCACGAAAGCCCCCTTGAAGAACATTTACCCGCAGGTCGGAGGCCGAATGCCCATGACTGCTGAAGTGTTCGCCCACAGGAAGGGAACTGTTTTGCCTGGTGATTGTTGAGCGATGCTCATTCATCCGCTGTCGTAGTGTCTGCATGGTCTCCCCAATATACCATGCTTCGGGACATCCTTTCTTGCAACGTATTAGGTAGACAACGTTGGCCGAGTTGCAAG
This sequence comes from Sphyrna mokarran, assembly GCA_024679065.1. Taxonomy (NCBI): domain Eukaryota; kingdom Metazoa; phylum Chordata; class Chondrichthyes; order Carcharhiniformes; family Carcharhinidae; genus Sphyrna; species Sphyrna mokarran. The sequence goes on along the minus strand of JAGIQG010000013.1, from coordinate 4,228,517 downwards.
AGTATGTACCGTGTACCTGGTGAATGGTATCCTCACGTTTGATGATGTCGTCCATGTCTATGATCTGGCATGTCTTGCAGAGGTTGCTGTGGCAGGGTTGTGTGGTATTGTGGTCACTGTTCTCCTGAAGGTTGGGTAGTTTGCTGCGAACAATGATCTGTTTGAGGTTGTGCGGTTGTCTGAAAGCAAGAAGTGGGGGGTGGGGATGGCCCTAGCGAGATGTTCATCGTCATCAATGATATGTTGAAGACTCCGGAGAAGATGTCGTAGCTTCTCCGCTCCGGGGAAGTACTGGACAACAAAGGATACTCTGTCCACCGTGTCCCGTGTTCGTCTTCTGAGGAGATCAGTGCGGTTTATCGTTGTGGCAATAACGATAACGATCAATAACGATAAACCGCACTGATCTCCTCAGAAGACGAACACGGGACACGGTGGACAGAGTACCCTTTGTTGTCCAGTACTTCCCCGGAGCGGAGAAGCTACGACATCTTCTCCGGAGTCTTCAACATATCATTGATGACGATGAACATCTCGCTAGGGCCATCCCCACCCCCCCACTTCTTGCTTTCAGACAACCGCACAACCTCAAACAGATCATTGTTCGCAGCAAACTACCCAACCTTCAGGAGAACAGTGACCACAATACCACACAACCCTGCCACAGCAACCTCTGCAAGACATGCCAGATCATAGACATGGACGACATCATCAAACGTGAGGATACCATTCACCAGGTACACGGTACATACTCTTGCAACTCGGCCAACGTTGTCTACCTAATACGTTGCAAGAAAGGATGTCCCGAAGCATGGTACATTGGGGAGACCATGCAGACACTACGACAGCGGATGAATGAGCATCGCTCAACAATCACCAGGCAAAACAGTTCCCTTCCTGTGGGCGAACACTTCAGCAGTCATGGGCATTCGGCCTCCGACCTGCGGGTAAATGTTCTTCAAGGGGGCTTTCGTGATACACGACAGCGCAGAGTCGCTGAGCAGAGACTGATAGCCAAGCTCCGCACACATGAGGACGGTCTTAACAGGGATCTTGGCTTCATGACACACTATCTGTAACCCCCGTAACTTGCCTGGGTTAGCAAAAAACCTCACTTACTGTGCTGTCTGGAGAAAATACACAACTCTCTAACAATGCTCAGGATCCCCTTCACACACATTGTTAGCCACTTTAACACTTGAATAGCAGGTTAGATGTAAGGATTCGCATTCTAATCAGCAATCTCTGACTGTCTGTGCTGATGTGTGCTATTGCAGACCAGAACACTGCACTTGCCTGATGAAGACACGGGAGTGTTGAAAGCTCGCTATTTTACTATTAAATAAATCGGTTGGATTAATAATTGGTGTTGCTAAATTCTTCCTGATTTAATCTTTCATTACAGTTTTTAAAAATAACAGCAATGAATAGGAATAGGACATTAGTCACTCAAGCCAGTTCCAACATTCACAGCTGATCTGTATTTCAACTCCATTTGCTCATCATTACTCTACTCCAATCACTTAATTATAACAAATGTCTTTTACCACAATTAAAATAAATATACATCTGTGGATAAAAACTTCTAAACCAAAGAATCCACCCTATCTAAAAACAAAATTTGGTGTTCCACCAACAAGAGGGACAATGGAATATTTCCAACATTTTCTACTTCTATCTCAGATTTTCACCATCTGCCTTTTTTTTCTAAGAACATTATACTGCTGAGATCAAGTAAATGCAGGTCTGCATGGACAGTGAACACTTACTGAAATCTCCAACGAGAGTCACAGATTCTGCTCCTGGAGCCCACTCCTTGCAGTAAATTCCACCATCAGCCTGCCGGTTGACACCAAAAGATTCATAGCTACGAGAAAACGAGTCAAGACCGCCTTCATTCTCTTCGATGATTTTTACCAAACTTGCAAATTTTTTATACCTTTGGGTACAAGGAAAGTAAATATGTTAAGACGGCAAAGGAAGTCATGGATGTGGCAACAGTTAAAACAGCATGGGGTAACTAATGGGAGGTGAAACTTTTTTAAGTAGCATATAAAATTGCAGATACAGGGTTTGTATTCATGATATTTCTATGATTAAATAGGTCACCGACATTCATGTGGCAGGTGTACACATGAAGAATGGCAAAGCATAGTGAGGTTGGGAAAGTAAGAGGAAATCAATCAGTGCGTGGCATCTGCAAAATTAGAAGGAATCAGTCTCTTAAAAAAAAAGATAAAAAGGAGGAATAAAGCTTTGTAGTAAAAGATGGATGTAAAGCACTATAAAGGCAGCTTGGATTAGTTTCAGTTTTTCCACAAACTTAGGGAAACCCTTCCCCTCCTAGTATCCAACAGTATTATCACCAAAGGAATTTAACCCTCGCAGAGAAAATATATCATAAGATTGACAAAATTCTGTGCGCAAGAGGGAGTTCACTTCAAGTGACAGCCACCAGCTTATATTCAGGATCAATGCAGTTACAGAGCAGTCATTCCAACACACCGTAATGTTCTAACGGGTAAATGTCCAGATTCAATCTTGTCTCTCAGGACTCCTCAACCCCAGTTCAAAGCATATTGAGAACTATTGGCTGAAACCAGTCTCCGGCATAACATGCTCTCCGTTAGCAAAAATTTATTCGGAATTGTAGTAAGATTGATGGCAGCGGTGACAAAATAAAAATTGAACGGTGGGAGAGTGGCTCATGGCAATGCTAGCTTATGAAAATGAAATGGAGCTGCTTGTATTCTGATGGTCAGCTGCTGCCATTATTAAATCCAAGCCCAGCTATCGCCCAAAGTCAGATTCAATTTTCTTATAATGTTCTTGTAATTTTAATTGCAAGCATCAAAGGTGGTTCAGTGGTAATATTCCCTGGTTGTGGGTTCATGCCCCATTCCACAGATTGAGCACAAAATTTCAGTTGACTCTTCAACTTTTACAGATGCACCATAGGAAGCATTCTTTCTGATTGTATCACAGCTTGGTATGGCTCCTGTTCTGCCCGTGACCTCAAGGAACTACAAAGAGTTGTGAGCGAGGCCAATCCATCACGCAAACCAGCTTTCTATTCATTGACTCTGACTACACTTCCTGCTGCCTCAGCAAAGCAGCTAGCATAATTAAGGAACCCACACACCCTGGACATTCTCTCTTCCACCTTCTTCTGTCAGGAAAAAGATATAAAAGTCAGAGGTCATATACCAATCATCTCAAGAACAGCTTCTTCCCTGCTGCTGTCAGACTTTCGAATGGACCTTCCTTGTATTAAATTGATCTTTCTCTACACCCTGCTATGACTGTAACATTACATTCTGCACTCTCTCCTTTCCTCTTCTATGATGATAATGTTTTGTCTGCAAAGCACACAAGAAGCAATACTTTTCACTGTACACCAATACATGTGACAATAATAAATCAAATCAAAAAGTCAAATCAGTGTACCAGTATGAGAGTTGTGAAGTCCCTGGCGTGGAGACAGAGGTGCTGTCTTAGTGAAATTGTGCTACATGTAAGTTAACTTTGCTTTCACTTCTTGACGACAATAACTACACTCAAAGTACTTATTCGTTATATAGTGTGTTGGAGCATCATTGGTCATGAACGGCACTACAGGAATAAAAGTCTCACTTTATGACACACTGCTTTTCAGACTAAGGATGTAAAGAATTTCTCAGCCATTCTGCATTATCAATGCACCTTAACTCTTATTCAATCAAACTGTGTAAAAGTTTTCTCTGCTTAAGGTCAAAGCTGCCAGTACAAACTGCATGTTATTTTGAAAGGATAGAGAAACATTTTAGCTTCATTTTCAATTGCAAACAAGTATAAAAAGCATCCAGGCTTCATGACTGCATAGCTACTGAGATTCCTTAAAAGTTGTGTCAAAATACTTAATATACGAGACATACTCAGATCGAAAAGCGTTCACTTTTAACCGAGGAAAATATCTCAGACAATGACTCAATCTTCCATTGCAAACACAGTGGGCCAAATGGCCTCCTTCTGCACTGTAACAATTCTATGATTCTGTGAATTGGAGTCCCCAAAACCACAATGCACACTACTTGAACAGACAAGACAGCAAATGCACAGAATACTATCACCTTTAAGTATTAACTTTGCAGGCTTAAACACTTACTTCCTCCACCATCAGAAATCATGGCAGGAGTGTGTATCAGCTGGAGTGCTCTGCAGCAGATCAATTCCAGACCTTTGACAGCATCTTCCAAACCAGCAACATCAACCACTTAACATACCAAGGGCAGTGGATAGATAGGAACACAATCACCTATGAGTTTCTCTCCAAGTCACACATAATCCTGTCTTAAAATAAATCTCACAACACCAGATTAAAGTCCAACAGGCTTAGTTGGATCACGAGCTTTCGAAGTGCTGCTCCTTCACCAGGTGAGCTCCGAAAGCTCACAAAAGCTGTTGGACTTTAACCTGTTGTTGTGAGACTTCTTACTGTGCCCATCCCAGTCCAGCACCGATATCTTCCACATTAAAATAAATCAACATTCTCCATCATGTCAAAATCCAGGAAGCCCACTCCTCAACAGGTAGATGTACCGACACCAAATGAACAGTGGCTCACCTTCTCAAGGACAATTTGGGATGGGCAATATATTGCCAGGTGAGGCCCTTATATACAGAATGAAAAAAGAAATAAAGATAGCAATGAACAATTCTCAGTGTTTAAAAAAAAATGCTTATTTATTAATCACAAGTAAGGTTTACACCGACACTGCAATTAAGTTACTGCGAAATTCACCTAGTCACCATATTCCAGCGCCTGTTCAGGTCAATATACCTAACCAGTGCATTTTTCAGTTTGTGAAAGGAAATCGGACTACCCAGAGGAAACCCATGCAGACATGGAGAGAATGTGCAGATTCCACACAGATGGTGATCCAAGCCGAGAATCGAACCTGGATCCCTGGCACTGAAAGACAGCAGTGCTAACCATTGTGCCACAGTGTTATTGGTGGAGGCCATTTGCTTCGGTGTTGCCAAAACCCAAGATGATCACCAGTGGAGTTCAAACTTACTCTTCCACCTGAGTGTTGCAAATGCCAGATATCTAATAACAATTTGGGAGCCATGGTATAAAAAAGAAATACATAAACATGGACAATTAATATTTACATTGTGGTGTTAATGTGCAAAATGGGCCTAGGCACCATACAGGAACATTGTAGAACACAATTGGACACCAACTGACATAGACTTAGAGGAGATCTGTTAAAGGTGTACAAGATTTTGAAGGGGATAGATAGAGTAAACAGGGTTAAGCTTTTTCCTAGGATGGACTCAAATAGCACGAGGGGTCACGGGCTTAGGGTGAGGGGGGTAAGGTATAATTTGGATGCTAGAGGGAGTTTTTTCACACAGAGGGTGGTGGGGATATGGAATGCGCTGCCAAGTAAAGTGGTGGAGGCAGGTACTCTGGAGTTATTTAAGAAATACTTAGATGGACACGAACAGAATGGGAATGGAAGGGTATAGAAAACGGATTTAAAATAGGGATCATGAGCCTCGGGAGTCCCTGGGAAGTGTGTGAATAGATGATGATATTGATGTACTTGTTTTTATCCTACAGGTGCTTTGGTCCACCTTGTTGTCTAACAAGGGGCATATACACGATGAGTCGTGAAAGGACTGCTCCTGGATCTTTTTCGAGAGTATCCTACTGCTTCACGTCGTTAGTGTATGCTTGACCTGGACCATCTGATGGGCAACACGACAGCTCAGTGACTATCGCTGTGCTGTGCAGATACATGGATTTGGGCCTGTGTCTATGGGAGTTTGCGCATTCTCCCCGTGCTTGTGTGGGTTTTCTTCGGGCACTCCGGTTTCCTCCCACATCCCAAAGATGTGCTCTTAGGCTAACTGGCAAAACAAATTCTCCCTATATTGTCTCAAATTTGGTTTTTAATCCATAGATCTATAAACATGGACAGGGATCGCAGGTAGAGGTGGGAACATCGGGGTGGCGGCCTGGGCTCATTGGGCCGAGGGGCCTGTTTCCCGTGCTGTTTTGTTGTTTGTTCACCATTCATTATTATCCAACTGAGTTAACTGTTCCCGCTTCCCCCCAACAATCACTGATTCATATATGTAATAGGCTGAGAAAAACAGGGTGTGAATTTTCTTCAATCAGTGGTGAGTACAGCACATAATCAGAGACCACTACACTAAAAATAAGGGGTCACCTATTTAAGATAGAAATGAGGAGGTTTCTTTCTCCGAAGGTTATGAGTCTCTGGAACACTCTTTCTCAAACGGCAGGAGAAGTGGAACCTTTGCATATTTCTGAAACAGGAAGATAGATTCTTGATTAATAAGGGGGTCCAAGATTATTGGTAGTCATGAGGAGGAGATGCTGGCATTGGACTGGGGTAGGCACAGTGAGAAGTCTCACAATACCAGATTAAAGCCCAATGGGTTTATTTGGAATCAGGAGCTTTTGGAGCACTGCTCCATCATCAGGTGAGTGGAGGTTAGTTCACAAACATGGCACATATAGGCAGAGACTCAACTGCGAGATAATTACAGATTGGAATGTAAAGATTGGTTTGAATGTTATTGGTAGGCAAGAATGTGGGGTTAAAGTTACAAGCAGATCAGCCATGATCTTATTGAAAGATAGAACAGCTTTAAAGGACAAATGGTCTATTTCAGCTCTAATTCACAAGTTCTTACGTTCAAATTTTGAAGTCACATCAAGCTCAATTACAGATAAAATATTTTGCAGTAGTGGTGGGGCTTGAAGCTGGAAAAAAATCTTTACAGTACTTTAGCAATAATGAGTACAGTCAAATTGAAAAGAACCAGTTTCAAGGACAAAGACATTACTGATCAATCAAGAGTCCTTACTTAAATGACAGATTTTTTTTTAAATGCTGTTTAAATTCAAATAAAGATTGACTCTATAGCACTGTCCTTGGAGCCCATGAACAAAGCACATTAGCGCAAGATGCCATGGAATTTAAAAGGTTGTATGAGTGACATAAATGCAGTGGGTTGCGGTAATGTATGGAGGAGACTTACAAACAGTACTGTTAATGTGCTGTTTAAATAACTGGTATCAATACATTATGCCAGAAAATGGAAATCACATTTAACAACTGGATTTATGTAACTGTTGAATGTTGTAAATATTGCAGCTTCTTTGCAGAATGAAGTATTACAGAAAGTGGTAGCCAGCAGTAATTTGACTGCATTTGATCAAGCATGACATCAAGGAGCCCTAGCAAACCTGGAATCAATGGGTATCGAGGGTAAATTCTCCCCTGTAAGAGTCACATCTAGTACACAGAAAGATGGTTGTGGAGGGTCAGTCATCTCAGCTCCAAGACATCTCTGCAGGAATCCCTCAGAGTAGTGTCCAAGGCCCAACCATCTTCACCTGCTTCGTTAACAATCTTCCCTTCATCATAAGGTCGGCAGTGGGGATGTTCGCCAATGATTGCACAATATTCAGCACCATTCACAACTCTTCAGATACCAAAGCAGTCCATGTTCAAATGCAAATAAGACCTGGACAATATCCAGGCTTGCGCTGACAAGTAGCAAATAACATTCGCGCCACACAAATGCCAGGCAGTGACCATCAACAATAGAGACTCTAACCACCACCACTTGACATTCAATGAAATAAACATCACTGAATCTCTCACTGTCAGCATCTCAGAGTTACCATTGACCAGAAGCTCAATTAGACCACCACATAAACACAGCGGCTACAAGCGCAGGTCAGAGGCTGGGAATTCTGTGGCGAGTAACTCACCTTCTGACTCCCCCAAGCCTATCCACCATCTACAATGCACAAGTCAGGAGGATAATGGAATACTCCACTTGCCTGGATGAATGAAGCTCCAAAAACATTCAAGAAGCTCAACACCATCCAGGACAAAGCAGTCTGCTTGATTGGTACCACCTTTACAAATATCCACTCCCTCTCCCACTATGTTCAGTAGCAGCAGTGCATATCAACAAGATGCATTGCAGCAATTCGCCAAACATCTTTAGATGATACCTTCCAGCCTCACAACCATTTCCATCTAGAAGGACAAGGACAGCAGATAGATGGGAACACCACTGCCACCTGCAAGTATTCCCTCCAAGCCACTCACCATCCTGACTTGAAAATATATTGCCATTCCTTCACAGTTGCTGGGTCAAAATCCTGGAATTTCCACCCTAACAACATTGTGGGTCAATCCACAACTCATGGATTGCAACCATTCAAGAAGGCTCACCATCACCTTCTCAAGGGCAACTAAGGATGGGCAATAAATGCTGGCCAGCCAGTGACGCCCATGTCCCATGAATAAGTCAAAAAATTGTAGAGTTAGGGGATATAGTGAAAAGCAATATTTGGAAAAAAGACCTTTAAAATCTGGGGAAGCCAAAAAGAGAGAGTTCAAGGAAATGGGAGCAAGAGAGGGATTGTTTGAGGGAAGTAGGTAAGTGGCAGTGAGGAGGAAGAAATAGTTTATTAGGGAGAGGGAGCGAGGGATGACAGAGTGAGAGTAAAAGGAAGGCAGGAGTTTTCGTAAGTAGCTCTGGAGTCTCCAAAGCAAACAAACTAGAATATCAGACAGACATGTGTTTTTGATTTCTCCAAAGAGATGCACCCAATTTAATTATATCTGGAGAGACTGTGCGCACGATGGCAGAGACATAGGTTAGGAACTGCAAAGAACGGGAAGACAAATGGAATGTTGGTATTTATTGTCAGATGAAGGGAAGGGAAGTTTTGCCACAGTTGTACACGGCATTACCAACACCATAAGTAGAGCACTATAAACAATATCAGGCTCTTTATTTCAGAAAGGATTAGAAACAGTGCAGATAAGGCTCATTAGCTGATTCACGGAATGAAGAGATTGCCTTACAAGGGATGGATAGACTGGACCTGCATCCATTAGAATTTAGAAGAGAGAGAGGCAATCTTACTGAAACATCCAATCAAGAACCCTCAGGATCTTTTGTAAGGATGCTGGAAGGATGTTTCCCTTTGTGGGAAAGAATATGACAAGCAGACATTGTTTAAAACTAAAGGATGTCTCTTTAAGACAGAGGAGAATCTTGAGTGGAATTCTCTTTCCCAGAGAGCAGTGAAGGCAGGATCACTGAATACCTTAAAGGCTGATTAGATAGATTCTTGTATAGGGATAGTCAGGAAATTCAAGCTGAGGCTACAAGTGGATCATCCATCAAATTTAGAGCAGGCTAAAAGCGTCAAGAAACCTGCTCCAAATTTATGTTTGTATGCAAGTTTATTCAGCAAGTGATAGTTTATTAGTTCATGATTATGGTAAACTTTCATTTACTTATATAGCCAGATCCCCCACCCATTGGAACAACCATTGGGAGAATAATCTGAAGAAAATGGTGGGATTTCCAGTAACAATCTCAGTCTATTCTGCTAGGTTTCAATGCAGTAACTGGGCAATCAGCAATTATACTGTGGAGCACAAGGAACATCCAGACTCACTGGCTGGATTACGAGGTCAACCATTACACTGGCTTTGTTTCAAACTTCTAGCAACATCTTATGACAAACTTTCAAACCTCTCTGCTCCCATAACAATGATCACAAAGGGTTTTTTTTAATTCGTTCACATGTGGATCTTTTATTGCTCATCCCAAATTGCCTTGAGTTGTTTGTTAAATTATTTTAGAGGGCATTTAACAGTCAACCACATTGGATTTGGAGTCACACGTAGGCCAGAGCAGGTAGGGATGGCAGTGAACCACATGGATTTTTATGACAATCAATAATGGTTTAATGGTCATCATTAAGACTTGCTAATTCAAATTTTGCCATCTGCCGTGGCAGGGTACAAACCCCAGATGCCACAAGCATTATACTGGGTCTCTGAATTACCAGTCCTGTGAGAATATCACCAAACCACTGTCTCCCCTTAGACAATAAGCCTTTTCCAGGAGACCGCATGTACCAGGAACAGCTCACAAATGGCAAGGTGAACAGCACATCATCACTGAAGATGCGAGTGCATTGCCCAGTCTTCCTGGTCACAGCTTTGAAGTTTTTAGATATTCAGATCACCAACAACTTGCCCTGGTCCACCCATGCCAACACTATAGTTAAGAAAGCCCATATCAATGCTCTACTTTCTCAGAAAACAGAGCATTTGGCATGTCAACTACGACTCTCACTAGCCTTTACAGATGCACCATACAAAGCATTCTTTCTGGTTGTATCACAACTTGGTACAGTTCCTGCTCTGCCCAAGACGGCAAGAAACTACAAAAAGTCGTGAATGTAACCCAATCCATCACACAAACCAGACTCCCATCCACCAACTCTGTCTATACTTCCCACTGCCTCAGCAAAGCAACCAGCATAATTAAAGACCTCACGTGTCCCCAACATTCTCTCTTCCAGCTTCTTCCTTCAGGAAAACGATACAAAAGTCTGAGATCACTCAGATACCAACTGACTCAATAATAATTTCTTCCCTGCTGCTGTCAGACTTTTGAAAGGACTCACTTTGCATTAAGTTGATTCTTCTCTACTCCCTAGCTATGATTGTAACACTACATTCTGCACTTTCTCGTTTCCATCTCTATGAACAGTATGATTTGTTGTATAACGGATAAGAAACAATACTTTTCACTATGCCAATAAATGCAACAATAACAAATCAAATTGAAAACATTGTACTATGGTCACACCAAGGATAGAAGCAAAGAGTTTCAGCAGTATCTACTAAGATGACAGCAAACACTATCATAGCAGACAAGAAATCCCAGATATGAAGGCATCTCACATGCAGCCACCAAAAGTTATCCTAACAGACAAATCACATGACCAGAAAATCAGTTCTCAGTGATGCTGACTGAGAGATAAATGTTGGCCAGGATACCAAGCATAAAATGTCATGGGATTTCTTTTTACATCCACTTCAGGTCTTGAAACATGATGCCTCAGACCATACAAAACTTTCTGCTCAAACTTCTGGATTGGGGCATGTATTTATGACGTTCCTTTGGGAAAATCCTGGGGAATTTTCACAGTAACTTCATTGCAGTGTTAATGTAAGCCCATTGTGACAATAATAAATAAAGTTTAAACTTTAAACTTTCCAGTCCAGAGCAGAACAAACTGAGCAATGACTGACACAAGTTTGATTAATATCAAATATAAAAAAAAACAAAGTCAACTCTCAGATTAATTAACCATCAGAACGATCACATGCTAACCTTCTCCCTTGGAAAACCAACCCTTTACTTCCAAGAATGAATTTGTTTTATTTTCCTGTGCCACTCAGTAAGAAGTTTGGTGTACACAAGGTTCGCCTCATATCACCAAGTCTTTTGCTTCACAATTTATCAGAATGCAGAAACACAGCGCTAAACTTATTGCTTTTAACCTTTTAATTATTTTGACGTGAGGTTTTGAAAACAGATCACATCTGGAAAGGCAATTAGGGATAGTCACACAAACTGTAACAGTTTATCAGATTTCTCATGATCTGATCGGGAAAACAAATGTGTGCCTGACAGATGCAAACATCCTTTCATTCATGTCTACAGAGATTCACTTGAATTAACAAGATACTAGACAAACAGAATTCACAAACAGAAAAAGAGCAGTATTTCCTTTCAGAAATGGAGGAAATTGCAGCTGTTTAGATTAATGAGGCCCTTAGCAATTTAGGTAAGACATCTGGGATCAAACAAACCTGCATGACTTTTTTTTAATTAAACTTGGAAACCAAAATAACTGCACACTGTCCAGCACTGAAATGCCAGAAAATGCAATGCACAGCATCAGGGGAGTACTGAAGCGCACAGTATTTTGTTTGATAACGTTTTTGTGAAGTGCTTTGGGATGATTTACTGTGTTAAAGATGCTATATAAATGCAAGATTTTTTTTCTTCTTAGTGTGACTGACTGCATCACAGTGAACTTCCCACGATTCACCACTCTGCCAGGTTACGTGGTAGAGAGGAAGAGATAAAAGAAAAATTAATTGTGCCGCTGGTGATATATGAAGAACAGGAAATGTCTCAGGTAGATCCCCTATCCACCATCACCCCACTCCCTTATAACCCTCAGTAGCACATCATGTATCAACCACGATAGCGTGTGTAGTACACACATACCACTAAGTCAGAAGATTGTGGGTTCAAATCCAGACAGGTCTTCCAGTGCAGCCCTCAAGGCATGCTGCATTGTCCAAGATGCTGTCTTTTGGGTAACGCATTAGGCCAAGATCCATTCTGCTTTCTCAAGTAAACATAAAAGATCCCATAACACTATTTCAAAGAAGGGCAGGGGGGATTCTTCCCCCGAGTCCTGACTAACATTTATACCAGCACCACTAAAGCACTCAGCACAATGCTGTTTGTGGAAGATATTGTATTCAAATTAGCTGTTGTATTCCAATATGCACATTAGAAAGTACTTCACTGGCTGTAAAGAGCCTTGGAATGTCTTACCATTAAAAATGATGCTCCCTAAATGCAAGACTTTCTGATGAGAATTAAATGGTGAGAGGCTGGAGCAGCCTCATAGGAAGTATACATGTTGATATCATTCCAATAGATCCAACTGTACAAATACACAAATCACTGAAGGTAGCAAAATTGGTTGAGAGAGTGTTTAATAAAGCATACAGTATCCTGAGTTTTAGAAATAGGAACTTAAAGTAGAAATGCAAAGAGGCTCAGAAGGCTACTATGCAGGTACAGCAAGTAATTAGGAAAGCTAATAGACTATTATTGTGAAAGGAATTGATTATAAAAGTCAGGATTTTACACTTCAATTATAAACAGCATTGGTGAGATCACATCTGGGATACTGTGTACCATATTGGTCTCCTAACTTAAGAAGTGATATAAATGCATTGGAAGCAGTTCAGTGAAGGTTGACTAGACTAATACAATGAGCAGACTGTCTTATGACAAAGGTTGGAAGGGGTTAGGCTCATGTCCACTGGTGAAGTGACGAACCGAAGTGTTGAAAATCCTGAAGGGTATTGACAAGGTGAATATGGAGAAGATGCTGCCTTTTATGGGAGAATCTAGAACGAGGAGTCACTATTTAGAAATAAGGGGTCCTTAATAAAGAGATATGGAGACATTCCCCTCAGGACTGAGAGAATTTGGAAATCTCTTCCTCAAAAGGCAATCAAAGCAGTGCCTTTGGATATTTTTATAGCACTGCTAGATAGATTCTTGATTTAAAAAGAGTCGAAAGGTTATCGGGGTAGATAGAAGTATGAAATTAGGGCTACTATCAGATCAGCCATGATCTTACCAAATGGCGGGGCAGGCTCAAAGGGCCAAGTGGCCTACTCCTGTTCCTAATTCATATATTCGTAGATTAATAGGCACAGTAGGTGGCATTGCTATTTTACAGCGCCAAAGACCCAGGTTCAATTCCTGGCTTGGCTGACTATGTGGAGTCTGCACATACTCCCCATGTCTGTGTGGGTTTCCTCCAGGTGCTCCAGTTTCCTCTCGCATTCTGAAAGACATGTTGGTTAAGCGCATTGACCTGAACAGACTCCAAACTGTGCAACTAGGGGAATTTCATAATAATGTCATTGCAGTATCAATGTAAGCCTTATTTGTGACTAATAAATAAATAAACTTTAGTTAAACCGCTGTAAAACAATGGTTCAGCCTCAACTAGAATATTACATCCAGATCTGGCTACTATACGTTAGGAATGATGAAGGTATTAGAGAGGGTGCAGAAATGATTCACTAGAACAATTCCAGGGATGAGGAACATAGATTAAGTAGTTTGAATTATTCTTCCTGGCAAAGATTCAGAAGAAATTTGACAGAGGTATTCAAACTCATCAGGGTTCTGGACAGGAAGAACCACAGGGCACAGATTTAAGGTAAGTTGGCAAAAGAAGCAAAAGAGATACAAGAGATGAGATTAGAATCTACACTTCAGTCACCCTTTGGGTGAAAATGTCTTCTCTGCATCACTTTTACTGTTTTTACTGTGTCGATATATTCGAAAATAACTGCTATGTTTCATCAGCCAAGGACTAATGACAAAGCAAACTGCTTTCACATCTAGAATTCACATCAACAAGCTCTGAAACCCTACCAAACATTCCCCAACCCCAACAAGCACAAGTCAAAATGTGCAGTGCCTTTTTGTGTGAATCCAAAAGAAATCTCCAGTAAAGTGATGACAACAGCACTCCTGAGCAGAGACTTGGAGACTTTATGATGCCGTGAAGTTTTTGTTTTGAATCGAGACAAACTATCAAGAGCCATTTCCCCAGATTTACCTCAACTAGTATTTGGTCACAGATTACTGATGAGAGATTGCCAGAAACTAAGAGCTGGAAAGCTATTTAAAATCTCAATTTGAAGTTCAACAGATATATCATATGACACGACAATCCACACAGCAGAGTTACATGAGAGAAAATAAACTCCAAAAGGTCACATCACTGTTACAGAAGTGACCTTACAAATAATGAGCAGAGCACGCAACAACAGCCTACATACAGGCATGTTGTGGCTATCAGTATCAGCTACAACATGCCACAAGACCTCCTCACTGTAAAATACAACTACAGCAGTAAATACAAATTAAAATTACACTGTATACGTGCACAAGAAAATGTACATGCCCCACAGAAGAGAAACCTTCTAGTCTCAGCATAAAGGGAGGCAAAGGAAAATGACATACACATTCAATAACTTGGTTCTGAACTTAAATACTAAAAACGTAAGGACAGACACCCACTGCAGGTCAGAGAATCACAAGATGGCAATTTAAATCAAACAGTTAGCCAATGTCATAAGGCCAGTGATGGTAGAGTTGTTCCATTAATCACTCACTGACATTTGATAAAATGTCGGTGGTAAAACACAGTTCATGGAAGTATCTAGGAAAGGAACAAGGGGTGGGGGGTGGGGGAGGAGGAAAAGAAAACATCAGGCCAATTTTACTCAATCTTATTGCAGTAACTCTCTCTGGAATTCTGCAAGGCACAAGTTAGAATTACTTGCTAGCCTCAGGTAATTACAGTTGGTGCTATACTGTCCCATCTAACACAGCAACGCTGATTACTTCTCCAAAAAATAAATTTAATAGCAGTTGAGGAAATAAAGTTTCTGATTCCACCAGCTGCAAATGCGAACCCATACTCGGGAAAATGAGGTGGGGGGTAGAAGCCCGAGGCAGGAATTTGGGAAGGAGAATCCCAAAGGGCAACACTGGGTGAGGAGAAGAGGGTGGGGTGAAGAGAGACAGGAGTGATCTAGAGATTGTAGGATGAGGAAAATGCAAGAGAAAATGAAATAGAGAAGCTAACGAAAGTCTGTTGCCTCCTCCCTTTTAAATATTTTCTTATCCTTCCATAATTTCCTCTTATATCCTACTCTAAGTTTAATTTAAGACATTTGATGTGGAAGATTAGACAAGCACAAACACAGAATATTGGGATTCTAATCCAATTCTCTGTCTGTATCCATTCACTTTCTTTTCATGTTTAAGTTTGAACAGATGCTGGGTTCTTTCCTCTGGAACAGGCTGAGGGATGATGGGCAGTCATTAAATAATGGAGATAAGGAGAAAATGTTTCCTAGTTCAGAATTAGAAGTCATAATCAATGTTTGCTTTACATTTAGTTGTTACACATGGATTTTTTTTTTACAGTGCACAGTCCCTTTGTTTATTTGCCTGTTCCACACATCTTCCAGGCTGCCAAACAGGCACATGCCTCCACCAGCTTGGCAGTAACTTTGGTCCAAAATAAGATGGTCACTAATAAGTAAATGCAAGCAGGAATTCAGGAGAAATTTCTTTACTCAGAAAGTGGAACTCACTACCTGGGAATAATTGAGGTTAATACCATAGATGCATTCAAAAGGAAACTAGATTAACAGATGAGATTGAAAGGAATAGAAGGATCTGTTAATGAAGATGGATGCGAGGAGGCTCTTGTGGAACATAAAAATACCACATGGACCCAGTGGAGTGAATGGTCTGTTTGTGTGCTATAAATTCTTACGTAAAAATTTACTCCTAATCATCCGTTTTTATTAATTATGCAATTAGACAATAACTTACCAACTATTTTTGGGAGTAGAGACAATTGAGGAAGGAAAATATCAATTTGCAACTAATTTTCATGGCTTAATTGACAATAGGGATATATTCCACATATTCAATAGGATCCAAGTGTAGATATTGAGAAAAAAAGGATGAGTTTTAAGGAAATTGATAGGCAATTCTGCCGATGCGAGAACTAAATATTTACTAAAATCTTTGAAAAATAGTGCACTTATAAAACCCAACAAACACTTAGTCCATAATTCTGGGGAGGATGGCTTTCTGTTTAGTTAAAATGTTGTAAATACATTAATGCATTGAACTAAAGAAAATTCTTCATAGCCTTGACAGTATGGTGCTGAGGAAATGTTTCTCCTCACAGGCGAATCCAGAAGAGTGTGTCACCATCTCAGAACAAGAGGCCTGACATTTAGGATTGAGATGAGGAGGAATTTCTTTACTCAAAGAGTTTTGAATCTTTGAAATCTCTAGCACAAAGGGCTTGGATGCTCAATCGTTTAGTATATTCCAAACAGAGGTCAATAGATTTTTGGGCTCAGGGAATTAAGAGATATGTGAATAATGTGAAAAGGTGGAGTTGCGATCTATCAGCTATGATCATGCTGAAGGGTCAAACGGCCTAGAGCTGTTCCTGCTTCTTATGCTCTGATGAGATTAAGTGATTTCCAGAACCCACTGAAGACATTTTCTCACCATTGCTCTGGCAAAGTGACATTTCACTCAGCTCAAAAAAAGACATGAAATGTAACATTAACAATTTCACAAGATTAAATTCTGTTTGACATTCAGCCAAGCTTCCAATGCCTCATCCTTTTCACCACAACAGCCACTTACTTTCACATCAAGGCGCACCTCATACTTTGTCTGATGGCCAACATCTCGGACAGTATAGCACTCTAGTGTTACACAGAGGGAATGTTATCCTAGATTATTGCTCAAGTATCATAGAATCTCTCGAGTCAAGAATCCCAACAATTCAGGAGGAGGCCATTTGGCCCATCAAGTCTGCACCAAATCTGAGTACGGAGACCTGGACCCCTAACCTTCAGACTCAGGCACTGAACCACAGCTGACTCTTACTACAGTGGAAAAGATCAGGAAACTTGCAGAGAAAAACAGCAGCCTGAAGGGTAGGAGTTCCTAACATTAAAAACATACATCAGGGACTAGAGTTTTGAGATGTCCAAAATTATTAATATTTAAACTGCTTCATAATCACTGCAGTGTGTAAACCGGTCTATTTTAAAGTATTCTGGAATTCTTAACTTGTCTGATTTCATGAAGATTTTAACTGCAGCATGAGTCCATATGACCAGCTCTTCCCAGAAGGTGAATATGATGCTAGTTATCCAGAAACTTACCACAAGTATAACGATACCATGGGCTCATTTTCTACAAACATTTTCTAAATGGGATTAGATGACACAGCATTTCATCGAAGACAGCGCTTTTCTTAAGCACTGGATATTAAATCAGTTATTATACAAGCAGCAGGATTTATTGCTTGAAAAGTAATGCAAAATACCACTCCAGCCATTACCATTATCTTCAGATACCATTCTGCAGGAACACAATTTCAAATCATTTAAATGCCGACCAGTACAAAATATGCAATTCCAAAGCTAGAACTAAGTATTCCCACATCGTCTTCTGGTTTATTCACTCAGCTCTCTCCAGTGTTCTTCTGTTTTGCATTGTATCTACTGACTGCACTATTCAAAGAAGTAAAATTCACATCATGATTGAAACAAGACATAATTCCAGTATTTTAATTTGGCTTATGCATTCTGTCGTACTCATGAATACATCATATCAGGATGGCAAAGTTGCACAGTGGTTAGCACTGCTACCTAACAGCGCCGGGGCCTGGGTTCCATTCTGGCCTCAGATGACTGCCTGGGTGGTGTTTGAATGTTCTTCCTGTGTCTGCATGGGTTTCCTCCGGATGCTCCAGTTTCTTCCAACCCTTCAAAGATGTGCAGGTTAGGTGTACTGGCCATGCTAAATTGCCCCTTAGTGTCCCAGGATGCGTACGTTAGAGGGATTAATGAGGTGGACGTGTGGGGTTGCAGGAGTGGGATCTGGGTGGGGTTGTTGTCAATGTGGATTAGATGGGCCAAGTGGCCTCCTTCTGCATTATACGGTTTCTAAGTTATCAAACCATAACCACCAATCAGACCCAAAGCCTCTTGTACCTTGATTCAATGACCCTGACCAAACTATTCACAACTTTGTCATTTTAATTTATTTTTATAAGTTTCCAACCACTTATCCTCTCTATCACCAAGACTGTCTCTTTCCACCTCCAAACATCACAATGCAGCTTCAACTTAACTGCTTCCAAAATCCCCGACCATGCATCTGTTAACCTCACCTCTGATCTGCTTATTCCAAAGCTCTCCAAGCGACTCTGTCATTCTCCATAAACATCAGTCCATCCAAAACTGCTTTCACACCAAATCATCCATCACATCTTATAACACTTCAATTTTTAATTCAATTTCAAATCCTTCCATGTTGTTGGACCTCCCTTTCTCTGAAACATCCTCCAGCCTGATAATGTTCCTAGATCTCGAACTCCTCCAATTTTGGTCTTTTGAGCATTCTCCATTTTCTATCCTCCACCATTGGCATTCATGACATTAGCTGCCCATGCCTGGAGTTCTGGAATTCTTTACCACGATCTCTCCACTATTCTCCTCCATGACGTGCCTAAAGATTGCTTCTTTGATCATATCTTTGGCCTAATATCTCTATATGGGACAGTATGAGACAATGGGCAGGTGATGGCCTAGTGGTATTATCACTAGACTATTAATTTAGAAACTCAGCTAATGCTCTAAGGACCTGGGTTCAAATCCCGTCATGGCAGATGGTGGCCGATTTGAATTCAACAAAAAATATCTGGAATTAAGAATCTACTGATGACACGAAACCATTGTCGATTGTTGGAAAAATTCATTTAGTTCATTAGTGTTCTTTGGGGAAGGAAATCTGCCATCCTCACCCAGTCTGGCCTACATGTGACTCCAGAATCACAATAATATGGTTGATTCTCAAATGCCCTCCAAGCGCAACTAGGAAAGGGCAATAAATGCTGGCCAGCCAGCGATGTCCATGTCCCACGAATAAATCAATGGCCCATAATTTGCAATTGCTGGCAGAAGGCTATGGGCCACCAGAAATAAAACACATTTTTTGCACACTTATCTGGCCTGAAAAATTTCGCCAGAACTCCTGGTGGAAACAACTACAGACTTCAGCGGAACCATCTCCACGGGCCCCAAAGCAATGCAGGAGGATCTGAACCACATGCCCTGTCATAGCTAGACTGGGAATGCCCACTGAGGTCCAGTTTGGAATTCACAGTTTTGCACTGAAAACAGAGAAGTATGCCCCTGCTGTTATAATGGGCATGTAAAAGCTTTTTTTAAAAAATGTTTTCGTATTTTAAGCAGTTAATATTATTGTTGGCTCATTCAAAAAGTATCTTTTTAAATTACTGAAGACGAGTATTAATGTCTAAGTAAGTTTTGTTACTTATTCTATGTTTGTAAAGCTACCTTTGAAATCTGCATTATGTTATATATCTTTACATGTGACATGCTTATAAATGTTTTAATTTATAACATTCTAAATCTGTAAAACTACGATTTAAATCTGCATTATATCATTGTATAACTTTAGACGCAGTATGTTTATAAGTATTCATATGCTTTAATTTAGAACGTGGAAGCTGAAAATTTAATTGCCAATATGAGAGGTCAGGATTTCTCGAACTATGATTCAGATACCTTATTGGATAAGGTCGAGCAAAGGAGAGTTCACAGCTTGGGCCATGGAAAATCTAAATATGTTTCTCATTAATATTCTTCTGCCTTGCTTACTTCATTTATAATTGTCATATTTAACTTTTGTAGATTTCAATAAAGCATTTGTATAATTTCATAATTAGACTTTTTTATTTCAATGAAGCATTAGTATAATTTTGCTGTTTTATGGAAATATTTATTAACAAAAATATTAAAAATACAAAATTTCAATACCATGTTAATACTTAACTAAACAGGTCACTTTAGCAGCTGCATTACGATATTTTGTTTAATTGCCTCATATTTTCAAATGCCTTGCAAAATGTAAATATATTTTTCTTTAACAACAGAGAGGGAAGAGGAGGAAGGGAGGGGAAAAGGAACAATGGAGGAAAATGGAGAAGGGGCGAAGAAGAGACTTGGAGAGCTGGGCTCAGGTGGGAGGGAGAGAGAAACGGCTGTGGGGGGAGACAATGGGCCAAGGGAAAGGGAAGGGAGAGCAAGCTGAAAGAAAGGGGGAGCAGGCAGGTGGATCAGAGGGGGAGCAGAGGGCAGAGGAGGGGGCTGGGAGCCCAGAAGAGGGAAATTTCACCCTTCATCAGTGCAGATGACAGAGATTATGGTAAAATTGAAGCTCAGTGCTTCCATACCTGCAGCTTTCCAAAGCTGAAATGCAAGTTCAAACGCTCTTTCAGTGTGTCCGTGCCCATGCTGCACTGTTCCAGCACACGCGTGGCTTAAGCTAGCATTTGGATCGGGAGTTAGGGGACAATACCAAACACAATTTGATTATCCCCCTGTAAAGCTGTTTGCCTCTGTTAAAGGTGCTATATAAATGCAAGTTGTTGGTGTCATACAGCTTAATAAATTCTCATTAGACATAAATTTGAAAAAGGAATGTGTAATTGCATGCTTTTCACAGTTCAAGTGAACACAGTATATTAGCATGCATTACCGCAACCCTGTAACTAGTGACAACAAATAAAAATGTTTTATATTGAAGAACAATGCCTTTCCAGCAAGCCTGTTGTGTCAGGAGCAGTATCTGTTAACACCCACCGTGTATAACCATGGAAGATTTGAAGCAATACCTGAAGCATAAGGAAAAATACAAGCGGGGCTCATATCACTCAGCAGACATGGTCACCCTAGGTCAGTATGCAGGAAACCCACCATTTCTACCCACAGTCATAGTTGTAAGCCATTTAGTAGATTAATATGCTTTATTTTTCACTAGGAGATAATTTACCTGTGATAGCTTCTCAAGTTCAGAGATTGACCATGATGGGGGAGATGATGGATAAGGTTTTGAAAGGGACAATAGCTGGAATGTTTTATTCACATCCTGATTTGAAACCATTGTGTCAAAGTTTGAGTTGACTGTCTAAGGTGGGTACGCATTATAGTAAATCCGAGAGATTATTCCCCCGAATTTGCATGGAAGACTTTTTTTGAACAACTATATGAAGGCATCCTGGTGTAGTCCAGATGAAGGAATTAGCATGTCATTATTTTTAGTGGTCTTGTCTGAGCAGGTTGACAACAAAGTGGGACAATGTCAATTCTGTGCATGCACAAGAAATCCACTATCATTATCTCCTTTACACCCTTGGAAACGGCCTAAAATACTGAATAGATAAATGAGACTAGTCAATGTGACATATGGAATACTGTTCTTTAATTCAAAAGAGGTCTGGTGTATAAGAGCAGGGAAGTTATGCTAAGACTGTATAAAACATGTGTCAGACCATAGTTCTGATCATCACATTATTGAAACGTTGTGATCACACCAAACACAGTCCAGAAGAGAATCACAAAGATGCTGCCAGCGATGGAGAATTTTGGCTGAGGGATGGTCAGATAGGTTGAGGTTATTTCCTTCATAGCAGAAACTAAATGTAGTTTTAATTTAAGTGGATAAAATTGAGGGGCTTAAAATGAATAGGAGAGATCAATCTGGGACAAGAGTGGGCCATCTGGCCCTTCAAGCCTATTCTGCCATTCAATAAGATCATGGCTGATCTTCTCATGGATTCAGCTCCATTTACCCGCCCACTCACCATAACTCTTAATTCCTTTACTATTCATAAATCTATCTATCCTTGTCTTAAAAACATTCAATGAGGTAGCCTCAACTGCTTCAGCGGGTAGGGAATTCTACAGATTCACAATCCTTTGAGTGAAGAAGTTCCTTCTCAAATCAGTCCTAAATCTGTTTCCCCTTAATTTGAGGCTATGCCCCCTTGTTCTAATTTCACTTGTCAGTGGAAACAACTTTCTTGCTTCTATCTCATCTATTCCCTTCATAATCTTGTATGTTTCTATCAGATCTCCCCTCATCCTTCTAAATTCCAATATAGTCCCAGTCTACCCAGTCTCTCCTCATAAACCAACTCTCTCAGCACCAACCTAGTGAATCTGTCTACACCCCCTCCAGTGCCAGTATATCCTTTCTCAAGTAAGGAGGCCAAAATGATACACAGTACACCAGGCATGGCTCACTAGCACATTATACAGCTGCAACATAACCTCGCTGTTTTTAAACTCCATCTCTCTAGCAACGAAGGACAAAATGGTCAGTAAACATGGGAAATAGGTTTAAAGTAATAAGTGGAAGGATGAAAAGGAAGTTGAGGAGGAACATTTCCACCCAGAATGTAGGATTCATTGTCTGAATGGTTAGAAGCAGAAACACATCACATTTAAAACATAGTTATGATTTGAGACATCATAACCCACACAACTCCAAATCAAGAGTTAAGATTGGATTAGACAGGGTAACTCAAAGTGATAAGTTTTAATTTGGTCCAAATGTGTTTTTGGAATGTTTTCAATCCAATTCTTATTTACTTCAGAACAAAGCCTTTCTACCGAGCTTTTCTATGCAAGTTTTTCCTTTAAAATTGTAAGTCCAAAGCTCTGTTGCTCATATCCCATCTCACATGAAGGTCCATTCACTCCAGTACTCACTGACCTACACTGGCATCCAGTTCAACAATGTGTGCTGGAGCAACAAAAGGCCTCTACAGAATGCACAGTCTTGGACTGTGGACTTGAGGCTTGTGTGTGTGGCTAAGGTGACAGCACTGTTGTTCGTGTGTAAAGCGCTGATGGTACCACCATTACATGACCATGCAGAGGTGGCAGAACTCAGGAACCAGCCTGAATGAGCATGCCATTACAGTAACAAGCTTTATTAACAAGTGCGTAAAAGTCTGTGTGCCAAGGAAGCAAATCCGTGTGTTTCCAAACCACGGCAGGGACATCTGTTGCTTGCTCAAGTCCAGTCTAAGGCACTCAAGTCGAGTGATGCTGACCTGAGGGGATCTCACAGACAGTATAGAAAGAATGTCCCAATGGTGGGGGAGCCCAGAACAATGGGTCATAATTTGAGAAGAAGGGGTAAACCTTTTACAATTAAGGTAAGGGGAAATTTCTTCACTGGGAGTGGTGAGTGCGTGGAATTCACAACCACAGAATGCAGTTGAAGCAAAATTCCTGTCTGATTTCAAGGAGAAATTAAATATAGCTCTTGAAGATAAAGAGGATTTCAGGATATTGAATTTGAAGATCAGCTATGATCAACATGAATGGTGGAGTAGGCTCAAAAACCCAAATGACCTACTCCTAGTTTCTATGATCCTGACTGAAACAAGAAATCCAAATAGAATCCAAGAACAGCTATCAACAATGCCAAGAAGGCGAGAGGGCATGGGATCCAAGGGGATTTGGCCTTGTGGATCCAGAACTGGCTTGCCTGCAGAAGGCAGAGAGTGGTTGTGGATGGGTCTTCTTCTGCATGGTGACCAGTCACCAGTGGAGTGCCCCAGGGATCTGTTCTAGAACCTTTGCTGTTTGTCATTTTCATAAATGACCTGGGTGAGGAAGTGGAGGGATGGGTTAGTAAGTTCGCCGATGATACGAAGGTTGGTGGTGTTGTGGATAGTCTGGAAGGATGTCAAAAGTTGCAGCGAGACATAGATAGGATGGCAAAACTGAGCAGGGTGGCAGATGGACTTCAACGCAGATAAATGTGTGGTGGTCCATTTTCACAGGACCAATGGGATGAAGGAGTATCATATCAAGGGTAGGAGTCTTGGCAGTGTTGAGGAGCAGAAGGATCTTGGTGTCCAGGTCCATGGGACTCTTAAATTGGCCTCGCAAGTGGGGGATGTGGTCAAGAAGGCATAGGGTGTACTGGCCTTCATTAATCGAGGAATTGAGTTTAGGAGTCGGGAGGTAATGTTGCAACTTTATAAGACCCTTGTCAGACCCCACTTGTAGTACTGTGTGCAGTTCTGGTAGCCTCACTAATAGGAAGGATGTGGAAGCTATTGAGAGGGTGTAGAGGAGATTTACAAGGATGTTGCCTGGATTGGAAGGCATGCCTTATGAAGATAGGTTGAGGGGGCTAGTTCTATTCTCCCTGGAGAGATGAAGGTTGAGAGGCAACCTGATGGAGGTTTATAAGATGTTGAGAGAAATAGATAGGGTGGATTCTCGGAGGCTATTTCCCAGGCTGAAATGGCCACTACAAGAGGACACAGGTTTAAAATGCTGGGGGGGCAAGTACAGAGGAGATGTTAGAGGTAAGTTTTTCACTCAGAGGGTGGTGAGTGAATGGAATCGGCTGCCGTCAGTGGTGGTAGAGGCAAACTCACTGGGATCTTTTAAGAGACTTCTGGATGAGCACCTTGGGATTTAATGGGATTGGAAGTTACAGATAGTTCTACGGCCTGGTAGGTACTGATACAACCGGCATAACTTGTGGGCCAAAGGGCCTGTTTGTGCTGTAGTGTTCTATGTTCTAAGAGACTTTACCGCACCAAGCTGGAGTCCCAGGCTAGACACACAGGTTCCCAGTGATTATAGAACATAGAACATTACAGCACAATGCAGGCCCTTCAGCCCTCGATGTTGCACCAACCAATGGAGTCAATTTTATGACCCTCTAACTTAAACTATTCCAATGCTATTCATATGCCTATCCACTGACCATTTGAACGCCCTTAAACTTGACGAGTCCACAACTACTAAAGGCAGGGCATTCCACGCCCTTACTACCTTCTGAGTAAAGAACCCACCTCTAGCATCCGTCCTATAAGTACCACCCCTTAATTTAAAGCTATGTCCCTTCATGTTATCTATCTTCATCCAAGGAAAAAGGCTCTCACTATCCACCCTATCTAACCCTCTGATCAGCTTATGTGTCTCAATTAGGTCACCTCTTAGCCTTCTTCTCTCTAATGAAAATAACCTCAAGTCTCTTAGTCTTTCCTCATAAGACCTACCCATCATACCTGGCAACATCCTGGTAAACCTCTTCTGCACCCTTTCCAATGCCTCCACATCTTTCTTATAATGTGGCGACCAAAACTGTACACAATACTCCAAATGCTACCGCACCAGAGTTTTGTACAGTTGCAACATGACGTCTCGGCTCTGAAATTCAATCCCTCTACCAATAAATACTAACACACTATACGACTTCTTAACAACCTTATCAACTTGAGTACCAACTTTCAGGGATCTATGCATTTGTACACCGAGATCTCTCTGCTCATCTACACTACTAAGAGTCCTACCATTAGCCCTATATTCTGCACACATATCACTCTTACCAAAGTGAATCACCTCGCACTTTTCCACATTAAATTCCATTTGCCACCTTTCAGCCCAGCTCTGCAACTTATCTATGTCCCTCTGCAAACTGTAACATCCATCCTCACTGTCTACAACTCCTCCAACTTTGGTGTCATCAGCAAATTTACTAACCTATCCCTCTACACCCTCATCCAGGTCATTTATAAAAATAATAAACCCTGGAGATCTTGACCGAACCAGTATTCAAAGTCACTGTCACAGAAACCAAATCGGCCTTCTTGAAAGTCAACCCATGGAAAGCGACTGGCCCAGATTGAGCATCCAGACAAGCACCTTAATCCTGCGCAGACCAGCTGGCAGGAGTATTCGCATCTTTAATCACTCCTTACAACAATCTGAGGTCCCTACCTAGTTCAAGATGACCATCATCCGTATCAAAGTCAGGCAGCACACCTTAATGATTGTCATCCGGTGACTCTGACATTTGTCATTATGAAGCGCTTTGAATGATTAGTCATGGTATGCATCAGTTCCAGTCTCCCAGATTGCCTGGATTCATGACAGTTCACCTATTGTTAAAACAGGTCCACAGTAGATGCCATCTCTCTGGTCTTACACTCAACCCCGGAATACCTGGGTAACAAGGACACGTATGTCAGACTCCTATTTATTAATGACAGTTCAGTCTACAAAAACATTATCCCAACAAAATCCAGCTCCAAACTCTGTGGCCTGGGCCTCACCTCCTCTCTCTGCAACTGGATCCTAGACTTCCTAGCTCACACGACCACAATCAGTAAAGACAGGCAACAACACCTGCTCTAAGGTCATCCTCGGCACCAGTCCCCTACAAGGATGTGTCCTCAGCCCCTACGATACTCCTTATACACTTATGACTGTGTGGCCAAATTCCGCTAGAACGCCATTATTAAGTTTGCTGATAACACCAAAGTACTGGGTCGAATCTCAAACAATGACAAGACAGGGTAGTAGAAAGAAATAGAGAATCTGGTGAACTGGTATGGCAAGAATAATCTCTCCATCAACGTCAACAAAACAAAGGAGACTGTCATCGACTTCATGAAATGTAGTGGAGAACATGCCCCTGTCTACATCAACGGGGGCAAAGTAGAAATAGTTCAGAGCTTCATGTTTTTAGGATTCCAGGTCACCAACCATCCTGGTTCCTCCATGCCGACTCTATAGTTAAGAAAGCAACACCTCTATTTTCTCAGGAGCCTAAGAAAATTTGGTATGTCAGCTACGACTCTCAGCAGCATATACAGATACAACATAGAAAGCATTCATTCCAGTTGTACCACAGTTTGATATCATAGAAACATAGAAAAACTACAGCACAATGCAGGCCCTTCGACTCAAAGTTGGCCCGAACATATCCTTACCTTAGAGATTACTAGGCTTACCTATAACCCTCTATCTTACTAAGTTCCATGTACTTATCTAAAAATCTCTTAAAACACCCTATCGAATCCACCTCTACCACTGTTGCCGGCAGCCCATTCCATGCACCCACCACCCTCTGAGTGAAAAACTTAGCTCTGAATCTCCTCTGTATCTACTCCCCAGCACCTTAAACCTGTGTCCTCTTGCAGCAACCATTCCAGCCTTGGGAAAAAGCCTCTGCGTATCCACTCAATCAATACCTCTCAACATCTTATACAGCTCTATCAGGTCACCTCTCATCCTTCGTCTCTCCAAGAAGAAAAGGCTGAGCGCCCTAAGTGAATCTTCCTCCAATCAATAATTCCCTCTCTCCCACCCTCACTGATCATCCTCCAATCACTGATTCACGCTGTCCCACACTCGCTAACTCTTCAACCACCGATTCCCTGCTTCCTATATTCACTATTCTTCACAAATGGGTCTTCCCCATACGCACTCCAGCCAACACTCATGCTGTTGGAATCTGATGCTCAGCCTGAACCCTACCTGTGCTTGCTATTTTGAGTTGTTTATTCCAATAGACGCTATATTCCAGATTGCTCAGCCACACACCTCCAACCTCACCCCATTCTGCTTCAAAAAGTACCACTGGGATCTTTTCCATCCAGCTGAGAGCAGGACCTCAGTTTAACATCTCTCAGCATACTGACAACACTGAGTACAGTAATCTGGTGCACAGGAATCTGGAGTGCTCCAAAATATTCACCTCAACACAAGCACATGTAAGTAGGAAGCACTATGTCATTTAACACAATTTTGGAAACGGTATAAAAGGAAATCTTTCTCACACCAGGAACAAGCTTACAACATTAACATATCCTGATGAAGAGCTGCTTCACAAGAATGTAAACACAGGAAAGACCTAACAAATATCTGTCACTATGTGAGAGACTTTGAATACAATTCCAGCCCACAAGTTGCAATTGCTGAGAGCAGCATCTCATCATGCTGATGAATCAGTGTCTACAATTAGAAATGGTGAATAGCAGCAAATTGCTCCTATTCAGCAGCTCATTGCTTCAATATGTTGGCACACTATGCCACAGAAATCTATAGCACTTTGCTACACACTGTCATTTACCAATCACTACTTACTTTTGATAGCACGATGGCAGAGTGCTTAGCACTGCTACCTCACATCACCAAGGACCCGAATTCAATTCCAGCATCGGGTCACTGTCTGCGTGAAATTTGCACATTCACCCCACCCATGTCTACTTGACTTTCCTCCCACACTCAGAACATTACAGCGCAGAACAGGCCCTTCGGCCCTCGATGTTGCACCGACCAATTAGGAAAAAGCGATGACTCTCCAAACTAAACCATTCCCTTTTTGTCGATAAACTTATCTACTAAGCTCTTAAACGCCACCAAACTTGGCGCATCTACAACTGACGCAGGCAGGGCATTCCATACCCTAACCACCTTCTGGGTAAAGAACCTACCTCTGATATCCGTCCTATAACTATCACCTCTTAATTTAAAGCTATGTCCCCTCGTACTAGCTTTCTCCATCCTAGGAAAAAGGCTGTCACTGTCCACCCTATCTAAACCTCTAATCATCTTGTATGTTTCAATAAGGTGTCCTCTTAGCCGCCTTCTTTCTAACGAAAACAACCTCAAATCCCTCAGCCTCTCCTCATAAGACCTTCCCTCCATTCCAGGCAACATCCTGGTAAACCTCCTCTGTACCCTCTCCAATGCCTCCACATCTTTCTTATAATGTGGGGACCAGAACTGCACACAATACTCAAGTGCGGCCGCACTAGAGTTTTGTACAGTTGCAACATGACGTTGTGGCTCCGAAACTCAATCCCCCTACCAATAAAAGCTAAGACTCCATATGCCTTCTTAACAACCTTCTCAACTTGACTGCCTACTTTCAGGGATCTAAGCACATATACACCAAGATCCTTCTGTTCATCAACACTATTAAGAATCCTACCATTAGCCCTATACTCTACACATTTATTATTCCTGCCAAAGTGCATTACCTCACACTTTCCACATTAAACTCCATTTGCCACCTCTCAGCCCAGCTCTGCAACTTGTCCAAGTCTCTCTGCAAACTATAACACCCCTCTTCACTATCTCCCACTCCTCCGACTTTGGTATCATCCGCAAATTTACTAATCCATCCTTCAATATCCTCATCCAGATCATTTATAAAAATTACAAACAGCAGGGGCCCCAAAACAGATCCCTGAGGTACACCACTTGTAACCGAACTCCACGATGAATAATTTCCATCAACCACCACCCTCTGTCTCCTATCTGCTAGCCAATTCCTAATCCAATTAGCTAAATCACCCTCAATCCCATACATCTGCATTTTCTGCAGAAGCCTTCCATGGGCCACCTTATTGAACGTCTTACTAAAGTCCATATATACCACATCAACTGCCTTACCCCCATCCACCTCTTTGGTCACTTTTTCAAAAAACTCAACAAGGTTAGTAAGGCACGACCTACCCTTCACAAAACCATGCTGACTATCCCCAATCAATTCATTTCTCTCTAAATAACTATAATCCTATCCCTAATAATTCTCTCCAATACTTTGCCCACAACAGAAGTAAGACTCACTGGCCTATAATTCCCTGGAAGGTCTCTCTTCCCCTTCTTGAACCATGGGACCACATTCGCTATCCTCCAGTCCTCCGGAACCACACCCGTAACCAACGACGACCTGAAGATCAGAGCCAGAGGCTCTGCAATCTCCTCTCTTGCATCCCAGAGAATCCTAGGGTAAATCCCGTCCGGCCCAGGGGACTTATCTACCTTCAAACCCTCAAGAATATCTAGCACATCCTCCTTATCTACTTCAATACTTTCCAGTTTGCAACCCTGTATCCCAGTGTTCTCCACAACTACATTTACATCTCCCTGCGTGAATACCGAAGAGAAATATTTGTTCAGTGCCTCAGGTTAGGCAGACTGACTAACTTAAATTACCTCTTAGCATTGGGGGATTAGCAGAGTAAACTCGTGGAGTTACGGGGATAGGCCCTGGATGGGATTGTTGCCAATGTAGACTCGATAGTCTGAATGGCCTCCTGTGGGACTTTATGATAGTGGGACTGGAGCAAACTTGAGTTGTGTGACACTCAACCATTGAATAGAAACAAGCCATTCTTGTTTACCCTCTATCTGAGCATTTCTTCAAGTCCCATTTCCTTTACTTCCATTTATTTCCCCATCCACCTAATTTATTTTTAAATGCTGACATTGAAGCACAATTGAATCAGAGACAATCACTCATTTCAGTTGTGCATTCTGAAACAACTATATTCAAAAAAATGCCCCTGCACGCTGGCCTAAACACAATTTTATTCCTTTATTGTCCCCTTCGAAAAGTCCTCAGCAACTGAAACAAAAATGCTTTTATCTGCTGTATCCAATCTCTTAATTTGACATGTCTGGAATCAAAATAGAACAGCTCAGAAGATCATTTGGTTCATTGAGCCTGCATGTCTCTTTTGAGCGAGTTAATCCCATCCCTATAAGTAGCAGTTTGTTCTCCTTCCAAGTTTTCTTTATTCATTCAAGGGACATGGGCATTGTTGGCTGGCCAGCATTTATTGCCCATGTCTAGTTGCCCGAGAGCAATTGAAAGTCAACCACATCACTGTGACTCTGGAGCAGGCCAAACCAGGTAAGGATGGCAGATTTTCTTCCCTAATGGACATCAGTGAACCAGATGGGTTTTTCCAACAATTGAAAATGGTCATGAGTAGATTCTTAATTTCAGATTTTTTTTCATTGAATTCAAATTCCACCATCAGTGGTATTCAAACCCAGGTTCCCAGAACATCAGCTAAGATTCTGGGTTAACAGTCTAGTGATAATACCTCCTGGCCATTCCTCCCATAAGTATTTGTCCAATTCCCTTTTGAAAGGTAAGATAGAACCTGCACCCAACATCCCCTCAGGTAGTGCATTCCAAATGCAATCTCATTGCATAAAGAGGTTTCTATTCGTGTTAGCTCTGGTTCTTATGCTATTCATCCTAATGTCATTCTCTGGTTGCTGATCCACTGGAACAGGTGTTTTTATTTACTCCATCCACCTCTTTGTGATTTTGAACCACTACGAAGAAACTTGCATTTATAAAGCACCTAACAAACCTCAGTACTTTCCAAAGTGTGTTACAGTCACTGTGATACTCCTGAATTATAGCCACAATTGTAATTACAAAGTAGCCATTCAACCCATCCAGTCTATGCTGGCTCTTCGTCAATTAATTCAATCCATCCCATAATTAGGAAGGGTGGTGGCCATCAAGCACCACAGTAGCAATATGATAATGACCATCTGTTTTGCAGATCGCTTTGAGGATAAACATGTGTCTGCACGTTGAGAATAGCTCCTCTTCAGAATAGTGCCATCGAAGCTTTGGCATCCACCTAAGAGAACAGACCCCAGTTTAACTTCTCACTTGAGGCAGCACCTCCTCTAGTCCAGCATTAACTCAGTAGTGCACAGGAGTGCCAACCTGGATTTTTGTGCTCAAGCCCTGGAATGGGCTTCTTCCAGAGGTCCCCAGCATCACAGATATCAGTCTTCAGCCAACTCGATTTACTCCACATGATGTCAAGAAATGTTTGAAGGCAAAGGTTATAGGCTGTAAAAAATATTCCAGCAACAGTCTTGAAAATTTGTGCTCCAAAGCTTTCCACTGCCCTGGCCAAGCTGTTCCAGAACAGCAATAATCCACTGGCATCTACCCAGCAATGTGGAAAATTGCCTGTACACAAGGATAAATTCAACCAGGCCTATTACCACCCCATCAATCTATTCTCGATCATCAAAGTGACAGAAGGGGTTATGAACAACATGATCAAGCAGAACTTACTCAGCAATAACCTGTTCACTGTCACTCACTTTGGGTTCCACCAGGGTCATTCAGCTCCTGACATCATCATAGCCTTGGTTCAAACGTGGACAAAAGAACCGAACTTCAGACATGAGGAGAGAGTGACAGTCCTTGACATCAAGGCAGCATTTGACCGAGTATGGCATCAAGGATCCCAAGCAAAACTGGAATCAATGGGTATCAGGGGGCAAACTCTCTGCTGGTTGGAGTCATATTTGGCACAAAAGAAGATGGTTGTGGTGGTTGGAGGTCAATCATCTCAGCCCCAGGATATCATTGCAGGAGTCCTTCAGCTTAGTATCCTAGGCCCAATCATCTTCAGCTGCTCCATTGATGATCTTCCTTCCATCATAGGTCTGAAGCAGATGATTGCACAATGTTCGGTGCCATTTGCAACTCTTCAAATACTAAAGCAGTCCATGTCCAAATGCAACAAGATCTGGACAAAATCCAGGCTTGAGCAGACAAATGGCAAGGAAGCTTCATGCTTCAATGCCAGGCCATCTCCAATGAGACAGGATCTAATCACCTTAAAGGAAAAGAGCAGCAAATATGTGGGAACACAATCACCACCATCTGGAGGTTCCCCTCCAAGTTACTGACCATCTTGACTTGGAACTATATCAGCCATTCCTTCACCGTCGCTGGGACAAAATTCTAGAATTCCCTTCCTGACAGTACTGTAGGTATACCTACATCAGAGGCTGCAGAGTTTCAAAAAAAAAAAAAAATTCACATCACCTTCTGAAGGGCAATTAGAGATGGGCAATAAATGCTGGTATAGCCAGGGAAGCCCAGATCCCGTAAATTTAAAACCCACAATCTTTGATTCAGAAGTGAGTGCACTACCAATTATGCCATAACTGACAACTTTCTAAAACTCCTCTCAACCTTGTATACTTGAAGGAGAACCCCATCTTCTCCAATCTATGTAACCAATCTAGCGAGGCTCCTCTGTATCATCTCCAAGCCTTCACTTCTGTCCTAAAACAGAGTGCTCGTAACTGAAAACTTTAATCCAGCTGGGACCAAACTAATTTTACATCAATTGAGCAAAGCTTAGAACATAGAACACTACAGCACAAACTGGCCCTTCAGCCCACAAGTTGTGCCAATCATATCAGTACCTACCAGGCCATCGAACTATCTGTAACTCCCAATCGCATTAAATCCCACGTACGCATCCAGAAGTCTCTTAAAAGACCCCAGCGAGTTCGCCTCTATCACCACTGACGGCAGCCAATTCCATTCACTCACCACCCTCAGTGAAAAACTTACCTCTAACATCTCCTCTGTACTTGCCCCCCAGCACCTTAAACCTGTGTCCTCTCGTAGCAACCACTTCAGCCCTGGGAAATAGCCTCCGAGAATCCTCTCTATTCCTCTCAACATCTTATAAACTCTATCAGGTCGCCTCTCAACCTTCGTCTCTCTAGGGAGAATAAACCTAGCTCCCTCAACCTAAGGCATGCCCCCCAATCCAGGCAACATCCTTGCAAATCTCCTCTGCATCCTCTCAATAGCTTCTATATTCTCTGCCTCGATTTACAATGCACTCTCCCCCACATCACTCATCAACTGCTTGTCCCGCCAGCTTCAAAGATTTGTACTCAAAAACCCCCAGCTCTCTATTCTTTGCACTCCCGTTAACATTGCATCACTTCTAAAATTGCATCATTTAGAATACAATATCCTCCCAATTGTACCTAACAAACCGTCACCATCTTTTCCCTGCATTGAATTTCACATGGTTATGACACAACTGTTTTTGCACCCCTGAGCTATTTTATATAATATGGTCCCTTTTATCCCATGGGCTCCAATTTGGTAAAAATATTGTGTTTTCTTAAACCCTTTATAAGGTTCTCCTATACATCAGCTGCACTGCCATCATTCACTTTCTCCGTCATCTCATCCAAAAACCTTTCCCAAATTATCCTCCAACTGCCTACAATCTAATGAAACAACCCCAATCTGCCAAATATTTTTCTACAGTTATATTTCCTCATACTAGCCAAAATCTACACAATATCTTCTCCATTATTTCAACATCCTTCCTATATTATCTCCTACTGACAGCATTATCAGTATGGAGAATTACATACAAAGTACAGCACAGAAATAGGCCACTTGGCCCAATTCATCTATGTTGGTATTTCTGCTGCACATGAGCCTCTTCCAACCCTACGTCATCCACCTTATTAGCATATTCTTCAATTCCTTTCTCCCTTACATACTGATCTAACTTTGCCATAAATATATCCAAGTTATTTGCCTCAATTTTTTCTTGTAGTACGGAGTTTCACATCTTAACGATCTCTACACAATTAGGTTTCTGTTGAATTCCTTACTGGATTTATTAACTACCTGATATTACAATTGTTAGGTTTGCTATTCCCTGAAGTGGAAGCAACATCTTTGTGTCTATCCTATCAAACCAACCAAAGATCTTCAGTCAGTCTACAACCTTGTCTTGTCTAGGGGAAACAGCAACAGCTTAATGCATCAATTTTTTGCATACCAAATTGTTGGTTATATATGCAAAAATTATCTTTGAATAGAGTAAAAAGAAATTCCCACCCACACAGCAGCTTTTTGTTTCATAGAGAAAGAAACAAGAGTGTGTAGAACGTGGTGTTACAATCACAGCCAGGGTGTAGAGAAAGATCAACATCATACGAGTTAGGTCCATTCAAAAATCTGATCACAGCAGGGAAGAAGCTGTTCTCAAATTGGTTGGTGTATGACCTCAGACTTTTGTATCTTTTTCCCAATGGAAGAAAACGTCCAGAGTGCATGGGGCCCTTGATTATGCTGGCTGTTTTTCTGAGGCAGAGGGAACTGCAGACAGTGTCGATGGATGGGAGGCTGGTTTGAATTATGGACTGGGCTTTGTTCACAACCCTTTGTAATTTCTTGCAGTCTTGGACAGAGCAGGAGTCATACCAAGCTGTGATACAACCAAGGAGAATGTTTAAATTGCTGAGAATCATAGCAGACATGCCAAATTTCCTTAGCTTCCTAAGAAAGTAGAGATATTGGTAGGTTTTTTCAATTGTAACGTTAGCCTGGTGGGACCAGGACAGGTTGTTGGTGAACTGGACACCTAAAACTTCGAAGTTCTCAATCATTTCTACTTCATCCTCATTATTGTAGACAGGGGCATGTCATCCGCTTTGCTTCCTGAAGTCGATGACAATCTCCTTCATTTTGTTGACATTGAGGGAGAGATTATTGTTATTGCATAAGTTCACCAGATTCTCTATCTCTTCCCTTTACTCAGTCTTATCATTATTTGAGGTCCGACTGTTACAGCGGTGTCATCAGCAAACTTGAAAATCAAGTTGGAAGAGAATTTGGCCACACAGACATGGGTGTATAAGGAGTATAGTAGGGGGCTGAGAACACAGCCTTGTGGAATACCGGTGTTGAGGATGATGGTGGAGGTGATGTTGTTGCCTATCATTATTGATTGCGGTCTGTGGGTTAGCAAGTCTAGGATCCAGTCACAAAGGGAGAAGTTGAGCCCCTGGCAACAGAGTTTGGAGATGGGTTTTGTAGGAAAAGTGATAATCCAAGTGCAGTTTGTCTATTGCCACGTGTAGAACATAGAACACTACAGCACAAACAGGTCCTTCGGCCCACAAGTTGTGCCGAACACATCAAAACCTACCCAGCCATAGACCTATCTATAACCCCCAATCCCATTGGATCCCATATACTCATCCAGAAGTCTTTTAAAAGACCCCAGCGAGTTCGCCTCGACCACCACCTACGGCAGCCGATTCCATTCACTCACCACCCTCTGAGTGAAAAACTTTCCCCTAGCATCCCCTCTGTACTTGCTTCCCGGCACCTTAAATCTGTGCCCTCTCGTCGCGACCATTTCAGCCCTGGGAAATAGTCTCTGAGAGTCCACCCTATCTATTCCTCTCAACATTTTGTAAACCTCTATCAGGTCGCCTCTCAACCTTCGTCTCTCCAGGGAGAACAGTCCCAGCTCCCTCAACCTGTCTTCATAAGGCATGCCTCCCAATCCAGGCAACATCCTTGTAAATCTCCTCTGCATCCTTTCAATAGCTTCCACGTCCTTCCTATAGTGAGGCGACCAGAACTGCGCACAGTATTCCAAGTGTGGTCTGAAAAGGGTCCTATAAAGCTGCAGCATTACCTCCTGACTCCTGAACTCAATCCCTCAATGAATGAAGGCCAGTACACCGTAAGCTTTCTTAACCACATCCTCCACCTGGGAGGCCGATTTGAGAGTCTTATGAACCCGGACCCCAAGATCCCTCTGCTCTTCCACACAGCTAAGACTCCTACCTTTGATAGTGTACTCATTCATCCCGTTGGATCTGCCAAAATGGACCACAACACATTTATCCGCGTTGAAGTCCATCTGCCACTTCTCCGCCCATTCTTGCATCCTTCGATGTCATGCTGCAACTTTTGACATCCCTCCAGACCATCCACAACACCACCGACCTTCGTGTCATCGGCGAACTTACTCACCCCTCCCTCCACTTCCTCATCCAGGTCATTTATGAAAATGACAAACAGCAAGGGTCCTAGAACAGATCCCTGGGGCACTCCACTGGTGACCGACCTCCATGCAGAACAAGAGCCATCCACAACCACCCTCTGCCTTCTGCAGGCAAGCCAGTTCTGGATCCACAAGGCCAAAGCCCCTTGGATCCCATGCCCTCTCACCTTCTCAAGAAGTCTTGCATGGGGTACCTTGTCAAATGCCTTGCTGAAGTCCATGTACACCACGTCCACTGCTCTTCCTTCGTCAATGTGTTCAGTCACATTTTCGAAGAACTCAATAAAGCTCGTAAGGCATGACCTGCCTTTTACAAAACCATGTTGACTATTTCTAATCAACCTAAACTTCTCCAAATGCTCGTAAATCTTGTCCCTCAGAAGCCTCTCCATCAGCTTACCAACCACTGAGGTCAGCCTCACCGGTCGGTAATTTCCAGGACTATCCCTGTTCCCTTTCTTGAAAATAGGGACCACATCCGCAATCCTCCAATCCTCTGGAACCTCTCCCGCCTCCATCGACGACGCAAAGATCATTGCCAGGGGCTCTGCAATGACATCCTTCACCTCCCACAATAACCTGGGGGTACATCCCATCTGATCCCGGAGACTTGTCTATCTTGATAGCAATTAAAAGTTCTAACACATCCGCTTCCTTAATATCTACATACTCAATCTTTTCAGTCTGCCGCAAACTTGTAGTGCATCCTCCCAGATCACTTTCCACCATGAATACTGAGGCAAAGTACTCATTAAGCACCTCTGCCATTTCTTCCGGTTCCATACAGACTTTTCCCCCTTCACCTTTTATAGGTCCTATCCCTTCTCTTCTCATCCTTTTACTTTTCACATATTTGTAGAAGGCCTCGGGATTCTCCTTAATCCTACCAGCCAAGGCCTTCTCATGACCCCTTCTGGCTCTCCTAATTTCCTTTTTAAGCTCTCTTCTATAAGCCTTAGCTTATAAGTGTAGAGCAGTGTTGCGTATTACATTGTGAAGCAGGATGAATCTCTGTATAAACTGGTTCTCACACATGACATTAGCTTACAGAGGATTTAAGACAGTGAAGAGCAAAATCGTAATCTTTCACGTTGTGCTGGCTTTCATGTTACACTAGAGTTCGCAGCATCTTGCTCCCAGAGATATTCTCCCACCTTGTGGACAAGGAAATTTATATAAATTAAGCTTTCTCATTTTTGTAACATAGATCAAAGTAAAGATCTTTTGTAATATAAATCAGTTGCAATAAAGATCAGTCAAAAAAGACAGGAGGGTAACACTGGAAGGGTGCGTTTCTGAATGAAGGGCTGTGACAAGTAATGTTTCTCAGTGATCAGTGCTGGGACCTTTGCTGCTTGTAATATTCATATAAATGATTTGGAGGAAAATGTAATTGGATTGGTTGGTAAGTTTGCAGACAACACTAAGACTGGTGGATTTGCAGACAGCAATGAGGACCATCAGAGGATACAGCAGGATGTAGATTCGTTGGAGACTTAGATGGAGAGATGGCAGATGGAATTTAATCAAGATAAATGTGAGGTAGT
This sequence comes from Sphyrna mokarran, assembly GCA_024679065.1. NCBI lineage: Eukaryota > Metazoa > Chordata > Chondrichthyes > Carcharhiniformes > Carcharhinidae > Sphyrna > Sphyrna mokarran. Next base: position 4,190,573 of record JAGIQG010000013.1, on the reverse strand, counting down.
GCATTTTGGAAGGCCTAATAAAGGAATATACAGTAAATGGCAGAACCCTTAAGATAGGCAAAAGGATCTGGATGTACAGGTACAAAGATCACTGCAAGTGGCAATACAAGTGGAGAACATAGTCAAGAAGACGCACGGCATGCTTGGCTTCATCAGCTGAGATATTGAGTTTAAAAACTGGCAAGTCAGGCCTAACCTTAGTTAGACCACAGTTGGAATATAGTATTCAATTTTGGTCGTCACATTACCAGAAGGATGTGGAGGTTTTGGAGAGGTTTCAGAAAAGATTTACCTGTATGTTGCCTGATATGGAAGTCATTAGCTACGAGAAGAGGTTGGAGAAACTTGTTTTGTTCTCACTGAAGTGATGAAGGTTGAGGGGAGACCTGATACAAGTCAATGAGATTCTGAGAGGCATGGACAGATATATGAATAGTCAGAAGCTTTTTCCCAGGGTGGAAGAGTCGATTACTAGGGAGCATAGGTTTAATGTACAAAGGGCAAGTTTAAAGGAGATGTACGAGGCAGATTTTTTTTTTAAAAACAGAGTAGCAGGTGCCTCAATCTCATTACTGGGGGAGATGGTGGAAGCGGATACGGTAGTGACTTTTAAGAGTGTCTTGACAAGTGCATGAACAGATGGGAATAGAGGGATATGGTCCCCGGAAGGGTATGGGGTTTTAGTTAAGTCAAACAGCACGGTCAGTGCAGGCTTGAAAGGCCGAAGGACCTGTTCTTATGTTGTAATTTTCTTTGTTCTTGTCAAGTACTCTACTAACTTTTATTTTAAAATGGTCTTTCCTTCCTGAGGCTATGTTTTCAAATATGATTCTAAATAAAAAGGCAACTATGTCAGACTCCTATTTATTGACTACAGCTGAGCCTTCAACACTATTATTCCTATGAAACTCATTTCCAAACTGTGTGGCCTGAGACTCCTCCAATCCTGAACTTCCTAACCCAGAGACCACAATTAGTAAGGATAGGCAGCAAGATTTTCTCCATAATCATGTCAACAACAGTGCCCCACAAGGCTGTGTTCTCAACCCATTACTATTCTCACTATACACCTGTGACCGTGTGGGCAAATCCCCCTCCAACTCCATTTTCAAGTTTGCCAATGAGACGCCGTTGTGAGTTGGGTCTTAAACAATGACGAGACAGAGTATAGAAATGAGACAGAGAATCTGGTGCAGCAACAATATTCTCTCCCTCAATGTCAACAAAACAAGGGAGATAGTCATTGACTTCAGGAAGTCGAGAGGAGAATACGTCACTGTCCACATCAACGGAGACAAGTAAAAATGGTCAAGAGCTCTATGTTTTTAGGTGTCCAGATCACCAACAATCTGTCTGGTACCCTCATGTCAACACTATAGTTAAGAAAGTCCATCAGTACCTCTACTTTCTCAGAAGGCTAAGGAAATTTGACATGGCCGCCATGACTCTAAGATGCACAATAGAAAGCTTTCTTTCTTGTTGTATCATAGCTTGGGATGGCTCCTATTCTGTCCTAGACCGCAAAAAACTACAAAGAGTCATGAGCGAAGCCCAGCCCACCACCCAAACCAGATTCCTATCCACTGACTCTGTCTACACATCCCATTGCCTCAGCAAAGCAGCCATTATAATCAAGGACCCTTTGCATTCCAAACATACTCTCCTACACCTTCTTCCATTAGGAAAAAGATACAAAAATATGAGGTCTTGTACCAATGGACTAAAGGACAAATTCTTCTCTGTTGCCATTAGACTTGGAATGGACCTATCTTGCATTAAGTTGATCTTTCTTTACACCCTAGCTATGACTGTAACACTACATTCTGCACTCTCTCTTTTCCTTCTCAATGAGCAGTGTGCTTTGCCTGTGTGGCACGCAAGAGACAATACTTTTCAGATTTTACAGAATTCAATATTTACCATGGCAGGATTTGAACCTGGGTCCCCAGATCTTGCTCTGGAATACTAGTCCAGTGACAATACCACTGTGCCACTGCCACTCCTGTCTGTATACTAATACATGTGACAACAATAAATCAAATCAAAACTTGATTCAAAGTGCTGAGTTGTAGCTGAATTGTTGAATATTTGTAGTACCTTTCAAGAGGTTAATGGCTCTTTTGTGGAGATGGGGCTTGTTTTTTATTCATTCATAGTACATAAGCATCACTGATTAGCCAGCATTTATTGCCCATGCCCAGGTGCCCTTGAACTCAGTGGTTCATCATTTCAGAGGGCAGTTGAGAGCCACTTTTCCATGCTTTGGAGGCACATGTAGGCCAGACTGGGCAAGGATGGTAGACTTCCTTCCCTAAAGCACATTAGAGAACAAGACTTTCCAACAATCAACAATGGTTTTATGGTCATTAGTAGATCCTTAATTCCAGATTTTTTTAAATTCAAATTCCACCGTCTACCATGGCAGGATTCAAACCCGGGTCCCCAGAACATTGGCTGAGTATTTGGATTAATAGTCTAGCAATAACACCACTAGGCCATCGCCTCACCGAAGAGTAAGAGCAACATGGTAGAAAGGGAAGACTTGTCCAATAGAAAAGAGTGCTGGAGGAAATCTACAGACACACCACCTGCACCGTGTCCTGTCACCTTCACTGCAGTGACAGGTTTCACAGCAATCCTGATACAAAAGCTGACAAACACTTGACATTGAAACAAGTAGTCCAATATTTACATGGACTGTGTACAGTAAACTCAAGTTTTAAAAAGTTTGTTTTTCTTTTCAATAAATCATTATTTTCCATGTTTGTTTCTCTGACTTGTGATACCAATGAATTATTTACTATTTTCAAAGAACTTCTATCAACAAAGTAAATATCGGAATCCAACCCTTGACCAGTTTCAGATGTGGGAGAAAGTGTTACAGAAGACAGGAGCAACTGAGTGGGATTATAATAGCAGGGAATGATTTTCTTCTGTTCGAAAAGGTTAAAACAGTTAAACTTCTGAGAAATTTTCTGTTGACTTGCATATGAGCTGGTTAGTCCAAAGTAGACAAACTTTCCTAAGGAAATACTAGTGGGCATAAAGAAAACAGCAGCTAAACAAAGTAACTCATTTACTTCGCAATTTAACACGTGCAGCTTTTCCACTTGGACAAAGATACTATCTGGTGACAACAGTACACAAAATGCAGAGAGTGAACACTTTTAAACTAGATCAATGATATAAAGTGTACAACTGTAAGCGCTGGAAATAGGAAGTAAATCAGAGGAAGAACACAACGCTGCATGACTGATAACAGTTCAAATAATATGTGGTTAGTTAAGGACGTAGTAAAGGGCACAGTTAGTTAGAGATGGTCTCTAGTTAGAGATGCAGTTAACAGCTTATTTAGTCAATGGTTTATTTAGTCAGTGATTTATTTCATTGATAGCTTATTCAGTCAAGGATTTTGATAGTTAGGGGTGCAGTTAGCAATTTATTTTCAGTCAGTGTGAGGTGCAAATCATTAGGATGCAGCCAGTCAGTGAGTTATTCAGTTAGCAGTTTATTTGGTCAGTGGGTTATTTAATTGTCAGTTTATGTAATCAGTGGGTTATTTAGTCAGAGTTATTTAATCAGTGCGTTATTTAGTTGACAGTTTATTTGTCAGTGGGTTGTTAGTTGACAGTTTATTTAATCAGTGGGTTAATTTGGTTGACAGCTTATTTAGTTAATGGGTTATTTTGTTGATTTTAATTAGTTAGTAGGTTATTTAGTTCAGTTTATTTACTTAGTGGGTTATTTAATCAGTGGGTTATTTTATTAACAGTTTATTTGTCAGTGAGTTAAGTTAGTTGACAGTTTATTTAGTCAGTGGGTTATTTCATTAACAGTTTATTTAGTCAATGGGTTAAGTTAGTTGACAGTTTATTTGTCAGGGGGTTCGGGGTTGGGTGCAGGTTTATTCACTCAGTCTGGGGCTGTCTGCTGTCTGCTCCCGGCGGGAGGAAGGGAGGGAGGGAGCGGGTGAGTGCCGGGGTCGGTGTCCCGATGGCGGTCCTACCATTTTTTTTCCGCCGCAGCTCCTCGCTGTGCGTCTCCGAAACGGATCAAGCACCAGCAGCTCCTCGAGCTGCGCCTCTGCCGGCGAACCGCCGCCATCTTAGCAACAGGAGCACGAATCGCAGCCCGAGTCGATCGAGCGAGAGGGCGGGGCTGGCAGGGGGAGGGACTGTGCCGGTCTGAGAGAGAACGGGCTAAAGAGGGCTGGGGCGGGGCGGGGCGGGGCTAGAGAGGTGCGGCAAGGTCCTAGGGATGGGTGGGGCTAGGAAAGGGGGAGGGGCCTTGCGAAGGGCGGGGCTAGAAAGCCTCGGAGAGGAGGGGTCAGAAGAGGTGGAGGAGCTGGAGAGGGAGGGGCTATAGAGAGGGGGCCTGTCTAGAGGGGAGGTGAGGGGTGGAGAGGGAGGGAGTAGATTGAGGGCTGGATGAGGGAGGGCTTTAGTGAAGGTTGAAAGGGTAAAGGTCAAAGAGGTAGGGGGATGTGTGGGAGAGGGTCAAGAATGAAAGCCAGATGATAAGGGTACGGAGGTCGAGCAATTGACATTGTGGGGAAAGCAGTTTCTGAGGGTGAGGGTGAGGGTGGGGGTGGTGCCACCCTAATCAGTTGGGGCAACAGGAGCAGAAGAAGGGGATGGAATGAGAGGGTCTGGAGGGAGACATAGAGGAGGTGCAAGAAGAAGGAGGCAAGAAGAGGAGGGAGCAGACTGAGGAGGATCTGGCAGCAGTGAGGGAAGCGGTTAAAAGGGGAAGTGGAGTGGAGGAGAAAACGGTTTAAACTGGCAGGAGGTGTGAGGAGGAAGAAGGGGAGTGGAGTGTAGGCACAAGAAGGGGAACGGATGTATAGGGATGGGGCAAGTAGTGATTTGAGGGATTTGAGAGGGTTGAGTTGGGATGCAGAAGGAAAGTGAGGGGAATGAACAAAGCAAGGGCTGGGATGATATGAAATGGAGAACAGGCGTGTGAAGCACAAACTGGGGTGGAAGGCATGATCAGATTCCTAACCCACTCTCCGCATTATAGCTTGCTCTGCCAGGAAACATGACCATAGAACATAGAACATAGAACAATACAGCACAGAACAGGCCCTTCGGCCTTCGATGTTGTGCCGACCAAAATAAAAAGCAATGCCCCTCCTAACTAAACCATTCCCTTCTCATCCATATACTTATCCACTAACCTCTTAAACGCCACCAAACTTGGCGCATCTACAACAGCTGCAGGCAGGGCATTCCAGGGCATTCCACTCCCTAATCACCATGTGCCAACACATTGAGGGGGACAGTTTGAGTGCAAGCTGTAACCCTCAGGGGATAGCAGCAGGGGTCGAGAGGGTTTGATCTCTGGGGAAAGACATATCTCATTAGTAATTTCATACTGTGCAAAGATCTGAGTCTGTTATCAAGGACAGTGACCTTCCCATTCACACGGGCTAACAGGTGTTTCCATTAGATCATACGATAAGTTCAGAATAGCAATCCTGCACTTTCTCATTGCATGCCTCTCTGCTTCTTCATGGGAACTTAGTCGAGAAGGTCAAGGCTAATGTGATACAAGGACAGGTAGCTAGATGGATAAGCAACTGGCTTGGTAATAGGATTCAGAGAGTAATAGTGGAAGGGTGTTTCTCTAGCTGAAGGTCGGTCACTGGTGGTATGCCACAGGGCTCGGTACTGGGACCTCTTCTATTTGTAATATATATAAATGACTTGGAAGAGGGAGTAAGTGGAGTGATCAGCAAGTTTGCAGACGATACAAAGATGGCTGGACTTGCGGATATTGAGGAGCATTGTCAGGCGATGCAGCAGGACATAGATAGGCTGGTAGCTTGGGCAGACAGATGGCAGATGGAATTCAATCCTGATAAATGTGAGGCGATGCATTTCAGGAGAAAAAATGTAGTGGGGGGAGGTTTATGATAAAGGGTAGACCTATTAAGAGTATAGAAACGCAGAGGGACCTGGGAGTGCAGGTGAACAAGTCTCTGAAGGTGGCAGAGCAAGTGGAGAAGGTTGTGAAGAAAGCATATAGTATGCTAGCCTTTATAGGAAGGCGTATAGAGTACAAGAGCTGGCCTTTAATGTTGCAGTTGTATAAAATGCTGGTTAGACCTCAATTGGAATACTGTGTCCAGTTCTCGTCGCCTTACGACCGGAAAGACGTGGAGACTCTGGAAAGAGTGCAGAGGAGGTTTACCAGAATGCTGCCTGGTATGGAAGGTTTGAGTTACAAGGAGAGATTAGGCAAATTGGGACTGTTTTCCTTAGAAAGACGTAGACTTAGAGGAGATCTGATAGAGGTGTACAAGATTTTGAAGGGAATAGATAGAGTAAACAGGGCTAAGCTTTTTCCTAGGATGGACTCAAATAGCACGAGGGGTCATGGGCTTAGGGTGAGGGGGGTAAGGTATAATTTGGATGCTAGAGGGAGTTTTTTCACACAGAGGGTGGTGGGGGTATGGAATGCACTACCAAGTAAAGTGATGGAGGCAGGTACTCTGGAGTTATTTAAGAAATACTTAGATGGACACATGAACAGAATGGGAATGGAGGGGTATAGAAAACTGATTTAAAATAGGGATCATGAGCCGTGGGAGTCCCTGGGAAGTGTGTAAATAGATGATATTGATGTACTTGTTTTTATCCTACAGGTGCTTTGGTCCACCTTGTTGTCTAACGAGGGGCATACACGCGATGGGTCGTGAGAGGACTGCTCTTGGACCTTTTTCAAGAGTATCCTACTGCTTCACATCGTTAGTGTATGCTTGACCTGGACCATCTGATGGGCAACAGCGCAGTGACAATAGCTGTGCTGTGCAGATACATGGATTTGGGCCTGTGTCTGTGGGAGTTTGCGCATTCTCCCCGTGCTTGCATGGGTTTTCTCCGGGAGCTCCGGTTTCCTCCCACATCCCAAAGATGTACTCTTAGACTAATTGGTAAAACAAATTCTCCCTAAATTGTCTCAAATTTGGTTTTTAATCCATAGATCTATAAACATGGATAGGGATCGTGGGTAGAGGTGGGAACATTGAGGTGGCGGCGTGGGCTCGTTGGGCCGAAGGGCCTGTTTCCCGTGCTGTTTTGTTCTTTGTTCTTTGTTCTTAAACAGGCAGTGTCTTGGCATTAACAGCTACCTCTACTTTTCAACGGACGATGAGGAGAGTTTAAATAAACCAGTTTATTCAGGATAGAAGGAGTCCCTTCAGCCATCGCTACCTTTTCAGCACCTATCTATTCTAATCCCATTTTCCAGCATTTGGTCTATATCCTTGTGTGCTATGATATTTCAAGTGCTCATCTAAATACTTCTTGAACATGGTGAGAGTTCCTGCCTCTATCACTTTTTCAGGCAGTGAGTTCCAGATTTCTACCACTGGGTGAAAAGATTTTTCTCACATTCTCTCTGAATCTCCTGCCCTTTTCCTTAAATCTATGCCCCATGTAATTGACCCCTTTGCTAAGGAGAAAAATTTCTTCCTATCTGCCCCATCTATGTTCCTCATAATTTTGAACATTTCAGTCAGGTCTCCCCTCAGCCTTCTCTGCACTAAGGAAAACAATCCCAGTCTATCCAGCCTCTCTTCAAAATTGAAACACTCCAACCCAGACAAAATCCCGGTGAATCTTCTCTGGACCCTTTTCCAGTGCAATCACATCCTTCCCATAGTGTGGTGACCACAACTGTACACTGTACTCTAGCTGTGGCCTAATGAGTGTTTTGTGCAGCTCCATCATAGCATGATTTGATTGGATTTATTATTGTCACATACATTAGTATACAGTGAAAAATATTGTAATTTCCATGTCTCGGCTAATACAGGCAAGTAGCTGTGAATTCGATGAATCTATTACTATACGTCTTCTGAACCACCTATCTGTCCTGCTGATTTCTGGGATCTTTGGACATAGAATCATGGTTGAGAGCTTCAAGTTTTTAGATGTCCAGATCATCAACAGCCTGACTGATTCCTCCCCCCCCCATTGCCAACACTATAGTTAAGAAAGCCCACTAACGCCTCTAATTTCCCAGGTACATAAGGAAATTCAGCATTTCCACTACAACTCTCACCAATTTTTACAGATGCACCACAGAAAGCATCCTTTCCACATATATCACAGATTGGTATGACTCCTGCTCTGACCAAGAATACAAGAAACTAAAATGCCATGTGAACATAGCTCAGTCCTTCACACAAACAGCCTCCCCTCCATTGACTCTGTCTACACTTCCCGCTGCCTCAGAAAAGCAGCCAGCATAATCGAGGACCCCATGCACCCTGGATAGACGCTCTCCACCTTCTTCTGTTGGAGAAAGATACAAAAGTCTGCAGTCACGTACCAACCGACTCAAGAACAGTTTGTTCCCTGCAGCTATCAGACTTTTGAATGGACCTACCTTATATTAAATCGATTTTTCTCCAACCCTGGCTATGACTGTAACACTACATTCTGCACCCTCTCCTTTCCTCCTACCCTAGTATTGTAAGAACAGTATGTTTTGTCTAAAATGCACAAGAAACAATTATTTTCACTGAATAGCAATAAATGTGACAATAATAACTCAAAGTAAGGGACAATTTAGCATGGCCAATCCACCTAACCTGCACATTTTTGGACTGTGGGAAGAAACCAGAACACCCAGAGGAAACCCACGCAGACATGGGGAGAACGTGCAAACTCACCACAGGCACCCAAGGAATTGAAGGTCCCTGGAAATGTGAGGCAGCATTGCATATCCTCCAGGATCCTTCTGATTCTCCGTACATCCTACTGTCTTGCCATTTGTTGTGTATTCCCTTGCTTTGTTAGTCCTCCCAAAATGCACCACCTTACATTTTTTAGGATTAAATTTCATTTGCCATTGTTCTGCTAATCTAACCAGTCCATCTATATTGTCCTGTAATCTAAGGATTTCTTCCTTGTTGCTTACCGCACCAGGAAAGGGTGATTTTATTGAGATTTATGATTTTTAGAGGAATTGATCAGGTGAATAGAGTTCTGCTATAATAAAATCCTGCAGATGGAAATCTGAAATAAAAACAGAAAATGCGAGAAAAAAAATCAGCATCTGTAGAGAGAGAGAGAGGCACAGAATTAACGTCTGTGGTCAGTGTGACTCAGTGGAGAGGGGAAGAAATGTGTTGGATTTCAGACTGTTTAGGAAGGGGTGGAGCAGTGGCACAAAATAGCAGGTCAGTGTTTGATGGGAGCTGAGAGAGATTGCACAAAGATGTCATGGAACAGAAGACAAAAACTAAAGTAGATAGGGTCAATAAGTCAAGATTGCAGAAAGTGTTAAATGCCAAACAGGGGACAGCGCTGTGTGAAAATAAAACTTAAGAACAAGTGACAGATGGTCCTGTGGGAGAGGAAGAGGGCATTGGAGTGAAAAGGGGTGTCAAGGTGGCAGAGAAAGGTTATGGTCTGAAGTTGTTGAACTCAGTGTGAAGTCTAAAAGACCGTAAAGTGCCTAATCAGAAAGTGAGATGCTGTTCCTCCTGTTTGCTTGGGCTTCACTGGAACTTGTGGCAGGATGGATATATGGTCATGAGAGCAAGATTTTAATTTAATTTAAAGTTTATTTACTAGTCACAAGTAAGGCTTACATTAGCACTGCAATGAAATTACTGTGAAATTCCCTTAGACGCCTTATCACAGCAACTGTTCAGTCAATGCACTCTAACCAGCCCGTCTTTCAGGCTGTGTGAGGAAACCAGAGTACCCGGAGGAAACCTACACAGACACAGGGAGAATGTGCAAACTCCACACAGACAGTGACTCAAACTGGCAATCAAACACAGGTCACAGGTTCTGAGAGGTAGCTGCGCTAACCACTGTGCCACCGTGTCACCATGGTGTGCTGAAATGGCAAGTGACAGGAAGCTTTGGGTCATGCTTGCAGACAGAGCGAAGGTGTTTCACAAAGCAGTCATCCAGTTTGTATTTACTCTCCCCAGTATAGAGGGGGCAGCAAAAACAGTAACGCAAATTGAAGGAGGTGCAAGTGAAACGCTGCTTCACCCAAAAGGGATGATTGGGGCCTGGGACAGTGAGGAGATTGCATGGGAAGAAGTGCTGCTGGAAGGGGATGAGAGATTGGGGATGATGGAGGAGTTGACTAGGGAGTCACGGATAGAACAGTCCCTGAGGAATGCTGAAAGGTGCAGTGAGGGGGAGAAGGGTTTATTGGTGGCACCTTGCTGGAGTTGGCAGAGTTGGCTGATGGGATGAAAAATGAGAACAAGAGACTCCCTATCCTAAAAATATGGGACCGTCGTCCTACAGTATAAATATCTCCCACTTTCTAAGCCTTTTAGTTTTGACAAAGGGTCATCTGGATTTGAAACGTCAACTCTTTTCTCTTCTACAGATATTGCCAGACCTATTGAGATTTTCCAGCACTTTCTCTTTTGGTTTCAGATTCCAGCACCCATAGTAATTTGCTTTTATCCACTGGGATCTGTCCTGCTTCTGGAAGAGGGGGTAAGGGGTGAGTGCAGAAATGCAAACGAGTTATGCATCCTGCCCCCCCAATCGGGGGGATCCTCGGTTCAGGAAACAGGAAACCGTTTTGGAACAGCTATGACAGAAGTGGAGAAACAGGGGAATGGGATCAAGTCCTTACAGGAAGTAAGGTGTGAGGACCTGTAGCCAAGGCAGTTGTGGGGAGTTGAGGTGGGTTTGTAATGAATAATGGTGTTCAAAGTATCACCAGAAATGGTCAAGAAAAAGAATTGTTGGAGGTGGACTACGTGAAGATGAGAGAGGTAGAAAATTTAAAGCAAAATTACTCAGTGTTTCCGGTCTGGATGATAACAGGAAAGAGTTGTGGAAGGGAGCCTCAGAGGACTAGAGCAAGAATTGTTCCACGTATCCCACAAAAGGACAGGTATAATTCATTAATTTCTGCTGGTGTGGTCTCCTAGGACAAGAGGAAATAACTCTCAGTTCAGAGCCAGAGAATTCAGGAAAGATATTTGGGAGCACGGTAAAGGTTAATATTGAGCCAAGCAGGTGACGGGGATTAGAATCCAGAGCAGTTCTGATTATACTGAATTGGAGAACAGAGTTAAGGAACTGAATGGCCTACTCCTGTTCTGTATTCATCTCTCCAGTATCTAGGCCAATATTTACCTCTCAACTGTATCATTATCACAGGACTTGATACCAAAACACTGAAAGCATTCAAGAGGCAGCTGGATATAGAATTTGAGACAAATGGAATCTAAGGCTATGGGGAAAAAGCAGTATTAGGCTATTGAACTGGATGATCAGCCATGATCATAATGAATGTCTAAAGGGACAATTCTTTAAACAGAGATAAGGAAGAATTTCTCCAGCCAGAGAGTGGTGAATCTTTTTGCCGCAGAAGGCTGTGGAGGCCGGGTCATTGAGTGTCTTTAAGACAGAGATAGATAGGTTCTTTATTGATAAGGGGGACAAGGGATATGGGGAAAAGGCAGGAGGATGGGGATGAGAAAAATATCAGCCATGATCGAAAGGCCTAATTCTGTTCCTTTGTCTTATGGTCTTTAGGTCTAATGGCAGAGGACGCTTGAAGGGTCAAGTGGCCTCCTCCTGTTCCTGTCTTCTATGTTTCTATGTATCACTAAAAGAGATGACCTGGTCATTGTCACATTGGTTTCTGTACAGGCTTGCTCTGTGCCAATTGGTTCTGCGATTGTTATATGATGACAATTCAAAAAGTTCTTCATTAGCTGGTAGTGCTCCCAAATGTTCCAAGATTGGCACTATATAAATGCAACATCTCTTTTGTGTACACCACTCCTATTTGTGTTTCTTTTGTTCTCGTGTTCTCCAACAAGATAGAACCTAAGCATCATCCCTCGCATTTCCACCATCACACTCCCACCATCAAAATCCTGGGGTTATCATTGACCAGAAACCTCAGTAAATCAGCCATACTAGAGCTGGGAATTCTGGGGCAAGTAAGCCACCTCCTGACTTCCCAAAGCCTGCTCACTATTGACAAGGCACAAGTCAGGAATCCGATGGAATATTTTCCACTTACCCTGGATGAATGCAGCTCCGACAACACACATGATCTTCAACTCTTTCTGGGAGATAGCATCCCCAGTTTATCAGCACCCAATCCACCACCTTCAAAGAACAAAGAACAAAACAGCACGGAAAACAGGCCCTTCGGCCCAACTAGCCCGCGCCGCCACCCCGATGTTCCCACCTCTACCTGCGATCCCTGTCCATGTTTATAGATCTATGGATTAAAAACCAAATTTGAGACAATTTAGGGAGAATTTGTTTTGCCAATTAGCCTAAAAGCACATCTTTGGGATGTGGGAGGAAACTGGAGCTCCCGGAGAAAACCCACGCAAGCACGGGGAGAATGTGCAAACTCCCACAGACACAGGCCCAAAATCCATGTATCTGCACAGCACAGCGATAGTCACTGAGCTGTCGTGTTGCCCATCAAATGGTCCAGGTCAAGCGTACACTAACGACGTGAGGCACTAGGATACTCTCGAAAAAAAAAATCCAAGAGCATCCCTCTCACGACCCATTGCATGTATGCCCCTTGTTAGACAACAAGGTGGACCAAAGCACCTGTAGGATAAAAAACAAGTACATCAATATCATCATCTATTTACACACTTCCCAGGGACTCCCAAGGCTCACGATGCCTATTTTAAATCAGTTTTCTATACCCCTCCATTCCCATTCTGTTCATGTGCCCATCTAAGTATTTCTTAAATAACTCCAGAGTGCCTGCCTCCATCACTTTACTTGGCAGCGCATTCCATATCCCCACCACCCTCTGTGTGAAAAAACTCCCCCTAGCATCCAAATTATACCTTACCCCCCTCACCCTAAGCCCGTGACCCCTCGTGTTATTTGAGTCCAACCTAGGAAAAAGCTTAACCCTGTTTACTCTATCTATCCCCTCAAAATCTTGTACGCCTCTATCAGATCTCCTCTAAGTCTACGTCTTTCTAAGGAAAACAGTCCCAATTTGCCTAATCTCTCCTCGTAATAAATGTGTAATAATAAACAATAAATGTGTAGAGTATAGGGCTAATGGTAGGGCTCTTAATAGTGTTGAGGAACAGAAGGATCTTGGTGTATGTGTCAATAGATCCCTGAAAGTAGGCAGTCAAGTGGATAAAGTTGTTAAGAAGGCTTAGGGAGTCTTAGCTTTTATTGGTAGGGGGATTGAATTTAGGAGCCGCAGCATCATGTTGCAGCTGTACAAAACTCTAGTGCGGCCGCACTTGGAGTATTGTGTGCAGTTCTGGTCGCCACATTATAAGAAAGATGTGGAGGCATTGGAGAGGGTACAGAGTAGGTTTACTAGGATGTTGCCTGGTATGGAGGGCAGGTCCTATGAAGAGAGGTTGAAGGATTTGAGGTTGTTTTCGTTAGAAAGGAGGCGGCTAAGGGGGGATCTTATTGAAGCATATAAGATAATTAGAGGTTTGGGTAGGGTGGACAGTGATAGCCTTTTTCCTAGGATGGAGAAAGCTAGCACGAGGGGACACAACTTTAAATTAAGGGGTATGAGTTATAGGACGGATCTCAGAGGTAGGTTCTTTACTCAAAGAGTGATTAGGGAGTGGAATGCCCTGCCTGCAGCTGTTGTAGATGCGCCAAGTTGGTGGCGTTTAAGAGGTTAGTTGATAAGTATATGGAAGAGAAGGGAATGGTTTAGTTTGGAGGTGCATTGCTTTTTATTTTGGTCGGCACAACATCGAAGGCCGAAGGGCCTGTTCTGTGCTGTATTGTTCTATGTTCTATGTTCTATGTAACTCAGACCTTCCATCCCAGGCAGCATTCTGGTAAACCTCCTCTGCACTCTTTCCAGAGTCTCCACATCCTTCCTGTAGTAAGGCGTTCAACATTCACTCCCTCCACCATCAACACACAGTGTATATTATCGACATAATGCACTGCAGCAACTCACCAAGCTTCTTTCAACAACATCTTCAAAACCCAAGACATCCACTACCTGGAAGAAATGGGTAGCAGATGAATGGGAACCACCTCCTGCAAATTCTCCTCCAAATCACAACTTCCTGTCTTATAACTTGGAATTCCCTCATGAACAGCACCGTGAGTGTATCTACACCAGCAACACGCAACAACATAGTGGACCAAGGACACTTAGGCACAGGCCTTGTCAGAGATATCACATCCTCTAAATGCTTAATTAAATGTACAGGCCAAAGTTCTGTTTTCCAGCATTTTTTCTTTTTAAACCAGATTTCCCACATCCGCAGCATTCTGATTTTAATAATAAAATTGTGGAGCTTTGACTCACAATTTCTGTCTCAGAAATAAGCCAATGAGGGAGATGAATAAGAAGTTGAGAGTACTTTGGAGAGTCTGACCATTCTATCCTGGGCATCCTGCAGTGTTCCAATGTGGCTCAATGCCAGTCTGAGGAACTACACCTCATCTTTCAATTAGAAGAGCCGGGAGAGATAAAAAGGGTCCAGAGGGGCAATTTTCTCAGTTAGGGACTGGTGATGTCTGGAATGAGGAGCCAGAGGCGATAGTAGAGGTGAGTATCATTTTGTCTTTTAAAAAGCACTTAGACAGTTAAATGGGTAAGATGAATATAAAACATAAGACATTGGAACAGAATTAGGCCACTCGGCCCATCGAGTCTGCTCCGCCATTCAATCATGGTTGATATTTTTCTCATCCCCATTCTCCTGCCTTTTCCCTATAATCCCTGATCCCCTTATTAATCAAGAACCTATCTGTCTCTGTCTTAAAGACACTCAATGACCTGGTCTCCACAGCCTTTTGTGGCAAAGAGTTCCACACATTCACCACTCTCTGGCTGAAGAAATTCCTCCTCATCTCTGTTTTGAAGGATCGTCCCTTTAGTCTGACGTTGTGCCCTTTGGTTCTAGTTTTTCCTACTAGTGGAAACATCCTCTCCATATCCACTCTATTCAGGCCTCGCAGTACCCTCGATGTAAGTTTGTATAACATCTTCCCTCATCTTTCTAAACTCCAACGAGTACAGACACAGAGTTCCCAATCATTCCTCATATGATAAGCTCTTCATTCAAGAGACCATTCTTGTGAACTTCCTCTGGACTCTTTCCAAGGCCAGCACATCTTTTCTTAGATATCGAGCTCAAAACTGCTTTCAAAACTCCAAATGGGGCCCCCCAGAGGCTTATAAAGCCTCAGCAGTACATATCTGCTGTTGTATTCCCCTCCATAAATGCTAACATCGCATTTGCAGCGTTATAGAATCCTGCAGAATTTGCCTTCCTAACCGCCGACTGAATCTGCACATTAATCTTAAGAGAATCTTGGACAAGGATTCCCAAGTCCCTTTGTGTTTCTGATTTCCTAAGCATGGCTCGATTTAGAAAATAGTCTATGCCTCCATTCCTCCTTCCAAAGTGCATAACCTCACAATATTCCAATTGTAACCCATCTGCCACTTCTTTGTCCACTCTCCTAACCTATCCAAGTCCTTCTGCAGCCCCCTCTACTTCTGTAATACTACCTGCCCCTCTACATAACTTTGTATCATCTGTAAGCTTAGCAACAGTTCCTTCTTCCAAGTCGTTAATACATTTTGTGAAAAGTTGTGGTCCCAGCATTGACCCCTAGGGCATATCACCAGTCACTGGCTGCCATCCTGAAAAAGACCCCTTTATCCCCACTCTCTATCCTTTGCCAGTCAGCCAATCCTTTATCCATGCTGGCATCTTACTCTGAACATCATGATCTCAGAACTTCTTTAAAAATCTCTTATGCGGCACCTTGTCAAAGGCCTTTTGGAAATCTAAATAAATCACGTCCACTAGTTCTCCTTTATCTAACTTCCTTGTTACCTCCTTAAAGAATGGCCACTACATCCATTCTGTGCCCCCCCTGGAGCTCTGATTTAGAAGAATATGGGCCAAACTCCGGCAGTTGGGACCTGCTTAGTGGTTAAAAACAGGGGCAGCGTGGACAAGTTGAGCCAAAGGTCCTGTTTCAACCTGTAAATCTCTGTGACTCTATTTTTTTATAGAATGACTATGAATGTCTCTGTGACTCTAGGTATTGCACTGCCTTCCAGACTCACCCTCGAGTCCAATAATTTCCCTGTTGTTTGCTTTTTCTATTTTTGCTTTCAGATCTTTGCTTTCAGACAGCAGCTGTTCAGCATGCTGCCATTCACACCTCCTCTAGCCACACCTTCTGCCTCTTTACTTGTCTCTTTACCGTTCCCTTTGACCCTGCCTCCCCAAATCTGCTGTTGTTTAATCTCGCCTGTTTTCTAACTGATTTCAGACCTCTTTTGTTCTTCTTCCCACACTCCCTCCCACTTTTATCTTGATTAAAACCTGTAACATTTCACAACTCTTCCCAGTTTTGATGGAACTTTACTTTTCTCTGTAGCTGCTAGGTTTTTTTCTGTTTTTATTTCAGATTTGCAGCATCCACACTATTTGATTTTTGATGTTGATGAACCAGTCCTTCTAGGGAATAAAATGATAAGGACTAGTTGAAATTCCAAAGAGACAGAAGGCTGTGTGTTTTATTGAATTGTTTGTTCTAACCTGACCTTCATATGGTTACTGTGAATCCCCAGAGGTAACAGACAGGGTTAGAATGAAAGTGGAAATTCTAGAAATACTCGGTCTGGCTCTGGCCACAGACGTCACTGAATCTTAAGGTCAGATCTTTTGGATTATTCATGGGGGAGGTTGTGTTAATCACACGAGGCGCCGAGAGTACAATAAAATATCAGGGGACAATTAGAACTCTGCAGTGTCCTCACTGCTTCCCTGGAATAGGAATGTATGTTCATTAGGCAACAGCATGTTCCAGCTCTGGTGCACTCATTACCGACAAGGGGAGACCTCAGAGCATTTCACAGAGCTACAGAGAGTGTGCGGGCAATAAGCAGAAGGGAAGAAAATGAACAGGTAAGTAGGTGCTGACTTCCCAGAGCAAATTGGTGAGGCCACAGCAGGCAGATTGCAGGAATTTGCGTTTGGAGTTTGCAACTTCACAGCTGACTCCTTCAGCTGGCGACTTGTCCCACAACCAGAAGAGCAGAAGACCAGAAGTCATAGGAGTAGAATTAGGCCACTCAGCCCATCGTGTCTGTCCTGCCATTCAATTATGGCTGATATTTTTCTCATCCCCATTCTCCTGCTTTTTCCCCATAACCTCTGATCCCTTTATTAATCAAGAACCTAATGTCTTAAAGACACTCAATGACCTGGCCTCCACAGCCTTCTGTAGCAAAGAGTTCCACACATTCACCACTCTCTGGCTGAAGAAATTCCTCCTCATCTCTGTTTTAAAGGATCGTCCCTTTAGCCTGAGGTTGTCCCCTCTGGTTTGAGTTTTTCCCACGAGCGAAAACATCCTCTCCACATTTTCTTCAGCCAATTAAAGCTCTTGTAAGGCGCCATTTGTGGTAGTGGATGTGGTTGTAGCATTGGAGGCATTACTACTGGCCAAATAATATTCCAGAAATCGCAGTAAATCAGGAATTGGACGGGAAGATGGATCACAAGGAAACCACATTCCACGGGGAATTGATATTGAGCAAATTGTTGGGGCTGTGGGCTGACAAATCCCTGGGTCCTGATAGACTTCATCCTGGGGGATTAAAAAGAATACTTAGTGTGATAGTTTTCCAAAACTCCCTAGATTCCGGGAATGTCCCATTAGATTGAAAGATTGCAGAGGTAACTCCTTTATTCAGGAGGGGGGGGAGACAGAAAGGACAAAACTGCAGGCCAGTTGGCTGAAAACCTGTCTTAGGGAAATGCTAGAAGCTATTATTAAAGCTGTTAGAGCATGGCGCTTACAAAAATTCAAAGCAATCAGGCAGATCAGCACGAGTTTGTGAAAGGAAAATTGTGAGTGAGATTTCCTGATCTCCCAGCAGAAGGTGGAGCATTGTTTACTAGCAGCGGGATTTTCCCGGTTGCGCAGTTGTCAATGGGAATTCCCATTCCAGCGGGAAACCTGCAGGCGGGGTGCGCTGCCAATGGGATTGGAGAATTCCAGCCTAATTAACCAGTTTATTGGAGTTCTTTGTGGAAGGGTGGATAAGCAAAGGGGTGAAAGGTTACCAGAGGTGAGCAGGAATTGAAGTTACAATCAGAGCAGCCATGAATGGCGGAGCATGTTTGATGGGACGAGTGGACTAATCCTACCCCAAATTCATTTGACACAATCATAGAACATAGAACACTACAGCACAAACAGGCCCTTCGGCCCACAAGTTGTGCTGATCATATCAGTACCTACCAGGCCATAGAACTATCTGTAACTCCCAATCCTATTTAATCCCATGTATTCATCCAGAAGTCTCTTAAAAGACCCCAGCGAGTTCGCCTCTACCACCACCGACGGCAGCCGATTCCACTCACTCACCACCCTCTGAGCGAAAAACCTACCCCTAACATCTCCTCTGTACTTGCCCCCTAGCACCTTAAATCTGTGTCCTCTCATAGCGACCATTTCACCCCTGGGAAATAGCCTCCGAGAATCCACCCTATTTATTCCTCTCAACATCTTATAAACCTCAATCAGGTCACCTCTCAACCTTCGTCTCTCCAAGGAGAAGAGATCTAGCTCTCTCAACCTAACTTCATTAGGCACGTTTCCCAATGATCAGTCCCACACTGAATGGAGACTACACTGTCAGACGTCCTATCTTTCCTCTAACTAAGAGTAAAGAATTCCCTGGCATTATGTTGAAGAAGGGAAAGAGGATTGTCCCTGTTGCCTTGGGCTAATATCTGTTCTGCAACTAAAACTTTTGATCAGATGATCTGGTCATTATCACATTGCTGTTTATGAGATTTGGCTTGCACACCTTTTCCACATATAACAGTGACTAAAGCACAGATTTTATTCCCGGTCTGGCTGCTCACCTGACCAGTAAAAATTCCCGCCAGAAGGTTGGATTTCCATTTTGAGGAAGCAAGTCAAGCCCACCACCCACAGAACCAGAGTAGGTGCTGCCAGGTGTGGAGGTGGGCTGGGTGGATGCCCTGTCTCTGCCTTCTGGCACTGAGTGAAGTGGGTAAAAAAAAACAAAAAAAAAATCACCCCTTCAGTCCTCAGGCCTCTCCCCACACACTGCACACATTTTCCATGGTGCTCCATGCCCCTCTACACCCCCACAGCCCCTTTGCCTCTTTATAGCCCTGATGACAACACTGTGCCAGCTCATGCCAACCCATATGTCCTACCCCCAACCTTTACCCCCTCCATGCTTTACCCCCTCCTCTGACAGCGTCTTGACAGTTTGACTGTTCTTTGACAGCTGGACAGTTCTTAACAGCTGTTTGAAGGCTGGGATGTTCTTTGATAACTGGGCAGTTCCAATGAGTTGTTGCACAATCATGTTCACTTTTAACAATCCCAAAGGAGTACCTTAACTCTCTAAACTGTTACATGGTTTTTCTAGTAATTCCATTAAGCTCAGACTTCCTCTTAGCTGGTATAAACTGCACACTTTTTGTTTCACACTCCTGGTCTATCAAAACCCCGTTTTAACAATTCATAAAACCAACTGCCTAAATAAACTGTGTATGTGTGAATCCAGCTCTGATTCCAATTCCACCCCCATATGAGTACAGAAGGTTCAGGGGCAGGGTTTATCATTTACAGCCTTTCATAGAATTACAGAATCTACAGTGCAGTAGGAGGCCACTTGGCTCATAGAGCCTGCACCGAAATAATCCCTTGCAGGTCCTATCCCTATCACCCTCCTAGTCTGACACTAAGAGGCAATTTAGCATGGCCAATCAACCTAACCAGCACATCTTTGGAGTGTGGGTGGAAATCAGAGCACCCAGAGGAAACCCACAAAGACACGGGGAGATTATGCAGACTCCACACAGGCAGTGACTCAAGGTAGGAATTGAACCCGGGTCGCTGGCACTGTGAGGCAGCAGTGCTAACCACTGTGCCACCATGCCATTCACATACTAGCAAAACCAGCCAAATCTTGGGTTTCCATTATGATAGAAAGCCTCCTTGGCACAAATCTAGGTCTACATTTCACAAAATCCTTCATTGGCTGAGGAGTATTTTGAGACATTCTGAAGTCAGGAAAGGCAAGACAGAAATGTAGTTTCTTTTGCTACACTTGCATGATCTGAAAGAGTGGGAGATGATGAGGAGGATGTGAAGGAATTGCAAATCCATCTTAGTTTACAAGGTAAGGGAGTGTGTCATCTGACACATGCATATAGGACTCTCTCCTCTCACCCACAACAGAAAGTATCACAGCCTTTCACCATTTCAAACCGCATTAAGTTTCTACTGCACAATTCTGTTGCTGATGTTACTGATCAGGATCATTATGTTTCACCCACACTGTGTCTGTATACCACACACAGAGTAGATTCAACATCATCCCCAAGGAGTCTGACTTCAAATAGATGGGACTATTTCTAATGGAGCAGAGAAGGTTATGGGAATTAAGTTCAGCAAAATTATGAAGCGTTTTCACACGGTGAACTGAAAAAGGCAATTTAATTTAACTGCAAAGGAAATAATGAAGAATCAACAAGTTAGAACAGTCACTTAGAACACATAGGAAGAACTGAGGAGAAATTGCTTCCTCTACAGCATTGTTAATTGCTGTACTCTGAGCATAAAGCAAAGATCAATAAGGTGGTCAAGAAGGCACACGGGATACTTGCCCAGGTGTTGAATATAAGAGTAGGGAGGATATGATAGAGCTGTGTAAAATGCTTGTTAGGTCACAGCTCGAGTACTGTATCCAATTCTGGTGACCACATTTTAGGAAAGATGCGATTGCATTGAGGAAGGGTGTGGAGGTGAAGGGTGGATAGACTTCAGTAATCATCCCTCAGTCCGTTCCCTCTTCAACAATCAGCCTTCTCCCTGGCAGTGTGACTGAACCTTACAGAGAGTTTGAGATTGGGAATACACAGCTGTAATGACACTGTGAGGGCAAAGAATAATTTATTTCAGTCACGGGGGATCTAAGTGTTGTTGGTGGAATTTCATTTGCTGCAGAAGGACAAACATTTTTTTCATCTGATACCGATTTCGAGGATCTTTTGAAGAAAAACATAAAGAGGCTGGAGAGGCTGGGTAAACTTTGTCAAAGGGCTGTCTGGACTCAGCTCATTACTCTCCTTACACACGCTGCCAGACTTGCTGAGATATTCCAGTGTTTTCTCTTTTGGATGGGCTCGGATTATTTTCCTTGGAGCAGAGAAGGCTGAGAAGGGACCTAATCGAGATGAACAAGGAGAAAAGGCAAACAAAGAGCAATGAGGGGAGATAATTGGAGTTTATTTTACGTTGCTCTTGCCAAATGCCAGTATGGATGTGATGAACTGATTAACCATCTTCTGTGTTATATATATCAGACTTTGCTCCATTCCCACATATTCCTTTCCCTTCTGAGACTTGTATTTGTCTCACCTGTCTCACCCTGATTGGATTGATATGTTTTCCCTTCAAAGATCCTCAAAATCGGTATCAGATGAAAAAAATGTTTGTCCTTCTGCAACAAATGAAATTCCATCGTCAACACTTAGATCCCCCCGTGACTGAAATAAATTACCCTTTGCCCTCACAGTGTCATTACAGCTGTGTATTCCCAATCTCAAACTCCCTGTAAGGTTCAGTCACACTGCCAGGGAAAAGGCTGATCGCTGAAGAGGGAACGGACTGAGGGATGATTACTGAAGCTCTTTAAAATTGGGAAATGTTTAGATAGATAGAGGAGTCTGAATTTTTATCCTCAAGGTTGTTAGCATGTGTCAAGAAAATTCCCAGCTCAGCCTACCTCAGGAAAAATGGTGGCGCTCTTTGTAGGTGGCAGCTGTGGGCTGGAGTCAGGCCAGGAAGGAGTTCAGAGGCAGTCACAGGAGCTGCTGGGCGTGGAGGGGCTGTTATAAAGTCTCATCTCAGAGTTGTGAGGCTTTGCCTCAGTTACAATGAAAGATTAAGAATCATAGAAACCATAGGAACCCTATAGCGCAGAAAGAAGCCATTCAGCCCATCAAGTTTGTACCAGCAACAATCCCACCCGTACATTTACCCACTAATCTGTCTAACCTACACACCCCGGAGCACTAAGAGGCAATTTACCTTGGCCAATCAACCTAACCTGCACATCTCTGGAGCGTGGGAGGGAACCGGAGCACCGGAGCAAATCCATGCAGACAATGTGCAAACTCCACAGACAGTGACCCAAGCCGGGAATTGAACCTGAGTCCCTGGCCTGTGAAGCAGCAGTGCTAACCACTGTGCCACTGTGTCGCTCTCACTCTCATGTCCCCTCAACCCACTCCCTTTCTATGCCATCTCATTTGACCCCACCCACTCCCGTTGGCCCCTTATGCTAATCACTTCCATTTCCATTCACCCACTAAATATATCTGAAGACAATGAACTCTATTGGACGTCTCAAAGAAACATTTTTAAAAAAACATTCTTTAATGATTTTTCACTTTCTTAAAAAAAAACTCCCTCAGGTCAATACAAGCGTTATTAATCTTTTAAAGTATCAATAGTTGAAACGGCAAAGATTTGAATCCTCTTTATCTTGTGTAAATAAACATTGTGTAATTGACAGAAGAAATCAGAGAACCAGAGCTGTCAATCAAACAAGGCTTTTTCCTTGGGCTCAATTGTTTTAAATGGATTTCTGGGCTCACAGCCAATCTCTTAATGCATTATTGCAGACTATGCTTCAGATCACACTTTTTAGGATTAAATTCTAATTGCCACAATCTGACCAGCTAGTCCATATTATTCTGTAATCTATTCTTCCTTGCTATTTAACACCACACCAATTTTCAGGTCATCTGATCATTCCTCCTATTTTCACATCTAGATCATTAATGTCCACTATAAACATCAAGAGATCCAGCACCAATCCCTGCGGTACATCCCTGGACCCAGGCTTCCAGTCACATAATCTTTGATCAGCCTCTGCCTCCTGCCACTCCCTCTACTTTCTATATTTGCTCCAGCATCCACTATTTCCCTAATACATTAACACATTGGAGCAGAATTAGACCACTCGGCCCATCGAGTCTGCTCCACAGAGGGTTTCAAACTCCCCTTTTCTCCTTATCCAATCTTGGGTGTCCTTTGACATTGAGGGTCCTCTGGACCTGGTCCCACCCTTTACCTTTACAGAATCATCTTGCATTCGCTCTGTTTCCTTCTTAAACGACTCCTACTGCTCTGATGTGGATTTTCCAGCAAGAAGTTGCTCCCAGATCGCTTTGGCCAAACCTTGTCTTATCAGATTAAAATCGGCCTTCTTCCAGTTCAGAAACTCCCCAGCAAATCACCCTCCCCTCCTGCAGGAGGGTGAGACCACTTCATGAAGATGGAAACATGAAAAATCAGAAGACCACCTCCTCCCCTCTGCTCCAAATTCCCAATTTTTCACTCAGGTAATGTCTCCCCCAATGGATGATGTGCTTCTTACTGGGGATGCTGAATAAACACATCACAGAGAGGGAGATATACAGGGTTACACTGACAAGAGTTGGATAAGGGATGTGGAGTCTACATTTCGGCATGTGTAGTTGTGCCAAGCAACCTGCTTTTGTGCTTTATATCCTATCTAATTCTGTGTTAAGATTATAACATCAGGAGCCTGACTCAATTCTTAACTGGCTTCTTTTTTCCTGAGTCTCTCTCTCTCCTCATGTTGCACCTTCCGTTATTCATGCAGACCTGTATACTAAACAAGTGTCTGAATTAGTGTGTAACAATATACCAGCAACTGGTGCCAGGAAGACATTGTCCTGGAACTTTCTGAACAGTCCCTGGTTAACATTGCCTCCAAGGTGAACGGTGCCTTGAAAATTTCCACTGATGATATTTTTGAAACAATGGCAGGGGATATCTGTCAAATTTCATAAGCAGAACATTGATGCATTGAGCAGCGACAGATACATTCCTTCCCAACTTTAATTGTCCAGAGAAACCAGCGGTACTGTTACAAACCTGCAAACACGAGAACATTTAAAACTCTGCTGATCCTTACTCGCACCAAGTCCTGTTCACCTCTCACCTGGGTGTTGCTGATCTATATTGGCTTTAGCTCCTGGAATGCCTCAATTTTAAAATATGCATCTTTGTTTTAAACCCGCTGTGGATTTGTCCTTCCCTAATTCAGTAATCCCCTCCAGCCCTACCACCTGATTAGATACCTGAACCCCACCAACTCTGCCTCTTGTGAAACTCTTATTTTCTTCATTCCATTACTGGAGGCTATGCCTTCAGTCGACTTTCATAGAATCCCTACAGTGCAGAAGGAGGCCATTTGGCCCATCGAGTTTGCACTAACAACAATCCCACCCAGGCCCTGTTCCCATAACCCCACATATTTATCCCACCAATCCCTCTAACCTGCATATCCAGGGACGCTAAGGGGCAATTTAGCATGGCCAATGCCCCTAACCAGTACGTCTTTCACACACAGCCATGGGAAAATGTTCAGACTCTGCACGGGCAAACAACCCAAAAGCTCTGGAGTTTGATTCCTAAAGCTCTTGGTATTTGTGCCTCTTTGAATTGTGTCCTTGCCCCCTCTAAGAGAAATCTTTGACCAAGTTTTTGGTCACCTGTTTATAGCTCAATTGCTGATGCCGTACCTGTGAGAACTTTGTGTCTCATATGTTCAGGAAGTGTGTCCAGCTCATCAAACTGAGTAACTACAATGAGGCTACAGATTTGAGATATTCAGTAAAACTTGGGGGGTTTGCAGAGAAATGAGGATTTTTTAAATACAGAATCTGGAAGGTGCTGCCTGAAAGGGTGGTGGAAGAAGATTTAATAAGAACTTTCAAAAGGGAATTCAATAAATACACAAAGGGGAAATATTTGCAGAGCAATGTGGAAAAGTGCCAAAATAATTGGTTAGCTTTTTCAAGGAGATGGTACAAGCAGGTAGACTAAACAGCCCAATGGACTATTTGGACCAAACATATTGACTGAATGGATGGATCAATGGTTAAGAACATTTATCCCAGCCCATTTCAGGTTATTTTAATCTCTGGCAAATAACAAAATCCCAGAAATTTATAACATAGAAGGAGGCCATTCAACCCAAAAAGCCTGGACAGATTCTTTGTTCATACCCTCATTTTTTGTTTGTCTGTAACTGTCTAAGTTGCTCACCCTCATATATAAAGCAGAAAACATTTCAACCCTTTCCATTCTAAATTTGATTGTAAAATTTCTAACCTTTATCACATTATAGAATTGTGATAACTCTCTCAAAGTTACTGAGAATCACTGAGTGATCACCCTGTGCGGTTCATTATGGCTGAGTTCCCCTGGTAACAGCCAGTGACCTGCCCAGCTGGAACTCATTACCTGAGATTTTTAAAAGGCAGGCCCAGGACTGGGCCTGTTGAACTATAGTCCCAAGGCCAGTGTGTGTATACCACAGTAACGGTTTTACTTTGCATTCGATAATCAACTATGTACTTTCCAGACGGGCTTCCTGAGTCTTACAAGGATCCTACAACACAGAAAGAGGCTATTTGGCCCATCAGGCCTGTGTTGTTCTTTGAAAGAGCCTTACAGTCGATACAAATGACTTGGATGCAGAGCTAGAATGTACCATAGCCAAATTTGCAGATAACATTGAAATAGGTGGGAAAACAAATTGCAATGATAAAACTAAAGAATGTACAAATGGATATAGATAGGTTAGGTGAGGGGGGCCAAAATTTGACAGATGGAATTTAACGAGGATAAGCAAGAGATTATCTGTTTTGGTCAGAGGAATAGAAAGGCAGGTTATTACCAAAATGGAGACAAATTTCATCATGCTTCAGTGCAGAGGGATCTGGGTGTCCTTGTGCATGAATTACAGAAGCTTTAGTATACAAATGCAGCAGGGAGTAAGGGTAAATGAGATTTTGGCATTCATTGCGAATGGAATAGAGTATAAAAATATGAAGGTGCTGCAGCAATTGTACAGAGCATTGGTGACATGCTATCTGGAATATTGCACAAAGGTTAGGCCCTCTTGAGGAAGGCTGTAAATGTATAATATGCAGTTTAGAAAAGGTTCACTAGATAGATTCCATGGATGAAAGATTTGTTTTATGAAGAGAGATTAAATAGCTAAGGCCTATACTCACTAGAGTTTAGAAGAATTAATTGAGGTGTATAAGATGCTGAAGGGAATTAACAGGTAGACATGGAGAGAATGTTTCACCTTGCTGGATATTCCAGAAGAAGCAGTAGCTTCAAGCTAAAGGATATCAAATTAAAAACAGCAATAAGGAGAAATTATTTCACTCAAAGTGTTGTAAATCTGTGGAATTGTCTTGCCCGGGATGCAGTGGACAACAGAACATTGAACAGATTTAAGGACGTAGGTTTTTAAGTAGTCACAAGATGAGAGGCTTTGGGGAGAGGGCAGGAAGATGGAGCTCAGACCAAAATGAGCTCAGACATGATTATATTGAATGGTGGAGCAGGCTTGAAGGGCTGAATGGCCTTGCCTGTTCTTACTTCTTATGTTAACCAATTAATCTGGATCTTTTCCATTCGCCCTGCAAATATTTCCCTTTTACCTATTTATCCAATTTCTTCTTTGTTCAATTCCCTTGAAAAATTATTGATGGAATCAGCTTCCAGCACTTTTTGAGGTGGAACATTCCAGATCCTGAAATCTCTCTGAATGAAGTACATTCACAGTCCGTTTCTCCTCCTGATCTTTTATCAATGGTCTTAAATCTCTGGTCACTCACCCATTCATTTCTTTGCTTCTTCTTTCCAAAGCCATTCACCATCTTAAAAACTCCTCTGAACCCAGGGAACAGTCCCAAATGTAATTAATCTGACCTTCCCTGAAGACTCTCATCCCTGATAACATACTGGAAAATCTCCTCTGCTCCCTCTTTGAGCCCTCAACATCATCCTTAAAATATGGAGCCCAGAATTTTCCACAACATTATACGGACAAAGCATACTGTTCATAGAAAAGGAATTGAGAGAGTGCCGAATGTAGTGTTACAGTCATAGCTAGGATGTAGAGAAAGATCAACTTAATGCGAGATAGGTCATTCAAAAGACTGACAGCAGCAGGGAAGAAGCTGTTCTTGAATCGGTTTATACATGACCTCAGTCTTTTATATTTTTTTCCCGATGGAAGAAGGTGGAAGAGAGAATATCTGGGATGGGTGAGGTCCTTAATTATGCTG
This sequence comes from Sphyrna mokarran, assembly GCA_024679065.1. Taxonomy (NCBI): domain Eukaryota; kingdom Metazoa; phylum Chordata; class Chondrichthyes; order Carcharhiniformes; family Carcharhinidae; genus Sphyrna; species Sphyrna mokarran. The sequence goes on along the minus strand of JAGIQG010000013.1, from coordinate 4,163,377 downwards.
GCTGCTTTGCAAGGCAGAGGGAAGCGTAGACAGAGCCAATGGATGGGAGGCTGGTTTGCATGATGGATTGGGCTACATTCACAACATTTTGTAGTTCCTTTTAGTCTTGGGCAGAGCAGGAGCCCATACCAAGCTGTCATACAACCAGTACATCTGTAAAAATTGGTGAAAGTTGTAGCTAACATGCCAAATTTCCTTGGTCTTCTGAGGAAGTAGAGACAATGATGGGGCTTTCTTAATTATAGTGTAGCGTAGTACGGGGTAGACTGTTGTGACCCGGACACCTATAAACCTGAAGCTCTCAACCCTTTTTACTTCAACCCTGTTAATATAGATGTTCTCCTTTATGCTTCCTGAACTCGATGACAATCTTCTTTGTTTCGTTGACATTGAGGGAGAGATTATTGTTGCTGCACCAGTTCACCAGATTCTCTATCTCAATCCTGTACTTTCTCGTCATTGTTTGAGATCTGACCCACTACGGTGGCGTCATCAACAAACTTGAAAATTGGATTGGAGAGGAATATGGCCACACAGTCATTGGTGCATAAAGAGTATAGTAGAGGTTGAGAACACAGCCTTGTGGGGCACCGATGTTGAGGATGATTGTTGAGAAGGTGTCGTTACCTATCCCTACTGATTGTGGTCTGTGAGTTAGGAAGTTCAGGATCGAGTCAGAGAGGGAGGTGCCAAAGCCATGGAATTTGGAGGTGAGTTTTGTGGGAATAATGGCTGAGCTGGAGTCAATAAATAGGATTCTGACATTGGTGTCTTTGTTATTTAGGGTTGAGTGCAGGGCCACGGAGATGGCAGCTGCTGTGGCCCTGTTGCAGCGATAGACAAACTGAGGCAGATCCAAGTAATCTGGGAGGCTGGAATTGATTCATATCATGACTAACCTATCGAACCACTTTGTAAAGATGGATGTCAGAGCCATCAGACAATAGTCTTTAAGGCACGCTGTCAGCTTTTCTTTGGTGCTGGGATGATGGTTGTCTTCTTGAAGCAGATAGGGAGCTCAGATTGTTGTAAAGAGTGAACTGAAGATGTCTGTGAATATCTTCGCCAGCTGATCAGTGCAGGATCTGAGTGCCTGTCTGGGTGCTCCATCCAGGCCAGTCACTTTCCCTGGGTTGACCTTGAAGAAAGCTGCTCTGACATCGGCAATGGTGACCCCATTTAATGCTTGTGCTTCTGTGCAGATGCCAGAGTAACCCAGATGCTTTTTAAGCCACTTTATCAACAGGCACTGTTACTTTGGTGTATATAGATACCAAGATCCCTTTGCTCAGCTACACTTTACAAACCACATCGCAACTAGAATTCCAAAAGACAGGCTTATAAATCATCTTCAATTACTTTTTCAGTGCATGTTGTGCTTGTCAAGGTGAGGGATGTTACTTCTAGAGAATGAATGCCTTCCCAATTCAGATACCTAGTATTAGCAGCACACACTCAGGGCAAGGACAGCACGGCTCAGATACAGAAAGTTTTCTTGATGCTGCTCCTATTAAACACTCCCAGGACAGGTACAGCGCGGGCTTAGATACAGAGTAAAGCTCCCTTTACACTGTCCCCATCAAACACTCCCAGGATAGGTACAGCACAGGGTTAGATACAGAGTAAAGCTCCCTCTACACTGTCCTCCCATCAAACACTCCCAGGACAGGTACAGCACGGGGTTAGATACAGAGTAAAGCTCCCTTTACACTGTCCCCATCAAACACTCCCAGGGCAGGTACAGCACAGGGTTAGATACAGAGTAAAGCTCCCTCTAAACTGTCCCCATCAAACACTCCCAGGGCAGGTACATAGACCATAGAACTCAGAACATTACAATACGTACAGGTCCTTCAGCCCTCGGTGTTGCGCGATCTGTGAAACCAATCTAAAGCCCATCTAACCTGCACTATTCCAATATCATCCAGATGTTCATCCAATGACCATTTAAATGCCCTTAATGTTGGCAAATCCATGACTGTTGCAGGTAAGGCATTCCATGCTCTTCCTACTCTGAGTAAAGAACCTCCCTCTGACATGGTGACAAAAACGGTTGATGAAGGACAAGCCATTGATGTCGTCTACATGGATTTCAGTAAGGCGTTTGATAAGGTTCCCCATGGTAGGCTGATAAAAAACGTGAAGGCGCATGGGATACAGGGCCAGGTATATAGATGGGTTGAGAACTGGCTTGGGAGGAGGAGACAGCGGGTATTAGTGGAAGGCTCTTTTTCCAACTGGAGGTCAGTCACTAGTGGTGTGCCACAGGGCTTAGTACTAGGACCTCTTCTATTTGTGGTTTATATAAACGACTTGGAAGAGGGGGTAGGTGGTGTGATCAGCAAATTTGCTGATGACACTAAGATACTTGGATTGGCGGGGACTGAGGAGCAGTGCCAGGCAATACAACAGGACATAGATAGGCTGGTAGATTGGGCAGATAGATGGCCAATGGAATTTAATCCAGATAAATGCGAGGTGATGCATTTTGGCCGGAATAATGTAGAGGGGAGTTATAGGATAAAAGGTAAAACTATCCGGAGTATAGAGACGCAGAGAGACCTGGGGGTGCAGGTTCACAAATCTCTGAAGGTGTCAGTACAGGTGGAGAATGTGATAAAGAAAGCGTACGGTACGTTAGCCTTCATAGGAAGGGGTATAGAAGGCTATAGTTGCAAGTGTATAGAACATTGGTTAGGCCTCACTTGGAATACTGCGTCCAGTTCTGGTCGCCGTACTACCGGAAGGACGTGGAGTCCCTGGAGAGAGTGCAGAGGAGATTTACCAGGATGCTGCCTGGTATGGAAGGGCTGTCTTACGAGGAAAGGTTGAATGTACTGGGGTTGTTTTCCCTTGAAAGACATCGGCTGAGAGGGGATCTATTAGAGGTATATAAGATTATGAGGGGTATAGATAGAGTAACTGGTGGTAAGCTTTTTCCACCATTAGATTCGGATAGAACGAGGGGTCACGGCCTTAGGGTGAGGGGGGCTATGTATAAGACTAATATTAGAGGGCATTTTTTCACACAAAGGGTAGTGGGGGTGTGGAATGCACTACCGAGTAAGGTGGTGGGAGCAGGCACGCTAGGGTTTTTAAGGGTCTCTTGGACAGCCACATGAGCGGTCTGCAGATAGAGGGATATAGGAGGACTGTTTAAATACTTTATTTGTTTCCACAGGCTATTCGGTCCACCTTGTTGACCAACAAGGGCATGCATTCGGCAGGTCGTGCGAGAGCTGCTCTTGGATGTTGCTTCAGGAGTGGCCTAGTGCTTCACGTCGTTAGTGTATGCTTAAACTGGACCATCTGATGGGCACCATGACAGCTCAGGGACTATCGCTGTTGCTGTGCAGACACATGGGTTTGGGCCTGTGTCTGCGGGAGTTTGCGCGTTCTCCCCGTGGTTCTGTGGGTTTTCTCTGGGTGCTCCGGTTTCCTCCCACATCCCAAAAATGTGCTCTTAGGCTGATTGGGTAACAAATTGTCCCTATATTGGTCTCTATATGTCATTAAGACGTTAGGACAGCGGCGCGGGCTCGTTGGGCCGAAGGGCCTGTTTCCCGTGCTGTGTTGTTCTTTGTTGTTTGTTCTTTGTTCTTTGACATCTATCCTATATCTATCACCCCTCAATTTAAAGCTATGGTCCCTCATGTTAGTTATCACTATCCGAGGATAAACGCTCTCACTGTCCACTCTATCTAATCCTCTGATCATCTTATATGCTCAGTAAGAATTTAGCAACATCAATTTTAAATCCAACCTATTTATTTGATAGTATAGTGTTAGAACACTGCATTTGCCTGACGAAGGCACAAGAGTGTCGAAAGCTCGCAGATTTACTATCAAATAAATTGGTTGGATTTAAAATTGGTGTTGCTAAATTCTTACTGAGTCCTTACTACCCCAGTCCAACGCCGGCATCTCTACATCATGACATCTTATATGCCCCAATTATGTCACCTCTTAGCCTTTTTCTCTCGAATGAAAGCAGCCTCAAGTCCCTCAGCCTTTCCTCAAAAGACCTTCGCACCATACCAGGCAACACCCTGATAAATCTCTTCTATACACTTTCCAATGCTGGGATTTTCCAGCATTTTCTCTTTTGGTTTCAAATTCAGCATCTGCAGTTATTATAATAAGATTAATGAGGAGACAAAAGGAGCAGCACAGTGGCACAGGTTCGATTCCTGGCTCGGGTCACTGTTGTGTGGAGTTTGCACATTGTCCCTGTGTCCGCGTGGGTTTCCTCCGGGTGCTCCGGTTTCCTCCCTCTGAAAGATGTGCCGGTTAGGGTGCATTGGCCATGTTAAATTCTCCCTCAGTGTACCGGAACAGGTGCAGGAATGTGGTGACTCAGGGATTTTCACAGTAACTTCACCATGGCGTTAATGTCAGCCTGGTTGTGAGAAATAAATAAATTTATGGTTGGGACACAAAGTAAATGCTATAAGTCAATGGAGGAATATCTCGAGTCAATGCTTCTTCACAACTGCCTCTCCGGCAGATTCTGGCTGAGTAATTCCAGCAGTTATTATTTCCAACAGCCTCAGCTGAGAGCGGGGCTGATCATGGGTGGCTTTGGCAAAGGCTCTGTCACACAAAGGGGAGTGGAATTCTGGAAATGCCTCCCCCAGAAGACTTTTGAGGATGGCGGGCAATAGAACATTTGAAAACTGGGTTTGATAAATTTGAGTCCAAAGGATTGGAAACCAAGGCAACTGGAGTTCGGATCCATGATCTAACAGAATGAAGGAAGCTGCTCAAGGGGTTTTTAATACCCCCCCCAACCCCCGTTGCCACTGCCCTCCCAGTTCCAATGTCCCTCTGATTGAATCTAGCCTAGTAATTATTTATTAAACGTCTCCTTTACACTCCCGCATCTGAACGGATCCAACACCTTACAGATTGGCTCAAATCCTTCTCATATTTATTTAATCTTGTGTTATTCAAATTTAGGATTAGAATTCTGTTGAAATAAATTACCCGAGTTGATAGGAGTCTTTCGGAAAAGAAGAGAAGTCATCAAACTGAAGACGTTTGAGTTAAATGAGGTTCTCACACTGGGAAAGTCAGCTCGGTGACAGGGTTGTGTGCACCTGAGTTCCAAATCTGTATTCACTGGAGAGAGCAACATTTTCCAGGCAGCATGGGGTCAGGTACTCATCCAGAGATTACCTTGCATCTCAACAGCACTTTACATGACCTCAATACAACTCAAAGCACTTTATCAATAATGTAGTGTTTTTAAAGTTTAACATAAGAAACATCAGCCAATTTCAACACCGCAATGTGATTATTGCTAGCTCATTGTTTTAGAGATGTTGATTAATGAATAAATCATGGAATAGAATCTCTGCAGTGCAGAAAGAGGCCATTTAGCCCATCGAGTCTGTACCAACAACAATCCCATCCAAGCCCTATTCCCATAACCCTACATATTTACCCTGCTAATCCTCCTGGGACAATTTAGCATGGCCAATGCATTGAACCCACACATGCCAGCAAGCTGGAATACAACGGTTAGCACTGCGGCCTCACAGGGGCCCGGGTTCGATTCCTGGCTCAGGTCACTGTCTGTGTGTAATTTGCACTTCCCCCCCAGTGTCTGCATGGATTTCCTCCAGGTGCTCTGATTTTCTCACACAATCCAAAAAATGTGCTGGTTAGGTGCATTGGCTGTGCCAAATTCTCCCTCAGTGTACCCAAACAAGTGCCAGAATGTGGTAACTAGGAGATTTTCACAGTAATTTCATTGCAGTGTTAATGTAAGCCTACTTGTGACTAATAAGTAAACTTTAACTTTGGACTGTGGGAGGAAACTGGAGCACCTGGAGGAAACCCACACAGACATGGGAAGAATGTGCAAATTCCACACATAAGCCGGAATTCTATCACACACCCGCCATGGGAATCGGAGTAGGTGAGGGCTGGACAATGGGAAGGTTAATTTACCTCAGGCAGGATTTTCTGATCTCAGGTCGAGTGAGGCCATAAAATCCCAGCCAGAATGTCACCTGAGTCGCCTGAGGTCAGAATTGAACATGGGTGCCTGGCGCTGTGAGGCAGCAATGTTAATCACTCTGGCACCGTATCACCTTCCCGCTCCTCCTGGGGAGAATTCCTCCACTCTTCTTGAAAGTAATGGCACAGACATAGAGGGCTAGCCTATGAGGAGAGATTGAATAGACTGAGTCTGTACTCGTTGGAGGTTAGAAGGCTGAGGGGGGATCTTATTGAGTCATATAAGATAATGAAGGAGTTAGATGGGGTAGAGGTAGAGAGATTCTTCCCACTTAGAAAGGAAACAGGAATTAGAGGGCACAAAATAGGGGGGCTGTTTAGATCAGAGTTGACGGGGAACTTCTTCCATTTGACACAAGTGTCAAAGGCATTTGACACTTCAGCAAGGCATTTGACAAGGTCCCACATGCAAGACTTCTTGAGAAGGTGAGAGGCCATGGGATCCAAGGGGCTTTGGCCTTGTGGATCCAGAACTGGCTTGCCTGCAGAAGGCAGAGGGTGGTTGTGGATGGCTCTTTTTCTGTATGGAGGTCGGTCACCAGTGGAGTGCCCCAGGGATCTGTTCTAGGACCCTTGCTGTTTGTCATTTTCATAAATGACCTGGGTGAGGAAGTGGAGGGATGGGTGAGTAAGTTCGCCGATGACACGAAGGTCGGTGGTGTTGTGGATGGTCTGAAGGGATGTCAGAAGTTGCAGCATGACATCGACAGGATGCAAGACTGGGCGGAGAAGTGGCAGATGGACTTCAACGCGGATAAATGTGTTGTGGTCCATTTTGGCAGATCCAACGGGATGAATGAGTACACTATCATGTGTGGAAGAGCAGAGGGATCTTGGGGTCCGGGTCCATAAGACTCTCAAATCGGCCTCCCAGGTGGAGGATGTGGTTAAGAAAGCTTACGGTGTACTGGCCTTCATTCATCGAGGGATTGAGTTCAGGAGTCAGGAGGTAATGCTGCAGCTTTATAGGACCCTTGTCAGACCACACTTGGAGTACTGTGCGCAGTTCTGGTCGCCTCACTATAGGAAGGACGTGGAAGCTATTGAAAGGGTGCAGAGGAGATTTACAAGGATGTTGCCTGGATTGGGAGGCATGCCTTATGAAGACAGGTTGAGGGAGCTGGGACTGTTCTCCCTGGAGAGACGAAGGTTGAGAGGCGACCTGATAGAGGTTTACAAGATGTTGAGAGGAATAGATAGGGTGGACTCTCAGAGACTATTTCCCAGGGCTGAAATGGTCGCGACGAGAGGGCACAGATTTAAGGTGCAGGGAAGCAAGTACAGAGGGGATAGAACATAGAACATAGAACATTACAGCACAGAACAGGCCCTTCGGCCTTCGATGTTGCGCCGACCAATATAAAAAGCAATGACCCTTCAAACTAAACCATTCCCTTCTCTTCCATATACTTATCAACTAACCTCTTAAACGCCACCAAACTTGGCGCATCTACAACTGCTGCAGGCAGGGCATTCCACTCCCGAACCACCCTTTGGGTAAAGAACCTACCTCTGATATCCGTCCTATAACTATCACCCCTTAATTTAAAGCTGTGTCCCCTCGTGCTAGCTTTCTCCATCCTAGGAAAAAGGCTATCACTGTCCACCCTATCTAAACCTCTAATCATCTTATATGCTTCGATAAGGTCTCCTCTTAGCCGCCTCCTCTCTAACGAAAACAACCTCAAATCCCTCAGCCTCTCTTCATAAGACCTGCCCTCCATACCAGGCAACATCCTGGTAAACCTCCTCTGTACCCTCTCCAATGCCTCCACATCTTTCTTATAATGTGGGGACCAGAACTGCACACAATACTCCAAGTGCGGCCGCACTAGAGTTTTGTACAGTTGCAACATGACGTTGCGGCTCCGAAATTCAATCCCCCGACCAATAAAAGCTAAGACTCCATATGCCTTCTTAACAACCTTATCGACTTGACTGCCTACTTTCAGGGATCTATGCACAAATACACCAAGATCCCTCTGTTCATCAACACTATTAAGAATCCTACCATTAGCCCTATACTCTACACATTTATTATTCCTGCCAAAGTGCATTACCTCACACTTTTCCACATTAAACTCCATTTGCCACCTCTCGGCCCAGCTCTGCAACTTGTCCAAGTCTCTCTGCAAACTATAACACCCCTCTTCACTATCTACCACTCCACCGACTTTAGTGTCATCTGCAAATTTACTAATCCATCCTTCAATACCCTCATCCAGATCATTTATAAAAATTACAAACAGCAGGGGCCCCAAAACAGACCCCTGAGGTACACCACTTGTAACCGAACTCCACGATGAATATCTCCCATCAACCACCACCCTCTGTCTTCTATCTGCTAGCCAATTCCTAATCCAATTAGCTAAATCACCCTCTATCCCATACATCTGCATTTTCTGCAGAAGCCTTCCATGGTCCACCTTATCAAACGCCTTACTAAAGTCCATATATACCACATCAACTGCCTTACCCCCATCCACCTCTTTGGTCACTTTTTCAAAAAACTCAATAAGGTTAGTAAGGCACGACCTACCCTTCACAAAACCATGCTGACTATCCCCAGTCAATTCATTTCTCTCTAAATAACTATAAATCCTATCCCTAATAATTCTCTCCAATACTTTGCCCAGGATGCTAGGGGAAAGTTTTTCACTCAGAGGGTGGTGAGTGAATGGAATCGGCTGCCGTCGGTGGTCGTCGAGGCGAACTTGCTGGGGTCTTTTAAAAGACTTCTGGATGAGTATATGGGATCCAATGGGATTGGGGGTTATAGATAGGTCGATGGCTGGGTAGGCTTTGATGTGTTCGGCACAACTTGTGGGCCGAAGGACCTGTTTGTGCTGTGGTGTTCTACATTCTATGTTCTATGTTCTTCACTCAAAGGATGGTGATTCTCTGGAATTCTCTGCCCATTGAAGTGGTGGAGGCTACCTCGCTGAATATATTTAAGTCACGGGTGGATAGATTTCTGATAGACAAGAGAATTAAGGGTTATGGGGAGAAAGCGGGAAAGTGGAGCTGATCCACTACAGATCAGCCATGATCTTATTGAATGATGGGGCAGGCTGGAAGGGTTAGATGGCTCACTCCTGCTCTTATTCCTGATGTTCTTACGTTCTTATGAAATTTTCATCTCAGAGACAGTGTGGCCTCAGTTTATCCAAATAATTGTGTTTTATCGTGTACTGAACCATCAATCTGGGTTTTGTGCTCAGGTCACTGGAGGTTTAAATCCACATCCTTCTGATTCATTATTGAAATAATTAGCTATTGAATCCCAATCCCTCATTCCCGCCCCCCCCTCCCCAATTCAGTTGAGAAGTACAGTGACCCGTGGGCAGTATTTTCCAATTGTGTTCATTCCAGCCTCACTGCAAGTGAGATTGGAGAATTTGGCGCTCAGCCAAACTTTCATTTGCTGCATAAAAGCAAATTACTGCAGAGGCTGGAATCTGAAAACAAAAGGGAAAATGCTGGAAAATCTCAGCAGTTCTGGCAACATCTGTAAGGAAAGGAAAGAGCTGATGCTCGGAGTCCCGATGATCCTTTGTCATTTACTGCAGCGGGACTGGAGGATCCCTACCCTGGTTGGACGATTCCAGCATATTTTAGCAGCATATTCCAGAATATTCTTCAAATTACAATACTTCTGCCCAGAATATTATTGTCCTTGCAGCTATTGCCTTGTATTTGAGATTGTGATTCTTGCCATTTATGGTTACCAACTAGATTTAGGACCTTCCTTCTGGTCACATACAATTCTATTTGTACTCCAAATACATCCCAAAAAATGAGGTGTGTGAGTATGTGATAGCAGAATTATTATTTTAAATATCTTAGTGGACTGTCTTCAGCAGTCAGTATTTCTTTTGCTGCAATGTTTTATGGAGTTATCAGTAATACTCACATTGAACTGTCCCTATTTACATCTTGATAACAAAACGCCTTCTCCATTCTATTGAGAATATCTGTGTAATTTATTGAAACATACATACAATTCTGAATCACTTTTCTCTTTTATAAATTCCTCCGGCTCTGGTAATAATGCAAACCTGCCACGCGCTCCAGATAGAGGAGGTGCAATAGTGCACCCACTGGTTGAATTCCATGATTACAATGCGACAGGTTTACATAGGCAATATCCATTATACCGTAAGACCATGAGACCATAAGCCATAGGAGGAAAATTAGGCCACTCGGCCCATCGAGTCTGCTCTACCATTCTATCATGGCTGATATTTTTCTCATCCCCATCCTCCTGCCTTTTCCCCATAACCTCTGTCCCCCTTATTAATCAAGAACCAATCTATCTCTGTCTTAAAGACACTCAATGACCTGGCCTCCATAGCCTTCTGTAGCAAAGAGCTCCACAGATTCACCACTCTCTGGCTGAAGAAATACCTCCAATCTCTGTTTTAAAGTATTGTCCCTTTAGGCTGAGGTTGTGCCCACTGATTCTCATTTCTCCTACTAGCAGAAGCATTCTCTCCACATCTACTCTGTCCAGGCCTCGCGGTATCCTGTAAGTTTCAATAAGATCTCCCCTCACACTTCAGCAAGGCATTTGATAAGGTCCCCCATGGAAGACTTCTTGAGAAGGTGAGAGGGCATGGGATCCAAGGGGATTTGGCCTTGTGGATCCAGAAGGCAGAGAGTGGTTGTGGATGGGTCTTTTTCTGCATGGAGGTCAGTCACCAGTGGAGTGCCCCAGGGGTCTGTTCTGGGATCCTTACGTTTGTCATTTTCATAAATGACCTGAATGAGGAAGTGGAGGGATGGGTTAGTAAGTTCGCCGATGACACAAAGGCTAGTGGTGTTGAATAGTCTGGAGGGATGTCAGAAGTTGCAGCGAGACATAGATAGGATGCAAGACTGGGCGGAGAAATGGCAGAAGGACTTCAATGTGGATAAATGTGTAGTGATCCATTTTGGCAGGAATAATGGGATGAAGAAGTACAATATTAAGGGTAGGACTCTTCGCAGTGTTGAGGATCAGAAGGACCTTGAGGTCCAGATCCAGAGGACTCTTAAATTGGTCTCGCAGGTGGGGGATATGGTCAAGAAGGTGTATGGTGCACTAGCCTTCATTAATCAAGGGATTGAGTTTAGGAGTCAGGAGGTAATGCTGCAACTTTATAAGACTCTTGTCAGATCCCACTTGGAGTGCTGTGTGCAGTTCTGGTCGCCTCGCTATAGGAAGGATGTGGGAGCTATTGAGAGGGTGCAGAGGAGATTTACAAGGATGTTGTCTGGATGGAGAACATAGAACATTACAGCACAGTACAGGCCCTTTGACCTTCGATGTTCCACTGACCAGTGGAACCAATCTAATGACCCTCTAACCTAAACTATTCCAATATTATCTATATGCCGATCCAATGACCATTTGAACGCCCTTAAAGTTGGCAAGTCCACAATTGCTGCAGGCAGGGTATTCCACACCCTTACTACCCTCTGAATAAAGAACTTACCTCTGACATCCATCCTATAATTACTACCCCTCAATTTAAAGCTATGTCCCCTCGTATTAGCCATCACCATTCCAAGGAAAAAGACTCTCACTGTCCACCCTATCTAACCCTCTGATCATCTTATACGCCTCAATTAGGTCATCTCTTAACCTTCTCTCTAACGAAAATAACCTCAAGTCCCTCAGCCTTTCCTCATAAGACCTGCCCTCCATACCAGGTAACATCCTGGTAAACCTCCTCTGCACCCTCTCCAATGCCTCTACATCTTTCTTATAATGCGGCAACCAAAACTGTACACAATACTCCAAGTGTGGCCTCACTAGAGTTTTGTACAGTTGCAACATGACATCTCGGCTCTGAAATTCAATCCCTCTACCAATAAAAGCTAACACACTATACGCCTTCTTAACAACCTTATCAACTTGCCAACTTTCAGGAATGTATGCACATGTACACTGAGATCTCACTGCTTGTCAACACTACTGAGAGTCCTTCCATTAGCCCTATATTCTGTACTCCTGTAAATCTTAGCAAAGTGAATCACCTCACACTTTTCCACATTAAACTCCATTTGCCACCTCTTGGCCCAGCTCTGCAGTTTATCTATGTCCCTCTGCAGACTGTAATATCCATCCTCACTGTCTACAACTCAACTTTGGTGTCATCAGGATGCGAGGTATGCCTTATGAAGATAGGTTGAGGGAGCTAGGTCTCTTCTCTTTGGAGAGACGAAGGTTGAGAGGTGACCTGATAGAGGTTTATAAGATGTTGAGAGGTGTAGATAGGGTGGATTCTTGGAGGCTTTTCCTTCGGGCTGAAATGATTGCTACGAGAGGTTTAAGGTGCTGGGGAGTAGGTACAGAGGAGATGTTAGGGATAAGTTTTTCACTCAGAGGGTGGTGAGTGAATGGAATCGGCTGCCTTCGAAGGTGGTAGAGGCAAACTCGCTGGGGTCTTTTGAAAGACTTATGGATGACTACATGGGATTTAATGGGATTGAGAGTTACAGATAGTTCTATGGCCTGGTAGGTACTGATATGATCGGCGCAACTTGTGGGCCGAAGGGCCTGTTTGTGCTGTAGTGTTCTATGTTCTATGTTCATATTTACCCTGCTAATCCCTCCTGACACTAAGGAGCAATTTAGCATGGCCAATTCACTGAGCCTGACATCTTTGGACTGCGGGAGGAAAATGGAGTACCTGGAGAAAACCCATGCAGGCATGGGGAGAATGTGTAGTATCCGCGCAGACAGTGACTGAAGCTAGGAATTGAACCTGGGTCCCTGGCGCTGTGAAGCAGCAGTGCTAACCACTGTGCCAACGTGATACTCAATAATAAGAACATAAAAAATAGGAGCAGGAGTAGGCCATCTGGCCCCTCGAGCCTGCTCCACCATTCAATAAAATCATGGCTGATCTTTTCATGGACTCAGCTCCACTTTCCCACCCGCTCACCGTATCCCTTAATTCCTTTACTGTTCAAAAATATATCTTTCCTTGCCTTAGAAATATTCAATAAGGGAGCCTCAACTGCTTCACTGGACAGGGAATTCCACAGATTCACAACCTTTTGTGTGACCAAGTTCCTCCTCAACTCAATCCTAAATCTGTTTCCCCTTATTTCAAGAATATGCCTCATAGTTCTAGTTTCTCACACCAGTGGAAACAACTTTCCTGCTTTTTTCTTATCTATTCCCTTCATAATTTTATAGGTTTCCACAAAATCTCCACTCATTCTTCTGAATTCCAATGAGTATAGCCCCAGTCTACTCAATCTCTCATGATAAGCCAACCCTCTCAATTCTGGAATCAACCTAGTGAATCTCCTCTGCAGCCCCTCCAATGCCAGTATATCCTTTCTTAAGTAAGGAGACCAAAACTGTACACAGTAACTCCAGGTGAATTTTGACACACAACATTTGGTTTCCAACTCCAAATCATCTATGTAAATTGTAAACAATTGCAGTCCCAACACGGATCCCTGAGACACACCACGAGTCACTGATGGACTCTTGACTGAGCTGCCAGATCTCCTGCGGCAGGACCGACCATGATGGGATTGGAAAGTCGTGGGCATAAAAACCACAAAATCTTTAAGCCTCTCTTTGTCTATCAAAACCAAGAGTGCTCTTTACTAAACAGAAAGGTGTGCCTTAAACAGAAATGAGTCCATCAAGTGGATGGAGTTGCGACTGAGAACGACAGCAGTATATTTCAAAATTAATTTCCCAAATTATTCATAGGTCCATGGAAGTTAAGGACTGAGTGTCATTTACTCTAAGCGCTGATGCGAAACCAATTTGCTTCTTTACACTGGCAGAAATCCCTCACCTACTGTCGGAAAAAGTCAAGGGTGTAATTGAGAAGATGCGGCAGCAAGTGATTATCTCACCAGTTTCCATGCCAACCACATTGTGTTCAAGGATTATCACAGTCCGGAATGGCTCTCTAGGAATCTATATAGATCCAACTCAACTCAACAAATTAGTAAAATGCGAGATCATCCAGCAGCCTCAGTGGATGGGAATCTTGCCAAACCAGCCAAGGAGGAAAACAAGGAGTAGGGTAAAATGTCGAGAAATGATAATCTTTGTCGGCACAGCGTTAGCACGGATCTGGGGTATGATTCTTCTGGGCACAAGTAGAAATGGTCAAGAGTTTCAAGTTTTTAGGTGTTCAGATCACCAACAACCTGTCCTGGTTCTCCCCATGCCGACAGTATAGTTAACAAAGCCCATCAACGCCTCTACTTTCTTGGAAGACAATGGAAATTTGACACGTTTGCTGCGACTCTCACCAATGTTTACAGATGCCCCATAGAAAGTATTTCTTCTGGTTGTATCACAGCTTGGTATGGGCTCCTGCTTATCCAAGACTGCAGAGAACTACAAAAAGTCATGAATGTAGCCCAATCCATCACACAAACCAGCTTCCCATCCATTGACTTTGTCTATATTTTATGCTGCCTCGGCAAAGCAGCAGCATAATTAAGGATCTCACGCACCCCAGACATTCCCTCTTCCACCTTCTTCCATTGGGAAAAAGATACATAAGTCTGAGATCATATACCAGCTGATTCAAGAACAGCTTTTTCCCGACTGCTGTTAGACTTTCGAATAGACTTACCTTGTATTAAGTTGATCTTTTGCTACACCCTTGCTGTGAACATGCAAACTCTGCACACACAGTGAACGAAGGCAGGGATTGAACCTGGGTCCCTAGTGCTATGAGGCAGCAGTGCTAACCACTGTGTCATCATGCTGTCCTGTGTCACCTAGTAAGAAGTCTGACAACACCAGGTTAAAGTCCAACTGATTTATTTGATAGTAAACTCACACTGATGAAGAGGACAGCCACGAAAGCTTGTGTGAGTTTACTATCAAATAAATTGGTTGGACTTTAACCTGGTGTTGTCAGACTTCTTACTGTGTTCACCCCAGTCCAACACTGGCATCTCCACATCTGTGTCACCTATGGCAGAGTCAACAGTCAGGATCACTGCTAGCTGATGATGCAGCGATCCAAGGAATTTCAGGCCTAGTGAGGTTCAACAGGGCATAGTTTACAAATGTAACCCCCCCTTTCCCCCCACCACATCCTCTGTCCCCTGATTCAGCGTCAGACACAGAGCTTGAGATCAGGGTGACAATGTTAGTGACAGATTGAAACCAAGATCCTGGCTAACACTTTCCCCATTTTATTCTGTATACCGGAGTATCTGTGAGTCTAATTACTCCCGTGGCCTCCACTGCGAAAGGCCATAAAGTTGATCAATGGCAGCAATATCAGGTGTTACCTCCGACTGAAAGGACACTGTCAGGCTCTTACATTTCAAACTCAGCCAAATGCATCAATCTGGGTGGAAAAGGACTTTGAGCTCCTTACATGGCTTGTCTGGAAGGTGATATTATTTCACTGAGAATGGCCCATCTACAGAACTGAATCCCTCAGGCAATAATGGAAGCAGACAATGTGGATGCATTCAAATGCAAATGGGATAGATTTCTTTCAGAAAATAATACTCTAACATAGAGTAGATGAGTAATCTGAAGACATGATGACATCTGGTGAATGCAGTGAGATGAAAAGGTAACACCAGACTGATAGTATTCAAAAGTCTTGCTGATTGGGGTTTACCTCATGCCTGGTCTGTCTCAAACAATTGGTTGAGATTAATCCCATTGATTAGTCAATAGCCTAAGAACAAAAGAGAATCAATCCATTTAGTCCATCAAATTCAACAAGATTTTGCCTATTCTCCATTCATCTCTTGATGTCCTTGTCCTGTCAAATATTCCCAAGGCAGGGGCAGCACGATGGTCAGCACCGCTGCCTCACAGCACCAAGGAACCGGGTTCGATTCCCAGCTTGGGCCCCTGTCGGTGTGGAGTTTGCACATTCTCCCCATGTCTGGGTGGGTTTCCTCCAGGTGCTCCAATTTTCTCTCACATTCCAAAAATGTACAGGTTAGGTGGATTGGTCATGTTAAATTGCTCTTTAGATGTGTAGGTTAGGAGCACTGGGGAGATAAATATGTGGGGTTACAGGGATAGGATCTGAGTTGGATGCTCTGTCGGATAGTTGGTGCGGCCTGAATGTCTTCCTTCTACACTCTCCCCCATCAAACACTCCCAGGACAGGTACAGCATGGGATTAGATACAGAGTCAAGCTCCCTCTACACAGTCCTCATCAAACACTCGCGGGACAAGTACAGCACGGAGTTAGATATAGAGTAAAGCTCTTTTGATGCTGTCCCCATCAAACACTCCCAGGACAGGTACAGCACGGGGTTAGATACAGAGTAAAGCTCCCTTACCCTGTCCTCCCATCAAACACTCCCAGGGCAGGTACAGCACGGGGTTAGATACAGAGTAAAGCTCCCTTACCCTGTCCCCCCATCAAACACTCCCAGGACAGGTACAGCACAGGGTTAGATACAGAGTAAAGCTCCCTCTACATTGTCCCCATCAAACACTCCCAGGACAGGTACAGCACGGGGTTAGATACAGAGTAAGGCTCCCTCTACTTGTACTGCATGAGAAAAGGGGGAGGGTAGCGGTGATTGGTTGGTAACTTGTCTCTGATTTGTCACGATATTGTCATGGAGAATGACAGTTCCTCATGAATTATGAGGAGAAAGATCCAAGGTACATTCTCCATAGCAGTGCCTTAAGCAATCAAAGAGGACTTAACCAATCAGCATACTTCTCTCATGCAGTACAAATTGTCATTCCCTTTGAAATTTGGTATTCTTCTGGCTGTCCTGTTGAGTGCAAGATGAAAAGTTTTGACAGCATGTCTCTTTTTCCAGCAGTAATTTATGAAAATCTTAACAATGCAATTAGACAAAGTCAACATAGTTTTGTGAAAAGAAATTGTGACTGACAGATTTATTAGAGTTTTTTGAATATGTAATGTGAGAGTAAATCGAGTGAATACAAGAAACAGAAGGAGGAATTAGCCACCAAGCCCTTCAAGCCCACCCCATCATTCAACATGATCACGGCTGATCTATGCCACAGAAGCAAAAGATGTGGGAATCATGGATTTCCAGAAAGTATTAAGTAAGTATTAAATATATTAACTGTTTCCTGTGCTGTTTTGTTCTTTGTACAATCTTCTTTAAGATTCCATAAAAAACTGAATATATAATTTTATTTCCTTTATGGGATGTGGGCATCGCTGGCTGGCCAGCAATTATTACCCATCCTGAGTTGCCAGAGGGCAGTTCAGAGTCAACCACATTGCTGAGGCCCTGGAGTCACATGTAGGTCACTACTTGGAAATATATCACCAGTCCTTCACTATCCCTGAGGGAGTTACTGTGAAATTCCTCCAGTTATCACAGTCCAGCACCTGTTTGGGTCAATATACCTAACCTACACGTCTTTCAGAATGTGGGAGAAAACCACAGCAGCTGGAGGAAACCCACACTGAAATGGGGAGAATGTGCAAACCCCACACAGACAGTGACCCAAGCTGGGAATTGAACCCAGGTCCCTGGTGCTGTGAAGCAGCAGTGCTCACCACTGTGTTGTCTCCAAGGTTCTCTTAGTCTTGTCTTTATCCCACTTGTGTCCACTGTTAACCATAATTCTCCATCACAATCCAGCCAGGTCTTGCTTCCCTCATCCTTCAGTTGTTATATGCTCTCAGGTTAAGAATCATTGTCCCTAAGGGAGAGGATACACTCTATTAACTCAAAGTCATTTCAGTGTAATTTCAACTCCAAGAATATTGGAGTTTAGAGAGTGCCTGCTACACCTCCAAAACTCAGGGGGCTAACTGGCTGAATATTTCAGCAATTTAATATACTTGACATTTCAACAATAATTTATAGATGAAAGGAATTAAATATTTATCAGACCTAAATGTTTTATCAGACAAATAAAGAAGTGTTTCCATCAACAAGGGCAGGAGTAAATTGATTCAAAGTCTCCTCGATGTTGCTGTTATATTTTGCAGAGGCTGCTGGAGATATTAGTTTAGCTCTGTGTCTTGGCTCACAGCTCCAGTTTATGTAGTCGGTAAATGAAGCATAAAGCACTATCCCTGTCCCACCTAGAAGCACCTCTCAGTTGTTCTCAGAACCTCTGGGCCAGCTGGAGGATCCCACTACCATGCTGGCAGTTGTTGCTCAGTGGGTAACATTCTTTTGCCTTTGAGTCAGAAGGTTGCAGGTTCAAATCCCACTCCAGAGGTTTGCCAACAGAGTTAAATCCTGCTGACTCTTAAAGGTGGCTGTTTTTTGCACCGGGGGAAACAAAGGAAAGCTGCAGGAAGAGGGAAAATTGAGCAGGGGGACATCTTTCAGAAACGGTTAGACACAAACATCCCAGTTCACGGGTGGGAACGTTATTATTGTGTGTTTTCCCCCTGATCCTGAGGCAGGAACTCCCTCCTTCACTGGCCGTACCTGGATTTGCCAAAATGACGGTTTAGCCACAGAGGCAGAGGTTACATCTTCTGAACAAGAATTATCACCAGAAGGAATAAAACAGGAAGGAAGGGAGAACAGTGAAGTGAGATCATAGAGTCAGAGAGAGAGAGAGAGCAGGGGAAGGAGGCCATTCACTCTACCATGCCTGTGTAATTTGAAACAACTCCGCAGGGACCAGTGTCCCTTCACCAGATTCCCTTCACTTACAGACTCGATTCCTTTCCTAAGAGTGTTTCAGCTGGAAAGTTGAATCTGGGATGTCAGTATGCATGACACTCCCAGGCGAGATTCTGTGATTGGGCAGGCATTTGTTACCTCAGTCAGGAAGCTTGTATTCCAATCTCCTACCCTCACTCAGGTCATTACTGAACTGTTTAATTAGTCCTTTTGATATCCCGCTTTCCCTAGTTTCTTTTAGTCCCGCTGACAGATTTCACGCGGGACAGAGCCACCATGATATAACACTGTTTTCCATGTTGAATATTATCACCTATCAATCCAGACAGGAAGAAATAAAAAGCTTCCAAATCCCTAAAGACACAGAATGACTGACCTGGTTTATCCACAAATCACTTATCCACTGAAGGCTTCCACAACCATCCAGGTGGAGTTGCTAAGAGGTAGAATCTGTATTGAAGAGGGTGCAATGGTGTTGTGGTTTCCTGGGTAACCTGGAGAACATCATGATCTCAAATTGCACCCAGACGGCACAGTAGCACAGTGGTTAGCACAGCTGTCTCAAAGGGATCACTGTCTGTGTGGAGCCTGCACATTCTCCCCACGTCTGCGTGGGTTTCCTCCAGATGCTCCGGTTTCCTCCCACAGTCCAAAGATGTGGAGGTTAGGTGGATTGGCTGTGCTAAATTACTCCTTAGTGTCAGCTAGGGTAAATGCATGGGGTTATGGAGATTGGTCCTAGAGTTATGGAGGTAGGGCATGGGTGGGATTGTGGTTGGTACAGACTCAATGGGCCGAATGGCCTCCTTCTCCACTGTATAATTCTATGATTTTGAGAATCTGAAGCTGGAAATGAAAAGCTGAACTGTGTGAAAGATACTGAGATTGTCATAAACACCCAACTGGTTGATGGGCATCCCTTTTGGGAAGGAAACCTGTATCCTCATGCGGTCTGGGCCATTTTGTAAACCGAGCCCAAAATCAATGCCATTGACTTTTAACTTTATTCTGAATGTGACAAGCAAACTCACTGTTTAATTAAATCAGAGCAATAAGTGTGGGGAATAGAAGTCAACCATGACAATGACACTCACATCCCGAGAATGAATTCTTTTTGAAGTTTAGTGTTTAAAAGCCAGAGAAATTTTGGTGTTCTGAGATGTTTGGACAGAATGGCTTTCAGGCAAGGTTTAACAAAAGCAGCCTCAATTCTAAAAGAGTGAGGATGCAGGTGGGAGGAACGATCCAGGAAGGAACTTGGCAGGAAAGCGAGGGAGCAAAGAGGGAGGGAACTGTTTCTCACACATGCTGCTGTTAACATGGTGATGCTGTCCCTCTGCTTAGTACATCTGGCAATCTGTGACTTGCAGCCAGAATCTCAGATTCCTGAAGCTGTTAGTTCATTGATGAAAACCAATTAACTAATTCTGATTTGAGAAAAAAATTCTGTTATCAAAGGACAAAGGAAATTCCAGCACAGGATCAGGCCCTTTAGCCCTCCAAGCCTGCATCATCATGCTGCCCGACTGAATTAATACCCCTATCCCCTTTTGGAGACCCGTATCCCTCTATTCCCATCCTATTTGTGTATTTGTCTCAACGCCTCTTAAAACTAACAATCGTATCCACTTCCACTACTTCCCCCAGCAGCAAGTTCCAGGCACCCACCACCCTCTAAGGAAAAAAACCTGCCTCATACATCTACCTTAAATCTTGCTCTTTGCACTTTAAACCTGTGCCTTCTAGTAATTGACTCTTCTACCCTGGGAAAAAGCTCCTGACTATCCACTCTGTCCATCTCTCTGATAATCTTGTACACTTCTATCAGGTCGCCCCTCAATCTCCATTTTTCCAGTGAGAACAAACCAAAATTCTCCTCATAGCTAATGCCCTCCATACCAGGCCACATCCTGGTAAATCTTTCCTGTACAAGTACCTTCCACATCCTTCTGAGTGTGGCACCTATAAAGAAACTATTTGAAGCTGTCTACCATTAGCCGCCATGCCTTCAGCTGTTTGCTGCCTAGGAATTCCCTTTCTAAACTTCTCCATCTTTCTCTCCTTCTTTAAAACGCTCCTCAAAATCTATCTTTTTGACCAAACATTTACTTGCGTGTCCTCACATTTGCTGACGTGCCTTTCTGTCAGATGCTGTTTAATGATTATACCTGTGAATTCTCCTGGAACATTCTAGAAACATAGAAACTAGAAGCAGGATGAGGCCATTCAGCCCTTCGAGCCTGATCCACAATTCATTTTGTTCATGGCTCATTATTATTATCATCAAATTCAATTCAATAAAATAAAACTAAAGTACTGTGGATTCTGGAATCTGAAATAAAAATAAAAACAGAAAATGTTGGAAAATCTCAGCAGGTCTGACAGGGAGAGAATAGAGCCAATGTTTCAAATCTAGATAACCCTTCACTAGAACAGAATCAAATTCAATATTCTGCTGCTCCTCTTCCTCACATTGATCTCTTTAGCCCCAGGAGCTATATTGAATTTCTTGAAATTAGATGTTTTGTCCTCAACGACATTCTATGTTCATGAGTTGGGAAATTATTTTCCTTGACTTGGAAATAATTGTCAATTGTCAGAAAAACCTGTCTGGGTCACTTACGTTCTTTAGGGAAGGAAATCTGTTGTCTTTACCTGGTCTGGCCAACATGTGACTCCAGAATCACAGCAATGTGGTTGACTCTCAAAAGCCCCTGGGCAACTCGGGATGGGCAATAAAAGTTGGCTTGCCATGTCCCACAGATGAATAAAAAATAAATAAACTTTATATCTCTTTTCCCCAACCAGAAATATTGTACATTAATTGGCAAGGTGCAAACAATTCCCACAGATCCACCTGTGTGCAGTAAATCTGGAGGGGCGTTTAGTTCAGTTATCTGGATAATTGAGCTAACAGTCTGAGAATTGGCCAACTAGACCGAATGAATGATCTAGTTGGACCAATGAGCAGCACAGGCTTAGAGGGCCGAAGGGCCTGTTTCCTGTGCTGAACTGTTCTATGATCTTTGAAAGAGTTGGCATTGTTGCATTCTGATTCGCGAAAAGCTGAAAGTTGAGCTGATAAGGAAATGTTGAGTTGCTGTCTGCATTGCAATGTGTGTGATTTCTCTTGTCTTGTTCTGTTGGTTGTTTTACAGTTGCTTGTTCAATACCTGGATTTGTATTTTGAATTAGATTAAGTGAGGAGAAGGAGGAATTGTGATAAAATGATAGGGAATTGTTAAAGTAATTGCTTTGTTCTAGTCAGAGAGTGATGATTGAGGGGTAATGAAACATGATGTTTTACACTTGGGTTTAACGTCAAGGGTTATCTGGCTGTGAAAGAGAGTTAAACTGAACCATAGAATCCCTGCAGTGCAAAAGGAGGCCATTTGGCCCTTTGAGTCTGCACTGACCACAATCCCACCCAGGCCCTATTCCTGAGCCCCACATATTTACTCTGTTAATCCCCAGACACAAGGGTTAATTTAACACAACCAATCAACCTAACCTACACATCTTTGGACAGTGGGAGGAAACTGGAGCACCTGGAGGAAATCCACACAGACACGGGGAGAACATGCAGACTCCACTCAGACAGTGACCCAAACCGAGAATCAAACCCAGGTTCCAGGCGCTGTGACGGAGCAGTGCTAACACAGTGCCGGCCAAAGTCTTTAAACTTTTTAAAATTATAATTTTTTGAGAATTAACTTTTTTCATTTTAATTACAATCTTTGAAGAAAGAAGAATGAAAGCAGATATCTCAATCTATTCCCTTTGTTTTCTTTGAATGTTTTATTTTCACTTTTATTTTAAGTTGTTAAGATTGATTGAAAGCAAATGCTTTCAATTGAAAGCTATGGAGATGATGTGTGAATGTGGGAGCTTCTGTGATTGTGTGCGTGAATGTGTAAGTGTATGTGTGTGTGTGAATGTGTGTGAGTGAATATGTGTATGTGTACGTGTTCATATGTATAGAACATAGAACATAGAACATTACAGCACAGAACAGGCCCTTCGGCCCTCGATGTTGTGCCGACCAAAATAAAAAGCAATGCCCCTCCAAACTAAACCATTCCCTTCTCTTCCATATACTTATCAATTAACCTCTTAAACGCCACCAAACTTGGCGCATCTACAACAGCTGCAGGCAGGGCATTCCACTCCCTAATCACTCTTTGAGTAAAGAACCTACCTCTGATATCCGTCCTATAACTCATACCCCTTAATTTAAAGCTGTGTCCCCTCGTGCTAGCTTTCTCCATCCTAGGAAAAAGGCTATCACTGTCCACCCTATCTAAACCTCTAATCATCTTATATGCTTCAATAAGATCCCCTCTTAGCCGCCTCCTTTCTAACGAAAACAACCTCAAATCCTTCAACCTCTCTTCATAGGACCTGCCCTCCATACCAGGCAACATCCTGGTAAACCTCCTCTGTACCCTCTCCAATGCCTCCACATCTTTCTTATAATGTGGCGACCAGAACTGCACACAATACTCCAAGTGCGGCCGCACTAGAGTTTTGTACAGTTGCAACATGATGCTGCGGCTCCTAAATTCAATCCCCCTACCAATAAAAGCTAAGACTCCATATGCCTTCTTAACAACTTTATCCACTTGACTGCCTACTTTCAGGGATCTATTGACACATACACCAAGATCCTTCTGTTCCTCAACACTATTAAGAGCCCTACCATTAGCCCTATACTCTACACATTTAGTGTTCCTGCCAAAGTGCATTACCTCACACTTTTCCACATTAAACTCCATTTGCCACCTCTCGGCCCAGCTCTGCAACTTGTCCAAGTCACTCTGTAAACTATAACACCCCTCTTCACTATCTACCACTCCACCGACTTTAGTGTCATCTGCAAATTTACTGATCCATCCCTCAATACCCTCATCCAGATCATTTATAAAAATTACAAACAGCAGGGGCCCCAAAACAGACCCCTGAGGCACACCACTCGTCACCGAACTCCACGATGAATATCTCCCATCAACCACCACCCTCTGTCTTCTATCTGCCAGCCAATTCCTAATCCAATTAGCTAAATCACCCTCTATTCCACACATCTGCATTTTCTGTAGAAGTCTTCCATGGGCCACCTTATCAAACGCCTTACTAAAGTCCATATATACTACATCAACCGCCTTACCCCCATCCACCTCTCTGGTCACTTTCTCAAAAAACTCAATGAGGTTAGTAAGGCATGACCTACCCTTCACGAAACCATGCTGACTATCCCCAATCAATTCATTTCTCTCTAAATAACTATAAATCCTATCCCTAATAATTCTCTCCAATACCTTGCCCACAACAGAAGTAAGACTCACTGGCCTATAATTCCCTGAAGGTCTCTCTTCCCCTTCTTAAACAATGGGACCACATTCGCTATCCTCCAGTCCTCCGGAACCACACCCGTAACCAACGACGACCTGAAGATCAGAGCCAGAGGCTCTGCAATCTCCTCTCTTGCCTCCCAGAGAATCCTAGGGTAAATCCCGTCCGGCCCAGGGGACTTATCCAACTTCAAACCCTCGAGAATTTCTAACACATCCTCCCTATCTACTACAATACTTCCCAATTTGCAACCCTGTACCTCAGTGATCTCCATAGCTACATTTCCAGCACTCTGCGTGAATACCGAAGAGAAATATTTATTCAGTGCCTCACCAATCTCTTCAGGCTCCACGCACAACTTCCCACTGCTGACTATGACTGGCCCTAATCTTGCCCTAACCAATCTTCTATTCTTAACACATCGAAAGAAAGCTTTAGGATTCTCCTTAATCCTATCAGCCAACATCTTCTCGTGTCCCCTCTTAGCTCTCCTCAATTCACTTTTTACCTCATTCCTGGCTAATCTATAGCTATCCATTGCACTAACTGAGCCTTCAAACCTCATCCTGACATAAGCCTCCTTTTTCTTCTTAACCAGCAAATCAACTTTTTTCGTACACCAAGGCTCTCTTACTCGACCATTTCCTCCCTGCCTGACAGGGACATACTTATCAAGGACTCGCAGCAGCTGCTCCTTGAATAAGCACCACATTCCAGATGTTCCCAGTCCCTGTAGTTTCCTAGTCCAATCTATGCACCCTAATTCTCTCCTGATGGCCTCATAATTACCCTTCCCCCAGCTATAACTACTGCCCCCAGCTTCATGCCTATCCCTGTCCATCACTAAGGTGAACGTAACCGAATTGTGGTCACTATCACCAAAATGTTCACTAACTTCCAAGCCTAACACCTGGTCTGGCTCATTGCCCAGCACCAAATCCAATGTAGCCTCACCTCTAGTTGGCCTATCTACATACTGAGTCAAAAAACCTTCCTGCACACTCTGTACGAAAACTGACCCCTCTAACGAGCTAGAGCTATAGCTATTCCAATCAATATTAGCAAAGTTAAAGTCCCCCATCACAATTACCCTACTACTTTCACTCCTAATCAGAATTGACTTTGCAATCCTTTCCTCAACCTCTCTAGAACTATTAGGAGGTCTGTAAAAGACTCCCAACAGGGTGACCTCTCCTCTCCTGTTTCTAATCTCAGCCCATACTACCTCAACAGACAAGTCCTCATCAAACTTCTTTTCTATCACCGTGATACAGTCTTTGACCAATAATGCCACTCCTCCCCTCCTTCTCTACTCCAACTAAAGCATTTGTACCCCGGAACCTGCAACATCCATTCCTGTCCCTGCTCTACCCAAGTCTCTGAAATGGCCATTGTGTGTGTGAAATGGTATGTGTGTGTGCATATGAGTGTGGGAATGTATGTGTATGTGTGTGTGTGTGTGTGTGTGTGTGTGTGTGTGTGTGCGTGTGTGTGTGTGTGTATGTGTGTGTTGTGTGTGTGATGTGTGTGTGTGTGTATGTGTGTGTGGTGTGTGTGTGGTGTGTGTGTGTGTGTGCGTGTGTATGTGTGAGAGTGTGAGAGAGTGTGGGAGTGTGTGTGTATATCAGTGTTTGTGTGAGTGTGTGTGTATGACAGTGGGAGTGTGTGTGTGAGTGAGTGTGTGTGTATTTGAGTGTGTTTGTGTGTGAGTGCGTGTGTGTATGTAAGTGTTTGTGTGTGTGTGGGACTGTGTGTGAGTGAGTGTGGAAGTGTGTGTGTGTGTATGAGTGAGTCTGTGAGTATGTGTATGTGTGCATGCGTTCGTATGTATGTGTGTGTGCGTATGAGTGTATAAGTGTGAGTGTCTGTGTGAGTGAGTGTGGGAGTGTTTGTGTGAGTGTGTGGGTATGTGAGCGTGGGAGTATGTGTGTGTATTTGAGAGTGTTTGTGTGTGAATGTGCGTGTGTGAGAGTGTGTGTGTGAGTGTGTAGTGAGAGAGTGAGTGTGTGTGACTGTGTGTCTGTGAGTGTGTGTGTATGCTTAATAAGTCATTTGTGTGGATTTTCTTGTGTTGCTGACTTTAATGCTTTAAGTTTTTTATCTGAAGTTGTGATTTTGCAATAATAGTTTTAATACTGAGTTTAAAATCGAGTGGGGACAGAGCACTGAATTAAAAGGATGATTTGAAACAGGTAAATGTTTGAACCGTGGGTCTAATTGCTGGTCACAGTTATTGCTCAGGAGATACAGGATATATGGGAACATATTTTAGAAGTGCCTTTGAACAGAATTCTGAGAAAATAAATGGAAAATTTAAAATCAAAGTGTCTAAATTGGAATTTGAAAATAACCCTTGGAGTAATCCTGGGTTCAAATTGTGAAAACTAAAGGATTTAAAACTTGGCAGGAGACTGTGTTCTCCCTTCTTTCTCTTCAGTTTTTTTAAGGTGTAGTGATAGCACAGGGGTTAGCACTGCTGCCTCCCAGCACCAGGGACCTGTGTTCAATTCTGGCTTGGGTCACTGTCCGTGCGGAGTCTGCATGTTCTCCCTGTGTTTGCATGGGTTTCCTCCGGGTGCTCCAGTTTCCTCCCACAATCTGAAAGATCACTCTCACATTCCTCAACCACCTCATACACCAGCTCTACAGCAAACGCCACATCCTAGAAACCAAGATAAAGTCCATATTCTCAACTTGTGCTCAATGTAGACCAACTGTGAAACTCTGCCAAGAGACAACACATGGAACGATGCCATTTACATGCACACCAATAACAGGAAACTTGAGAAACTCGGCATTATCACCAGCAGTAACCAAGCCTCCCCCGGCACCACAGTAGAAAACAGCACCACTGCAGGGAAGTCCGTTATCAACTTGTCGGACTACACACTTCAACCAGCCAAAATCGAAGTTCTCAGCCAATGATTCAATTTCTGCCCCACCACCAAAATGGACCCCATCAGTCTCACAGCGGACACAGAGAAATTCATCAAGTGAATGAGGCTGCATGAGTTCTTCCACAAACCCCAAGAGGCCAATAGCGAACTCAATGAGACAACTAATGTATCAGAACAGCTGACAGATGGATCTGCAGTGCAGCAACCAAAGAGGAAAGAGTCCAATTGGACTCATCCAGAAGGCCTCGATTTGACATGTACGCCCAAGCTGTCAGGAGGTGCGTCAATGCCAGATTCATCAGTTATACTCACCCAAACATCACTCAAACACAACACAACACCATCCACACTCTCAAGACCAATTGCAACATTGTCATCAAACTAGCAAAGCAGGGGCCATCATCATTCTAAAAAGAACGGATTAGTGCAAAGGAGTGTAGTGACAACTGAACAACATGGAGTCTTAGCTTTTATTGGTAGGGGGATTGAATTTCGGAACCACAACGTCATGTTGCAACTGTACAAAACTCTAGTGCGGCCGCACTTGGAGTATTATGTGCAGTTCTGGTCCCCACATTATAAGAAAGATGTGGAGGCATTGGAGAGGGTACAGAGGAGGTTTACCAGGATGTTGCCTGGTATGGAGGGCAGGTCCTATGAGGAGAGGTTGAAGGATTTGAGGTTGTTTTCGTTAGAAAGGAGGCGGCTAAGAGGGGATCTTATTGAAGCATATAAGATGATTAGAGGTTTAGATAGGGTGGACAGTGATAGCCTTTTTCCTAGGATGGAGAAAGCTAGCACGAGGGGACACAGCTTTAAATTAAGGGGTGATAGTTATAGGACGGATATCAGAGGTAGGTTCTTTACCCAAAGGGTGGTTCGGGAGTGGAATGCCCTGCCTGCAGCAGTTGTAGATGCGCCAAGTTTGGTGGCGTTTAAGAGGTTAGTTGATAAGTATATGGAAGAGAAGGGAATGGTTTAGTTTGGAGGGGCATTGCTTTTTATATTGATCGGCGCAACATCGAATGCTGAAGGGCCTGTTCTGTGCTGTAATGTTCTATGTTCTATGTTCTAACAAGGAACATTAAAGACAGTTACCTGCAGATCCAACCAAAGAACACACCTGTCAACTTAACAGACAGATCAAGATCTTTGATCCGGACCTTCAGAATATCCTCTGTCTGTCATCCCATGTACTGCCTGCGTTGGAGATCTCTACTGCCTCCTGAAGATACACAAGACAAACACACCCAGCTGTCCCATCATATCAGGCAATGAGACCCTGTATGAGAATCTCTCCAGCTATGTCAAGGGTGCCCTGAAACCCATTGTACGAAGAGCACCCAGCTTCTGTCGCAACACTATGGACTTCCCACAGAGATGCAACACATATGGAGTAGTTAAACCCGGAGCACTCCTTGTCACAATGGATGTCTCGGCGCTCTACACCAATATTCCCCACGATGATGGTATTGCTGCAACTACCTCAGTACTCAACGCCAACAACTGCCGATCTCCAGATGCAATTTTACAACTCATCTGCTTCATCCTGGACCACAATGTCTTCACCGTCAGCAACCAGTTCTTCATCCTGACACACGGAGCAGCCATGGGGAGCAAATTCATACCTCAACATGATAACATCTTCATGCACAGAATCAAACAAGACTTCTTCACCACACAGGTCCTTCAACCAACGCTATACACTAGCTACATTGATGAAATTTTCTTCCTTTGGACTCATGGTGAACAATCACTGAAACAACAAAATAATGACATCAACAAGTTCAATCCCACCATCAGACTCACCATGTACTATTCTTCAGAATCGGTTGCATTCTTAGACACATGCATCTCCATTAAGAACGGTCACCTCAGCACCTCACTGCAGCGCAAGCCCACAGATAACCTCATGATGCTCCACTTCTCCAGCTTCCACCCTAAACATGTTAAAGAAGCCATCCCCTACAGACAATCCCTCCATATATACAGGATCTGTTCAGATGAGGAGGAATGCAAAAGAAATCTGTAAGTGCTGAAAATGCCCTCATAAGAACAGAATATGGTGCTCAACTCATCGATCGACAGTTCTGATGCACCATAATGAAAAACCTCACCAACCTCCTCAGAAGACAAACACGGGACATGGTGGATCATCTTGCCAAGGCCATCCCCGCACCCCCACTTCTTGCCTTCAAACAACTGCACAACTTCAAACAGACCATTGTCCACAGCAAACTACCCAGCCTTCAGGAGAACAGTGACTACAATACCACACAACCCTGCCACAGCAACCTCTGTAAGACACGCCGGATTATCGACATGGATGCCAAAATCTCAGTTGAGAACACCATCCACCAAGTCCACGGTACGTACTCTTTCAACTCAGCCAAAGTTACCTACCTGATATACATAGTAAGGAATCTCACAACACCAGGTAAAGTCCAACAGGTTTATCTGGTAGCAAAAGCCACTACCTTTTGAAGCGCTAACCCTTCGATGCCCCTGACAAAGCAGCAATGCTCCGAAAGCTAATGGCTTTTATTACAAAATAAACCCGTTAGACTTTAACTTGGTGTTGTAAAACTTCTTACTGTGCCCACCCCAGTCCAATGCCGGCATCTTCACATCATGATTACCTGATACGCTGCAGGAAAGGATGTCCCAAGACATGGTACATTGGGGAGACCATGCAGACGCTAGAACAACAGATGAACGAACACCACTTGACAATCACCAGGTAAGAGTGTTCCCCTCCTGTTGGGGAACCTTTCAGCAATCACGGGCATTCAGCCTCTGATTTTCAGGTAAGCCCCATTCTCCAAGGGGGCCTTCACAACACACGACAGCGCAGAGTCGCTGAGCAGAGACTGATAGCCAAGTTCCACACACATGAGGACGGCCTCAACCGGGATCTTGGGTTCATGTCACACTATCTGTAACCCCCACGATTTGTCTGGTTTTGCAAAATCTCACTAACTGTCCTGTCTGGAGACAATACACATCTCTTTAACCTGTGCTTAACCTTCTCTCCACTAACATTGTCTGTATTTGTAAAGACGTGATGACCTGTAAAGACTCACATTCCAGCCATTATCTAGTAATTGAGTTTGTGCCTATATTTGCCCTGTTTGAGAACAGAACTCCCACTCACCTGATGAAGGAGAAGCGATCTGAAAGCTTGTGATACCAAATAAACCTGTTGGATTTTACTCTGGTGTTGTGGGACTTCTCACTGTGCCCACCCCAGCCTAATGCCGACATCTCCACATCAAGTTGGTTAGGGTGCATTGGCCATGCTAAATTCTCCCTCAGTGTACCCGAACAGGTACCAGAGTGTGGCGACTAGAGGATTTTCACAGTGACTTCATTGTAATGTTAATGAGCTGATTAATGACAATAATAAATAAATAAACTTTAAAAATAATTTCATTACATTTAAAAACTTTTGTTCCAACTCTTTATTTTCCAAATGGCAGAGATATCAGTATTTTATGGTTAATTCATTACGCAGATAATTTGCTGATTGAGAGTTTATGTTCAGTTGAGATTATTGCTTTTAATTTTATCTTTAAATTGACAGAGATTTCGAGACCAAATTAACTCATTTAGCTCCAAGCTGAATGTACCTTCTGTGTTTTGTTTTTTCAAATAGGTCGATCGTGGATAACAAACAAGTCTAATGGCTTCAAGACTTCAAGACTGTTTATCGCAACTTAATGATAATTGAGACTGCAAGGCTTTGCCTTTGTAGAAAGGTTTAGCTCATTCAGATTTTTTCTATTACCTTTTGAATTAAAGCGATTAGTTACACTTAACTGTGGGCTTTACTGTTTCTGATATTTAATTGATGGAATAAATTGAGTGCATAGAATAGCAACTTATATAAATGGAGCAGTTAGCTGCATTTTAAGGAGAGAAATACACTTTAATTTTTGATAAATAAAGGAAAATGGAAAGATAATCTATATGGGTTTTTAGTTTGAAATAAATCTTTTTGTTGTTGAATTAAATATATTCTCATTCTATGAAGTCAATGTGGGATTTTCAGATTTTAATATCTGATTTGCGTGTATCAATGTTGAGTAAATGCTAACTCAGGTATTGCATACATGAACCTGTAAAATCTGGTGTTATAAGTTTATTTATTTATTATTCACAAGTAGGCTTACAGTAACATTGCCATGAAGTTACTGTGAAAGTCCCCCAGTCGCCACATTCCGGTGCCTGCTCGGGTTAATGCACCCAACCAGCGCAGTTTTCGGACTGTGGAGGAAACCAGAGCACCCGGAGGAAATCCACACAGGCATCGGGAGAATGTGCAAACTCCACACAGACGGTGACCCAAGCTGGGAATCAAACCCAGGACCCTGGCACTGTAGAACATAGAAACATAGAACAGTAGAGCACAGTACAGGCCCTTCGGCCCTCAATGTTGTGCTGAGCTACGTCCAAACCCAAGATCAAACTATCCCACTCCCTATCATTCTGGAGTGCTCCATGTACCTATCCAATAACCGCTTGAAAGTTCCTAAAGTGTCCGACTCCACTATCACAACAGGCAGTGCACTCCACACCCCAACCACTCTCTGAATAAAGAATCTACCTCACATATCCCTCCTATATCTCCCACCATGAACCTTATAGTTATGCCCCCAGTAATAACTACATCCACCCAAGGAAATTATCTCTGCACATCCACTCTATCTAACCCCCTCATTATCTTATAAATCTCTATTAAGTTGCCTCTCATCTTCCTCCACTCTAAAGAGAAAAGCCCCAGCTCCATCAACCTTTCCTCATAAGACCTACCTTCCAAACCAGGCAGCATCCTGGTAAATCTCCTCTGCACTCTCTCCAATACTTCCACATCTTTCTTATAGTGAGGTGACCAGAACTGAACACAATATTCCAAATGTGGTCTCACCATCATCTGGTATAGTTGCAGCATAATCCCACGAATCTTAAACTCAAACCCCCTGTTAATAAACGTGAACACACTATAAGCCTTCTTCACGGCTCTACCCACTTGGGGGGTAACCTTCAGAGATCTGTGGATATGAACCCCAAGATCTATCTGCACCTCCACATTCCTCAGAACCCTGCCATTGACCCTGTAATCCGCATTTAAGTTTGTCCTACCAAAATGAATCACCTCGTACTTATCAAGGGTTAAAATCCATCTGCCACTTTTCAGCCCAGATTTGCATCCTATCAATGTCTCTTTGCAGCCTGCAAGAGCCCTCCACCTCATCCACTACTCCACCAATCTTGGGATCATCAGCAAATTTACTAACCCACCCTTCAGCTCCCTCTTCCAAGTCATTGATAAAAATCACAAATAGCAGAGGACCCAGCACTGATCTCTATGGTACACCTCTGCTAACTGGCCTCCAGTCTGAAAATTTTCCCTTCGCCACCACCCTCTGTCTTCTGTGAGACAGCCAGTTATTTGTACAATCAGCCAAATTTTCTTCTATTCCACAACTCCTCACTTTCTTCATGAGCCTACCATGGGGAATCTTATCAAACGCCTTACTAAAACCCATGTATATGATATCAACTGCTCTACCTTCATCTATGTTCTTAGTTACCTCCTCAAAGCATTCAATCAAATTTGTGAGGCAAGACTTACCCCTCACAAAACCATGCTGACTATCCCTGATTAAACTGCACCTTTCCAAATGGTCATAAATCCTACCTCTCAGGACCCTTTCCATTAACTTACCGACCAACAAAGTAAGATTAATTACCAGGGTCATTCCTATTTCCTCTCTTGAAGAGAGGAACAACATTTGTTGCTGGCACAATCCCCGTGGACAGTGAGGACCCAAATGTCAAAGCTAAAGGCTCTGCAATCTCATCCCTTATCTCCCAACATATCCGAGGATGTATCCCATTGGTCCAGGGGACTTAGCAGCCTTCAGGTTTTTTAAAATTGTTAATACATCATCTCTCAGGACATCTACCTCCTCCATCCTATCAGCCTGTATCACACTCTTATCCTCAAAAACATGGCCCCTCTCCTTAGTGAACACTGAAGAAAAGTATTCATTCAATGCCTCTCCTTTCTCTTCTGATTCCATGTACAAGTTCCCACTGCTATCCTAACCTCACCCTGGTCATTCTTTTATTTCTCACATCAGAGTAAAAAGCCTTGGGGTTTTCCTTGATCTGCCAAGGATGTCTCAGGCCCCCTTCTAGCTCTCCTAAGCCCTTTCTTTAACTCATTCCTAGCTACCTTGTAACCTTCAAGTGACCCAACTGAACCTTGTTTTCTCATCCTTACATACGCTTCCTTTTCTCTCTTGACAAGACATTCAGCCTCCTTTATGAACCATGGTTCTCTCACTCGGCCATTTCCTCCCTGCCTGACGGGGTCATGCCCATCAAAGATACACAGTATTTGTTCCTTGAACAAGTTCCACTTTTCATTTATACCCATACCTGACGGTTTCTGTTCCCATTTTAAGCTCTCTAACTCTTGTGTAATCGCATCATAATTATCCCTGTCTCAATTATAAACCTTGCCCGCCGTGTGACCCTATCCCTCTTCATTGCAACAGTGAAGGACACCAAATTGTGGTCACTATCTCCAAAGTACTCTCCCAAAAACAAATTTAACACTTGGCCAGTTCATTACCCAGTACCAAGTCCAATGTGGCCATCTCTTGTTGGTTTATCCATATATTGTGTCAGGAAACCCTCCTGCACACACTGTACAAAAAGTTCCCATTCAAACTATTCGACCTATAAAGGTTCCAATCAATATTTGGAAAGTTAAAGTCACCTATGATAACTACCCTGTGACCTCCACACCTATCCATAATCTGCTTTGCCATTTTGTCCTCCACATCTCTATTACTCTTTGGGGCCTATAGAAAACTCCTAACAACATGACCGCTCCTTTCCTATTTCTAACTTCAGCTCATATTACCTCAGTAGACAGATCTCCTTCAAAATGCCTTTCAGCAGCCGTTAAACTATCCTTGATTAACAATGCTAATCCTCCACTTCTTTTACTGCCTTCCCTACTCTTACTGAAACATCTATTTTCCAGAACTGCCAACAACCATTCCCATCCCTGTTCTGACTATGTCTCCATAATGGCTACAACATCATTGTCCCTGTGAGGCAATTGTGCTAACCAGTGTGCTCCCCTGCAGTGAAATGCTAATGAACTGTGAATGGATAAGGATTCTGGGGTGTCCCTGTGTGAGGTGATCTGTAGTTGTGGATATAGTGTTGTATCTGGGGGGTGGAAATGAAATTGCAACAGATGAAAGGCTTTTCCATCATTTAATTCTCTGAGATAATGGAATGGAAGTCAAAATCCTAAAAGAGAAATAAACTATATGATTTGTGCAGGTCACGCTCAGCATGGATTAGAAAGAGTGGTCAAGGACAATGATGACATAATGGAGGAATTTCCTCTACAATTTGTTAAACTGGCATAAAAATCCCTTGAGCTAATTTTGATTTGTATATTGGGTTAATTGAGCCTTAAAGGGACACAGCATGTGTACGCTAATACAATACAAAACTTTGAGCTGTAACTATTGGGAATTTAGATTTACAATGACAGCTGTGACAAAGAGATTAAATGAATAAAACATAATGAAGACTAGGATCATATGGAATAGTTGATTTCTGAAATAAAATAATAAATATTGTGTTGGGATAGTAATTGGATTGAGGTTTGGGAGACAGAGTGAGGTAAGAATCGGGTGTGGAGAGAAAGTTCTATTAATATTAACACATTCTGTTTACAGTCCCAAATCTCAGCTCCAATTGATCTGTGAGATAAAACCAACAGCAAGAATTCACCATTAACATTAATGAGGAACTCAGTCAGGACCTGGAGAAATATACTGAAAATACAAAACCAACATTAGTTATTTCCTCCTAGGAACCTATAAAGGGTTAATAAAAACCTGCTGAGTCTGAGAGATATTGGAGATATTATTCAATGGGTTAAAGGCAGCAGGAAAGAAACTGACAGTCATAAGAATTTGTTTCACATTTTCCTCATAATGTTGTGATTGATTTACAAATAAAATTTTTATGTCTGTTAATTAACTGGAGCGAGGGCCTTGGTTAACAATCCCCAAACTAATCCCACTGCTCTGCACATTCCCATAGCCCTGTATCAAACCCCAATCTAATCCTACTGTCCCATTCTTTCCCTGTATTAATCTCAAATTAATCCCACTGCCCTCCTCTCTTCCCGTAGCCCTGTATCAATCTCCAAACTAATTTCACTGCCCCACTTTCTTCGCATAGCCCTGTATTAATCTCAAATTAATCCCACTGGCCGCCTCTCTCCCCAGACTCCTGTATCAATCCCAACCTAATCCCACCACCCTATCTACAATTAGGATGCTGCAGGAGGACACTGTCTCAAAGTGGGAAATCACAGGGCTGGGACTGTGCCCCATTTCAAATTGTGCCGCATTTTGTGTTGGACGGTTTGGGCACTGAACGGTTGGGGTCAAGCAGGGTTGACTGAGGTGAAAGGTCAGTTGGAGTCTGTAATAGACTGGTGCACACGCAGCAAGGAGGATAATTAGTCTGGTTCAATAAAGCACCAATGCAACAACCAGCCAAATTATTTCAGTAAATCTGTTTTGTTGTTTTACTCAATTAAGTTTGAGAAATGGCGCATTCAAAAAAGTGCAGATTCTTGGATACCTCTGGACTATGAACGTTTGGATTTGAGAGTTCAAAGTTCATTTATTTATTAGTGTCACAAATAGTCTTACATTGACACTGCAATGAAGTTACTGTGAAAATCCCCTTGTTGCCACCCTCCAGCTCCTGTTTGAGGGAGAATTTAGCATGGCCAGTGCACCTAACCAGCAAGTCTTTCAGACTGTGGGATGAAACTGGAGCATCCAGAAGAAACCCATGCAGACATGGGGAGAATATGCAGACTCCACACAGACAGTGACCCAAGTTGGGAATCGAATCCGGGTCCCTGGTGCTGTCAGGCAGCAGCGTTAACCACGGTGCTGCTGTGCTGGCCCAGTACTCAGTGCTGTAGATACGGGGCAACCTGCATTTCTAACTGAATAACAAATCTAATAAAGAAAATGAGTCTCTCACGTCCCTCCCAGCTGAATGTGAACACATGGTGAAAATTCCACTTGCTGTGAGATGATGCAGCTACCAAGCAGTCAACATAAACTCACCTAAATGCAGAGCGATGGAGAATCTGTCAGAGATCTGTGTGGGTGAGTGCATACACTAGGCTTGCCAGTGTCAAACCTTGTTCTAATGCCTGTGCCAACACATACCCAACCTGTGCCAAATTCAAATGCCTGAAGCTACTGCCAAAAGACAGGTTCTGGAGGTGTTGTGTCACAACGAGAGCACCATCTGTGACTGGGGTAGAATTACCCAAGAGAACTCCATTCCGGAAAAAGGCAATCTCATGTCAAATGGAATGACTGGAATATCTTTCCAGAACCAACTGCTCGTTCCAGGATTATCAGACACAGGAATAAAAACCCTGAAATAAAGCTGTGGGATATTATTGCAGATTGCAATTCCTTCAGCTACCCAGGCTTTACCTTCCATCATTCCGTCATTCAATTCCGAAACTTTGAACCTGTCTCTTCCCCTTTGAGACATTCCTTAAAACCTAACTCTGCGATCAAATCTTTAATTGCCTATCCCAGTGAGGTATGCTGGAAAATATTGTCTGATAATGTAAATTGTTCTTGCAGAGGTAAAAGCAGGAGGATGTGTGAGGCAATGGGTCCCTGTCGCTGAGCCAGAAGCTCTGGGTTCGAGTCCCATCCCAGGAAGGAAGGTGCATTCACAATGCGGTCAAACAGATTGAGTGTCAATCTGCAAACCCTTCAACCCAATGGCTGGCAGTAAGAGTGTGAGAGAATCCACGTCAGCCACGCTTGATATGGAACACAATCAATTATAATCACCCCTTACACTATAAGCCCCCTGGTGACAGACTAGCAATCTGTTTGAGATCACTGATTCCCTATGCATCCAGAGTGCTGATTGGTATAGTTTTGCTGGTAAACTCTTGGTGGAGTTTTGAAACAACAATCCTTTACATCCCTAAGACTACATTGATGCAAGGCCCATAATTATCAGACTGAGTAACAAGCAGTGTCAAATTCTATTTCTGTTTCTCAGCCATCGCGCAGTGCTGGTACTGATTAAAGCAGGATGAGTTATATTCTGCATATTCTACTGTTAGTGTCAGGATCGTCAGATTTCAAATACCTCAATGCTCAAAGAAATTGTAAGGGAATCTCAGGCTTAAATATGCAAAATGCTGGAGATCCTGACTCTATTACCTTCTGTTTTGTTAATCAGTTGATGGTGTTTTCTGATGAACTTTTGTACTCATCAAGGTGCATCCTCGGAAATGGAAAACCTTCTGGAATTTTCTGTTGTCCCCCATCAAACACTCCCAGGACAGGTACAGCACAGGGTTAGATACAAAGTAAAGCTCCCTCTACACTGTCCCCCATCAAACACTCCCAGGACAGGTACAGCACAGGGTTAGATACAGAGTAAAGCTCCCTCTACACTGTCCCCCATCAAACACTCCCAGGACAGGTACAGCACGGGGTTAGATACAGAGTAAAGCTCCCTCTACACTGTCCCCCATCAAACACTCCCAGGACAGGTACAGCACGGGGTTAGATACAGAGTAAAGCTCCCTCTACACTGTCCCCCATCAAACACTCCCAGGACAGGTACAGCACGGGGTTAGATACAGAGTAAAGCTCCCTCTACACTGTCCCTCATCAAACACTCCCAGGACAGGTACAGCACGGGGTTAGATACAGAGTAAAGCTCCCTCTACACTGTCCCCATCAAACACTCCCAGGACAGGTACAGCACAGAGTTAGATACAGAGTAAAGCTCCCTCTACACTGTCCCATCAAACACTCCCAGGACAGGTACAGCACGGGGTTAGATACAGAGTAAAGCTCCCTCTACACTGTCCCCATCAAATACTCCCAGGACAGGTACAGCACAGGGTTAGATGCAGAATAAAGTTCCCTCCACACTGTCCTCCCATCAAACACTCCCAGGACAGGTACAGCACAGGGTTAGATGCAGAATAAAGTTCCCTCCACACTGTCCTCCCATCAAACACTCCCAGGACAGGTACAGCACGGGGTTAGATACAGAGTAAAGTTCCCTCCACACTGTCCTCCCATCAAACACTCCCAGAACAGGTACTGCACGGGGTTAGATACAGAGTAAAGCTCCCTCTACACTGTCCCAATGTGCTTCAGTTGTTGTGCCCATGTCAGCTCTGAATGAAAGTTCCAGATCTTGAACAGACGGATTATAATTTGGACATTTGAGCTGTTTTTTTTATTGGTTATGAGGGTGATTATCAGGGTTGAAGCCCTTTGTTTGGCCACCCTCTCAATTTTGTTATTAAGGTAATGAGGTGAATGATTCACACTGAACCTGTACCAAACAACCATCCTGTGTCTACTCTTTGTGTAACCGCCTCACCACATCCTGCGAATGTATCAAAGTCGCTGAATGTTGGCTGGGTTAGCAGTCCTGACTCAACTGAAAGGCCTTCTTGGCCATTTCAGAACCAACCACGTTTGGAGTTACCTGTGAACAAGGGAAGGACATAATGAATTAGCTGGGCTTTCCCTGACTATTATCAGTGACTATTATTAGACAAGTTTCCCCATCTGCGATTTTGGGATTCGAACACAGATCCCCAGAGCATCACCCTCAGTTTCTGGATTACTAATCCAGTGAAAATACTATGTGCCATTGCCTCTCCCAGTCCTTCTCGCTCAAAAATACGCAGCTTTCCCTTCAATGTATCTCTGTATCTATCTCAACTGCTCCGTGCAGCAAAATCCCCATTCTCAAAGATCAAATAACAAAGAAAATTACAGAACAGGAACAGGCGCTTTGGCCCTCCAACCATGCACTGACCATACTGCCCTAACTGGACTGAAAAAACCTGCTTTTACTTGGTTCTTATCTCTGTATTTCCTCACTATTCATTTACCCATCCAGATGTCTCTTAAATGTTGCTGATGTGCCTGCTTCCATCACCTCTGTTGGCAGCGCATCCCCCTCACCTCTCCCTTAAACTTTCCCCCTCTCACCTTGAATCTGTGCCCCTTTATAATTGACACTTCCATCCTGGGGAAAGGTCTCTGACTATTCACCCTGTCTATGCCTCTCATAATTTTGTCAGTCTCCCCTCAGCCTCTGACTCTCCAGTGGAAACAATGCTAATTTATTCAGCCTCTCCTCATAGCCAACACCCTCAGGACCAGGCAACATCCTGGTGAACCTTCTTTGCACTCTCTCCAAAGCTTCCACATCCTTCTGCTATTGTGGTGACCACAGCTGCACACAATACTCCAAATGCGGTCTAACCAAGGTTTTATATAGCTGCAACATGATTTGCCAACTCCTGTATTCAATGCTCTGGCTGATGAAGGTAAGCAAGCCACATGCCTTCTAAAACACCCTGGCCACCTATGTTGCAGTTTTAGGGAACTGTGGATCTGCACACCCAGATCCCTCTGTATATTAATGTTCCTAAGAGTTAGAATGAAGATCTGCCATTTACAGTATAATTCACACCTAAATTTGACCCTCCAAAATGTATCACCTCACATTTGTCCGGATTAAACTCCATCTGTCATTTCTATGCCCAAGTCTCCAATCTATCTATCTTGTTGTATCCTCTGACAATCCCCAGCACTATCAACAAATTCACCAATCTTCATGTCATTCACAAACTTACAAATCAGATCACCACATTTTCCTCCAGATCATTTATATATACCACAAACAACAGAAATCCCAGCCTGGTATAATCCAAGAAGGTGCCTGAGCAAGGAGAATTCTTGCAAGCTGTGGCTAGCATACATCCTAGTTCTACCTCTTACTCTTGTTCTATGTATCTAAAACTTCATTCTAACTCTTAAATTCTCTAACAATGGCTTAATTCCGTGACTGTAACACCACAGTTCTTCATTTCCTTCTCTATGACTGGTATGCTTTGTCTGTACACCGTGCAAGAAACAATACTAGTCACTGTATGTTAATACATGTGACAATAATAAATCAAATCAAATCATTGATCCCTGTAGAACACCATTAGCTACAGATCTCCATTCTGAAAAATATCCTTCCAAAGCTACTGTCTATTTTCAATGACCAAGACAGCTCTGTATCCATCCAGCCAGACCACCCTGAATCCTAGTTTTTGTACCAGTCTGTCATATGGAACCTTGTCAAACACTTACAAAATTCCTTATAAACTGCATCCATAGCCCTTTCCTCATCAATTACCTTTGTCACCATTACTCTCTGAATGATGGCTTTTTTCTGAATTTCCTGGATACAAGCAAATTACTGCGGATGCTGGAATTGGAAACCAAAAGTGAAAATGCTGGAAAATCTCAACATATCTGGCAGCATCTTAAGGAGAAGGTCATTTGAACTCGAAACATCAGCTCTTTTCTCTCCTTCCAGATGCTGCCAGACCTGCTGAGATTTTCCAGCATTTTCCTCTTTGGTTTCTGAATTCCCCGTTGAGTTTATTTGCCTCGATCCTATATTTACCATCCCCAGTTCTGGCCTTTCTCCTGCAGCATGATAAAGGCTCAAGGTTACTCTGCAGTCTTCTCTTTCTGAGGAATAAGCTAAACTTGTTGGTGATCCCTTTCTCATCGATATAATCTCTCAGTTCAGTGTCGACCTTGGAAATCTTTCTTTTGCACCTTCTGCCGTGACTCTGAAATCTGATTTGTGATATCGGCATTCGAGCAGTGCACTATGCTCCATGTGTGGCCTAACCATTGTTCAACACCAATTTACTTCACTGATTTCCAATGGAAATCCAAATTCCATGGTCGCATCCTATCCTCAGCACCTGCTGTTTCTTCCCCCACTCTTTAGTTGAATAATTTGCAACAACATTTACAAATATTTTTTTAATCTCCCTTCATCTGTACCAAGGACATTGTATCTGTGTTTATTTTTAGGATCTTTCAGCTGTAATTTGAAGCATTGATAATGATCTGTTTTCTCCTCACTCTCGTTGAAATATTCATGTTGCGTTTGCTATGGTTCGTTTTGATCGTTCTATTTCTGTTGCTCTGCAGTTTGTGTTTTTTGGTGGTTAATTACTACGGTTCAGATAGACAACAGGACATGTTGGATACACTTAAAGACAGGATGAACAGATCACCTGACATTGCTTTAAATCCTCAAGATTATAGGTCTCCTTTAGTAAATCGCAGGAGAAGTAATCTAGTGGTATTATCTCTAGACTACTAACCCAGAAACTCAGCTAATGTTCTGGGGATCCAGGTTCGAATCCCAGATCCCTAGAATGGTGGAATTTGAATTCAATAAAAAAATGATCTGGAATTAAGAATCTACTGATGACCGTGGAACTATTGTTGATTGTCAGGAAAAACCCATCTGGTTCACTGAAGTCCTTTAGGGAAGGAAATCTACCATCCTTATTTGGTCTGGCCTACGTTGAGAGTCACAGCGGTATGACTCTTAACTGCCCTCCAAAGGCATTAGGGATGGCCAATAAATGCTGCCCAGCCAGAAATGCCCACCTCCAACGAATGATTAAAAAAAGAATTAAAAAACATCTGCCCTCAGAGGGATATTCCCCTTTCCAGGAATCTTCATTGCGTTCCCTTTATGACAATATATTCTTTCTTTGAGAAGGAGACCCAAACTGCCCACAGTCAATGGAGTTCAATAAAGGTTCAAAGAACTGATTCCTCAGATGAGAGGTTTGTTCTGTGAGGAGAGATTGGATCAAGTGGACCTGTCCTCACTGGAATTCAGAAGAATGAGAGAGGATCTGATTCAAAATTTATCAAATTCTGACAGGATTGGGCTCACCTGATGCAGGAATACTTCTCCTCTGGCTTGGGGGGGGACTGGGGTGGGATGGGGGCAGAGTCAAGAAAAAAGGGGTCATAGAATCAGGTAGAGGGCAGGCTATTTAGGACTAAGATGAGGAGAAATGTCACTCAGAAGATTGGTGAACCTGTGGAATTCTCTATCACTGAGTATACTTAAGAAGGAAACGGATAGATTTCTCGATGTTAAAGGCATCAAAGAGAGTAGGAGAGATCAGCAATATGATGCTGGAATAGAGAATCAGCCATGATCATATTGAATGGTGGAGTGGGTTTGGAGGGCCATGTGGCTTCTGTTTTCAATGCTATGTTTGTGTTGTGAGTATATCCATTTTTGGGTAAGGAATCCAAAAAACAGCCTAGTATTCCAGGTATGGTCTCACCAAGCCTCTGTTTTGTTGTCGTACATATTTTTACTCTGACAAGGGTAATCCCTTTGGAATAAAGGATAACTTACCATTTTCTTCTCCCTAATTATTTGCTCTACATACATGATTACTTTCTGTGATTCAAATGCAATGACACAGGTCTCTCTAAATTGCAACATTTCCCAGACTCTATTTAAAATATATTCTGTTCCACAATTTTTCCATTAAAGACATGCATTCCTACATTATATTTCATTTACTATATTTTTGCACACTCAATCTTTGTTTATATTCATTAGCAGCCTTATTGAATGGCAGGGCAGGCTCAAGGGGCTGGATGGCCTACTCCTGCTCCTATTTCTTATGTTCTTATAAGAACTCGTAGCAAGAGGAGGCCATTCAGCCCCTCGAGCCTGCCCCACTATTCAGTACAATCATGGCTGATTTCACTTTGGCCTCATCCCCACATTGTTGCCCTCTCCCCATAAACCTTCATCCCGCAACTAATTCAAAATCTATCTGTCTCCTCCTTAAATTTGTTTAGTGTTCCAACATCCTCTGCAGTCTGGATAGAGAGTTCCACAGATTCACAAGACTTTGAGTG
Organism: Sphyrna mokarran; assembly: GCA_024679065.1. Classification (NCBI taxonomy): domain Eukaryota; kingdom Metazoa; phylum Chordata; class Chondrichthyes; order Carcharhiniformes; family Carcharhinidae; genus Sphyrna; species Sphyrna mokarran. The sequence continues at coordinate 4,120,613 of JAGIQG010000013.1, read as the reverse complement.
GATAATTTGGATGAAATTTGAGTGGAGTGCGGTATGATTTGGATGAATGTGAGGTTATTCACTTTGGAAACTGAAACAAGGCAGCAGATTACTACCTGAATGGCTATAAATTAGGAGAGGGGAGTGTGCAGAGGGACCTGGGTGTTCTTCCAGTCACTGAAGGGAAGCATGCAGGTGCAGCAGGAGGTAAAGAAGGCAAATGGCATGTTGGCCTACATTACGAAAGGTTTCAAGTACAGGAGCAGGGGTGTGTTGTTGCAATTATACACGGCCTTGGTAAGGCCACCCCTAGAGTATTGTGTGCAGTTTTGGTCTCCTTTTCCAAGGAAGGATGTTCTTGCTCTTGAGGGAGTGCAGTGAAGATTTACCAGGCTGATTCCAGGGATGGCGGGACTGATGTATGAGGAGAGATTGACCAGGTTAGGATTGTTTTCACTGGAGTTCAGATGAATGAAGAGGCAGATCTTATGGAGACTTATAAAATTCTAACAGGGCTGGAGAGGGTAGATGCAGGGAAGGTGTTCCCGGTGGTGGGGGAGTCCAGAATCAGGGGTCACAGTCTGAGGAATCGGGGTAGACCATTTAGGATGGAGATGAGGAGACATTTCTTCACCCAAAGAGTGGTGAGCCTGTGGAATTCATTACCACAGGAAGTACTGGAGCCAAAACATTGAATGTATTCAAGAGGCAGCTGGATATAGCACTTGCAGCGACTGGGATCAAAGCTTATGGGGAGAACCAAGATTAAACTATTGAGTTGAGCGATCAGCCATGATTGTGATGAATGGTGGAGCAGGCTCGAAGGGCTGAATGGCCTCCTCCTGCCTCCTATCATCTATGTTTCTATGTTTTATTTCTCCTTATTTTCGTTTTCAACATATCACCCCTTAGCCTTAAACTATAGCTTCTTGTTCTGGAATGTCCAACAAGAGGAAACATCTACTCTATGTCTACCTGTCAACACTCAATCATGTTGTCTCAGTATTTTACTGGATTAGCTGTGATGATCTGTAATGTTTCTCAGTAGGAGGAGATCTTCAATCACAGGAAGGGCGTGTTTGACAAGGTTTCCTCCAATGATTTTACCAAACAGTTAGAAAACTCTCCTTTCTCATCGATGGGCATGATTGTTGCGTGTCTGAGATTCCCTGACATACACTCCTCCTTTTCCCAGGTGAGATTGTTCAATTGTGCCAGGAAGTGTGTACACAATGTTTCAGGATTTTGGCAGGAATTGTCTCTGTTGCAGAGACTTTGCTGCTTCTCGGCTGGTGAGAGGATCTTGGGATCCTCCCACCAGCCGAGATCTTGGGAGAGGGCGTTGGGAATTGAGGACTCACATGTCAAAGATCGAATGTTGGTCAAGAAGCTTTACAATAGGTTCTCTCCAGCAGCCACTGACTGCTGTCTATTGTTGATGAGCGAGCCTCTGTTCTTAGCTCTCAGAGGGGAACCATTGAGTATCTGGGCCATGGGTGGCCCTGACAGCCCTGAAGAACCTCCCAGGTTTGTCTACAATCTTTGACTCTCATGTTCTTTCCATTTGTCATTTTCTTTTTATGCCTTGGGTTTTTTTTTCAATCATTTTTAGAATGTGGTATCACTGGTTGCACTTGTATTCCTGCTCATCCCTAACTGCTCTCCAGAATGTGGTGCTGCACTGCCTTCTCAAACTGTTGCAGCTCTGTAGGTACATCCACAGTGCTGTTAGGGAGGGAATTCCAGGATTTTGACCCAGTGAATACGAAGGAACAGCGATATATTTCCAAGTCAGGGTGGTGAGTGGCTTGGAGGGGAATTTGGAGGTGGTGGTGTTCCCATGTATCTGCTGTCCTTGTCCTTCGAGATGGAAGTGATTGTGGGTTTGGAAGGTGTTGTCGAAGGGATCTTGGTGAATTGCTGCAGTGCATCTTATAAATAGTACACACTGCTGTTACTGAGTGTCGTGGTGGAGGGAATAAATATTTGTGGGTGGGGTGCAAATCAAGCAGGCTGCTTTGTCCTGGATGGTGTGGAGCTTCTTGAGTATTGTTGGAGCTGCACCCATTCAGCTGAGTGGGGAGTATTTCATCACACTCCTGACTTGTGCCTTGTAGATGGCGGATAGACTTTGGGAAGTCAGGAGGTGAGTTACCGATCACAGGATTCTGAGCCTTTGACCCGCTCTGTAGCCATTGTGTTGGGTCCAACTTAGTTCCTGGCCAATGGTAACCCCCCAGGTTTGGTAGGCTTTTGGATGCTGGCCTCAGATGCCAATCGGTCAACTGCTTTTCTCCTGAATGGTGATGAAGTTTTCAGTCTATGAACACTTTGCGCTGACACTCAGTTAGCTCCTGTATCGCTTGGTCATTCCTCTCAAAGCTGTCCCAATGTTTCCTGGTAGAGAAGCCAAGAGTAAAGTAAATAAAGTTGCCGTAGTCCCAGATGATGATAGGCTGCTCTCCCTGAGGGGGGGAGCTGATTTAACCTGAGGATCACTACACCTTAGACAAGGAGCAAGATCGTGAAAGTGGGGCCTTCACGAATAATCTCAGCTGGGATAGGAATTGAACCCATGTCGCTTTACACACTAACCAGCCATCCAACCGGGGGAGCTAATCAACTCCAAGAAGCCAAGAACCTCTTAACTGCATTGATAATGTGGACTCACCATGGCTATTGTTAGCTGTAAGTCAAAAGATTGCCTGTGAGGTTCTGAATGAAAGAAATGTTTGAACTTACAGAGGTATATTGTGGTCTTTCTGATACAAAAATTCTACAAAACACAATCACAGCTCTGCTGGGTTAACAGGTAGAATTTAGTTAATACAAAAAGATCTTGTACAATATAAACGGCCAAATAGACCCTCCCACTTGTGACTTTTGCATGTTCAGTAATCACGCCGATAATCTGAATCATTAAGAATCAATTCCAGGAATGTTCCAACTTCCACTCTTTAACCTGGTGCTTTTTAACCCATGAGTTTTTCCACATCATGCTGACATTGAAGGAAATAATGAAAGATTTGATTTTATATTCCACTTTAGCATTCCTTGTCAGCTCCTTCCCCCCACCTTCTCCCAAATACAGGAGAGTAGAATCACTTCTATCCTTCAAACAACTCAATAACCATCAACTGCAGCTAAACTGTGTGAGAGACACTGAGAAACTGTCTGCTCGGGTCATGTGCTAGCGAGTGAAAATTGTATCAGATTCCAACATGCATTGTAGGTGACAGCTGCAGTTACATGATGCATTTATATGTCATTACACAATGCTGCATCCGATTACCACAAGGTCGATCCTTTGACCTTAATGTTTTGTGAATGATCATCTTAAACAAGCAGTTCAGCTTGTCTGACTTGGACAGAACTAAGTTTAAAAGACAGGCAGAGAGAAAAAAAAGACATTTGTTCGGATGGTAGATGGTAGATGCTCCCTTGACAGTTCCATAGATAAAGAAGTCTCTCTTCACAGAGTTTCTGAGCTGCTCACACACCTTTCCCTTACTCTTATTGATAGGCCTGACCAGCTCCTGGCACAGTTACACAGGGACTGGTCAGAATGGTCAAGGAATTCTGGCATTGTAATCCTACTCCCTAAAATTGATAGGACTGCGGTAGCCCTGCTGCCTCACAGAGCCAAGGATCTGGGTTTGATTCCCAGCTTGGGTCACTGTCTGTGTGGAGTTTGCACATTCTCCCTGTGTCTGTGTGGGTTTCCTCAAGGTGCTCCAGTTTCCTCCCACAGTCTAAAAGATGTGCTGGTTAGGGTGCATTGACCCAAACAGGCACCGGAGTGTGGCGACTAGGATAATTTCACGGTAACTTCATTACAGTGTTAATGTAAGCCTTACTTGTGATGAATAAATAAATTTACTTAACTTAAAACTAATAGTTTCAAGGCCTTTACCCTCGTAGGGAATCTTCATGTGTGAATTGTGCTTTTCCTGACGGTTTATTCCACTGTCACAAATATTTTTAAAGATTTATTTTACAGGATGTGGGCTTCGCTGGCTCAGCCAGCATTTGTTACCCATTTTCTAACTGCCTATTTCAGAGAGCAGTAAGGGTCAATTACATTGCTGTGGCTCTGGAGTCACAAGTAGACCAGACCAGGTAAGGATGGTAGATTTCCTTCCCTAAAGGACGTTAGTGAATCGGATGGGTTTTTCAGACAATCAACAATGGTTTCATGGTCGCCATTCTTAATTCCAGATTTTTATTGGATTCAAATTTCACCATCTGTGGCAGGATTTGAATCCAAGTCCCCAGAGGATTTCTCTGGATTACTAGTCTAATGACAATAGACTAGTTTTTATTGGTAGGGGGATTGAATTTCGGAGCCGCAGCGTCATGTTGCAACTGTACAAAACTCTAGTGCGGCCGCACTTGGAGTATTGTGTACAGTTCTGGTCCCCGCATTATAAGAAAGATGTTGAGGCATTGGAGAGGGTACAGAGGAGGTTTACCAGGATGTTGCCTGGTATGGAGGGCAGGTCTTATGGAGAGAGGCTGAGGGATTTGAGGTTGTTTTTGTTAGAAAGAAGGCGGCTAAGAGGAGACCTTATTGAAACATATAAGATGATTAGAGGTTTAGATAGGTGGACAGTGATAGCCTTTTTCCTAGGATGGAGAAAGCTAGCACGAGGGGACATAGCTTTAAATTAAGGGGTGGTGGTTTTAGGACGGATGTCAGAGGTAGGTTCTTTACCCAGAGGGTGGTAAGGGTATGGAATGCCCTGCCTGCATCAGTTGTAGATGCGCCAAGTTTGGTGGCATTTAAGAGGTTAGTAGATAAGTTTATGGACGAAAAGGGAATGGTTTAGGTTAGAGGGTCATTGCTTTTTCATAATTGGTCGGCGCAACATCGAAGGCCGAAGGGCCTGTTCTGCGCTGTAATGTTCTATGTTCTATGTTCTAATACCACTGCACCACCTCTTCCCCATCCAACCAAGGGAGCTAATCAACTCCAAGAAACCAAGAATCTCTTAACTGCACTGATAATGTGGACTCACCGTGGCTATTGTTAGCCATAAGTCAAAAGATTCACCTTTCACTTATCCTAATTCTAGGTCAGAAATGATGCCCAAGATCCCAAGTCTGGGTTTACTTATTGTTTTTCTCCATTTTTTCTGCCTAATATCTCTCTCCCCCCCGCCCCCCCACCATTCTCCAAATACTGATTCATATCCTTGTCTATGCCTTGCTTTCTATTTTTCTCCAGCTCCCTATCCCTGTTTCTGATAAGGAGTTTTGGGAACAGTTGAATTGCAATGGTGTACTTGCCTGTTCCTAAGTGCTTTAATCAGAATAATATTCTTCATCCGCACGAATCATTTACTTCATGGCCAATCTTGTTTTAAAGATCTCTTTCAGATTCTGAAAGATTGATAGAGACAGAAACCCCTCATAGCATTTGAAAAGTATTTGAAATGCCAATGTGCTGGAAAATGGGATTAGAAAGGATAGGTTGCCAGCATGGACACAACAGGCCAAAGGGTCACTTTCTGTGCTGTAAATCGGATGAGGCAAAGAACAGATCATGGAGAGATCAGTTGATTTTGCGTGGGATTTTACAGTTTCGGGGTGAGCAGGGCTGTAAAATTCCGGTTGATGACTCTATTCTTTTTCTGATCATTTTGCAGTTAGTGCTCTGTCTCAGGCTTGCCTATCCTTTCTTTATCCTGTATAATATCTGCCACACAGTGTACTTGTTCAGCCCTGACTCTATCCCCACACTCATTTTCTATTGCAACCTCTATCCCTGGCTCCACCTTAGCCCCTACCCCTATCCCACCTCAAGCACCTGTCCCCAACCCCCTCCCCAACCACTGCCTCTACCCGACTCCTGACTATACCATCTACATCATGCCCAACCCCACTCTCACGCACGTACCCACACCTTATTCCTAATCCCGGCCGTTATCCCACTCCCAGCCGAGCTGATACCTACCCTACCCCCGTCCTACACCAGCTCCTGCCCCTAGCCTGCCTACCTCCCTTCCCGTCTTATCTCTTGCTCCCTTGGCTCTGTGCCCGGCCTTGGAGTTTTGCCCACACTGGAATCCAAGTTCTGGTAAAGAATTTACATTACTTTGCAATCAAATTAAAAAGAGAAAAAAATGTGCTGACCCACAGCAAGAACAAGAAATAACAACAATAAAAAGCCCAGTTTCTATTATAGAACAATTCATGAAAACCACAGAAAAAAAGCAATTTGTTCACATAAATTAGCATACTATTTGCATGGCATTTAGAAACACAAGTCATAAATTATGTTGATGAAGTATTGTTCTTGCCAGACTGATAGAAGGATGAATATTGAAATCTTGCTTCCCATGCATATGGGAAACTCCATTATAAAACATTATCAAACACAAGAAAGCTGGCACTACTGAGAAATGATTCACTATTCAGTCACCTCGGCAATCTGCTCCTTTCCCACTTTCCAATGGACGATAATTGCCAAAAGGAGCTCTATCTAAAGAAGGAGTGTGAGAGCAGTCATGATTTCAGGTGGTGAAGGTCAAATCTGCCCTGTACATGGTCAAATCGCCACCTTCTGCTCCGATCCAACCAGAACCATACACAATATTCTAAATGCCTCCTCATTAAAGTTATTATAGAATTATAGAATCTACGGCACAGAGACAGGCCCTTCAGCCCAAACTGGCCCATGCTGACCAAAATGCCCATCGGCATTAACCCCATTTTCCTGTATCTGGCCCCATATCCCTCTAAACTTTCCTAACCATGTCCAAAAGCCTTTTAAACATCAATGTCTCTGCTTTAACCATTTCCTCTGGCTGCTCATTCCACACATGTACCACCTAGGTAGCTCAACCTCATGGATGTGCCGAAGTGACTTCAGCCACCACTCCAGCTCTGAAACCAAAAGCTCAAGGTTTTGCGACTGGCAGCACTTTCTGCTCACATTGTCATTTAGGACACTGATAGTGTCCGCGACTTTGCATGTAGGATATGCATTCCACTCGAACTGTCCTTGAGCACGGCCAATCCACCTAACCAGACTGTGGAAGGAAACCAGAGCACCTGGAGGAAACCCATACAGATATGGGGAGAATGTACAAATTCTGCACAGACAGTGACCCAAGGTTGGAATTGAACTTGAGTCCGTGGCTAGGAGGCAGCAGTGTTAATCACTGCTCCACCGTGCCACTAATTGTGAAGAAGATAACATGAACCAATTAAATCACCAGTTTGGAGAGAGCACATGCCCAATCTTTTTGGTCTCACCATGTAAAAAGTCCTTTAACCATTCTGTTAAATTTCTTCCAAGCTTTTCCAAAGTCTTGACATCTTTTCCAAAGTGTGGTGCCCAGAATCGCACACAATACTCTAGCTGAGGTCTAACCCAGTAATTTAGAAAAGTCTTGGCAGAACTTATGATTCCTAAAACCTGTTCAGCATCTGCACAAATCAGGAGCGTGATGGAATATTCTCCACTTGCCTGGATGGGTACAGCTCGAACAACACTCGAAAAGCTTGACATCATCCAGGACAAAGCAACCTGCTTTTCTGACACTTTAAACATTCAATCCTTCCACCATCTTTGCACAATGGCAGCCGTGTATACCATCTACAAGATGCACGGCAGGAACTCACCAAGGCTGCTTAGACAGCAGATTCCAAACAGCCACCTCCACCACCTTGAAGGAAACCAGCAGCGGACGCATGGGAACACAACCACAGGTAAGATTACCTCCACATCACTTATCATCCTGACTTGGAAATATACCACTTTCCTTCACTGTCGGTGGGTCAAGATCCTGGAGACCACCCCCTAACAGCACTGTGGGTGTACCTACACCCTAGGGACCGCAGCAGTTCAAGAAGACAGCTCACCATCATCTTCTCAAGGGGCAATTAGGGATGGGCAATAAATGTTCCTTTTGATATTACCTCTCTGTCCTTCCCTGGATTACTGGGGCACAGCCCTTTAACTCTGAGACAAGGTTCCAGGGTTGGTATTATCGGCCCCACCCAGGGCTGCACCTTATCTAATTGCAGAGCTCTGGACAGCTGGCTAGCATCTACAAAGGGCAGCATTTCAAGAATTTACTTCTATTGTTTGTCTCTGTTCCAATTTTCCAGCACTCTCTTTTGTGATTTCCTCTGGAAAGAAAAGCACGAGGGTGAGATTAATAAGCTGCGACGTAGTGACATACCCATTTGTCATGTGGAGCCTGAGAGCAGGTGTATGGGTGGGCTATTCCAGCAGGGGTGGCATCACATCTGACCCTTTCCTCACTCTCACAGGTTTGGAGGTCAACGGTAACACTAACTCCTGCCAGGTCAGAGTTCATTCAGTCTGGACCAGGGACAATTCTCAATATTGATTTTCCAAAATATTTCTCCATTGGCTGCAGAATCTCCGTCTTGAGGGAAAAGGATCTGTCTGCTCTCTTGTTCTGTTGTCATCAGATCCATTGCTGTGCTGTAAAGCAGCCTCGTTAATAATCACCCAGACTAACTCAGCCTGAAAGGTGTAAATGAGGTTATTATTCATGCCTTGACAAGCCGATGATATACAGACACTGCTCGTGAACAAATATCGCCCAGAAATGGGAGCATAAACTCCTTGAGTACTGACCTTTGGCTCTGTGTACAATGCTCATTAACTTCTCTTGGCCTAGATGACAGCAGGAATGCCACTATTGGTCTCAGTGCCCTGGCTAAGGAAAGGGAACGTATTCAGCCAACACTGCCCTTCTTGCAGTCTTCAGCTGAGGACATCCTCAGGAGCTCACGGTGGAATTGAGAATAAGGTTCAGGCCTCGACAATCCAACTGAAGGCCAAAAATCACTGTCTGAGATCTCCAGTACTTCATCAAAGGCCTGCACTCACAGAGGTGAATTCCAGCAGGAGAGGATGAGACAAATTGGTGCAGCAAATGAGACACAGACAACCCCTGGCCCAACAGTATGTAGAGAGGCAGGTTTCCCTATTCTCAACTTCTGAGGTTCCATGTTTGACCTCAATAGCACTCTGAAATTACTGACCAGGATTTACCAGCCTGGTCATCGCACCCAGTACACCCTGGACATTCTTTCTTCCACCTTCTTCCATTGGGGAAAAGATACAAAAGTCTAAGATCACGTACCAACCAACTCAAAACAGCTTCTTCCCTGCTGCTGTCAGACTTTTAAGTTGATTTTTCTTTACATCCCAGTTATGACTGTAACACTACATTCTGCACTCTCTCCTTTCCTTCTCAATGAATGGTAGATTTTGTCTGTACACTATGCAAGAAATAATACTTTTCACTTTGTACCAACGCAGCTGACAGTATTAAATTAAATCAAATGGTGGGACACGTTGTCAGGGATTTGGTGGCTCAGCCAAGATTCCTTTGGTTTTCAGGGAACCGGATTATCCTGGCCTTACGTGCAGGTGGAAAACCCACCCATTGGCTTCAAGATTGAACTTCTTGATCCCTTAAATGATAACCTTGTGCTTAAGACAACGTTGACCACACCCACCCCCTTCCTTCTCCTCAAAACCTCGTCATTATTGTTGAGCTGAGTGTAAATGTTCTCTCCCCATTGCAGTCTGACCTATTCAGTTATTTCCATTGATCATCTAACAAAGCTTTCTCTTCCTTTCCTCACACCTCCTCATTCCCTTTGGATTCCCCCGGAATATAGGGCTGGATTTTCATCATTGAGGCAGGAAGCTCGAGTTGGTAATTTTTCTGATATGACAGACTTGTCTCCAAATAATTGGCTCCCACATGCATTCTTACTGCTCCAGGGCAATGAGTGTGGGGTTGACTCGTGCTCAGTGACCCAGGAAGCAGTTCAAGTAAGGTCACAAAGATGGGCAAGTACCAAGGTGGACTGTTGAAGAGACCCTGGGAACATTATCAACAAAGACAGATCACCAGGCATTTGCTTCTTAAGATGATCTCATTATGAAAGCTTGGCTGGTCCTCAACACTCATCAATGGATTAATTCAGCAAGGGCCTGATTAGAGGTGATGGTGTAGAATATTTACTTTGATTGGTTGACAGCTTTATGATGTTATAACAAGTCAGTCTTTCTTTGATTTGTTTTTTCAATGTCTGCTTGTTTATTTGGACAAGATTAAGAGTATGAGATGAAGTCAATGTTCTATTGTTGGAAATCTGAAGTGTGATTGACACGTTCATAAAGTTGTGAGAACAGAAGCTTTTCTCAGGGCTGATTTCTGAATGGATTGTTGTCCTCACATTTCAAGACATTCTATTGTTATTATCGGACTCACTGGTTCTGTACAAGGAGAATACTGGGTGAATAGGCATAAATACCATGGTAGGAACAGGGGGGAATGGATTGGAAGTTTGAATGTTACTTTTCAGACAATTTCCATTTCAGCCTAAGTTTCACAGCTCCTCTGAGGTTGTGTATCTGGAGCCCTGAATAAACTGACCTGACTCCATGGAAATGATAGAGGGAATGAGACGCCTGTCCGCACAATGAAATCGACCAGGTCAGGGGTTCATCGTGTGGCTGACACTGTTATCCCACGAATGTTAAAATTTCCATGGGGAATATACAGAATGCAGGAATTCTGTCTCATCGCTATGTTCAATGACTCTGAAGTCAACACAACTCCAGGAAAATCTAGCTTTTCATGTTTGGAACCCTCCAGTCAGATTTCCAGCCCCACTGCAAACAGCTCTGAGCAAATGACATCCTGTATGATTTTATCAAAGGGAAACTTTCTCTCCTCCTCCTTCTGCAGTGATCTGTAGCCTTTGACATGCCTGACACACCATCCACACTGCTCCAATGTTTGTCATCATTGATCATCTGCTTGTGATTGCAATTCCATTCTTACTGTCTAACCTTCACCAGTGAATCACTCAGAATGCTTTCTCTTGCTGCTCCTATCCTGTACCCGCTGATATCCCCCCAGGGCTCTATCCTTGGCCCCTTTCCAATTCTCACCTCAATGACAGAAAGCACGATGTTAGGTTTTACCCACATCCTGATGACCCCCAGCATCTTCCTCGATATCACCTCCCCTCACTCCCTCAATTGTCAGATAGTTTATCCAATGCCTGGTACCAGATAAGCAAGGAGTTCTCCAATCAAATATTGGGAAGACCAAAGCCTTTCCTATTCCAAAGCTACTGAGCCCACCCGTTGCCATGCCAACTTTCTGAGGTTAAGTCAGTCTTAATGCAATGTTGATGTGATATTTGATTCTGAGGTGAATATCTGCACCATCACTAACATCACCTATTTCCATCTCTGTAATATTTTTATTATTCATTTGTGGGACATGGCTGGCCAGCATTTATTGCCCATTTCATTGCTGTGGGTCTGGAGTCACATATAGGCCTGACAGGGTAAGGACAGCAGATTTCCTTCCCTAAAGGACATTAGTGAACCTGATGGGTTTTTCTGACAATCGACAATGGCTTCATGGTCTTCAGTAGAATTTTAGTTCCAGATATTTTTAATTGAATTCACATTCCACCATCAGCCGTGGTGGGATTTGAACTGAGTTTCTGGATTAATAGTCCAGCGATAATACTACTAGGCCATCGCCTCCCCTGAGATTGTCCGACTTTAGCTGATTTGCTGAGATTTGGAGAGCTGAATCTCTCCTTCGTGCCTTTGTTACCTCCAGGTTTGACGATTCGAGCACCCCCGGCTGCTCTCTCACATTCTTACCTCTCGAAACCTGAGGCCACCCAGTCTCTGTTCCCCATGTTCTAACTCACACCAAATTCCATTTGCTCATCATTGCCGTGCTCACCGATCATCATTAACTCCCCAAAGCATCCTGGCTTCAAAATTCTTGTTTTCAAATCCCTCCCTCTCTCCGTCATCTCCTCGAGCCCCACAAAACTCTGATATATTGGATTCATCTGATTCTGGCTCCCTGAACATCCCAGATTTTGATTGCTCCTTCAATAGTTGCCGAAGATCCAACTCTGGAATTTCCTCCTTAACCCTCTCCAGCTCTGACCTCAACCTCTTCCCCCTTAGGACCAATTTCTTCAGTCAAGATTTTGATCACTTGATGTAACAGTCCAAAGATGTGCGGGTTAGGTTGGTTGGCCATGCTAAAATTTCCCATTAGTGTCCTGGGATGCATAGGTTAGAGGGATTAGCGGGTAAATCTGTAGGAATATGAGGGTAGGTCCTGGGTGGGATTATGCTCGGTGCAAACTCGATGGGCTGAAGGATCTCTTTCTGCACTGTAGGGTTTCTATCATCTACGATCTACACCTTTCCAATTTGTACCAGGGAGGTGCTTTGGAGGGGCTTGTTATTTTATGTTGATGGTGTTATATAAATTATTGCTGTAGTTGTTGAAAGTTAACGAGAGATTCTGGGCTACTTTATTTTGTGAAAAGGACGTTAGGGGATCTGATCAAAGTCATGTGGAGTGTTGAAAACACACCAGAGAGAGAGGCCATTTGGCCCATCGAGCTGCTACTACCCCTTTTGTTGTGTTATCCAGTTAGTCCCCTTCCTCTGCACTTTCCCCATAGATCATTCATTTCTCTCCCTTCAATTATTTATCTGATTATTTTATGAATTAAGTAGAGAAAAGCTATTTCCATTCATCAAGAATGAAAGGGCATTAATCACCAAAATATTCAAAGAATTCTTTTACTCGAGGGCTATTAGGACAGGAGGTGGCTGTCACAGGCTGAGAAAGAGAGTATGTAACGTGTTGTAAATGACAAAATGGGCAAATATTTCAAAAGACAGAATCTGAGTATGGAGCTGATTGTACAAAGTTTCTCTTAGTAAATTTGCAGTGACGATCTGGGCCGAAGCAAGTCCACGTAATGCTGTATATTTTTGTCTGATTCTTTGTAGATGATCAAATTTTGGCACAGTCTCAGATACAGAACCGACATTGACAGGTTCGAACATTCATCCTTATACAAACTGGCACATAAACAATCCACAGAGTGATAAAGGTTTATAGCATGGAAACAGACCTTTTCGCCCAACTTGTCCACGCTGCTCAGTTCCCGATCTCCATCTTACCCATGCAATGTTCTAAATGCTTTTTAAAAGACAAAATAGCATCCACCTCTACTACTGCCTTTGGCAGATTGTCCCAGACACTCACCACCCTCTGTGTGAAAAAATTGCCTCTCTAGACACTTGTATCTCTCCCCTCTCATCTTAAACCTCTGCCCTCTAGTTTTAGACCCCCCTACCTTTGGAGAAGGACGTTAACTATCTAGTGGATCTTTATCTTATATTTAAGAAACACACACATAAAGACAGAGAACATAATGTGAACACAAACTCAAAGAGGTCCAGACACATGTACACATATTCACACACACAAAACACTCACCCACAACAAAGCTGCTGACATTTATTGCACTAATCTATTTGAAGTCAGGCTTCCTGGTCTATCAATAACAGCTTTATCAATACCACTTCCATCACAAGATTCACTTTGGGACATGGCCAAAATTTTATGATATTCCACGTGCCTGCCTGTGATTTACTTAGGCACGATTTTATTCACAGACAGTTAAATTATCAGTTTAATTTGGAGCAGATGATAAATTGATTACATAAATTCTCGTCTGACAAAGCAAAAAAAAACCATCTGCTCTTTCTCCTTTTTCCACATTTCACCTCTTTATTCATGTAGAAGGTGCTGACTCTCACTGGGATACAGTTCCTGAAGGTGCTGACTCTCACTGGGATACAGTTCCTGAAGGTGCTGACTCTCACTGGGATACAGTTCCTGAAGGTGCTGACTCTCACTGGGATACAGTTCCTGAAGGTGCTGACTCTCACTGGGATACAGTTCCTGAAGGTGCTGACTCTCACTGGGATACAGTTCCTGAAGGTGCTGACTCTCACTGGGATACAGTTCCTGAAGGTGCTGACTCTCACTGGGATACAGTTCCTGAAGGTGCTGACTCTCACTGGGATACAGTTCCTGAAGGTGCTGACTCTCACTGGGATACAGTTCCTGAAGGTGCTGACTCTCACTGGGATACAGTTCCTGAAGGTGCTGACTCTCACTGGGATACAGTTCCTGAAGGTGCTGACTCTCACTGGGATACAGTTCCTGAAGGTGCTGACTCTCACTGGGATACAGTTCCTGAAGGTGCTGACTCTCACTGGGATACAGTTCCTGAAGGTGCTGACTCTCACTGGGATACAGTTCCTGAAGGTGCTGACTCTCACTGGGATACAGTTCCTGAAGGTGCTGACTCTCACTGGGATACAGTTCCTGAAGGTGCTGACTCTCACTGGGATACAGTCCCTGAAGGTGCTGACTCTCACTGGGATACAGTTCCTGAAGGTGCTGACTCTCACAAGGGTACTAGTTGCCTGGCTTGGGTCGAGAATCTGTTTAGCATCACCCCTGTGAACCATGAGCAAAGTGGATATTATCATTGCCCATGGCCCTGCTGTATTGTCAGAGGGATTCAGTCTCCAACAGGCATGGTGTCTGCATGTTGTACCTTGTAACTGGAGGCAGTGAATGGATCTCTTGATAACTCATTGACCTGTCAGGAGAAATCTTAATTGCAAAGTGATTCACTAACAAAGCCAAATTGCACTGTGAGGGTTTAATTGTCTTGTAGGTTTGATTGATACCATCAGTTTAATTTGTCATTAATAAAATGAAAGCCGCGAGGCTGAATCTAGCTGAAGTGTCCGGGTGCAAGATATAAATAGCTTTGTCAGGCATTTGTGCCAAGATACTAAATTAAGAACTGGCTCCTCCAGTGAAGCTGTTGAACACTGGAGTCTCACTAACTGCTCGGGGAAAATTTCACTCTGTCGGGTCACTGAATGATTTCAAGTTTTGCCACTGTCAGAAGAGAGAAATAGATAAACATCCTCCCAGGGCCCTGAGCTGAGCAGGATGCCCAGTATCATCCAGGACTGCCCGATATTGAGTTACAGGCTGGAATCTAATTGGAGGGGGAAAATCTGACCAGAATTTGACAGTATCAGACCAGACTAGATTCCCAGCCTAATCACACCAACTCCCACCGATTACAGCAAGGTCTGCAAAACATAACAGATGAAATTATGCAGAATCGCCAGCTCTCCAGTGCACCCCTCCCCGATGAGTTCAATGCATTCTGTGCCTGTTTCGACTAAGAGATCAGCGAGAAAACAACCTCCATCCCGGAAACCTTGGATGAACTTCTATCTGAGGTCACCATTGCAGATGGCAGAGCAGCCTTCTCAAAAGTCAACTCACAGAGAGTGGTTGGTCCAGATGGGGTACCTGGATGATAGCTAAGATCCTGCACAGACCCGCAGGTGGGGATATTTGCTGACATCTTTAACTTCTCTTTGTACCGATCTAAGTCCCTATCTGCTTCAAGAAGACAACAATCATTCTGGTATCAAAGAAAAGCTACGCAGTGTGCTTTAACGACTATTGTCTGATGGCTCTGACATCCATCATTATGAAG
Organism: Sphyrna mokarran; assembly: GCA_024679065.1. Classification (NCBI taxonomy): domain Eukaryota; kingdom Metazoa; phylum Chordata; class Chondrichthyes; order Carcharhiniformes; family Carcharhinidae; genus Sphyrna; species Sphyrna mokarran. The sequence continues at coordinate 4,105,190 of JAGIQG010000013.1, read as the reverse complement.
TGCTTCAAAAGATTAGCCATAGCATGAATTAATTCCGGCCTCCCGGATCGCCTGGATTCACTACAGTTCGCCTACTACTGCAACAGGTCCACAGCAAATGCCATTTCCCTGGCCCTACACTCAGCCCTGGAACACCTAGATAACAAGGACACTTATGTCAGACTCCTATTTATTAACTACAGCTCAGCCTTTAACACTATTATTCCCATGAAACTCATCTCCAGACTCCACTGCCCAGTGCTCAGCTCCTCTCTCTGTGACTGGATCCTGAACTTCCTGACCCACAGACCACAATCAGGTTCAATAGCACCTTCTCCATGATCATCCTTAATACCAGTGCCCCACAAGCCTGTGTTCTCAGCCCCTTACCATACTCCTTATACATCTATGATTGTGTGGCCAAATTCCCCTCCAATTCGATTTTCAAGTTAGCTGATGACACGACCATAGTGGGTTGGATCTCAAACAATGAAGAGACAGAATACAGGAATGAGATCGAAAATCTGATGAACTGGTGCAGCAACAATAATCTCTTCCTCAATGTCAACAAAATGAAGGAGATTGTCATCAACTTCGAGAAAAGAATAGTATGCTCCTGTTTACATCAATGGGGATGAAGCGGAAATGGTCAAGAACTTCAAGTTTTTAGATGTCCAGATCACCAACAAACTGTCCTGGTCCCCCCCATGCTGATACTATAGTTAAGAAAGTCCACTAACGCCTCTACTTTCTCAGAAGACGAAGGATCTAGAGAGGTTGAGGAAAGGATTGCGAAGTCAATTCTGATTAGGAGTGAAAGTAGTAGGGTAATTGTGATGGGGGACTTTAACTTTGCTAATATTGATTGGAATAGCTATAGCTCTAGCTCGTTAGAGGGGTCAGTGTTCGTACAGAGTGTGCAGGAAGGTTTTTTGACTCAGTATGTAGATAGGCCAACTAGAGGTGAGGATACATTGGATTTGGTGCTGGGCAATGAGCCAGACCAGGTGTTAGGCTTGGAAGTTAGTGAACATTTTGGTGATAGTGACACAATTCGGTTACGTTCACCTTAGTGATGGATAGGGATAGGCATGAAGCTGGGGGCAGTAGTTATAGCTGGGGGAAGGGTAATTATGAGGCCATCAGGAGAGAATTAGGGTGCATAGATTGGACTAGGGAACTACAGGGACGGGGAACATCTGGAATGTGGTGCTTATTCAAGGAGCAGCTGCTGCGAGTCCTTGATAAGTATGTCCCTGTCAGGCAGGGAGGAAATGGACGAGTAAGAGAGCCTTGGTGTACGAAAAAAGTTGATTTGCTGGTTAAGAAGAAAAAGGAGGCTTATGTAAGGATGAGGCTTGAAGGCTCAGGTAGTGCAATGGATAGCTATAGATTAGCTAGGAAGGAGGTAAAAAGTGAATTGAGGAGAGCTAAGAGGGGACACGAGAAGATGTTGGCTGATAGGATTAAGGAGAATCCTAAAGCTTTCTTTCTATATGTTAAGAATAGAAGATTGGTTAGGGCAAGATTAGGGCCAGTCATATACAGCAGTGGGAAGTTGTGCGTGGAGCCTGAAGAGATTGGTGAGGCACTGAATAAATATTTCTCTTCGGTATTCACGCAGAGTGCTGGAAATGTAGCTGTGGAGAGCACTGTGGTACAGGGTTGCAAATTGGGGAGTATTGTAGTAGATAGGGAGGATGTGTTAGAAATTCTCGAGGGGTTGAAGTTGGATAAGTCCCCTGGGCCGGACGGGATTTACCCTAGGATTCTCTGGGAGGCAAGAGAGGAGATTGCAGAGCCTCTGGCTCTGATCTTCAGGTCCTCGTTGGTTACGGGTGTGGTTCCGGAGGACTGGAGGATAGCGAATGTGGTCCCATTGTTTAAGAAGGGGAAGAGAGACCTTCCGGGGAATTATAGGCCAGTGAGTCTTACTTCTGGGGTGGGCAAGGTATTGGAGAGAATTATTAGGGATAGGATTTATAGTTATTTAGAGAGAAATGAATTGATGGGGGATAGTCAGCATGGTTTCGTGAAGGGTAGGTCATGCCTTACTAACCTCATTGAGTTTTTTGAGAAAGTGACCAGAGAGGTGGATGGGGGTAGGGCGGTGGATGTAGTATATATGGACTTTAGTAAGGCTTTTGATAAGGTGGCCCATGGAAGACTTCTACAGAAAATGCAGATGTGTGGAATAGAGGGTGATGTAGCTAATTGGATTAGAAATTGGCTGGCAGATAGAAGACAGAGGGGGGTGGTTGATGGGAGATATTCATCGTGGAGTTCGGTGACGAGTGGTGTGCCTCAGGGGTCTGTTTTGGGGCCCCTGCTGTTTGTAATTTTTATAAATGATCTGGATGAGGGTATTGAGGATGGATCAGTAAATTTGCAGATGACACTAAAGTCGGTGGAGTGGTAGATAGTGAAGAGGGGTGTTATAGTTTACAGAGTGACTTGGACAAGTTGCAGAGCTGGGCCGAGAGTGGCAAATGGAGTTTAATGTGGAAAAGTGTGAGGTAATGCACTTTGGCAGGAACAATAAATGTGTAGAGTATAGGGCTAATGGTAGGCTCTTAATAGTGTTGAGGAACAGAAGGATCTTGGTGTATGTGTCAATAGATCCCTGAAAGTAGGCAGTCAAGTGGATAAAGTTGTTAAGAAGGCATATGGAGTCTTAGCTTTTATTGTAGGGGGATTGAATTTAGGAGCCGCAGCATCATGTTGCAGCTGTACAAAACTCTAGTGCGGCCGCACTTGGAGTATTGTGTGCAGGTCTGGTCGCCACATTATAAGAAAGATGTGGAGGCATTGGAGAGGGTACAGAGGAAGTTTACCAGGATGTTGCCTGGTATGGAGGGCAGGTCCTATGAAGAGAGTTGAAGGATTTGAGGTTGTTTTCGTTAGAAAGGAGGCGGCTAAGAGGGGATCTTATTGAAGCATATAAGATGATTAGAGGTTTAGATAGGGTGGACAGTGATAGCCTTTTCCTAGGATGGAGAAAGCTAGCACGAGGGGACACAGCTTTAAATTAAGGGGTATGAGTTATAGGACGGATATCAGAGGTAGGTTCTTACTCAAAGAGTGATTAGGGAGTGGAATGCCCTGCCTGCAGCTGTTGTAGATGCGCCAAGTTTGGTGGCGTTTAAGAGGTTAGGTGATAAGTATATGGATGAGAAGGGAATGGTTTAGTTAGGAGGGGCATTGCTTTTTATTTTGGTCGGCACAACATCGAAGGCCGAAGGGCCTGTTCTGTGCTGTATTGTTCTATGTTCTATGTTCTATGAAATTTGACATGTCAGCTACGGTTCTCACCAACGTTTACAGATGTACCACTTTCTGGTTGTATCAGAGCTTGGTATGGCTCCTGTCTGCCCAAGATTGAAAGAAACTACAAAGGGTCGTGAACGAAGCCCAATCTACCACCCAAACCAGTCTCCCATCCATTGACTCTGCGTACACACACACACCATTTGAGGAGAGATCCCGTGAGCTGGCCATGGAGGGGGAAGGGGCAGCAGAGAAATGTGAACCCTCGAGACATGCTGTCATTCCTCGAGTATCAATGAGTAATCAATGTTCCCTCCTTTATCCCCTCTGATGCACCAATGCCAACTCCCTTCCCTCGCAGGGAAAACAGCCAAACAGGCCGCACCATCCTAACACCCTGTGGACCTGCAGGACCCAAGCAACTCCGAATCCCCACCTTTGATGAGATGGAGTGTCTTTGTCCGTAATGTTAGCTGACCCCACCTTGATAGCTGAGGAAAGTCCAGGGGCTTTGAAGGAAAATAAATTAGAAAAGATGGACATGTCCCTACTTATAACTGAGTTCTGCTGTGCTGGATGGGCTGTAGACAATAATACAGGTCAGGTTCTGAGTCAGGGGAAATTTGCAGGCAATCTGTTAGCTCAGATGACAGGTTTGAAGGCACCAAAGGAAGTAGAAAGTGGAAGAGCTAATATTTACACTGACAGTAGATATGTTTTTAGAGTGATGCATGGCTATAAACAGGCATCTAGCAGCTTCTCATTTTCATCCATTTGAGAACAATATAATGGATATGTCTTCCTTATCTTCTCCTTCATCAGAGGATTGAGCTTTGCCCATAGCATCATTATCTTTGGTTTGTAAAATCCTCATTGTGCGATGTTGCGTGTATACCATTACTTTGCTCAATACCCAAGTTAGGATATATTACAAAGCTCTATCTGGTGTCTGAGACACCAATAAATGATATTCCGGAAGGATAGAAAGCTCGGACAGTGTGGAGGGGTAGCTCTGTTAATTAAGAATATACATTGATACAATACAGAATTTTGACCTTAGTTCTGGCGATTGAGGAATAGAATCACTTTAGTTAGAGAAGATAAATAGTAAAAGTAAGAATTTATTTTTGTAAGTGCTTTATGGGTCTCCTCATAGTAAGGATGCGTTAGAAAGGGGTGTACAGGAATAAATAATGGGGGCTCGTGAGAAAGGTACAGCAATATTCATGGCTGATCTTAATCAATGTGTGGACTGGACAAATCAAACTGGTGAGGGCAGTCTAGATGATGGGTTCTTAAAGTTTCTGGGACAGTTTCTTAGAGACACAGATTCTGGAAGCAGTAGAGACCTGGCTCCCTAGATCTGAGAATGTGTAACAAGATGGGATTAGTGATGATCTCATAGTGAAACATTCCAAGATATCAGTGATCATAACGTGACTGAATTTTACATTCAGTTTGAGGGAGAGCAGAGTGGACCTAAGACTTTAAATAAAGGACAATTATGAGCACATGATGGCAGGGCTGGTTAAAATGAACTGGAAGATTAGCTTCAGGTTAATAGAAAGTCAGTGTGACAGAATGCAAGGAGAAAAGACACATTCCTGTGAGAAAGGAAGATTCTTCACATCCATGGCCAACTATAGAAGCTAAAAATAGTATCAGATTGAAAGAAAGTGTGTGTACTTCTGCAAAGATGAGTGACAAATCTGTATATTCGACAGGATGTAAAGAACACTAAAGAAAGACAAAAAGATGAATAAGGAGGGAGTATTAGACAGAGGGAGAAAGTGCACTGGAAATATCAAAACAGAAAGTGAGAGTTTCCAAGATCATTGAAAAGGAAAGGAGTAAAGTAAAATGAGCATTGATTGTCTAGAGAGTGGGTCTGGGGAATTAATAATGGAAAATAAGGAGATGGTCGACAAATTTAGCTGATCTGCTGTTGTGCCTGTCTTCACTGCAGAGGATACAAATAACATCCCAGAAATAACTGTGAATCAGGAGGTGAAAGGGAAGAACTTTAAACAATTACAGTCACAAGAGAAAGGTTACTAAAAAAATTATCAGAGCTAAAAGCTGTCAAATCCCCAGGTCCCGACGGATCTCATCCAAGGATCTCAGAAATAACTGCTGAAATATCAGGTGCAGTATTCTTGTTCACTTGTTCAGAGAAAGACAACAACACGTTATATTTACAGGTAAAAGTTATACAGAGGCTGGCAGCCCATTGGCTGCCCCAGTCCGGAACATTTTACATGGGGCAATGGTGGCATGAGTCCGGAACCAGGGGTCACAGTCTAAGGATTCAGGGTAGACCATTTAGGATGGAGATGAAACATTTCTTCACCCAAAGAGTGGTGAGCCTGTGGAATTCATTACCACAGGAAGTAGTTGATGCCAAAACATTCAATGTATTTAAGAGGTGGCTGGATATAGCACTTGGGGTGAACGGGATCAGAGGTTATGAGGAGAAAGCAGAATTAGACTATTGAGTTGGATGATCAGCTATGATGGTTCCGCCATTCATCACAGCTACGATTGTGATGAATGGCGGAACCGGCTTGAAGGGCTGAATGGCCTCCTCCTGCTCCTACATTTCTATGTTTCTATGTCTTCAGACTGTCTTCATCTTAAGAGAGGACTCCACTCCCTGGGGTGATTGCCCACTCTCAGTCCCAATTGGTCCCTCAAGCCTTCTGCAGTGTTTCTCTCAAAAAGACAGTCACCACACATTGGTTTTAATTTTTCAAAGTTCCCCAGGTTCCTGAAAGGTCCCATCAGATTGGAAAATAGCGAATGTAACTTCTCTATTCAAAAACGGGGGAGACGGGAAGCAGGAAACTACAGCCAATTAGCCTAACATCTGTCGCAGGAAAAATGCTGGAATCTATTATTAAGGAGATTATAACCAGGCACTTAGAACATCTCAGTGCAATCAGCCTGAGCTAAGAAGAGTTTCTGAAAGTGAAATGGTGCTTGACAAACTTATTGGAGTGCTTTGAGGAAGTAACAAGCAGCAGGGATAATGGGGATGTACTGGACTTAGAAGGCATTTGAAACATCAAAAATTACCATGCAGAATAAGAGTTTATGATGTACAGAGTCGCATATCAACATGGATAGAGGAAGGAGGGAAGAATAAACAGATAAATTTTGGGTTGGCAGAATGTGATGGTGAGTGAACTGCGAGAGTGACCAGTGCTGGGGCTTAACTATTTACAATTCAGATCCTTGACTTGGATGAAGGGATGAAATATATTTTTGCTAAACTTGCTGGTAGCATAGCAGAATAAGCTGTGAAGAAGACACAAGGAGTCTGCAAAGAAATAGAGGTTAAGTGACTGAAGAAAAATTTGGCAGTTGGAGTATAACGTGGGAAAATTATGAACTTGAGGCATCACTAAAGATCAGACTGAGTATTGTGTAATGAGAAAGGAATAATTAACAATCTACTTGTGTGAGACCTCTTAAGAATGAGTGACCAAAACATGATAGAATTCTTCATCAAGACAAAGAGTGACATGGATGATTCTAAGATCAGGGTCTTGAATCTTAAGAAAGGAAACTGTGATGATATGAGACGCAAATTCGCGATGATGGTGTGGGAAATGTAATTTAAGAGGGATGAAGGTGGTTAGGCATTGGTGATTGGCTGAACATGGACACAAAATACACAGTCCATTCCTCACCTACTTCTTCCAGCTCTAATGGGCCCTATTCTTCCCCTTGTTACCCTCTTTACTTCTAAAACACCTTGGGATTTTCCTTTGTTTTGTCTGGCTGTGTTTTTCCATGTCCCCTCTTCACTCTTTTCATTTATTTTTTAATAAGTTCTGCAAGTTCTATATTCCTCTGGGACATCTATTATTTTGAACCCCCTGTATCTCCGTAAGCCTCCCTTTTTCCCATATCCAATCCTGTATTTACCTTGACATTCAGGCTTCTCTGGAATTTTTGATCCCACCCTTTCCCTGTTGATATTGTACTCTCTTGACTTGTTTTTTGAGTGACTCCTCCTGCTCTGATGTGGATCTGGCTACAAATTGCTGCTCCCAGTTCTTCTTACCCAGGCTCTCTCTTCCATATTAAAATTGGCCTTTCCCCCATTCAGAAACCTTATTCCAGTCTAGCTTTGACCTTTTCCATAACTACCGATTACCAAGTTATAGAACAAAGAATAAAGAACAGTACAGCACAGGAACAAACCCTTCGATCCTCCAAGCCTGTGTCAATCTGCGACAATCTTGTCCTATCTAGACCGATCACTGCATCCCTCTATTCCCCATCTGTTCACGTGCCTATCCAGATAAGTGTTACTGCCACAAACACATCTGCCCTAACCATCTCACTTGGCAGTGCAAACCAGGCTCCCATCACCTTCTGTATAAAGAACTTTGCCTGCACATCTCCACTGAACCTTTCCCCCCTTATCTTGAACTTGTGCCCCTTTGTAATTATCATTTCTGCCCTGGGAAAATGCTTCATCCTATTTAAACCTCTCATAATATTATAAACTTTGACCGGGTCACCTCTCAGTCTCCATCTTTCTGGAGAACAATCCCAGTTTATTCAATCTTTCCTCAAAGCTAATTCCCCCCAGACCAAGCAACATCCTGGTAAACCTTTTCTGTACTCCCTCCAATGCCTCCACGTCTTTCTGGTAGTGTAGCAATCAGAATTGGGCACAATATTCAAATGCCACCTCTTCCTGTTCCTATGACCCTGGTAAACTCCCAGTTGTCATGTGCCGTACACTGAGAACATAAAGGCACATACAATGGGTTATAGGAATTGAATTTTGGCATTCAGCCCTTTGGACCATGAGAAGGCCATAAGAAGACCATGAGATATGGGAACAGAATGAGGCCACTCAACCCATTGAGTCTGCTCCACCATTCAATCATGGCTGATATTTTTCTCATCCCCATTCCCTGATCCCCTTATCAATCAAGAACCAATCTATCTCTGTCTTAAACTCACTCAATGACCTGGCGTTTAAGACTTCTGCAGGAAAGATTTCCATAGAGTTGCCACTCTCTTCCTGAAGAAATTCCTCCTCATCTGTTTTAAACATAGAACATAGAACATTGAACATTGAACATAGAACATTACAGCACAGAACAGGCCCTTCGGCCTTCGATGTTGCGCCGACCAATTATGAAAAAAGCAATGACCCTCCAAACTAAACCATTCCCTTCTCTTCCATAAACTTATCAACTAACCTCTTAAACGCCACCAAACTTGGCGCATCTACAACTGCCGCAGGCAGGGCATTCCACTCCCGAACCACCCTTTGGGTAAAGAACCTACCTCTGATATCCGTCCTATAACTATCACCCCTTAATTTATAGCTGTGTCCCGTCGTGCTAGCTTTCTCCATCCTAGGAAAAAGGCTATCACTGTCCACCCTATCTAAACCTCTAATCATCTTATATGTTTCGATAAGGTCTCCTCTTAGCCTCCTCCTTTCTAACGAATACAACCTCAAATCCCTCAGCCTCTCCTCATAAGACCTGCCCTCCATACCAGGCAACATTTTTTTTTAATTTTTTTTTATTATTTTTTTTTTATTAAGCAACACAGCACGGGAAACAGGCCCTTCGGCCCAACGAGCCCGCGCCGCCGTCATACCAAATACATTATCCTATTTTAATATTCCTATATAATAATATATATAATATTCCTAATATGGAAAATTTTCACCATAGGGACAATTTGTTACCCAATCAGCCTAAGAGCGAATTTTACATCCTGGTAAACCTCCTCTGTACCCTCTCCAATGCCTCCACATCTTTCTTATAATGTGGGGACCAGAACTGCGGGCGCACTAGAGTTTTGTACAGTTGCAACATGACGTTGCGGTTCCGAAATTCAATCCCCCTACCAATAAAAGCTAAGACTCCGTATGCCTTCTTAACAACCTTATCAACTTGACTGCCTACTTTCAGGGATCTATGCACAAATACACCAAGATCCCTCTGTTCATCAACAGTATTAAGAATCCTACCATTAGCCCTATACTCTACACATTTATTATTCCTGCCATAGTGCATTACCTCACACTTTTCCACATTCAACTCCATTTGCCACCTCTCGGCCCAGCTCTGCAACTTGTCCAAGTCTCTCTGCAAACTATAACACCCCTCTTCACTATCTACCACTCCACCGACTTTAGTGTCATCCGCAAATTTACTAATCCATCCTTCAATACCCTCATCCAGATCATTTATAAAAATTACAAACAGCAGGGGCCCCAAAACAGACCCCTGAGGTACACCACTTGTAAAGGATCGTCCCTGTAGCCTGAGGTTGTGCCCTCTGGTTCTAGTTTTTCCTATTAGTGGATACATTCTCTCCATGTCCACTCTATCCAGGCCTCGCAGTATCCTGTAAGTTTCAACAAGATCTACGCCCACCTCGCCCCCCACCCCACCCCTCCACCCCACCCCCAACCCCCCATCCTTCTAAACTCCAATGGTCCTGAACCATCCCTCATACAACAAGCTCTTCATTCCAGGAATCATTCTTGTGAACCTCCTCTGAATCCCTTCCAAGCCGGCACATCCTTCCTTAGATACAGGGCCCAAAACTGCTCACAATACTCCTTATACAGCCTCAGAAGTACAATCCCTTGTATTCTAGCCCTCTCGATATGAATGTTAACATTGCATTTGCCTTCCTAACTGCCGACTGAACCTGTATGTTAATCTTAAGAGAATCTCGAACAATGACTCCCAAGTTCCTTTGTTTTTCTGATTTCCTAAGCATTTAGAAAATAGTCTGTGCCTCCATTCCTCCTTCCAAAGTGCATAATCTCACACTTTTCCACATTGTATTTCATCTGCCACTTCTTTGCCCGCTCTCCTACCCTGTCCACATCCTTCTGCAGTCCCCCTGCTTCTTCAGTACTACTTGTCCCTCTACAATGTTAGGCCTGCTCCAACATTCCTCCCATTTTATAAATGAATGAATGGGTAATGAATACTGGCCCGGCTGGCAAAGCCCGCACCCTTAAATAAATAAAAAATATGGATAAATAGTGTGTAGAAGGAGTAAAGCCCTCAACAACCTGTCATGTCAATCACAGATCAAATCTTTTTCAGTCTCTTCACTGTACTCTCATTCTTTCTGTTTTGCTATCTGCCTGTCCCAAAACCCATTTCTCCCAATGCCAACCTGACAATATTCCTGAGGGTCTCTGCTGTCTTTGCACAGACCCAGTTTGCCATCCTGCTGCCTAAATGTGCATAAATAAATAAATCTTGCCACTTCTCCAGAGTACGATATCTGTCAGATTCCAATCTCTTCTATCTCTTGGCCAGTCTCCATCTGCCTCCCATAAGAGGAGGGGATTTGAACCATGTTCTGATGTCTATTTGGATCCTGGCTGATCTGTATCTTAACTCTGTTCTCTCAACCTTTCTCCATAACCCATCCATCTGCCTTGATGTTTTCAATTAATCGCCACGGCCTCCTTAGTTTTGTGAGGAAAAGGGTACTCGATTTGAATGACTTCCTGTGATCTGGAATGCTCTGCTCGAAAGGGCGGTGGAAGCAGATTTAGTCGGAAGTTTCAAAAGGGAACTGGATAAAAAGCACACTTTGTGGTGTTCTGGGCAAAGAGCAGTGGAGTGAGAGTGATTGGAATGGATCTTTCAAAGAGCTTGCACAGACACGATGGGCTGAAGACCACAACAAAAAATTGTTAACTTACTCCTCAAAATTAAAATCTTGCTTAATGCAACCATTATTCAATGTGATTAATAATTTAAGATGATAATTATAATGAAGTTGTAGGGCTGAGAGAAAATTAATATTTATGATGAAAAGATAAGAGTGAGGTGGTGAGCTGGTGGGAGGGATTAGATTGTGTTCCGGCGTGATTTAAATAGCACTAATCTGATTGATTTATTCCACTGAGACCCACCTCTTAATTATTGTCTTGGCTTTGGTCCTTGCCGTGTTCTGTTGAAGCTGTCTTTTAGAAGATGAGGGGGTACAACTTGTCTGTAATTACTACATCAGCAGCAATGTTCTGTAACAGCACTAAACACCTACATAAGGATAACAAACTCCTTCCTGGGCAGTAAATTGCTTCAAAGTGCATTCATCGTTGCAATGGAAAGGAAAGGACTTGCATTTAACGTAATTCCTTTCACCAGCTCAGCATGTCCACCGTCAGTGAAACGTGCTAATGCAGAGAAACATCACATCAGTCTGTGTACAGCAATGTGATAATGACCACATCATGGGTCTCTATTTTTAGTGGAGTTCCTTCATAAATTCAGGAGAATTTCCTGCTCTTTGTACAGTGTCATCAGAACATTTTACAGCTGAGTAGCAAATACTGCCTTCCTTTAGTACCCCATCTCAAAGACAGCACGTCGAATAGAGCAGCGTTCCCAAGCATTACAGAAGAACCTCAGCATTACAAATAGTGGAACAATCCCTCAGTATTACAGATGGTGCAGCACTCCCTCAGCATTACAGATCATGTAGCACTCCCTCAGCATTACACATAGTGCAGCACTCCCCCAGCATTACAAACAGTGAGCACTCCCTCAGCATTACAAATAGTGCAGACACTCCCTCAGCATTATTAGATATCGCAGCATTCCATTCAGCCATATAAAGATAGTGCCAGCACCTACTCTCAGGAATTTCAGTATAACAGATAGCGCCGCACTCCCTTAGCATTAAATATAGTTCAGCACTCCCTCAGTATTCCACATAGTACAGCACTCCCTCAGAATTAACAGATAGTGCAGCACTCTGTCAGCATTACAAATACTGCAACAGTCCCTCATTATGGAAGATAGTGAAGCACTCTCTCAGCATTACAGATAGTGCAGCACTCCCTCAGCATTACAGATAGTGCAGCACTCCCTCTCTATTAAAGATAGTGCAGCACTCCATCAGCATTACATGTAGTGCAGCGCTCCCTCAGTATTACAGATAGTGCAGCATTCCCTCAGTATTACAGATAGTGCAGCTCTCCCTCAGCATTACAGATAGAGCAGCACTCCCTCAGCATTACATATAGTGCAGCACTCCCTCAGTATTACGACAGTGCAGCACTTCCTCAGTATTACAGACATTGCAGCACTCCCTCAGTATTACAGATAGTGCAGCATTCCCTCAGCGTTACATATAGTGCAGCACTTCCCTCAGTATTACAGATAGTGCGCACTCCTCAGCATACACATAGTGCGCACTCTCTCAGCATTGCAGGTAGTGCAGCATTCCATCAGATTACAGATAGTGCAGCATTCCCTCTATTATTAGGATAGTGCAGCACTCCCTCATATGAATGATAGTGCAGCACTCCCTCAGCATTACACATAGTGCAGCACTCTCTCAGCATTACAGATAGTGCAGCACTCCCTCAGCATTACAGAGAGTGCAGCATTCCCTCTATTATAGATAGTGCAGCACTCCCTCAGTATGAAAAATAGTGCAGCACTCCCTCAGCATTACATATAGTGCAGCACTCCCTCAGTATTACAGAGAGTGCAGCACTCCCTCAGTATTATAGAGAGTGCAGCAATCCCTCAGCATTACATATAGTGCAGCAGTCCCTCAGCATTACAGATAGTGAAGAACTCCCTCAGCATTACAGATACTGCAGCACTCCCTCAGTATTACAGATAGTGCAGCACTCCCTCAGCATTACACATAGTGCAGCATTCCCACAGCATTACAGATAGTGCAGCACTCTTTCAGTATTAAAGATAGTGCAGCACGCCCTCAGCATTACATTAGTGCAGCACTCCCTCAGTATTACAGATAGTGCAGCACTCCCTTCAGCATTAAAGATAGAGCAGCACTCCATCAGCATTACATATAGTGCAGCACTCCCTCAGCATTACAGATAGTGCAGCACTCTCTCAGCATACATAAGTGCAGCACTCCCTCAGTATTACAGATAATGTAGCACTCCTCAGTATTACAGATAGTGCAGCACTCCCTCAGCATTACATAATGCAGCACTCCCTCAGTATTACAGACAGTGCAGCACTTCCCTCAGCATTACATATAGTGCAGCACTCCCTCAGCATTACATATAGTGCAGCACTCCCTCAGTATTACAGATAGTGCAGCACTCCCTCAGTATTACAGACAGTGCAGCACTCCCTCAGAATTACAGATAGTGCAGCACTCCCTGAGCATTACAGATAGTGCATCACTCCCTCAGCATTACAGATAGTGCAGCACTCCCTCAGCATTACATATAGTGCAGCACTCCCTCAGCATTACAGATAGAGCAGCACTCCCTCAGTATTACAGACAGTGCAGCACTCCCTCAGTATTACAGACAGTGCAGCACTCCCTCAGTATTACAGATAGTGCAGCACTCCCTCAGCATTAAAGATAGTGCAGCACTCCCTCAGCGTTAAAGATAGTGCAGCACTCCCTCAGCGTTACATATAGTGCAGCACTCCCTCAGCATTACATATAGTGCAGCACTCCCTCAGTATTACAGACAGTGCAGCACTCCCTCAGCATTACATATAGTGCAGCACTCCCTCAGCATTACATATAGTGCAGCACTCCCTCAGCATTACATATAGTGCAGCACTCCCTCAGTATTACAGACAGTGCAGCACTCCCTCAGTATTACAGACAGTGCAACACTCCCTCAGAATTACAGATAGTGCAGCACTCCCTCAGCATTACAGATAGTGCAGCACTCCCTCAGCATTACAGATAGTGCAGCACTCCCTGAGCATTACATATAGTGCAGCACTCCCTCAGCATTACAGATAGAGCAGCACTCCCTCAGTATTACAGACAGTGCAGCACTCCCTCAGTATTACAGACAGTGCAGCACTCCCTCAGTATTACAGATAGTGCAGCACTCCCTCAGCATAAAGATAGTGCAGCACTCCCTCACGTTAAAGATAGTGCAGCACTCCCTCAGCGTTACATATAGTGCAGCACTCCCTCAGCATTACATATAGTGCAGCACTCCCTCAGTATTACAGACAGTGCAGCACTCCCTCAGCATTACATATAGTGCAGCACTCCCTCAGCATTACATATAGTGCAGCACTCCCTCAGTATTACAGACAGTGCAGCACTCCCTCAGTATTACAGACAGTGCAGCACTCCCTCAGAATTACAGATAGCGCAGCACTCCCTCAGCATTACACATAGTGCAGCACTCTCTCAGCATTACAGATAGTGCAGCACTCCCTCAGCATTACAGAGAGTGCAGCATTCCCTCTATTATAGATAGTGCAGCACTCCCTCAGTATGAAAAATAGTGCAGCACTCCCTCAGCATTACATATAGTGCAGCACTCCCTCAGTATTACAGAGAGTGCAGCACTCCCTCAGTATTACAGACAGTGCAGCAATCCCTCAGCATTACATATAGTGCAGCAATCCCTCAGCATTACAGATAGTGAAGAACTCCCTCAGCATTACAGATAGTGCAGCACTCCCTCAGTATTACAGATAGTGCAGCACTCCCTCAGCATTACATATAGTGCAGCACTCCCTCAGCATTACATATAGTGCAGCACTCCCTCAGCATTACATATAGTGCAGCACTCCCTCAGTATTACAGACAGTGCAGCACTCCCTCAGTATTACAGACAGTGCAACACTCCCTCAGAATTAACAGATAGTGCAGCACTCTGTCAGCATTACAAATACTGCAACAGTCCCTCATTATGGAAGATAGTGAAGCACTCTCTCAGCATTACAGATAGTGCAGCACTCCCTCAGCATTACAGATAGTGCAGCACTCCCTCTCTATTAAAGATAGTGCAGCACTCCATCAGCATTCATGTAGTGCAGCGCTCCCTCAGTATTACAATATGCAGCATTCCTCAGTATTACAGATAGTGCAGCTCTCCTCAGCATTACAGATAGAGCAGCACTCCCTCAGCATTACATATAGTGCAGCACTCCCTCAGTATTACAGACAGTGCAGCACTTCCTCAGTATTACAGACAGTGCAGCACTCCTCAGTATTACGATAGTGCAGCATTCCCTCAGCGTTACATATTGCAGCACTCCCTCAGTATTACAGACAGTGCAGCACTCCCTCAGCATTACATATAGTGCACACTCCTCAGCATTACATATAGTGCAGCACTCCCTCAGTATTACAGACAGTGCAGCACTCCCTCAGTATTACAGACAGTGCAGCACTCCCTCAGTATTACAGATAGTGCAGCACTCCCTCAGCATTACACATAGTGCAGCACTCTCTCAGCATTACAGATAGTGCAGCACTCCCTCAGCATTACAGAGAGTGCAGCATTCCCTCTATTATAGATAGTGCAGCACTCCCTCAGTATGAAAAATAGTGCAGCACTCCCCCAGCATTACATATAGTGCAGCACTCCCTCAGTATTACAGAGAGTGCAGCACTCCCTCAGTATTACAGGCAGTGCAGCAATCCCTCAGCATTATATATAGTGCAGCAATCCCTCAGCATTACAGATAGTGAAGAACTCCCTCAGCATTACATATAGTGCAGCACTCCCTCAGTATTACAGATAGTGCAGCACTCCCTCAGTATTACGACAGTGCAGCACTCCCTCTTATTACAGATAGTGCAGCACTCCCTCAGCATTACACATGAGAGAGTGCTGCACTCTCTCAGCATTGCAGGTAGTGCAGCATTCCCTCAGCATTACAGAGAGTGCAGCATTCCCTCTATTATAGATAGTGCAGCACTCCCTCAGTATGAAAGATAGTGCAGCACTCCCTCAGCATTACACATAGTGCAGCACTCCCTCAGTATTACAGATAGTGCAGCACTCCCTCAGCATTACAGATAGTGCAGCACTCCCTCAGTATTACAGATAGTGCAGCACTCCCTCAGCATTACAGATAGTGCAGCACTCCCTCAGCATTACAGATAGTGCAGCACTCCCTCAGCATTACAGATAGTGCAGCACTCCCTCAGTATTACAGATAGTGCAGCACTCCCTCAGCATTACACATAGTGCAGCACTCCCTCAGTATTACAGAGAGTGCAGCACTCCCTCAGCATTACAGATAGTGCAGCATTCCGACATCATTACAGATAGTGCAGCACTCCCTCAGCATTACACATAGTGCAGCACTCCCTCAGCATTACATATAGTGCAGCACTCCCTCAGTATTACAGACAGTGCAGCAGGCCCTCAGTATTACAGATAGTGCAGCACTCTCTCAGTATTACAAATAGTGCAATACTCCCTCAGCATTACAGATAGCGCAGCACTCCCTCGGTATTACAGATAGTGCAGCACTCCCTCATTATTACAGATAGTGCAGCACTCCCTCTGCATTAAATATAGTGCAGCACTCCCTCAGTATTCCAGATAGTGCAGCATTCCCTCAGCATTACAGATAGTGCAGCACTCCCTCAGCATTAAAGATAGTGCAGCACTCCCTCAGTATTACAGATAGTGAAGAACTCCCTCAGCATTACAGATAGTGAAGCACTGCCTCGGTATTACAGATAGTGCAGCACTCTCTCAGCATTACAGGTAGTGCAGCACTCCCTCAGTATTACAGATAGTGCAGCACTGTCTCAGCATTACATATAGTGCAGCACTCCCTCAGTATTACAGATAGTGCAGCACTCCCTTCAGCATTACAGATAGTGCAGCATTCCCTCAGTATTACCGATAATGCAGCACTCCCTCAGTATTACAGATAGTGCAGCACTCTCTCAGTATTACACATAGTGCAGCACTCCCTCAGCATTACAGATAGTGCAGCACTCCCTCAGCATTAAATATAGTGCAGCACTCCCTCAGTATTCCAGATAGTGCAGCACTCCCTCAGTATTCCAGATAGTGCAGCACTCCTTCAGAATTAACAGATAGTCCAACACTCTCTCAGCATTACAAACACTGAAACAGTCCCTCATTATGAAAGATGGTGCAGCACTCCCTTAGCATTATACATAGTGCAGCATTCTCTCTATTACATATAGTGCAGCACTCCCTCAGCATTACAGATAGTGCAGCACTCCATCAGTATTATAAATAGTGCAGACTCCCTCAGTATTACAAATAATGCAGCACTCCCTCAGCATTACAGATAGCGTAGCACTCCCTCAGCATTAGAGATACTGCAGCTCTCCCTCAGTATTGCAGATAGTGCCGCACTCCATCAGCATTACAGATAACGCAGCACTCCCTCAGTATTACAGATAGTTCAGCACTCCCTTTAGCATTACAGATAGCGCAGCACTCCCGCAGTATTACAGACAGGGCAGCACTCCCTTCTGCATTACAAATAGCGCAGCATTCCCTCAGTATTACAGATAGTGCAGCACTCCCTTTAGCATTACAGATAGTGCAGCATTCCCTCAGTATTACAGATAGTGAAGCACTCCCTCAGCATTACAGATAGCGCAGCACTCCCGCAGTATTACAGAGAGGGCAGCACTCCCTTCAGCATTACAAATAGCGCAGCATTCCCTCAGTATTACAGATAGTGCAGCACTCTCTCAGTATAACAGATAGCGCCGCACTCCCTTAGCATTAAATATAGTTCAGCACTCCCTCAGTATTCCACATAGTACAGCACTCCCTCAGAATTAACAGATAGTGCAGCACTCTGTCAGCATTACAAATACTGCAACAGTCCCTCATTATGGAAGATAGTGAAGCACTCTCTCAGCATTACAGATAGTGCAGCACTCCCTCAGCATTACAGATAGTGCAGCACTCCCTCTCTATTAAAGATAGTGCAGCACTCCATCAGCATTACATGTAGTGCAGCGCTCCCTCAGTATTACAGATAGTGCAGCATTCCCTCAGTATTACAGATAGTGCAGCTCTCCCTCAGCATTACAGATAGAGCAGCACTCCCTCAGCATTACATATAGTGCAGCACTCCCTCAGTATTACAGACAGTGCAGCACTTCCTCAGTATTACAGACAGTGCAGCACTCCCTCAGTATTACAGATAGTGCAGCATTCCCTCAGCGTTACATATAGTGCAGCACTCCCTCAGTATTACAGATAGTGCAGCACTCCCTCAGCATTACACATAGTGCAGCACTCTCTCAGCATTGCAGGTAGTGCAGCATTCCATCAGCATTACAGATAGTGCAGCATTCCCTCTATTATAGATAGTGCAGCACTCCCTCAGTATGAATGATAGTGCAGCACTCTCTCAGCATTACACATAGTGCAGCACTCTCTCAGCATTACAGATAGTGCAGCACTCCCTCAGCATTACAGAGAGTGCAGCATTCCCTCTATTATAGATAGTGCAGCACTCCCTCAGTATGAAAAATAGTGCAGCACTCCCTCAGCATTACATATAGTGCAGCACTCCCTCAGTATTACAGAGAGTGCAGCACTCCCTCAGTATTATAGAGAGTGCAGCAATCCCTCAGCATTACATATAGTGCAGCAGTCCCTCAGCATTACAGATAGTGAAGAACTCCCTCAGCATTACAGATACTGCAGCACTCCCTCGGTATTACAGATAGTGCAGCACTCCCTCAGCATTACACATAGTGCAGCATTCCCACAGCATTACAGATAGTGCAGCACTCTTTCAGTATTAAAGATAGTGCAGCACGCCCTCAGCATTACATATAGCGCAGCACTCCCTCAGTATTACAGATAGTGCAGCACTCCCTTCAGCATTAAAGATAGAGCAGCACTCCATCAGCATTACATATAGTGCAGCACTCCCTCAGCATTACAGATAGTGCAGCACTCTCTCAGCATTACATATAGTGCAGCACTCCCTCAGTATTACAGATAATGTAGCACTCCCTCAGTATTACAGATAGTGCAGCACTCCCTCAGCATTACATATAGTGCAGCACTCCCTCAGTATTACAGACAGTGCAGCACTCCCTCAGCATTACATATAGTGCAGCACTCCCTCAGCATTACATATAGTGCAGCACTCCCTCAGTATTACAGACAGTGCAGCACTCCCTCAGTATTACAGACAGTGCAGCACTCCCTCAGAATTACAGATAGTGCAGCACTCCCTGAGCATTACAGATAGTGCATCACTCCCTCAGCATTACAGATAGTGCAGCACTCCCTCAGCATTACATATAGTGCAGCACTCCCTCAGCATTACAGATAGAGCAGCACTCCCTCAGTATTACAGACAGTGCAGCACTCCCTCAGTATTACAGACAGTGCAGCACTCCCTCAGTATTACAGATAGTGCAGCACTCCCTCAGCATTAAAGATAGTGCAGCACTCCCTCAGCGTTAAAGATAGTGCAGCACTCCCTCAGCGTTACATATAGTGCAGCACTCCCTCAGCATTACATATAGTGCAGCACTCCCTCAGTATTACAGACAGTGCAGCACTCCCTCAGCATTACATATAGTGCAGCACTCCCTCAGCATTACATATAGTGCAGCACTCCCTCAGCATTACATATAGTGCAGCACTCCCTCAGTATTACAGACAGTGCAGCACTCCCTCAGTATTACAGATAGTGCAGCACTCCCTCAGCATTACAGATAGTGCAGCACTCCCTCAGCATTACAGATAGTGCAGCACTCCCTCAGCATACAATAGTGCAGCACTCCCTCAGCATTACAGATAGAGCAGCACTCCCTCAGTATTACAGATAAGTGCAGCACTCCCTCAGTATTACAGACAGTGCAGCACTCCCTCAGTATTACAGATAGTGCAGCACTCCCTCAGCATTAAAGATAGTGCAGCACTCCCTCAGTATACAGATAGTGAAGAACTCCCTCAGCATTACAGATAGTGAAGCACTGCCTCGGTATTACAGATAGTGCAGCACTCTCTCAGCATTACAGGTAGTGCAGCACTCCCTCAGTATTACGATAGTGCAGCACTGTCTCAGCATTACATATAGTGCAGCACTCCCTCATATTAAGATAGTGCAGCACTCCCTTCAGCATTACAGATAGTGCAGCATTCCCTCAGTATTACCGATAATGCAGCACTCCCTCAGTATTACAGATAGTGCAGCACTCTCTCAGTATTACACATAGTGCAGCACTCCCTCAGCATTACAGATAGTGCAGCACTCCCTCAGCATTACATATAGTGCAGCACTCCCTCAGTATTCCAGATAGTGCAGCACTCCCTCAGTATTCCAGATAGTGCAGCACTCCTTCAGAATTAACAGATAGTCCAACACTCTCTCAGCATTACAAACACTGAAACAGTCCCTCATTATGAAAGATGGTGCAGCACTCCCTTAGCATTA
The DNA here is from genome assembly GCA_024679065.1 of Sphyrna mokarran. Lineage (NCBI taxonomy): Eukaryota > Metazoa > Chordata > Chondrichthyes > Carcharhiniformes > Carcharhinidae > Sphyrna > Sphyrna mokarran. The sequence continues at coordinate 4,084,758 of JAGIQG010000013.1, read as the reverse complement.
TACATAGTGCAGCATTCTCTCTATTACATATAGTGCAGCACTCCCTCAGCATTACAGATAGTGCAGCACTCCCTCAGTATTATAGATAGTGCAGACTCCCTCAGTATTACAAATAATGCAGCACTCCCTCAGCATTACAGATACGTAGCACTCCCTCAGCATTAAGATACTGCAGCTCTCCCTCAGTATTGCAGATAGTGCCGCACTCCATCAGCATTACAGATAACGCAGCACTCCCTCAGTATTACAGATAGTTCAGCACTCCCTTTAGCATTACAGATAGCGCAGCACTCCCGCAGTATTACAGACAGGGCAGCACTCCTTCTGCATTACAATAGTGCAGCATCCCTCAGTATTACAGATAGTGCAGCACTCCCTTTAGCATTACAGATAGTGCAGCATTCCCTCAGTATTACAGATAGTGAAGCACTCCCTCAGCATTACAGATAGCGCAGCACTCCCAGTATTACAGAGAGGGCAGCACTCCCTTCAGCATTAAAAATAGTGCAGCATTCCCTCAGTATTACAGATAGTGCAGCACTCCCTCAGTATAACAGATAGTGCAGCACTCCCTCAGCATTACAGATAGTGCAGCACTCCCTCAGTATTACAGATAGTGCAGCACTCCCTCAGAATTAACAGATAGTGCAGCACTCTGTCAGCATTACAAATACTGCAACAGTCCCTCATTATGGAAGATAGTGAAGCACTCTCTCAGCATTACAGATAGTGCAGCACTCCCTCAGCATTACAGATAGTGCAGCACTCCCTCTCTATTAAAGATAGTGCAGCACTCCATCAGCATTACATGTAGTGCAGCGCTCCCTCAGTATTACAGATAGTGCAGCATTCCCTCAGTATTACAGATAGTGCAGCTCTCCCTCAGCATTACAGATAGAGCAGCACTCCCTCAGCATTACATATAGTGCAGCACTCCCTCAGTATTACAGACAGTGCAGCACTCCCTCAGTATTACAGACAGTGCAGCACTCCCTCAGTATTACAGATAGTGCAGCACTCCCTCAGCATTACATATAGTGCAGCACTCCCTCAGTATTACAGATAGTGCAGCACTCCCTCAGCATTACACATAGTGCAGCACTCTCTCAGCATTGCAGGTAGTGCAGCATTCCATCAGCATTACAGATAGTGCAGCATTCCCTCTATTATAGATAGTGCAGCACTCCCTCAGTATGAATGATAGTGCAGCACTCTCTCAGCATTACACATAGTGCAGCACTCCCTCAGCATTACAGATAGTGCAGCACTCCCTCAGCATTACAGATAGTGCAGCATCCCTCTATTATGATAGTGCAGCAATTCCCTCAGTATTACAGATAGTGCAGCACTCCCTCAGCATTACATATAGTGCAGCACTCCCTCAGTATTACAGATAGTGCAGCACTCCCTTCAGCATTACAGATAGTGCAGCACTCCCTCAGCATTACAGATAGTGCAGCACTCCCTCAGTATTACAGATAGTGCAGCACTCCCTCAGCATTACAGATAGTGCAGCACTCCCTCAGTATTACAGATAGTGCAGCACTCCCTCAGCATTACACATAGTGCAGCATTCCCTCAGTATTACAGATAGTGCAGCACTCCCTCAGTATTAAAGATAGTGCAGCACGCCCTCAGCATTACATATAGTGCAGCACTCCCTCAGTATTACAGATAGTGCAGCACTCCCTTCAGCATTACAGATAGTGCAGCACTCCATCAGCATTACATATAGTGCAGCACTCACTCAGTATTACAGATAGTGCAGCACTCCCTCAGTATTACAGATAGTGCAGCACTCACTCAGTATTACAGATAGTGAAGCACTCCCTCAGCATTACAGATAGTGAAGCACTCCCTCAGCATTACAGATAGTGCAGCACTCCCTCAGTATTACAGATAGTGCAGCACTTCCTCAGCATTACAGATAGTGCAGCACTCCCTCAGTATTACAGATAGTGCAGCACTCCCTCAGCATTACAGATAGTGCAGCACTCCCTCAGTATTACAGACAGATAGTGCAGCACTCACCAGAATTTACAGATAGTGCAGCAATCTCTGAGTAATTACAAATAGTGCAATACTCCCTCAGCGTTCAGATAGTGCAGCACTCCCTGGGTAAAAAAAAAGTCAAAAAATTTTTACAATTAGTGCAGCACTCTTTCAGCATTACAGATAGTGCAGCACTCTCTCAGTATTACTGATAGTGCAGCACTTCTCAGCATTAAAGATAGTGTAGCACTCCCTCAGTATTACAGATAGTTCAGCAATCCGTCAGCATTACAGATAGTGAAGCACTGCCTCAGTATTACAGATAGTGCAGCACTCCCTCAGCATTACAGATAGTGCAGCACTCCCTCAGTATTACAGATAGTGCAGCACTCCCTCAGTATTCAGATAGTGTAGTCTGCCTCAGTATTAAGATAGTGTAGCACTCCCTCAGTATTACATATAGTGCAGCACTCCCTCAGTATTACAGATAGTGCAGCACTCCCTTCAGCATTACAGATAGTGCAGCACTCCCTCAGTATTACAGATAGTGACCTCTCCCTCAGTATTACAGATAGTGCAGCACTCCCTCAGCATTACAGATAGTGCAGCACTCCCTCAGCATTAGAGATAGTGCAGCACTCCCTCAGTATTCCAGATAGTGCAGCACTCCCTCAGTATTCCAGATAGTGCAGCACTCCCTCAGTATTACAGATAGTGCAGCACTCCCTCAGCATTACAGATAGTGTAGCATTCCCTCATCATTACAGATAGTGCAGCTCTCCCTCAGTATTTAGATAGTGCAGCATCTCTGTATTACAGATAGTGCAGCACTCCCTCAGCATTACAGATAGTGCAGCACTCCATCAGTATTATAGATAGTGCAGACTCCCTCAGTGTTAAAGATAATGCAGCACTCCCTCAGCATTACAGATAGTGCAGCACTCTCTCAGCATTAGAGATAGTGTAGCTCTCCCTCATTATTTTGATAGTGCAGCACTCCTCAGCGTTACAGATAGTCAGGACTCTGTCAGTATTAAAGACAGTGCAGCACTCCCTCAGTATTACTTATAGTCCAGCACTCCTTCAGTATTACAGATAGTGCAGCACTCCCTCAGCATTACAGATAGTGCAGCACTCCCTCAGCATTACAGATAGTGCAGCATTCCCTCAGTATTACAGATAGTGCAGCGCTCCCTCAGCATTACGATAGTCCAGCACTCCTTCAGTATTACAGATAGTGCAGCACTCTCTCAGCATTAAATATAGCGCAGCACTCCCTCAGTATTACAGATAGTGCAGCACTCCCTCAGCATTACAGATAGTGCAGCACTCCCTCAGCATTACAGATAGTGAAGCACTCCCTCAGCGTTAAAGATAGTGCAGCACTTTCTCAGTATTACAGATAGTGCAGCACTCTCTGAGTATTACAGATAGTGCATCACTCCCTCAGCATTACAGGTAGTGCAGCACTCTCTCAGCATTACAGATAGTGCAGCACTCTCTCTGTATTCCAGATAGTGCAGCACTCCCTCTGCATTACAGATAGTGCAGCACTCCCTCATTATTACAGATAGTGCAGCACTCCCTCAGCATTACAGATAGTGCAGCACTCTCTCAGCATTAAAAACAGTGCAGTCTCTGAATGTTCTAAGAACAGACATATTATAATATTGACTGGATTTCAACCTCATAACTGTATTCGGCATGCAATCGTTCTCCCTTCCGGAATGTTCCAGTGCGAGGTAACATCATCATCACCGGTGTGGAATTTTCTCAAAGAAATTTCTGAGTGTTGAATGATTGAAAAATTAGTAGCCTTTCTTGCTTTTTTTTCCCTACAAACTAAATGATGTAACTTTGTGGCACTCAGTGCAATACAGAAGCCATAATGTGAATCTCATCACTGGGGAGCAGGGTGGTCTCACTCACCTGTGAAGCCAGCTGCTGAGCTCTCTGTGTGCCATTGCGCAGGTGCCCTGAACTGTTTTACCCACCATACGGAAATCACTACCCCTCTCCACCCTAATCACCATCCCTGCCAATTTCCCCACTTCTCCGGATGTGAAAATGGGAGAGAATAAATGTGTATATGTATATGTGTGTATGTGTATGTGTGTATATGTATATGTGTGTATATGTTTCACTATTTTCTTGCCTTTATTTGTTACTAAACTCATCCTCTCTTTAACTCTAAAAAGTCTGATTAAATTCACCCCTTTTACAACATAGACAATTGGACAAGAGAAGGGATCCGTGAAGGAAAAGATTCTTTGATCCATTGTGTTGTGATCAACAGAAGGAAGGGGTTGAAGAAAGGAAGGGAGTCAGTTCATCTCTCCTCATTCAGGGGGTGGTAATCTGGAGCATCCAGCAGCGTTTACAAATTGGGGCACTCATTCAGGAATTTACAACATTGTGGGTCTGTGCCAAGATAAAGTTTATTAGTCATTAGTAGGCTTACATTAACACTGCAATGAAGTTACTGTGAAAATCTCCAAGTCATCACACTCCAGCACCTGTTGGGGGACACTGAGGGACAATTTAGCCAATGCACCCTCACCAGCACGTCTTTCGGACTGTGGGAGGAAACTGGAGCACCCGGAGGAAACCCACGCAGACACAGGGAAAACATGCAAACTCCGCACAGACAGTGACCCAAGGCGGGAATTGAACCTGGGTCTCTAGAGCTGTTAGGCAGCAGTGCTAACCACTGTGTCACCGTGCCACTCAGTTTCCACAGAGGGGTCACAGGAGAACAAATTGAGGGATTTCATTCAGATTAACAAATTTGGGAATCTCACCTGGGGCCAGTCATAACAATAAGGTCTGAAAAATCTGAAATGTTAATTAATTTTTAGTTGCATGTTTTGACGATAGGTTTGCCTATTACGCGATGAGATTGCACATTAGGCATGAGATATTAAGTTGGATTGGCCACTGTTGAACTTGTTAGCTTGATATCATGGGAATAGAAGGATTAAGGGAGTGAAAATATTATAAGGAAAGCCTGCTAAAGGCAAGCAGGAAAACAGAAATATATTCCCAAGGAAAGGTTTTTGCAAAAAAATGGCAAAGAGCTTGCAGTTAGATCAGGTATGAGTCAATTTCTATTACAAGCACACTATTGTTACAAATACTTATATCACACTGATATCACAGCATTGCTAATCACTCATTACGCGAATCTTGAAACTTCTGACCTTATAGACTATTATCATAAAATCCCTATAGTGCAGAAGGAGGCCATTCAGCCCATCAGGTCTCCGCCAATCACAATCCCACCCAGGCCCTTTTCCCGTAACCCCACATTTTTACCCTACTAGTACCCCTAACAGTAAGGGGCAGTTTAGCATGGCCAATCCACCAAACCCGCACATCTTTGGAGCGTGGGAGGAAATTGGAGCACTTGGAAGGAACCAATGCAGACACAGGGAGAAGTGCAAACTCTATACAGACAGTGACCCAAAGACGGAATTGAACCCGGGTCCCTGGCGCTAACCACAGTGCCACCATGTGTCCCACTGTGGCCAGGGGAGAAGGGACCCTTGAAATAGTATGAAGATTCGGACACCGGGATAATGATTATCACCCATGTGGAGCCGGGGCAGTTGTAACAGACAAAAAGGGAGTTTTGAAACAGTTATAGGGGCTCTGCCACGAGGGGTGACATCACCATTTGACCACTCACAGAGCTGACCTTGTAGGAAGTAACCAATCCCTGACCACATAGAGTGAGACACATGCAGAGAGGGGTAGAAGAAAGCCAGACCATTTTCTTCTCAACTGGACATTGGCCGGTGTGTTGGAAATTGTGATTTGTCCCCTGGGTGTAGGTTATTGCTCCAAGTGATTTTTCTGTTGTTCTATAAGTTGGGATTAGAAAGGGCATCTGGATGTCCTCAGGTTGGCATGGTCAAAATGGGCTGAATGGCCTCTTTCTGTGCTGTAACCTTTCTATGGTTCTAAGTGTGAACAGGAGCCAGAAGGGACAGAATGGCCAGAGAAGAGGAATGTTTAGAAGTATTTTTTACAGAACACGTAACCTTGTAAGCAGAGAGCTGAAAGGCAAGTGGCAGACGGTGGTGCAGTGGTAATGTTACAGGATAATAATCCAGGATCCCAGGATAATGCTCTGAGGAAAAGAATTCAAATTTCATCACAGCAGCTGGTGGAATTTAAAATCAATTAATAAATCCAGAATTAGTAGTTGGTTCCAATTATAGCGACCATGAAACCATGACTAATTGTCAGGGAAAATACATCTGGTTCATTAATGCTCCTTAGCAGAAGAAATGTGCCATTCTTACCTGGATTGGGCTACAGATGCCTCCAGACCCAGAGCAGGATTCTGCCCTCTGAACTGACCCAGCAAGCGTCTTAGTCAAGGCCTTACCAGCCTGATTGAGTTTTTTGGAAATGTGGCTAAACACATTGATGAAGGAAGAGTGGTGGATGTGGTTTATATGGATTTCAGCAAGGCATTTGATAAAGTCTCCCATGCAAGACTTATTGAGAAGGTGAGAGAGCATGGGATCCAAGGGGACATTGCTTTGTGGATCCAATTGGTTTGCCCACAGAAGGCAGAGAATAGTTGTAGATGGGTTTTTTTCTGCATGAGGTCAGTCACCAGTGAGTGTCCCAGGGATCTGTTAACATAAGAATATAAGAAATAGGAGCAGGAGTAGGCCATCCAGCCCCTCGAGCCTGCCCTGCCATTCAATAAGATCATGGCTGATCTGACCGTCACCTCAACCCACATTCCCACAAAACCCTTTCACCTCTTATCAAGAACCGATCTTGAGTCATCTGAGGAAGGAGCAGTGCTCTGAAAGTTCGTAATTCCAAATAAACCTATTGGGCTTTAACCTGGTGTTGTGGGATGTCTTACTGTGTCCACTTCAATCCAACACTGGCATCTCCACATCATTGATATTTCTAGATCGCTTTCTCATGTACTTTCATTTTTATTTCTTTTTCGATCTTTTGGCCATTCTTTGCTGTTTTTTATATTTTATCCAATCTCCTGACCTGCCATCGATCTTTGCACAACTACTTGCTACGAAAATCATAGTGAGCAGAAAATAGAAAACTTGGCAGATCATATTTGTCAAAATGTGTCTGTCTGTTGACCTTGGGTGGGAATTTCTGGTCTTGGGACGTCTGCGACTGGAGAATCCCAATACCTTTAATCTGTTCAGTTAATCATGGATGATGGGACTTCCCCTGGAATTTTTCTTCCTTGTTGGAAGGTATTTATTCTGTGTAACCTGAAATATCCCCTTAAATGTCTATTATTGTATATCTGTTGGCCTAGTCCTTAATCTAATTTGTCAGTTCACTTTAGCTATCTCTGCTATCATGCCCTCAAGATTGTCTTTATTTAAGTTTGAAATAGTAGTTGTGGGTCCACTAGTTGTGGATGTGGAACTCAGTCATATGGTCACCACTACTTTGGAGTGCCTTCATTATAAGATCATGAATTAATCGTGTCTCATTGCACAATATTAGATCTACTATAGTCTGCTCTCTGCTATCCCAAAACATTCTGTGAGTTCATCATTTAGGCTACCTTTGACCATCTGATTTCCCCAGTCCAAATGCAGATTAAAATCTCCCATCATTATTGGCACACCTTTCTGACAAGCTCCTATTATGTATTCCTTTATTCTCTGCTGTACAATGTGGTTACCATTAGGGTCTATTCTCCCACAAGTGAACACTTGCCTTTATCATTTCTCATCTCTGTTTCTAAATCCTGGTTTCCTGAATTAAAGTCATTCCTCTCTAATGTGCTAAAACCATCATTAATTAACAGAACCACCTCTCCACCCATTCTAAAATTCCTGTCCTTCCAAAATGTCACTAATCCTTCAATATTCAGCTCCCAATCTCTGTAATCCTGCAGCCATCTCTCTGTAATGGATAGCAGATTCTCATTCACTCATTTCTCTCTGCACTATCAGTTCATCTGATTTATTTCGAATGCCACACGTTTAGATATCGAAACTTTTGTTTTGTTCTGTTGTTTTTGTACTATTGAGCCTTATCTGCTGATTTAGATTCAAATCTTAGATTTGTACTCTGTTCCTGCCTGTTACTGTCTGTGAATTTCCATATTAGTAAATTTTGCCACTTGCCCTGTTTCTGTTCTTGGTTTATTGCATCTTCCAAATATAATCCCTTTCCCCCACTATTTGGTTCAAAACCCTCTCTACTTCCCTAGTTATGCAGGTCGCAAGCACACCAACCCCGAGACAGTTCAGCTGCTGATTGTCTCAATGGTACCGATCGTATATTTCTGAATATTGGTGCCAGTGCCCCACTAATTAGAACCCACTTCTCCTACACCTGTCTTTGAACTAATATTCTTGCCTCTAATTTCACTTACCCGATTGCTCAGGTAATAATAATGATCCAGAGATTATTACCTTGGAGTTCTCCTTGTAATTTGGTGCCTAGCACCTCATACTCTCTGTACAGAACATCTTTTCTCATTCTACTTCCGTTATTGAACCTATGATGGGATTCTTCCTCCCCCACTGCGAGTTCCTCTGCAGCCCAGAGTTGGTAACCCAAATCCTGGCAATATCCAGACTTGGGCTGATCAGTGGCCAATTAGATTCAGACCACACGAGTGCCAGGCAATAACCATCTCCAGCAAGAGCAAATCCAGCCATCTGTTCTTAACAATCAAAGCCATTACCGTCACTAAATCCTCCACTATCATCATCCTGAAGATTATCATTGATCAGAAACTGAACTGGGGCAGCCATATTATTCAGAAATAGAGATTGCTTAAGTAATTTATATCAGAATTGTTTAGATTAGTAACAAAACAGAAGTTTAAGCTTAAATTGTGTCACTGTAAGTGTGGACTATGAAATGGTTAAAAATTCAGTTAGTTTCATGTCAAACAAAAGTGCCTGCATGTCTACAGGTTTCAGGTTTTCACTTTAAAATGTGCTTGCATGATAATTAACGGTTTAACAAATTAAAAACAATTGCAAAGGTTAAAAAACTTAAACTGTTGCTTAGCATCCAGAGACTCACACTGAAAAGCAGAAGCAGTTAGTCAGCCCAGAAGCAAGATGCTTTTCACCGAAACTGCCAATATGGTAGGACAATAAAGTAAGGGACAGAAGTTAAAGAGCAGAAAAATCCAGAAAGTAGGGAATGAAAAGGAGTCCCAGGAAGACTGAAGATAAAAAGAATCTGAATAAGGCTCAATTCACTGAAGTTAAAGAAAAGAGCAGAGGGAGGCTCTCAGTTGGAGAAGTTGCTTAGCAAGAGGCACTGCATCTGAAATAATCCTGAGGCTAGTGAGAGCTTAATACAGTCTGTGAATCAGTGGTGTGGCTGGGTACCTGAGACATTGTGTGCAAACCTAAATGCAAGTGGCAATCTAAGGCAAAAGAATACCAAAAGGAGAGATTGAAATCCTGGATGTGGATCCTTAGTGAAGGCACCTGAGAAAAAACATTATTTGAGAAAGGATTACAAGATACATTCCCCAAGAGTGGTGTTGGTTCACAGTGGGACAAGCATTTGGGGGAATTGGTGAGAAATCCACAGAAGTTGTTTTAAGTTGCCACTGTAACATGGTTTCAGAATGTGGTGCATTTGACCACACTTCACCTTTTTTTTAAGTGTATTTACTGAGAACATGAAACTGTAAAATAGATTTGCAACTTCTGTAATCCTCCTAAATATGTATATATAGCTCAATATATCTGGGATGAATGAGCATTGAATTATAGATAATGTTTTCATTTTTATAAATGTTTTATTCTTTTGTTAAAAGTTAATGGGCAGTCCTGCCACTCTCAAAACAAAAATAAAAGTACAACTTATCATCTGGGATTGTAATATTTGTTGGAAGTGGGCTGCTTAACCATTTCAGGGATTATTAAATTTCTAGCACATTACTACAGTTCTGGAATCACTCGCAGGATAGACCAGTAAGAACAACAGATTTCCTTCTGTGGTGGACATGAGTGAGTGAGATGATGTGGAATTCTTTGCCCAGAAGGCTATGGAGGCCAGCTCGTTGAGTGTCTTTAAGATAGAGATAGATAGGTTCTTGATTAATACGGGGAACAGGGATTATGGGGAAAAGGCAGGAGAATGGGGATGAGAAAAACATCAGCAATGATTGCATGGCGGAGCATATTCAATGGGCTGAGTGGCCTAATTCTACTCCTATATCTTATGGTCTTATAGAAGCTCTATAGAAATCTGAGTGTTTCATGGCTGCCATTACTGAAGCAAAATTTTATTCCAAATTTATTGAATGAATTGATTTTAAATTCTCCCACCTGACAGGGACCCCGTGTCACCAGGTCACCAGCATATCCTTCTGGGTGATTAATTCAGTAACATGACTGCTAGTCATCTCATCCTCATTATCCAATTCCCTCCAACTTTTCTCAGCTTCTCCCTCCAATCTCACATCTTGTGCTCCCATAGCAATGGATTTGTATATTTGGAGATTTCTCTTAATCAATTGAGTGTGCTAAACACTAGTGACCATTTTCATGCTGTAAATAGTATGTTGCCCTCCTGAAGCTTCCTACCCCTACATGCTGTTCTCTCGTTACCTCAGAGTCACATCTAAAGACGTACAGGTTAGGTGGATTATCCAAGCTAAATTGCCCCTTAATGTATGGAGATGTGCAGATTAGCCATGGTAAATGCACAGGGTTATGGGGATGCAGGGGGTGGGGGGGGCAGTCCTGTCTGAGATGCTCTTTAGGAAGGGTGGTATAGGCTTGATGGGCTCAATGGCCTCTTTCTGCAGTTTAAGGATTCTGGATTTCTTTCTCGTTTCTGTTTTCTCCGTCTCTCTCTCCACAAGGAAGTACTTCCTTACTCACCAGTGATGCTGCCAACACAATCTGAAAGAGGACCTCCCTTCCTGTCCACGGCTCCGAGAAAATCCACGGGACAGAAGGCAGCAGCTCAGACGAAAGAAATTGATCCTCTGACTGAACAAACTCCAGTTCCTCTGGCAATTAAACCAAGCACAAATGAACCGATCCAAACGTTCTTTATGCGAACCATATTTCCAGCCTGAACTCACTTACACATTCACAATAGAAAGCTGCATACATTTTTAATGGAAGAAATTCTGTGCTAGGTATTTTGTCGAATGGTGAGATGTTCAGGGTTTTTTCTTCCTTCACTTTCTGGACCTTAGCATTAAAAATTAATCCTTCAGGATGAAGGATTGATATCCGTGTGCCTGTGTGTTGTGTGTGGAAAGGAATGAGAAAGAATTATTTTGTCTCTGTAATACTTCCTCTCTTTTCTTTTTGCAGATCTGTCAACTTGTTAATCAATTTAAATTTAGAGAAGAGAGAAATGAGATGCAGATACAGAAGCTGATGTCCCAGTACAGAACAATCTGAAAGATATTTTAAGTGGTGCTTGGTGAAATTCTGTGCTGTGCGTATTAAAAGCTGTCACCAAATGTGAGAATCTGCAGAATTACATTTATTCATAATGCATTACCCATGAATAATGATTGTACTACATTCTGATAAAGCCCGCATGCAAATACCTTCCCGTTGACCTCCTTTTATTCCTGCTAATCCTCATGGACAAATATCTCCTTTATGTTTCTGTTCCCTCTTGAACATTTGATTAAGCCAAAAAGAGAGTCTTGTACAGATTAATCTCCTCAAATTGTGCCAAGGTTAAGGACCGCTTTCCTTAAGAAAAACAATTTACTTTCATATTGCACCTTTCGGAATCTCCAAATGTCCCAGGTGATCTATCTCAAAAGAGAATGCTTTCTCAAGTGTTGTCATTGCTGTGCTGAGGAGATGCAGCAGTCAATTTGCGCACAGCAAGATCCCACAGATAACAATATGATGATGACCAGATAATGTCATTCAATATTGTTGGCTCAGTGATTGGGAGATGTTAAACTGTAAACCATCGGCCTTCTCGGCTGGAAGGGAAATATCCCTCAGTCATTCTACACAAGGCATCAGGGAAGATCAGGTGTGGAGGCAGATATCTGATATCAAATACAGTGAACCCTGGGAATAATCAGAGAGGTCAGCACAGGACAGAGAGGTCAGCACGGGACAGAGAGGTCAGCACGGGACAGAGAGGTCAGCACGGGGCAGAGAGGTCAGCACGGGGCAGAGAGGTCA